>OU343118.1:29477500-30677500 GCA_910594885.2 Bibio marci | reverse complement strand
AAATACCACGGAAATGCCTTTGTTGACGTTATTATGACGTTATTTATATATAGATAGATTTTATTATATTAACCTATATATTATTTAATTGAACCCTTATAATATTAACCCAAAAACATTTATGTATCAATGTCACATCTCCCTTTTTTTCTTTATTATAACTGGTATATGGATAAGTGTGTGCATGTGTATTATAACATAACTGTATATAACTGCGAACATATGCTATAATCTATAATATATATAACGGTATAAATATGAGGCAGAGCCCTGGTGTAATGATAATTTTGCAAAATTAAGTTACACATTTGATAGTTATGACAGACTGGGTACAATGAATCTACTTTGTGATTGAAATTTGTGTTGTCAAACCTTCTACATTTCCTGTTTTTCAGTTCCTATGTCAAATGAGTGAAATATGAAAGTCGTGATAATGGTTCGCTTCAAATGACAGTTAAGACATCCTGTACAAAGAATATTCTCTACACTATTTTTATGTAAACAATATTAATTAAGAAAAAATAATTCCCGAAGGGACGATTATACTGTAGGACTGTGAATTAAGTTTATGAGTTTTTGAAAAGTTGTTTATATTACAATATTATTTTTCAAAGTATTGCCCATCGCTAGACACTCCACATTTTCCAATATTTCTATAGCCATTAAAAGTGTAAGTAACAAATCCTTTTCGCTTGTTTAAAATGTCATGTTTTGTACCAGTAAAACGTGTGATTTGCGGGGGTGGTTTGCGCTTATTGTTTCGTTTAAAGAATACCGGTATCATCGATTGCTGGCCGAAGCTTCTGTTAAACATGTTTTATCTGACAGAAACTGCACAGAGAATGGTTTCATTGCTTTAAGGTTAATGGATTGGTGAGACCTGAACGGCGGTGAACCAACTGTTAATATTGGAATCTATTGTCAACAACTATTCAATTTAAATCGATTATTACAAGAAAACAATCAAAATTTTCCAAAGTCACGATAGAATGAGGTCGTAATAATAGTAATTCTCGTCACAATGTCGCAAAACCGCATTTGGATGGGAAGTGTAACCACCACACCTGCCTTATTCATCTGATGCTGCTAAATGTAGTTACCACTCGATCAGACCGATGGCACATGCGGACAACGCTTCTACAATTATGAAGACGTCCGAAACTAGGCCGATCGCATTAGGATCGCATCAAAAGAGCAGAAATTTTATTGGGAAATTGAATATAAAATTTAAATTCGCATTTAAATTAGAATAGAACGTTTTAGCTAAGAATTTAAAAAACATTTTAGTACCTTGTGAAACCCATAGCCAATTACGTACAGATACAATTACGAAAATTTTGTATTTTTGTAGACCACTTCTCTGATAAATACCGAACTGTTATTCTGTTTAGACTCTACTTTTAAGAATGGTATGTTAAATTTGAACTGGAAAATATTAAAAGATTGATACAGAAGGTAACTAGCTAATGCTCTAAACAAAATTATAGAAAGATAAGAACATGTGGGAAGAAAGAGCTAACTGGCGCAAGGGTTAAATGATTGAGGCCCGCATACGACGAACGATGGATATACAAATTGTCATCACACGCTGGCAACTTATTCAATAAAGTTAATTCAAGATATAAAAAATTTATTGTTTTGTTTTATTCTAAAAATGTGCAGAACTCTTCGGTACACCTAATATTAAGTTAACATATTTCCAAAACGAAAGACAATTTTTGGGGAGCAGTGAGAGCAAAATATGTTTTTACTCAATCGGCAAATGAATGTATATGAACATCGAAAATATTCGAAACTATGCTCAAACCATTTTAAGGAAGACTATAAAAATTAGAGCTCCAATAAAATAATATTGTGTAATTTTGATTGGTCTTATAAATTTTTAGTCTTCGTTAAATGGATAATTTTTAAGAACTGTCACCAACAAAATATTATGAGTAGTTTTTTAATCCAAGTCTTCTAAATGATATGATATGTGACGATATTGCGTGAAATAGCATGAACGAATGAGATGGAAATAATTTGCATATTAAAATAAATAAATATTACACATATGAAAAAGGCTTGTTAGAGATGGATGCCCCATTTTCTAACAATTTCCAAAACCCCAATCTACTGAGAATTTCTGAGATCAACTACTATACATCGATCGAAAAAAAACAGTCAAAACAATTTGATTGAAGCCGGTGCAGCAAAAAAGTCATATAGTAGACAGTTCCATCAGAAGCAGACAAAATTAAACAAATTAAAGTAGGAACCGTAACAACATTTGATCTCCTCTGATTATTATCTGTTTCCTGTAATCTGAAAGAATTGCGGTGAAAAAAAAAAGTTCTTTCCATCAAATTACGAAGATATTGTGAAGCCTTGGAATGGATATTTTGCTTACATTGGGCAATTTCACTTTAATATGACGGTATTGAATTATTGAATAGTCGTTGGAATAAATGGTTTGAAGTGTTTTATTTAAAAAATTTTCTTTCAATTTTGTTCAGAACTAGTTACAATTCTTTTATTCAATACTGTACATTCATTTTCTGTTCCGCGATTGGTGAATGATACATAAATGAAAAAAACAAAAAAAATAAAATAAAACAAACTCATATTTTTATGGATGTCCCAAAAATTTAGTTTATTATTTTTTGATGTTTTTATTTGCACACACACACACACACACACACACGCATTTTAACCCACAACAGAGCAAATTGATCATAATTTTTATGATTTTATCATAATCATAATACAAAATATTTTTATTATATAAATTGTTGTAAATAATTAAATAGATAACATCGTTTCAAAATGCTGCCTACGCCAAACAGCTAAACTATACTATAATAAAATAATAAAACTAATCATATTTATGCATTTTTTGTTTGTTTGTTATTTTATGTCAGGTGTATAATAGACAAAGTTTACCTTCGTACATAAAACGATATTATAACGTACATTTATAATAACATCATCTCAAATGCATCATCTATCTTACCCAGCAAACATTTTGATTCGTTTTTGGTTTACTTGAGCAAAACAATAATTCGAATTCTGTTTAGAACAATGCTCTCTATACACAACTCTACACGAGTTACTAAATAACTAATTTTCCTTCTATCATGCCCCGCTATTTATATGTTTTTTAATAATCCTAGGAAAACTAGATCAATAATTTAAATATTTACCGAATAGCAAGTGTTTTATAAATAATGCTAATGTGATCAAAATATTCACTTCATGTACTGTAATTGCACAGTGATTATTTATAAAATTAATTTCCATACTTTATTTAAATATTATTATTTTGATCACAGTAGCATTATTTATAAAACACTTGCTATTCGGTAAATATATAAATTATTGATCTAGTTTTCCTAGAATTATTAAAAAAAACATATAAATAGCGAATCTTGATGGAAGGAAAATTAGTTATTTAGTAACTCGTGAAGAGTTAAGTATTAGGGTATGATGTATTACAATCAGGTCAGCACGTGAAAGCCTAAACGCTGATTGTTATAAGTTAGGTAGTTTAAAATAAAATAAAAATATATGAAAAATGACATAATGACGAAGGAAAACTAGATCAATAATTTAAATATTTACCGAATAGCAAGTGTTTTATAAATAATGCTAATGTGATCAAAATATTCACTTCATGTACTGTAATTGCACAGTGATTATTAATAAAATTAATTTCCATACTTTATTTAAATATTATTATTTTGATCACATTAGCATTATTTATAAAACACTTGCTATTCGGTAAATATTTAAATTATTGATCTAGTTTTCCTAGAATTATTAAAAAAACATAAATAGCGAGACTTGATGGAAGGAAAATTAGTTATTTAGTAACTCGTGAAGAGTTAAGTATAGGGTATGATGTATTACAATTAGGACAGCACGTGAAACCCTAAGCGCTGATTGTAATAAGTTAGGTAGTTTAAAATAAAATAAAAATATATGAAAAATGACATAATGACGAAGGAAAACTAGATCAATAATTTAAATATTTACCGAATAGGAAGTGTTTTATAAATAATGCTAATGTGATCAATATATTCACTTCATGTACTGTAATTGCACAGTGATTATTTATAAAATTAATTTCCATACTTTATTTAAATATTATTATTTTGATCACAGTAGCATTATTTATAAAACACTTGCTATTCGGTAAATATTTAAATTATTGATCTAGTTTTCCTAGAATTATTAAAAAAAACATATAAATGCGAGACTTGATGGAAGGAAAATTAGTTATTTAGTAACTCGTGAAGAGTTAAGTATAGGGTATGATGTATTACAATCAGGTCAGCACGTGAAAGCCTAAACGCTGATTGTAATAAGTTAGGTAGTTTAAAATAAATAAAAATATATGAAAAATGACATAATGACGAAGGAAAACTAGATCAATAATTTAAATATTTACCGAATAGCAAGTGTTTTATAAATAATGCTAATGTGATCAAAATATTCACTTCATGTACTGTAATTGCACAGTGATTATTAATAAAATTAATTTCCATACTTTATTTAAATATTATTATTTTGATCACAGTAGCATTATTTATAAAACACTTGCTATTCGGTAAATATTTAAATTATTGATCTAGTTTTCCTAGAATTATTAAAAAAACATAAATAGCGAGACTTGATGGAAGGAAAATTAGTTATTTAGTAACTCGTGAAGAGTTAAGTATAGGGTATGATGTATTACAATTAGGACAGCACGTGAAACCCTAAGCGCTGATTGTAATAAGTTAGGTAGTTTAAAATAAAATAAAAATATATGAAAAATGACATAATGACGAAGGAAAACTAGATCAATAATTTAAATATTTACCGAATAGGAAGTGTTTTATAAATAATGCTAATGTGATCAATATATTCACTTCATGTACTGTAATTGCACAGTGATTATTTATAAAATTAATTTCCATACTTTATTTAAATATTATTATTTTGATCACAGTAGCATTATTTATAAAACACTTGCTATTCGGTAAATATTTAAATTATTGATCTAGTTTTCCTAGGATTATTAAAAAACATAT
The DNA here is from genome assembly GCA_910594885.2 of Bibio marci. Classification (NCBI taxonomy): domain Eukaryota; kingdom Metazoa; phylum Arthropoda; class Insecta; order Diptera; family Bibionidae; genus Bibio; species Bibio marci. The sequence continues at coordinate 30,672,446 of OU343118.1, read as the reverse complement.
AAATAGCGGGGCATGATAGAATTAGTTATTTAGTAACTCGTGAAGAGTTAAGTATAGGGTATGATGTATTACAATTAGGTCAGCACGTGAAACCCTAAGCGCTGATTGTAATAAGTTAGGTAGTTTAAAATAAAATAAAAATATATGAAAAATGACATAATGACGAAGGAAAACTAGATCAATAATTTAAATATTTACCGAATAGCAAGTGTTTTATAAATAATGCTACTGTGATCAAAATAATAATATTTAAATAAAGTATGGAAATTAATTTTATAAATAATCAAAGTGAATATTTTGATCACATTAGCATTATTTATAAAGCACTTGGCTATTCGGTAAATATTTAAATTATTGATCTAGTTTTCCTTCGTCATTATGTCATTTTTCATATATTTTTATTTTATTTTAAACTACCTAACTTATTACAATCAGCGCTTAGGCTTTCACGTGCTGACCTGATTGTAATACATCATACCCTATACTTAACTCTTCACGAGTTACTAAATGACTAATTTTCCTTCTATCATGCCCCGCTATTTATATGTTTTTTTAATAATCCTAGGAAAACTAGATCAATAATTTAAATATTTACCGAATAGCAAGTGTTTTATAAATAATGCTAATGTGATCAAAATATTCACTTCATGTACTATAATTACACAGTAATTATTTATAAAATTAATTTCCATACTTTATTTAAATATTATTATTTTGATCACAGTAGCTTTATTTATAAAACACTTGCTATTCGGTAAATATTTAAATTATTGATCTAGTTTTCCTAGAATTATTAAAAAAACATATAAATAGCGAGTCTTGATGGAAGGAAAATTAGTTATTTAGTAACTCGTGAAGAGTTAAGTATATGGTATGATGTATTACAATCAGGTCAGCATGTAAAAGCCTAAGCGCTGATTGTAATAAGTTAGGTAGTTTAAAATAAAAGAAAATATATGAAAAATGACACATAATTGTTATCAAGTTTTTGAATTTAAAATACAATTTTAATGTTTATTATAATAATCTATTCCGACGAACGAATTAAGTAGATGTTTTCATGGATACCGGTTCCACTTTGGGTATATTTTTATGTTACACACTTTATTGCTATATAACCCTTTCCGTATTGACGTCCATTGCAATGGACGTAAAATTGTACCAAGTTAGTGGAAAATTTTTATTATAATTTTTGTTATAGTATCGAATCCCATTCATATGTAGAAATTTGTCTTACTTCTTTATAGAAATAATAGAAGACCGAAAGTTATACAGAAAAGATAGTGTAAAATTCTAAATTTTCATAACCTGCTCAATACGAATTATAAATAATGCGGAAGTGTCCACTTAATTTTGACCTCATATGTGTACTATATGTTGTGTTTTCATTAAAATTTTAAAGTATCCTTTTCTGTGTACTATAATAGCACCGTCTTAAATAAACATCTCAGAGAAGTTATAATAAATTCACTTCATCCAACTGTATATGGTATTTATTCTAAATTCTAAATTTAAAAATGTCTGTTTGGAAGGAAATTATATATAAATTTACATTTTCTTTTCTTCTAGTACATATTATAACAAAGCCATAAGACACAAAACAAAATATATGTACTAATTTAGTAATGTATTTTATGTCTTTTGTATATTTTAGTAACCTCTAAATATGTATATAAGTAGTTTTTGTTTACATTCGCAACAAAACAATGTATATTTATATTTAACTATTTTCTATAATTCTAAATCTTATTCAATGTAAAACAAAACTATATCAAAAATAATCCTTATTTTCGCCTTCTTCACATAAAATGATAAATATTTTATATCCTTCTATCTATCTACCTTATATCCTTATAAATATGTACAATTGTAACATACCGTTACAGCATTTTATCATTTTATATATCATTTATACACATATAGCTGTAGGTTCCGTGATTGTACGAAGATACACACACATGCGATGATGATATACTTTTATAATAATAAATTATTCAAAATAAGGAGAAAAATAAAAGGTTATGTGACCATATAAAATAACATAGTTTTCGTTCATCAACACAATATACATATAATACTAACATTTACAATAATAATAATAAAATGATAATATGTATAATATTGTATAGGATAACAAGGATACTATAAGAGAAGAATAGGAGACGTCTTCTTCCTTATATTTATTATATGTTTTTCAAAAAAACCTTTATATTTTTTCACATAATAATACAATACTATATATACATACCACACACACACACACACAAACAAACACAAACAAACACAAACACAAACACCAAAAGGACATAATCATAATGACATAAGCAACTTTATAGTTTTCCTTTTTCCATAAATTAAGCTATGTGTAAGGATTAGCTTTAAATATCAATGTCATAAATATTTGCGTGTGTATGTATATGTGAATATTGTGAATAGATTTAGTTAATAATTTTTTTCTCATAAATTTCCTTGATGAGTATTAAATTTAAAATTATAATCTACTCAAATGTTAGTGTATAGATTATTATAAATTCAGTTTGTCTAATGGGTGAAGTGTGTGTTTTTTTTTTTAAATATTATTGGGTTGCAGTGGCGAGAAGTGAAAAAATGTTTTCAGATTGCAATATCGCTATATTTTTCTGTTAGTCAAGTTGATAGTAGACTATGTTATGGATAAAAATTGAAATATCAACTTTCAAGGGAACCACCTGAATCCAATGAAATTTTACCAGGGTGTAGTACTCGTCAAATTATAGAACAAAGTTTTTTTTTCCCCTAATTTAACTTTGAACGGGTTAACGATCCCTCTCTATAACTTTTGATCACCAAGTGCAACAATAATTTTTGGAGTTGGAAATAATAGCTATCTAAAGTGTGCTTCATTTCACAAAAAAAAAATCTTAAAAATTAATTGGATTTGTATCAAAAGATATTAATTTTGAAAAATTGTGTAAAAAAAATATGAATTTATGCATATAACTTTGTTAGGAGCAAGTTTTTTTAAAAATTACTTTAAATAAAATCGATGGAGAAATTCTTCACCTTTAATTTGAGCCACAATTTTTTAATATAGGTTCCCCAGTTATATACTTATCTATATTTTTATAATAGTGTGTTTTATATGTACAATATTTTAAAAGATAAAATATTGGTTTGAAAGAATCTAAAAATGATGTCATTTTGACGATTGAGCTGTCCAAAATGGCGGAAATACAGTATGTCTTAAAAAATCGTACAAACGATTTTTATTTCATTTTATCAAATTTTAATCTATTTTACTGTAGTTTTCAGAAATTCCGATAATTTTTAAAGCTCTTGTAGTAGATTTACATTTAAATAATACAAAATTGATTATAATTAATTAAGTCTTCTTTAATTTCGAAATGCACTTATTTAATTGTTATGAAAGTGATAATTTGTAAAAAAATGTTGTAGCACAAATATATTTTACCCCATGAACGCCTAATTATGGCCACATTTGTAATTCTTTAAAAGCGAAGTCTACCGGGCTTTCAAATTTTTTGTGGTCTCTCGTTCCACCAAGTCATAATAATGTCCATAAACGGAACACTATAATTAAATTAATAATCAGCAGTCAGGAGGAACTGTGACCCCCTTCTAAGTGAAATTGGGGAGAAAAAAAAAACTGTGTTCTATACTTTGATGAGTGCTATAACATTGTATTCGGAGTACGACACCTCAGGTGGTTGTTAGTAAATTTCTGGAAAATCGCTTTTTAAAAATTATCCGCTTTTTGAATTACTTGTCATAGTTTTAACGGATTTCTATTTTTCTAAAATATAATCAATGTCCAATCTTTTATAGAAGAGATTTTTAAAATCGATTAATGCATTCAAAAAATATGACCTATTTTCCATGTTATGTCAGTGAAATTTCATATAAAATAATGATATTTTTGGAACCATTTGGTTGTCAACTTTATACAGCACCACAAATTTCTTTAAATTTTCTCTGCCATCGATTGAATCGATTGGTGCATATCTTTTGCATGCGTGAATCGATTTTTAAAATCTTATCTATGAAAGATTGGAAATTGATTGTAATTTAAAATTCTGTATACCATATCAAAATGGAAATCCGTTGAAAACTATGGTCCGTAATTAAAAAAGATGATAATATTCTTAAAAGTCGATTTTCCAGAAAATTTAGTTCGGTGAAAACCCACATTTTTTATCATAAGGCTATTTTTCAGACTTTCGCCACTGTTGGGTATTGTTTTAGTTTATGTTAAAAAATGGAAAATCAAAATAGGCATTTTCGTCTTATTTTGATTTCATATTGCTTTCACGAAGGAAATCAAAAGCATCATATGCTTACAAAAAATTATGTGCTGACGATTAAGATCATTAAAATTCAGGATGGGAAGACGTTAGCTGCACATAGGTACGGTTGGTAAAGCGTGTTGGAAATGGCTAAAACCACAACCTAGATTTTAAAGCCATCCGCAGTAAGTAGGTAAGTAACTAATAAGTAATGGTGGTGACAAAGCCTTAAAATAACAACAATGCTAAAAATTAGCTTATATAAATTTCGTTCTGGTGATTTTTTGTCACTCAAAAATGAATTGCGGTTACTTTTTTATGAAAACTTGAACTTCTGGTGCATGTCATTAAAAAAAACTGAAGCAAGTGCGTTTTTATTATCACATCATTATTGAAATTTTTACCATTCAAAAAGTTTTGTAAACTTCCAAATAAATGGTAAATTACGTTGATTCCATGAACGCACCTCCGAATCCTTGGGTCATATGCAATGGCTTGACATACGAATAAATTTCGATGATTAAAATTTATACTAACGGTAGGTTCAAGATTACAGGACACATTATGCAATATTATTCTTCGATTTAGAAGTCATCTTATCGCGCTGTTACGGCAGATATTGAGAAAATGTTTCGTCAATTTAGAATAAATGAAGGTGATATGCCGAATATTTTGGAGAAGACATTTCGATGAATCAATTAATACATATATGAATTAACTACGATAACATCTGCCCCATATAATTCAATCAGATCACTAATACAAAATGAACATGACTACAGCAAGAATATCCACAATAGCGTCTCAACGTGTTTTAAAATATTTTTACATCAACGATTTATTGACAGGTGCTTTAAACGAATTAGAAGCAATCAAAATAAAATAGAAAAAAAAAGATAAAATGCTACGTAGTGGAAGTTTCATAATACGTAAATGGAACAATTTGGGTTTGATTATGGTATGAAATAATTTTGATATTATTTTCATGGTTAAAGCTATACAACCCTCATTATAACATTTGTATTAACTTAGAATACAATAACTATAGATGGTTGGATGCATCACGACAAAATTTAAGCGAACTACGCATGATTTTTATTATGCATCGCAATTAGCCGTAATTAGTCTGTATGCTGCTGTTTTATACGTAAATTGTACCATTTACAACTATAACAATTTTATGGTAAGAACAAAGTTCAATTTTATAAAATCTCATAAAAGATATCTATATGTCAACCAAACTAAAATATTTCTTTTCTCTGATGTCAGAATAATGAAAACATTAATGTATGGTATTGCTCACGAGTAGTTCTGTTCGTAATTAAAATAAAAATTTTTACCTTATTATAAAGTTAAAATATTAATAATATATTTTAAAAATAGACCAATAATTAATCCGTATAAAGTAAAAATCTTCTTTTTCTGACAATTTAGGTGTTTTTATGCTTATGTAATACAAAACATAATAATACATTTTAACAAATTAATAATTTGACATTGAAATGGAAAATTTCACATGCCATTTTAAATGTTAACCTAAGGCCTGTCTATATTCTATAATATAGAAGTATACGGGTGTATATATGTTTTCTTCACTTTAAACCTTCCGACAATGCGAACCTATACCACAAATGTGTAAGTTTTTTATCTTTTCAAATTTAAAAATGGCTATGAAAACAAAGGTGACTTGAATTTTTCAGTAGCTTCCTAAACGTGCGGCAAATTTGAAAAAAAAAAATTTCGGAATTGTTTTCTGTGATACTCCAAAAATTGTATTTTCAACATCCACAAGTCAATACCGCGCAGTTTTATATGTGTATACCTGAAATTGTTCATACCATTTTGTCAGGAACCAGACAAGATATATGGTACCGTGGTTATATTTATAATCCCAGAACCTATCCCCATATCCAGATTATATAAAATATTCCGTATCAGAATATGAACTAAACTTTCCAGTCACTATTGCATTCATGTTTCTATCTCGCTCGCATCTGGATGCCTGGAAGTTAATGTATATAAATAAGTTCAGACTTAGACATGTAGCGCTGGTACTGCGGTGAAGTGTAAATTTCGCATGGACAGATGTGTTAAAATGAGCTTATATTACAATATATACACTGACTGGCTGAGTGTGAATATAATGCTTTTACCATCATTGTTTTTGTTATTGTAATGGATAATAATATTAAATAGGTAAAAAATTTATTTATTATAAAACGGAAAACCATTGTCAAATTGTTATATACATCTTTTTTCGACATTTTGATATGCGCTTATTTTAATATTCACCACCTTTAAAACATCGAATGTCAGTTACATTTTCTTTATGGTCCATTAAAATTATTTTATAGCTCTTTTCCAACGTGAAATATTTTATATTTTTTCTAAAAATCTTATTTGAACTTAATTGTGTACAATTTTGGTTGTACGGAAAGAAGAACACACACACACAAATCTTTTTCAGTAAATATATAGAAAATATCTATAGTTTATAAATAATAAATTTATCTTTTGATAATTATATATAAAATATACAGTCGCGTTAAAAAGTATGTGAGCGCCACTGAAAAATGGAATACAAAACATATTAATGGAAAATGGAAAGTGTTGTACCAAAAATAAGGGTGATAAAAAATTTCGCTGCTGGAATTGTGACTGGAGATTAAAAATGGATTTACTATAAGAATCCTTAGCATAAAAAAGCTCGGGTTCAGCTAGTCCAAGTAAAGCGAAATATTCATGCTGGTTAGTTTTATGCTCTGTATTTGGTGAGATCAAAAAGATGTTGTGTACTATGCATTTTTGAAACCTCCTGCGAAACTATGGCTGCTTTTGTAATGTCAGCCGACACCAACTAATGCGTTTGAAGCAAGCAGTAATGGAAAAACGACCGAAGAATGGATGAAAAGACATAACAAATTATTTTTCAAAAACCTCATTATGCAAATGTCGTTAAAAACTATATATTGTATATACAAGGACAGATTTGGACATTTCTATCTCACCCACTGCATTCACATTCTTCAGATTACCGCACTTATTCCGCGATTCATTTCTTATAAATGCATCAGAAATTGGCTCGTATTGCGAATGAATCGCCTTAAAAGACAAAGAATATTTCAGTCAAGGATTCCAACAACTATCTGAACGATGGGCGAAGGTGGTAGCTTTCAATGGATCACACTTTAATTGAAATATTAATAATTAATATTTAGTTAATGAAATAACTTTGTAAGAAAACAGAGTTTTATTAAAATTTACTCTCATAATACTAAATTCAATAGAGAAAGTCTTCACTTTTAATTTGAGCTACTAAATTTTAAAATAGGGTGACTAGTGATATTAAGTTATGCATATAGATAGTTTTATGACTGCGAGTGTTTCGTATTCACAAATATTTTATTTCTATGATTGTATCTCGTGTTCTTTTCCTTACAAAGTTATTTGCATGAATTTACACGTGTTGTCAAAATTATTCACTTCTGGTACAACCTGTGACAACTGACAAAAAGCACGTGTGAATGCGTATGTGTGCGTGCGCAACCACCATTTTATCTGGCACTTCCTCATCGTGTTGTTATCTGAATAACCATAAGTCCGAATTTACTTATCTTAACGTCAAATTAAAAACCTGGGTATGCTAATGCTAATATAATGTGTCAAACCTTCCAAATCGATTAATTGAAACCAGAAGATTATAAAACACAGTTTCGTTGAAAGACGGGCCAAATATTCACATGACATTTTTAACTCAAAATCACACAGAGAACCAAGGGTTTTCGTATTGCTATTGCGCTGTATCTATACATACTTTTGAACAAGACTGTATTTATTTTATATTTCGTATTCTTATTATTTTAAAAAGGATTAATAATTTAATTTTTTTGTATACGTGGCGGCGGTTTTTTCTTCTTTATTTTCTAAATTAAAATTTTCCTATTTTCATTTTACATTTGCTCATGTTTTCTTTATGTAAATAAATATACGAAACTTTGTGTATAAGTTTTATAGATATCGCAATAATGCATATCAGTATTTTCAATTCCATTCTCGTTAAATATTTAATTATATACGCGAGAGTATATGATGATAAAAACTTACCTGAATAGAAACTATCACAACTATTTTCTTCATTTTGTGAAAATTCTGATTGTTGTTGTCTCAGTTCAGTAATTTCATCTGTAAAAGAAATAAAATAAATTTTGCAGTTAATTTAAAATTTTATCAATTTAGTTGTTCAAAATTGTTTGATTATGGTTAATTTTCATATTATTTATTAATGCATTACTGTGTGGTTGCATAAGATTACGAGGGAAATAAATATTTAGACTACCATTCTCTGAATGAAATATGGCTGTGGTGTGTAAATTTCATTTACAAATATTGAAAAAGATTATTCCGTTTGTTCCTATTATTTATTTATTCCTTTCTATTTGAACTTGATGTTTATATATTTTGACTTCTCGCGTCCTAAAAATGATTTTGTGTTGAATTAGTTGAATGTATCAATTACATTTTTAATTTATGATGATGAAATATTGGAGTTGGATGAATTTTATTTACCATTTGTTGATTGGGTTCCATAGATTGATTTCATGGAGAGTCTTCCAATGTTATTCGGATGAGGTTGAAAACTTAACTATTAAAAATTTTGTGACATTTGGTTTTCAGCAGATCAACTCTATTAAAGATCAAAGGAGACGTATATTTTATTTGATTTTTGATGATACATCATTAGATTGCCTGATAAGGTGCATGAAATCTATTACCTGAAGACATTCATCACCCAACAATTAACATAAATGCTAAAACTAATTTTATACAGCTTATATGATTTTAATTTTAAGGGCACAGATTTTGATGATGACGACAAAATGAACAGTCGAAAGACTTGAACAGAAGGTGATAAATCAGATTATTACAGATATTAAGGACTACCACCTGGAAAACTTTCAAATAGTATGTGGGAAAAATTTAAATCATTGAAGGTGTTGTGCACAAATAGTGGATTTTGTAAAGTCATTATTTAAACAGTTTAACTACATGTACTACTAAAAATCTCCTTTTGATGTGTATTGCTTTTACTGATGATATTCCTCAAATTTCAAATATTAGGATTAATTATGATGACAGTGTAGTCTGCGGTATCATTATTAATTTTGTATAGTTTTCATAAATTGCAAAGCAATACATAAATTTCAGAAACAGTGTAAGTCAATCCAAACTGATCAATTTCTGTATTTATAGACTTGGAATGGCATTAATGAATAATGGAATGGAATTAAATTCCTCGTATAATATATGGCATTGATTAAAATTTGATAAGAAATGTCCAAATTGTCTAGATTCCCGGAATCCGCTCCGGAAAAGGTCTCCCAACTATTATTTTTTGGAAACTACATTAAAATTATTAATATAATCTCATTCTCAGTACAAGTATGAAATCCCATAAAAATTCGTAACAGAATAGCAAAATTAAAGAACAAGAAGCTAAAATCTTACCCATGGGTGTCTATTGTTCCAGAAATTGTATAAAAATATAAACGAATTGTTTTATTTTGAACAAAACTTTTAAATTTATCAATAACTTCAGCTCAAAAATTCCAATAATGTTAAATATTTATAATTTTGTCAACATTTTACTGGAGAACCGAAAGGGCATATTCAATTTTCCACAAACGCTTTTGCGACCATATGGATTCTTCTTGATTTGGAAGAGAAACTGCTCGAGAATATTTTGTGAGATCATCCTGCATTGTTAAAATATAACGGTTATTATCATAGGATGTATTAAGTGGACCAACATTGTCAAGAAATAATTTTTTTAATGATTCATCGGATGTCGTTCCTATTTTCATTGGACATTTATTTATACGGCTAACCTTACAGATTTTTACAAAAATTCTAATTTTAAGTAATATAACTATTTTTAGAATATGATTTTAATCTAACGAAAATTCAACTGACACCTTGGTGTCCTCCCAGACATGAATTATGGTTATTATTATTATTTGTTTTATTTCATTTTCATCAGTTAACTCAATCATAATTACGAACCTTCGTTTACCAAATATATATTTACATTAAATTTCGAACCAAGATTATCACTAACATTAACCTCTTGATCATCGGAACTCATGGCATTAGATTTGCCAGACTTGCATGAAATATCGTACTCATATTCATGCATATCAACTCACCACCACATATAACCAAATCCATGGTTTATGATCTGTTCTCACATTTGTATGTAAAGACGAAATTTCTTGACAGTCCATACTATGGCCAAAAGTTGAAATCAAGGACCGTTCAAAATTTCAAATACTTTATCACATTAAAAACATTGAAATGAAATTTAACTACAATATTAATCGTTCAAAATGTGTATACATACCCAACTGATTTCTCGAAGGCATCTGTTATGCGGTGCCATTTGAAATTTTGTGCGTTTAACTTTTCGTGGGTTGTTCAATTTTTCGGATGGTATCATTCGACTAATTGGGCATTATCTCACGTTTTCAATACATATCTTTGGATGGTGGTAGTGCGGTAGTGCTAAAATAACGCCAGTGTTATCTGGGAATTTACAGACCATTGTGTATGGTCCTATTCTATTACATAGTCTGATTATTTATGATTTGTCTTGAATGTCTTAATAAATCTATTTGTCCAATGTTCGCTGATGACGAGGAGTTATATCGCCACTCTGGTGGTTGAAATATCGATTGTTATGTAAATATAAACTCGGTCTGTCTCACAGAAAACGAAAATAAATGTTTATTATTGAAAATAAAAATAAAAACTTATTATTTTGAAAAAATTCGTTTATTTTATTTAAAGTAGTTTCTTTTGGCTTCAATACAACGTTTTGCATAGCCAATGCACATGTTGGATGATTTTTTAAGTTCATATTTAGAGATGTCCTTCAACATAGATAGAAGTGGCAGCGGCTTAAATCGGGTGAATATTGCAGTGAATGATGGTTGATGGTTAAAATACAATTTTTAGTTAGAAATTCAGTGATATAAATTCATTTTTAGTGATACAATTTCATTTGCAGACCAATGCTAAAAACACACTGTTACTTTATGTGCAATTTGGTTGTAAACGTTATGAAATTTTAGCGTAACCTTCGTAATAGATTTACGTTTCCGAAACGAATTTTTGTTAATAGATGCCACTAAAAATTAGTAATTTAAAATAGTTCCGTTTTCTGTGAGACAGACCACACATATTCGGCCTATTTGCATAAGCTATGGCGTATTTCTTTCAAAATATTGTTAGAATTTCTTGGTCTTTCTTTTTATATGCATGGTAACGTTATTTTGACTTCAGTATATATGCACCTGTTGGAGACCAACGATACTCTCCGCTAACCTGACCATTGGACAACTAATTTATTGAAGACGAAATTTACTAAGTTTTCGAATCCTTCTATGGGTTCTCGCAAAGCCATTTGTATTGAAACCATGATTATTTATAAGCTGATGAATTATATCAAATATACAACTATACTTAAGTATGAAAATAGAATTTACTATGAATGTTTTCATTTTCATCTGTTATTCATACCACCCGCACACACATTAATAATTGTAAAAACTTTTTCGACAAATTCAATTCATATATGCACAAACATTTTATAAATTTCTACAATTTATGTACTCGTGTATCATTGTAATAATACATACATTGAAATCTCTCCTGGGAAATTTATCCACATCCTATGAGATTATATTCATTTTGTATACAGAAATATTTACTGATATGTATGTCGTAGTTATGCTATATTATTTATATCCTCAAAGTCAAATATCCTTTTTAGTGATAATATTCATTTATTTAAAATATATGAATTCATTTAATTGTACGTGTGTGTGTTTCTGTTTATGTGTCAAAAAAAATTAAAATTTTCGTTATTTTGAACTCAATTCAATTATTGTAAATTAAAATTTTAATTAAAAATTGTATAATTATCTGTGAGAATATTTAAACATTTACACAAAATTTTCAGAAGTAATCAACTCATTTTTTCTGCATCATTATTTTATTATACGATACAAATAGCAATGTTATTGTTGCTGTACTACTTAAATTTTCTCAATATATCCTTTTACAACATTTTTTTTTGTCTTTTATTAAATTGTACGGCCATAAGAGATTTAAAAAAATTGTACTATTATTCCAATATTTTGATTTCACGTGCTTCATTTTGCATTTGTATTGGTTTTGAATTAAGAACATATTATTCGTTATTATGAGTATGAGAATGAAACCTGTTTAATTTTACAAAATAGAGCATATAAAAATATACTACACTCTGTCCCATAAAAAAAACGGAATGGCTATTTACAAAGGATAGAACACCTCTTAGTTTTTTGGTGATTATGTTCTTTGTTAATGTTCCTCAACAAACTGTGAAAATTTTATGACATTATATTCAGTAGAAATGAAATTGCAATTCATAAAGTTACAGCTGTTTTATCTGTCGCGGTCGAAAAATGAATATAAAAACAAAGTACCAATATTAAATTTTGTTTTAAAATTGGTAAAAATGCTACTCAAACGTATGATTTGTTTAAATTCGGTAATAATTGTGTGTTAAAAGCACAAGTTTTTAAATGGCATAATTGATTGACAGCAGGCAGAGACGTGATAAACGTCCAGGTCGATCGCATCTGAAGAAATTTACTGAAGAAAATATTGAAAAAGTGTGTGATTTCGTGAAAATTTTTAACAAATCTTCAGCTAGATTCATGGAAATGGAGTTTGGAATACGGAAAAAAAATAATTCATTGAATTTTAACTGTAAAAAATTGATCTACGTAAAAGATGAATTCAAAGTTAATGATAATCAAAAATTCTATTCCCTAATCTTCATTTGGCTATGAAAAGCAGTCGTTATGCATCAGTTGAAGGTATTATCAAAAGGCGACGACTGCACCGTTCTCCAATCAGTAATCCATTCACGCTGACATTAGAAAAAGTCCTTGGATTCACTCGTTGAACGTTCAGCAAATCGATGCGATTTCAGTTGATGGAGATTAGTTTGAATAAATTATTATAATAATTAAGTTATCTTGAGTTCTGAGTGTTTTGGTATCAATATAATATTTTAAAAGTATTTGGATCTGGGTGTTTTTCAAAATGATGTTAATTTTCTAAAATATGGCGGAAACACACGCTGACTAAAAACATACAAAAGTTTAAACTTCAACTATTAGGTGTGGAAAATCTAAAGATGTTATGTGAAAACTTTAAAATCATTTGATAATTACACAAAGTTTCAATGTATTTATGTTTAATTCTGGTGCGGTGATCGCCATCCAGCACTTTGACACTTAGTTTCTGATTCGTATTGAAAACACCATGTTAATTTTCACTTCACTTTGAGCATTTTTAATAATATGTCTTTACAATCACTTCAATTTAGTGCAATTTTTGATTATCTTGATGTGGAATAAACTTTGAATTCACCTTTCGCGTAGATCAATTTTTTACAGTTAATGTTCAATGAATTGTTGTTTTCGGTATTCCAAGCTCTATTTACATAAATCTCACTGAGGATTGCTTAGTAATTTTCACGAAATCACAAAGTTTTTCAATGTTTTATTCACAAATTGCTTCAGCAGGTCGATCTGAACGTGCATAATCATTTATAGCGAGATTTTAAACAAATCATACACGTTTGATCATAGTATTTTTACCAAATTTTAAAACCAAATTTATTGTTTTTATATTCATTTTTCGGCCGATGCAAATCCATTCCGGACTATTATGGGACAGAGGTTGCATATCAAAATCACATAGGATATATGCGACGAACGCATTGTATAGCAGAGAGCAGCAGCGCAATGCGCACACTGAATGATGAGCAACAGGAGAAAATTTTCATGAGAGAATTGAAAAATGGAATGTATATGTGAATGGGGTTGCGTAAATAGAAATAAGGACGACGATTGAATAGATAGATATGTTATTGGGATGATGGGTTGATGGTATGACAAACTTGCTGATTATATGGTTATAGAATTTATGTGTATATATAGATAATACATGATAGATTTGTGTGTGTGTGTGTGTGTGTGTGTGTGTGTATGTGGAGTAGAATTGATATGGTTGTATTTGATAATATTTTTTAGAAAATATATTGTATATGTATGTCAGAGCCAAAAGCAACTACCCAAAGTGTATACAACCGGCTATATTTTATTTTCCCATGGGAATATATTTCAAGTTGTCTGAATACGTTAGAGTCTGTTTTTAGTGTACATCATATAATAATATGGCAACATCTATTTAATACAGTATTTATTTAGATTTTTAACTAAATTATATTATTTTTGTAAAATAAAAGTAAAAAGGACATTAAAAAACAGTAGGAAAAATTAATTTTTATTTAAAATTGTTAATAGTAGTCTTGCAATATATTCCTTAATTAAATAGTAGTAAATCTCTACAAGGGCTGAAATACGTGTTTTCATTATTAAAACTTATTTTAAATACGAAGAAAGTTATTCAGAAGTCGTTCAACATACACGGTAGAGAAAATGCGCCGACAAATCGTGCTTTTAAATTTATTCATTGATTTGATTTGAAAATGTTGGTGCAGTTCAAGATCAGAGAAGCTCAATTTATCATCGTAGTGGTCGTTCAAGTAAAAATATTACAGTTGTTACAGCACAACTGTTGCTGAGTAGCCGCAAGGATATCAATTCGCGTCGTCATTCACATCAATTAGAAACTTTTTGTGAAATCAATTGGAAGATATTGTAGTGTGCAGAATATTTAGTTTCAACAGGATGGTATGAAACATGCCACACAGTAACGGAAACAATTGATGTTTTGAAAGAGAAGTTTAATAATCGAATAATTTCTCGATAAACTGACGAAAATTTGCCACCAAGATCATTTAACACCATTAAATTATGCGTGGTTTTATTGAAGAGTAAAGTTTATGCGGATAATACTCAAACCGTTCAACACCTCAAAGACAACCGAATCGAGCAAATATCCTTAACCATCATTATGCAAAAATGTTATTCAAAATTTTGTCAAAAAGATTGACAGCCTGCCGAGCTAGCAGCGGAGGAGGTCACTTGAACGACATTCTTTTTCAATATTAAGTCTTTTTAACGAATTTTTGAGACATCCCATCATACCCAGTTCAGCAATCTTTTCAAAACTTTGGCAAATTTGATCATTTCTTAACCGATTTTGATGAAATTGATGAATATATAGGTTATAATTGGGATTCTATGTACAGTTTCTGAGAAAATTGATATCTAGGTCAATTTCCTGAAACCTAGTGTATATGACCATTTCTCAATAAATTTTACTGAAATTTTGTATGTAGATTTATAGTGGAATTATAAGAACAGTTCTTGAGAAGAAATTGTGGTAAATCAATACACAGATCAGTTATCCTGACTAGTTTTGCTGTTATCAGATAAATTTGGCCATTTCTCAATTAAGTTTTTGCAAATTTTAGGTTCATAGTAGGATATATATACATATAAGTTCTTAAGAAAATTCTGGGAAATCGATAATCAGGCCAGTTATTCTGACTATTTTCCTGTTACCAGGTGAATTTGGCCAATTTTCTATATTTTTTTATATTATAAAAACAGATTCTAAGAAAATTCTAGGCAATCGATACTCAGATCAGCTATTCTGGTAAGTTTCCTGGAACGTGGTGAATTTGAAGATTTCTCAATCGAAATTATGCATGTGGGTTTATGGTAGGATTCTAAAAATAGTTCCATAAGAAATTCAGAGAAATATGGAAATGATCATACAAATACATACTTACGTTCAAAATTGAATGAATAATATAAAATAATTAAAAGAATATATGCAATTATGCACCCTACACCATAGCGCGATAAATTCACCATATATTGATAATTTTTTCAAGTACCACCATACAGAGGTGTTTTTCTGTATATCAACTTCATTGTCAGTACAAGAATAAAATAATATCTAATATTATCGAAACATATCCCACAAATATTTCTATATTATAATATATAAAATAAATATATTATTTGATGCACACTAAAACCAACCCTTCGGTCCCAGGTGGTATAAAATTCTGATTAGTTAGCCCCCCTGAGACGAAACCCCCTGCGAGAACTGGGGGCCATCAAAATTATAGTTGAAGTAGATGCAAACATATAACAAATACATATATAAAAGAAAAGAGAATTTTCCTATATTTTTAAAATCACACCACCCACACCACCAACCACCATAGAATAAAGAAGAATTTAACTATGAAACCAACCAAATATTATTTACTTCACACATATTTCTATAAATTATGCAACAAAGGTATTGGTATTTTGAGTGTTACTTTTGAGCATTTGCGTTGATCGCATAGTGATATTGTGATTAAAATTATTGAATTTAATTCTGTTCCATCTAATCGCATATACTCTCAATTTAATTATGCTCACAA
The DNA here is from genome assembly GCA_910594885.2 of Bibio marci. Lineage (NCBI taxonomy): Eukaryota > Metazoa > Arthropoda > Insecta > Diptera > Bibionidae > Bibio > Bibio marci. The sequence goes on along the minus strand of OU343118.1, from coordinate 30,655,700 downwards.
TTTAGATTACATAATTTTAGCTATACAATTACTATTAGCAAATAAACATAAGTCAACCGCAGCTTCCTTACCATCTCACTCAGAAACATTGTAATTTGATTGTTTCTTCAATAATTCTAACTATAAATTAATTATGTAGCTTTGGTTCAGAATTATTTCCTAAGAATTTCCTAAAAAATATGTATTAATGGAGCGTTCCAACATTTGGATCAAAATGGTGTTTGAGGGATTAAATTTGATTGGGTTGAACACTAATAAATTGCGATGGTTTTAATGAAAACGTTACACAATTTCTTGTTAGAATAAAATTATTTTATTTAATAATGCATTGTTCATTTTGTTCTATGACCTTTTGTCACCTTTTAGGCATCATCATAATTGTGTGCGCATAAAACCTGTCTGGTCCGTATCGGCAAAATACTGAATTAAATTGATGGTAATGGCAATTGAGTTAAGTTAATTTCTTTAACCCAAAAACTGTGCTATTTAAAATATGTAGTGCTTTATATTTTGGTGGTGCGGTAGTTTAGAATGCCATTATCCAGGTAATATTAATTTTGTCCAAGATGTCAAGATATTTCAAAGTTTTTATGATAATTTTGACATTTTGTCGTGCTGCACCTCATCCGAAAAATACGTAAAAAAGCGATTTGAATACGTGAATTTATATTTTAAATAGCACAGTTTAAAGTAATTTTTAAAATATAAATATTGGTGACGCTCAATTTAACCTCTACGGAAGTGTAACAACAAAACTATTACAATAATATTAAAGACAGCCAAGCAGCAATTAGAGCCGTAAGTACATACACACACTATTAATTCCTGTAACATAATATACTGGATGTCTGGTCACGCTGGTAAGGCGGGAAATGAAGAAGTGGCGAGGCTATAGCAAGAAATGAACATCCTTCATAGCAACACCCATTCATAGTACTATTTGGGAAAGGCTTAAAGCTCAAAATAAGACTGAATGAAACTATGGGCATTGAAGGGTCATGAATCTTGTAAAGCAATTACGGAACATATGCCAACGGATGAATTGAAAAGAGTAGCAGTACGAGAAAGGTATCATTAAAGATGGGAAGCTTCCTGAAAGGAAATTGGTGGATCGTAATCTGTGCTGGAGTTTATTCCAGGTAACTTAACTTGTCCTGCTGCTATATAAGCCTGCGAAAATACACCTCAGTATATCAGGCTGAGATGTTGGCTATAATACATATTCTCTTGATCACTTGAAGATGGATCGACTGTATGGAAATAAAATTATAGTTGCACAAGATAACCAGGCGGTGATTATGATACCATGGACAAAGATAACATCAATGTTACATGGCCAAACTGGGTTGCAATTCGAAATGACCTCACCTTGGTTTGGTTAAGTGAACACGTGGAATTCGATGAAAATAAAAAGGAGAATAATCTTACAAAGAGGTGGACGGCCTTGACTTTTAATGGTCCGGAGCTATATTTCGATATTGGTGGAGGTATGATGAGGAATATAAGAAATGGATAATGGAAAAACCCTAAAACATTTGAAACGGATGGGAATCGTATCGGAAAATACTTGTAGACTGTGCATGTAAGGCGAGGATATTTCGGCGCAGCAGGACGAACAGGGATCCAATTGGTGATTTTACTCGGTATAATAATAAAAAGTTAGTAATTTCATTTAACATTTGTTCTGCTCCATATTCACACCATTACATTTTAATTTAGTCAGAAAGAAAAATAAACAAAACGAAAATGTATAAGAAGAAGGTATCTTTGGACACATATAGGACAGATACGAAGTATATAGAATAAGGATTTTAACTGATAACATAACAACAACAAAAACAACAATATAATGATATTATATTTCTATACGTCTAAGTATATAACACACATCATTCGACCCGAACTCCCAAAACTGTTATTTTATTTTTTTTAGGTAGTCTCTTGAGATTTATCAAAATAAGAGAAGAAAATATGATATTTGCATGTGTGTGTGTGTGTGTGTGTTTACTTTATATGTATTGTTTATATACAATTTTTGTGTGTACGTATTATTTGTATATATTTTTATGTACATAAAATATATAAAAAAACGTGGTGGTGGTGGTCGTGATGATGGTGGTATACTACAAAGGACGAAGATAATTTATTATATGCATATAAATATTGGGTGTTTAACTTGGTTTTGTGGCGATCAATCAAAATATTTTGCATTTTCGCTTGCTTGCTACTACGTTTGACCACCTTTCTGGCAATTTGTGAATGCCGTGGTGTGGTAGAAATACAATTTTGATTTCATCAATTGTTGTGAAGTGTTGGTGTTGAAGAGGGCTTTTCATTGATCAGAACAAGTGGTAATCCGATAGTGCTCAGTCTGGTGAATTATTTTTTAATGGTTTTTTGTGGTCAGTTGGTAACGTACAGCAGTAATACTTTAATTATTTAGTTTTAGCAACTCATAGTAAGCACCAATTCTTTCTGATCCTACCAAATGCACAACATCACCTTACTTCCATAAATGTTTCGTTTTGGAGTCGATGTTGATGGCCAGCCTTGATCAACTCACGATTTACAGCATTCAGGATTATCGCAGTAGATCCACTTTTCATCACCACTTACAATTTGATGCCATCTTCGGTGGCTTGTAAACAATGAATTGCAAACAATACAATGATTTTCAACGTTGGTTTCAGTCACAGTTCATGTGGCACCCCTTTTCCTTATTTATGAATCTGCCTGCGAATGACATTTAATGCATCTACAAGTTCTGTTAATGTCTGAGCGGAATATTCATCTTATATTACTTGTAATCCATCAACTTCGAACTGTTTTGATTGACCTAAAGCTTTATTTGTCTTCAACATCAAAATCAAAACTTTTAAATCAGTATTTGATGACAGTATCATTTGATTACGTGTATTTTGAATATTTAACTACTTGTTTGTTTTTTTTCATAATCCATTCCGGTTATTTTTTGGACATATGGTACGTATAACTACTGCGTTATTCTAACGATACCGCAAATGTATGAGCGTATTGCACGAAACAGGTGTTACATAAGTACCGTGTTACAAAAGGGTACACTGTATATATTATATTTAGCATATCCTCTTTGGGGAAAAATGAGAATATTCTTCTTTTGGTGTTATGTGTATTGAATTTACCTCATCTGACTTATGTATATCTGTATACATTAGGTAGGTATTTATGTGGATATGTATATAATAACTGTATATTGTGGATACTCTTTCCATTGTGGAATTATTGCTGTTGTGTATTGTTGTTGTTATTGTACTTTTTGGTATAAATGTATTTTGGAAAGGTAAATCGTTTGGTTGTTTAATGTGTTCTTTTCTTATAAGTATTTAGTACCCATATTTATTATATGTATTGGATATGTGAATGGAATGGATATAAAGCAATCTTCCTATTATTATCATGGACAATGAATGTCCAACAAATTTGATTCTATACGTGGTAAAAAAAAAAAAGACAGTCCCCATATGAAAGTGTCTTTTATATAGAACACGTATTTTACTTATACTTATTCAATTGAATTGTATCTTCTTCTGTTTGTAATCATATTTTCATAGAAAATTTAATGCGGCCGTTCAAAAGTTCACTATTTGATGATTTTTTGCTATAAGGAAAGTCCAGTATAGAAAAAGTTCACTGTACACCATTCGTCCCAAAAATAATGAGAATGGATAAAAGAAAAACATAAATTAATTTTGGCACAAATCATTTAATTTATTCGAAATATTCTCCTCCAACTGAAACACATCGATGAGCACGTTCAACAAGTGTATCAAATGACTTTTTGTGTCACTTATTGGAATCTTTCTTGTTGAGTATATGGTAGTCGTTGCCCTTAGTAGCATCTGTTTTCCATTGCTATCCTGTGGCGAATTTCCTTTTCAATATCATTTTCCACTATTTATATGAAACTATTTATAATTTCAAAATTAAATTCCCTCCCCAATATATTAGCAGTCTGGTCTTTATGTCGGATTTGCTACACGTGACTTCAGTTTTTTTGAAATACCAAATTCTTCCATAATGTTCCATTTCCATTCCATTTTTGGCCAATTGATCATATGCAACCTTAAAATCAATAAACAAATGGTGTGTATCAACATTGAACTCCCTACACTTTACCAATATCTGCCATATACTAAATATTTGATCAGATGTACAATAGATCGATGTGCGCAGAATACCGCACTGGTATTCTCCGATAATTTCATTTGCTTATGGAATAAGTCTATGGTATAGAATATTGGCAAATACCTTATAGGTAATGTTTAATAAAGTTATTCCTCTATATTACAATTCCTTTTTGTACAATGGACAGATAATAACATTCTGCCACTCATCCTGCACCTATTCATTATTCCAAATCTTTACAATTAGCTCGTTCAGTTGAGACCATAATGCATTTCCACCATGTTTAAAGAATTCACCTGCGGTAAGTTATCAGATCCAGGTGATTTATTTAGAGCTTTAGAATAACATTCTTTACTTCGTGAATTGATGGTTCGGCTATAAATGGCTGGGCAGTTTGAAATTGCACATCTTCCACAGTATTCACTGGCTTGTTTACATTTAATAGATTTTTAATCAGCCCGTCTTTTGACGCACCTTTTCTCTAGCGCCATAACCTGCCCGTCTCTTCTTTTGCATAAAAACGGTTGTTGATTATATTCGTTGCGAATACGATTGACACTCCGGTACAATCTTCTGTTATCATTATTGCTGTTGAACAACACCATTTCAGCGTAAACTCTTCGTTTCAGTTCCCGTTTTTTTTCTACGAATCAATTTAAACTAGAAATTTCTCTTAGCGCGATAGTCTTCTATATTGGGGTTCTTATAGCCTGCGTTAATATTTCCAGCCTGCATGCATTTTTTGCATCCCCAGCTTTTCCTCATTCATCATCAAACCATTCATTTCAAAATATCATCCCCCTTACAATAACCTCTGTTGCGGCACCTTCAATGCATGATTTTAATTTGTCCCACATACTATTTATATTGTTTTCTTTCTACGGTAATCCTGCAAATCTGTAATAATCCGTTGCATCCATGTATGTTCAATTGTTTAACTGACGTCTGTTCATGTCTTTTGGCTACACATTTCGTCCTTACAAGTTGTTCTGTATTAATAGCTGAAATTCTGACTCGTAACAATACCCTAACCAGATAATGATACGAGTCAATATTTAGACCACGACTAGTACGAACATTCATTACATGTGAACAGTGATGTTCATCAATTAATAAATGATCAATTTGATTATTTGTTCTATCATCTGGAACCTACAGTTGGTTGATATATTCTTTCCTGTTCCACCTTGGAATTACAGTCGCAAGCCAGACGACCCTATTATCATGCACCTCTTTATGGTGATGCTAGTTTGCCATAAACCACAAATGCACATTGATGAGAGTAAAATTGAAAAATTTCTTTCTTACACGTATATTGTACTAATAATGTATTCGACAATAGGATTAAAAGTAATTAATGTGAATCCCAAACTACAAAACTGGTTCTGTACTCTCTTCTTTTACTATACAATCGTTGTCGCTATAATAAAATCTGTGTCCCTTTTCTTTTAGTAAATGTTTTTCAGGTCACCCGTTTCGTTTTTTTTTGTGTATCAGTGAGTGGTCTTAAATCACGTTGCCGCAACAAAGTTCAAAACATTCAATGATGCAGGTTTTAAATCGTTGTTGCTTGAGTCGTTGCCGTTTATCCTGTCCGATCTCCAAGGTCGTGTCACAGAGTACATAACTGGTTGTTTTTCCAAAGTTGATAGTTAACCATATACGGCCAACCTGTACTTAATCATTTTGTAAATTCGTAGGGAATTTACAGGTGTCTACCGAAAGCAGTTATAATGTCGCTGCTGACTCGCCATGACTGTGTATAATCACTATAGAAGCGAATACTGCACCCCATAGTAATTCTAGTACACAACTCCCACATCATTCACATCTGCTTATTTATTTAACATAGTTAACCCATTACAAGCCGTTCCACTATCCGCAATCTCTGGACGTTTTCGGTTGCAACTATGGTTTTGCAACGCAGTGCTATACCCAACATACCACCGCAGATGATATAAATCCATTCTCATTATTTATTTGGGACGAAGGGTGTATATATAAATAAAATACAAATAATAGTGAGGTATAAACGTAAGTTATTATAGTATAAAAGTAAAATAACTATATCCATTTATAAATATGTTATGATTGGGAATTCGGTTAATTTTGATGATTACACACTTTATATTCCACTATAGTATAATAAAATACACAACAAACTATAAATATGCGGAGAATGTGTGTAAACTATATATACAATACTATCTATGTGCGATGTGAGTGTGTGCGAGCCGATCTGTCTGAAAATGAATCCTTTCTCTTGAAAAATAAAATATATTATAGAGACACTATTATTTTAAAACGGATATCTCATAATATGCATTCGTCAATCATCCGCTTACTTAAAAAACTATATTCTATTGGGAATTTGAAATAATATATGCGCGCAGGTGTATATAATATTATTATTAAATTGCCGAATTGAAATTTGTACTTACTTAAAGATAGGCAAAAACACAAAAGCCCATGTGCTCCAATAATTAAATATTACAACAAAAATAACCGTTGTTTCTTTCGTTTTAAATGTTAATTTTCATTTGTTTCTATAAGTATCGGTTACAATGTAAAATAGGTGCGTCGTATATATTGCACATTTATTTTTTCCAAAGTCTTACTTAAATATATTTTTATTAAAATATCCCAAGAGACATTTCGGAAAATGAGGACGACGTTTTTCTTTCGTTTTTTTTTTTATTTTGAAACAAAAATATATACTTTGTGTGTGTGTGTGTGTGTGTGTGTGTGTGTGTGTGTTGACTCCAATGGGAATCATGAAACATTTTTTTTGTTAGGTAAACACATTGTATTTCTATGTGAATTTATTTTCCTATATATACTTAAGTATATGTATTTGCTATATATACGAGCGATACCTTATAAAATTACCTCCTAAAATAAACGACCCCCTCATAAAACAAAAAAAAAAAAAAAAAAAGGACAACGTCATGTTGTCAATTCACATATATACAATTCGCAGTCTCTTGGGCAATTTTCAAAATATGGATATATATTTATTACACAAGAATGTTAATTAGTAAATATATATTGGAGAATAGCTTGTTGTTGTTGTTGTTGTGCGCTGTTATTTTTGCAATAGGTAAAAAAAAATAAAAGTGTATGTCGCGAGGACCGATTTTGTTGAATAGAAAATAAAAACAATTTATATTTTAAAGACAAATATTTTAAATTTTTAATATCATATTTAATTTAATAAATTAATCCGAAAATATTCGCTTCTTTATTTATCCCATAAGATGTTTAAATTATTCTCAATAATCTCTTTATATATAGGTATACATACATTATATTACCGAAATATTAGTACTTTAAAGGATGTATTTTATTTATAACTGTATATACACACTGTCTCTCGCTCTTTCCCATTCACTCCACTCGCGAATACAGGATCAACAACACATTATATTCATATTCTGAATACAGAGCCAGACACAAACATACGTAAATTCGTTCGTATATAACAACATAATAATATACACCGTTATTTATATATGCCAAAATCGCTGATATATAAGGTCTCTGGGGACGCGGTAACCAAGGAGACATGATGGTGTTTTCCACATGGGAATTCTCTTATTTTATGTTAGCGCAAATACAGTACAAAGAGATGATATAAATATAGTAAAACATTTTATTTCATTTTTTCCATATAAAATATATTTTATGAATGCGCGCTTTCTTGATATATTTTTCTTATTTCTTTATTTTACTTTTTTAAAAAAATTTTGCACACAATATTTTACTATACACTTGTCGTTGTGCATGTTGACTATATGTATAACAACTACATGTATATATAATACATTTACTTACATTTAGTTAGCTGTTAAAACAACAACAACACCAGCAACACAACGAGAGAAAAAAAAAGGATTTATTTGTTTGTTTTGAAAATGAAAAGCAAAAAAAAGGATATATTAGGTGTACCCGGAAAATTCTGTCCGTTCCGGTTACAACTATATAGTTTCAACAAGTATACGCATATATTTGACGCTGCCTTTTTATATCTGAATGTATACGCATACGGAGTATAGTGCCTAAAGACAGAACACACGGAAACCCAGACGTCTCTAAACAAAGTTCAAAGGACAATTTGCTTATGAGGCAATCCAATGTCTTAATACCATAAACCAATTTCAGGTGTCTGAAACTGGACACGGATCGATCGTCCGAATAATACAATAAAACCGAAAGGGGGTCTTCTAGACATCTCAGATAATTTGCACAAGGTCGTAGAGTGTAATAAACTCTATAAGACCAGCATCCTCAATGGAGACGCAATCATAAAGATTTGAATTACGTCCTTGTCGAGTCATGACATATAATGACATGGTATTTGGATGGAAGCTAAATCCGCTTAAAGGAACAGGATATATAGTAGAGCCACGGTTTGAATATCGGGGGGCCCTAAGTAACCTGAACACGGATATATAGATATGCACAAATGCCTACTATAGAAGGGTATACACAGGAACACGGTGATATATATTATATATTATATCAAGAGGTTTTAAATGATGGCTATTGGTAAATTAAAATTTAATTCGATGCTAATATGCGGCTGTCACCAGCAGAGAATATAAACCGGGTGGCTCATTAATAATAATAAATTGTTACGTTTATAAGCTTCGAGTCATTAGCGCATCAAGTTAAATGAAAAGGCCATGGACTTGGCAAAAGGACGGGAACACAGGACACATATATAGGACCGGAGCCTGCCATAGCTAACCCGACATGTCGCATGCTCAAAAACCTGGAGCTCGGTTAAGAGAAATCGATATTGGCTTTCTCTACCCGGCCTAACAAATACCAGGCGGTTCTTTGTTGGACTGGAAAATGACATAAACAAAAATAGCAAGGAGCTGGACCGTTTAACAGCCATATCGCCAACATAAGGAAACACAGAGAAAAACGTAAAATAGCCAAAGAAACACCGCAGCGCATCTACTATACGAATGCCAGGCCGCAAACAAAAAACGGAGAATACATTTCTGCAAAAAAAAAAAGTCGTAATGACAACAAAGATATTTTTGGATAACTTATTAAATTTCATCAGGGAATTGAGTTTTAATTTTTGAATCTAATCCGCATGTACGCGCTGGGCAATATCTACTCACAACCCAAAGGGAGAGGTTTTAGTCGGTAGATTGTCATTGCGACGGCGAGTACGATTGCCAGTACATAAATGGATTTCCTCTTTCATAAAGAAAAAAAATAAAAAGCATACTGACCTAGCAAATGAACTAAAACGAAGATGGTTCATGTTAGTTTTAAAAGTGAAACGCGATCGTGTAACCATGCGGTTATTGATAAAGTTTATTTATGCCACTGTATTTTGTACAGAAAGAAGTTTGTAGAAATTTATTGAAATTGTTTTGGTGAAGGTGCAGTTTCTCATAATCTGTTAAAACATGTAGGAGATGGTTCAAATAGGTGTATTCGACTTTTCTTATAAGACGACGATTCTGACTGTGTAATATTAGCAATTGAATAATTTAAGAACAACACTCCAACAAAGCCAAGTGATGTTCAATAGGTAGGACATCATACTGCTAAATGATAATGCCAAGCCACATACTGGCTTGGGGACTCGTCAGAAATTCCCAAAGCTAGGCTGGGGTATTCTGTCGCATCCATCATACTCACCGGACCTAGCACCCTCCGATTATCACTTGTTTCTGTCCTTTCTCGCAGGGCAAAAAATTCTAAACCAAAGAAACAACGCATCACAAACTCACTAAAATGATGTCCTGTGTATGCGGTGACAAAGCCTTAAAAAAATCGACAGTGTCAAAATTGGTTTACTAAATTATTCTTTCTGACAATTTCTCACTCAAAAATGAACAGCGGTCAGGTCGTCCTGTTGAAATTCATAAAAGACTAAATCATCATAGCACAACGCGTGAGATCGCAGAGAAGCTAGACATATCACAAGCATGCATTGAAAAGCATTTAAAACAACTTGACTATGATAAATTATCAAAACATTTTGACATGGTTGATGGTCTACGACCGGGTCAAATCTATTTTTTAAGATTACGCTGGAACAGGCAATAAGTAGTGCAAATATTGAAAATCATAGAACAAAATCAGGTCAACTGTTGGCGTACGCTGAAAATATAAATATATTGGATCCAAATATGACGTAAGTAAGTAAGTAAGTAAGTAAGTAAGTAAGTAAGTAAGTAAGTAAGTAAGTAACTAAGTAAGTAAGTAAGTAAGTAAGTAAGTATAGAATTTTCTTAACTAAAATTCTTAAATTATTCGTATGATTTTTATTATCACTTAAATTTATATAACAACTATATTCAGTACGAATTGCAAAATATATTTTCAATAATTATACGTTTTGTATTATCTCGTCAAGTGCACAATACCATCTACTTTAATTTTTCTCTAAATGTATAATTAATGATTAAACGTTATCCTATTTGATACCGTTTTATAAAAAAGTTATTTTATATTTTTGTCTATAAAATAGCCACTACATTAGCGATTAATACAATTTAAATTATCAATACAAAATAGCTACTACATAAGTAAGTAAGTAAGTAAGTAAGTAAGTAAGAAAGTAAGTAAAATTTATACCGTATAGGGGTATATATAGAATAAACTGTTACACATGCAAGTGAGTTTATAATGGGAAAAATTTCAAAATTAGGATCAAGGAACTTAGTAAATATAGAGGAACTTCGACGTTTAATATTTAAAAGATAAAAATCCCATTCACACGAATGATAATTGGAAAATTCTACACGCAATTGACAAGGGTCTTAAAATAGATTGCCTAAACAATTTTGAGATTAATAGGGCATTTAAGTGATGTTGTAATAAAGTCAAATGGATCTTATACCAAAGATTAATTCCAAATTTTAAGTATTTGTATGAACTAAAAGTCTCACAACTGTCCGCATACAGAAGCTGACAATTTTTTCTAACAAATGAAGTGTTAATTTTTTTTAATTTTTGTGTTATTATTTTCATTGAATGTTATTGAAATATATTTGTTGAAGAACTTAAGTCTAGAGTTTAAAAATATTCAGAGAATAACGCTTGTTTCGTATATATGATAATATGCGGATTGTTTTGTGCATACGCTACTGTAAATACCAAGGTTTATTGAGATGCCGTGCTGCATAATAATACGTTTGGACGTGTTTTGGAGAACATCAACCGGGGTTTTGATTTTAAAAAATAGTCAATATTCTTCTCTGTTATTCTATGATTCTGTTGATCATTGCAATCTTTGTTCTAAAGTGTCCGGTAAATTATTTGGGCTTTCTGTACTGTCCACTTTTATTTGATGTTTTTTTTCTTATAGATCTAAATGTGAGCATATTAATATTAGTTTACTTTTTCCCTCTGGTTCGAAGCAGGGTCTCTAAAGCCGACAATCTCATTGCAACTTACACATCTAATATCGCATGTGAATCTGGGTGTTAATAAATTAGTAATGGTTAATACAATAATATTGTCAATATTTACATACAATAGTAAGCTTTTGTGTCTCTTGATGTTTCTGCTATTCATGACATATGAGTATGGGGTTGCTGATGAGATGACCGATACAACAAATTTAATTGAATTTATTTACAATAGAAATCTACCTAGAACAATTTCTTAAAGTCGATTTAAAATATTGTATAACAACAATAAAATAATTTTATCGTACGTTTAATTTTGTGACTATGTGTCTGGTAGCATAAATAAAATGTTGCGTTATGCTATTTAATGTAATATTAGAATTAGAATTTGTAACATTCACGATAGTTTTATACATTTTATTTCTCTAATTTTTCAAATTCCGTAAATACGAAATAATTTTTTACACATGACTTACCTTCTTCGTCATCTTGGTTAAATTCTGTTTCACTATCAATTATTATGGACTCTTTACTTTGTAGTAAATTTAAAATTGATGATTTAGTTTCATACACTAATTCCGTTATTGTTGCTGTTGTTGTAGCCACCACTTCTGATAAATCATCTTCTTCACCATCATCTGCAAAACAGAAAAAGAGGTTTTATTTAAATTGTTAAATGTTTTAAAGCCAAAATCGATGACATATTTAATAACGCAATTGATCGCGATATATTTAGCATAATTTTACCAGCCAGTTGCAACCGAACATGTTCATAGGTTTCGGATAGTGGAGCGGCCTGTAATGGATTAGCTACGAATGGTACAATTTTTTATAGGCGAATATGCCTGCTACCAATAATTTCAAAACCTTTCGAGAAATTGTTCAGGGAAAGATTAATACCTGTTATGATGTGAAATGAACTACCACTTCGGCTTTCTACAAAAACATGCTACAATGCAACAGCTTCATCGAATAGTAAATAAAATCAAAAATTATCTTGAGGCACGTACAGATATTGCTCGGCCGTCTTTCTAGACATAATTCAGGCATTTGATAAGGTATGTTGTACAAACTAAATTTGCCGCACCATTTACGCCAGTTACATACCTTAAAAACCAAAAAATTATGGTAAAACATATATAGGGAATGTACCTCGCCAATAAAAATTCACTCAGGTGTACCTCACGGTAACGTAATCGGTATTACATTATATTTAATGTACACCGCTGACCTAACACCTTGTGTATGAACAATGTTTGCTACATTTGAGGACGGTACTGCATTTTTGGCATCTACAATCGGAACTGGCCTCAAGGCGACTTCAATCTGGGCTCTACAAAATTCAAAATTGGTTCAAAACATTGAGAATAAGGCCCAATGAAAGTAAATCCATTTACATTGGCCACAAAGCGAATGACCGCCAGTGAAGTTTAATAACAAGACATTATCTCAGAAAGAGTCTTCAAAATACAAACAAATCCTCAACAAAAGTAAATAACCGCTTAACAAGTTGTGTAAAATGTATTGCCAGAATTGATATGTTCATCACAGCTATCAATTAGAAACCAACTATTATCATTATACGAACCAATGACCATTTGGACATATGGTATTGAATTATGGATTGCCACAGACAACTCAAACATCGAGATAATCGAATGATACCAGTCTAATGTGTCAAGAACAATCGCCAATGCGCCGTGGTTCGTAAGAAACACGATAATACGAAACGATTGGAATATACGTTCTGTAAAGGAAACTATAATACAGCGTCCGCAGCAAAAATTATCAAGAACGACTTTTGAAACATCAACAATCGACTTGCAAACAGATTATTTAATTTGGTATTATAGAAGAAGATTGAAACGTCACAAACCCGTTCATTTAATAACATGATAATTAAATTTAAACTTAATTTGGTTATTATTATTTTCACATCACTTTTTTTTCAAATTTGTAAAGTTTAATTGTACGTACACACACACACATACGCTGCTTGGGTGTAGAAATGATTCAGTGATTATATGTTTTAAATATACTAGTACTGTCGCCTTATTATTATTGGTCCTTTATTATTTTGTGTGATATAATAGTAGTTTGGTGCGTCAATTGACAAGGCACAACCAAAAATGTTGTACTTCTAATTTATTTTCCATATAAAAAGTGAAACTCGACAACCAAAAATTAATACGAAATTATTCAAATATGTTTGCGTTTTGTTGGCTTAATATTCAAAATGTTGAATTTAGTTTTTTAAAGTTTTAAAAAGCACTAAATCAAAAATCGAAAAGAGATAAGCAAATACAAATTTATATGTTGTAAGTAAAAGCATATTTTTTTAAGTATTTAGTGTTCAATGGGTCGAGCAGCGTGTACGCACATGAAATAATACAATAATTTATGAAAATTTTAAAATACTACCATTCTTTTCTTAAATTATTTCTGTTTATTTTTCAAATACGATTGAAAAAAAAGCACATAATACATTCTACTAAGATAATAAAATATAAAATAATTAATATATTAATCCTATATTCTAATATATAATGCCTATACAAATATACTACATGTATTTATTACTACTAATCCTCCGTAAAGGAATGATTAATATTCTCAAAGGTAGTATTGAATTTTATAATAAACTAATACAAATATAAATTTAGTCAATATTTGTAGATTTTGGATCCAAAGAATACGAAAACGACAGATTATGTGGTGCCGTATATCGTGGTGGCGACGGTTACGGTATGTTATTTACTAATTTTACATTTAATAGGTGGTGGATAATAGAAATAGGATTAGTAAAATATTCTCTTAAATTTCATATGGTATGGTATTTATATGTTATATTTATCACATACGAGGGTTGTTCGATAGATTTCCTGTAACTACATCTAGTTACCATTATTTTTTGCGATTACCGCATTAGAAACAACACTCTTTTAAAAGGCATGATGCAAATTTTCCAACCAATCGATCGCAAGTAGTTTATTATTTACAAGCAATCGAATAAGTTCATTTTTGTATTTTTCAGAAAATGGATAAATTACAAGTTCGTGCGGTACAATTCATTAGCTTTTTCCGAAAAGAGTTATCAGCGACACATATCAAAAAGGATATGGATAATACTTTATATATATAGTATAGTTCATCATCATCATACGAAACCATTTGTTTTTGGGTCACTGAATTTACGTACTTACGGTCGTACGACTGTAACTGATGAAGAAAGATGGGCGGAAGGCCAAAAATAGAAACAATGGTAAGAAAAGTACATTATTCAGATGACAAATGATCGCCGAAAAAAGTTCAAGAGATGTTTTTGAGTTGTTCAAAATATCAAATGATAGTATTTATTTGTAGGATATTACATGATGCATTGAATGGGTACAGCGTTTGATTAAACATTACCACACGTTGTTAGGAGCTTTTGGTTATATATCAACGTAATTCAAAAGATTTTTAGCAGCGATTCATAACTGTTGATGAGACATGGATCGATCACTACGTAACAGAAAAAAAAATAAATTGAAACAATGGATAGAAGAAGCTGGTGGGATTGCACCAAAGAAGGCAAAAACGTAAAAATCATCAGGGAAGGTTATGTTTTTTGGGATACACATGATATAATCTTCAATGGTTATCTTACAAAAGAAAATACAATAAATAGTGAATATTATTGCACGTTATTTGGGCCGACTGGATGACTAAATTAAAATAAAATGACCACATTTAGTAAAGAAAAAATGGCTTTTTCATCAAAATAACGCACCGTCACACACACCGTCACGTTTAACAACAGCAAAATTGAATGAATTATTATACGAAATATCTACACATCAACCATACAGTCCAGATTTAGCTTCTAGTAATTTGAAAAACGTTTCATCAAGTGTGTTATTATTGAGTTAGAAGGGTACTATGTTGAAAAATAAAGAAACATTTTTCCAAATATGAATATATCGAACAACCCTCGTTTAATTGTACGAAATGATATTACATAATTGCGAGAAAACAACAATATAAAATTATTACATAAAGATATTTGTAGAATTTAATAATCTAATGTAAATACTTAGGATGCTGTATTACGATGGTGTGTATATATATTATTATTATTATTATAATTATTACTATTTATTATTAAAGGTATGAGATGTAAAATTTCAGTTATTATATTGAATTTACAGATAAACGTCCTCTATAACAAGGTTAATTTAGTATTGCGTTATATGGAAACCATGTTACACAGAAGCCACAGAATGTAAACCTTCGGAAGTGTTACTCACTAACCGAATGTAAGAACGCAATGAAAAAAATATACAAGAATCAGATTTATGCAAAAGTAAGTTCCGTATTTTGGTTAAAAATTACATGTTTATTGTTAGAAGTCATAAACTTAGCCCATCTTTCAGACAATTTACGCATTCCCTGTCTGAAGAAGTCGTCGATCGGAATAAATATTGATGCGATGGAGCAATGTCTGACGAATATGACGGGTGGGATAGTACTCCCCAGTCGCGTCCTTTTAAGTTGGTTTAACGACGTTTGTTGTATGCAGCTTTTACTTTGCCATAATTCAAAATCAGTTTATTATGTCTATTCTCCAATCTACTCGATTTGGTATCACTATCTGTTTCAAACGCATTAGTTGCCGGTAGACATCACCACCAGTGATAGTTTCAGAAAGTTTCAGTAAAATATACAACACACTTTTTTGATCCCATCAAAAACTGAGAAGAATAACTTTACCAGCATGAATATTTCCTTATGCTTGTGATGGATCAAATACACCACAATATTATTTAGGTTTGGGATTCTCATAATAAACTAATTTTTCATATCCAGTTCTCAGTTAATTTTCGATGCTATTCGAAAAAACCCTTTCTTAGTTGTCTTTGAAGCTGCATTGCACAAGTGATTTTTCGATTTTCTTGCTGTTTTTATGTCAATTCATGTAGTATCCAATTTTTTGAACCAGTTCCATTCTATGTAGACGTCTTCAAATATTTTCGGTGTAGTATCACATTCTTCAACATCGAATAAACTTTCTTCAAACTTGTCTGAACCACCTACGGCACATGCTATCAGAAAAAGAAAGCACACACCGTAAGCTTCTACAAGTAAACGATAACTTTCAACAACGCTGTTCTTTAAATTAAAAAAGTATAATATTAATTGGAATCAAATCCTGGGTTTTACCAGGTCAATTGATGACATGAATTCCATACTTAATAAATCATTTTTAACCTAGGGATTATACGAAACAGAATTATTTAACCAATTATCTTGTTGCAAAAACCACTCTTCGTTATCAGCTAACATCTCGATGACAGAAGGCACATTTCACCTAACCCTCTATACGAAAAATAGGCCCATACCATAATACCAACAATTATTTCCATATTAAGTCTTTCTTTTTTACTCAACCTTCAATATAATACATGATTTAAAGCGATCTTTCATGGATGATCTTCTAAGTTATTGACATTAAAGTGGCTTCGTCTTCTTTGTGGGACGACCCTTCGGTAATACAGTAATACATACCCGGATATTAAAATTTATAACAAATCTACTTCCTGTACGGTTCGGTCCCATTTCACTTTATTATACTCTTACATAAGTATGAAGTTTTTCTTTCACAATATGAATACAATTTTGACAGATCGATGATAGAAAATCACAGCGATGTTATATCTTATCTTATTCGTTATCAATGGTTGGAAAATATCGATTTTTTAACGCCTATCATAAACATGCTCTATCGCAAAGCCAATGCTTTGAGTAGTTCCAAAAATTCAAAAACAATGATTTTGATGCAGAAAACTAAAGAACGTGGAAAGGACCTACGAAAAAATTTGAAGACACCGAATTCATCAAGCATTGCTGAACGTAGTTGATTCACAAAGACAACCAACAAATGGTAGAAGCTTTGAATGTTTGTTCAATGGCAATGATTTCTAGAGGGTTTTTAAAGTTATGGAAAAAGTATGCCACATGAACTAAATGGAAAGTAAATAGAAAACCGAAAAAGAACCGGTGAAATTTTGCTACAAAGACATGAACGGCAATATTGTCTGGTGATAAAAAATGGATTTATTTGCAGAATCCTAAGAGCAAAAAATCATGGGTTATAAGCAGCAACATAGACTGTAAAATTAAATCGGAATATGGTCCGTATTTGGTGGGATCAGTAAAGAATGGTATATTATGAACAAATGATTAATTTAAACCGTATGCTTTGATAGAAAAACATCCAGAATGGGTCATTATAAATCTGGTAAGGTAATTTTGCTCCATAACAACACAACGTCACACAAAGGAAAGTCGCGTTACAGATACATTCAAATCGCTTAGCTTCGATTTTTACTTCATACGCCATATTTTACTAGACTTAAATCCTTCCGATTAGCATTTGTATATTCATCGATGGGGCAAAAACGTAAAGAGCACCGCACTTCCAAACATCTGAAGAACTGGAAAAATGGCTAAATGCTTTTCAACGCAAAAGAAGAACATTTTTTTTGGCTCATAGCATCCACAAATTGCCAAAAATATAATGGCAAAAATGTGTAGCTAACGATGGGAATTATTTTAAATATAAAATATTTTGAATCTTTATTTTTATTTTAAAACTTGCAGTTTCATATACATTCACCTGGTATATTTATAAAGTAAAAGATTAGTTAGTTTGGTTATCATACGACGGACGACGCCACAACGACATTGTATCAATACGTTACAAACTAACATTTTTATTTCTCGTCAATAAATGATGTCAACGGTGACGGTGACGTTGTTACGACCTATATATGCGACCATGCGACCGCGACGTTATGGGTTGTGTGGGAAAGAGGCGATCAAGTCAATTTCATTCCATTTATTATATGTTTGAAATGAAACAATTACGCACAAGGTGATCGCTTTTCTTTTCATCTAAATTTTATGCATAAATTTTATAGTTTCTTACCGTTATTATATACATTTAATTTTCCCATAACGCTTTTGTTTGTGTCTGCATATACTTTATTATTATATTTGTAAAAATGTATTGGCAATATTACAAAAAATAATATTGCATACGAAGTTAACTTATGGGAAAAATAACACGAAATAAGGAAAAAATAAATAGCTACACATAGAGGAAATAATATAATATTGTAATGTGGGAAAGAGCGCCCATATGTACAAGAATATGATTCATTTTGTTTAGGGCCCCCAAGAGTGCATTCCGCACTCAACGCAGCAACCAACACCAATATAGCAATTCTGTGTAATATACAATATTCCTCTTGTATCCTTATTTTTTGATATTTGTTACTTCTAGTTTTGTATAGAGAGTGTGAAAATACACACAGTATCATATATGGGGTATAGAGGTGTACGTAATATAACGATGCGGAATGTGAATATGTTTTGTTTATACATATATTGTATTAGATTACACACTCGTATAAACTACAACAACATTACTTCTGTATATCAGAAAATATATGTACATAAAGTAACTGAACTGGGAAGCCACGGGGAGCTCTTAACAATATTTTACTATAAATTTATAATGAGTATGAGTAAATGTATATATGTAAAAATATTCGTGGGGCGCCCACTTTTCATTTCCATCTCTTTTGTATATCCGTATTTTTTTTATTATCATTTTATTTAAAGAACATAAAAAATATAACTAATTTTTTTTTTCGGTTTTCATTCTACAACAAATTATCCTGAGAATTGATCTTTGAACATAATACATATACCGTTATACACACACACACACACATATATATATATATATATATATATATATCATATATACTAAATATTAATTGTTCATATATATGGGAATTTTTACCGTTTTAATTATTTTATGTTATGTATTGGTTCACGTGTGTGTGTCAATTCAATGAAAAATTATATACGCACCGTACGGTATTCGAGGACATCAGGATATATGCGGCTGTAATTTCTTAAGGTAATTATTTTCATTTTTTATTTCGTTTCAGATCATTGGTGGAGGAATATATAAGCGAACGCAACGTATGCTTTTATCGTCGCTATATGTGCGAAACACACAGATTTAGAGATATCCAATTTTCTCAGTTACGTCCGATAGCATTCGTACATATTTCGATCGAGACCAAAAATCAAGAATCGGTGAAATGATAGATGGCTTGTAAAAAAATATAATCAAATTAGCGTTAATCTCAATTTGTCTTCAAATATCGTAAGTACACTCTGTACCTACACACAGATTGTGTTTTTAATAACAATTGAGCAACTTGAAATTACATGTGAATCGGCATTACGTGTATATTTGAAGAGAGTCTTTATAATCTTCGAAACATTGCATATAAGACATTTGGTTAAACTATAACATGCTGTAGATGATAGTACATGCAGTAGCTGGATGGTTTAGACAATTCAAAGAAAGTATTTTTGATATTAAAATATAACTAACTCAGCAGCGTTATACTTCTCAAGTTAGTGTAAATATGCCGGTCACCCTATTTGCGCAGCTTGACCGTTCTCTCTCATCCCAAACCCGTTGTATTATTGGCAGTGCATGCTTCTATAAATTACGGTAAGCATGTTCCATTGTATACCAGTTCATGAACCAGGTTTCTTACCGTCAAAACGAGATATTCATACTCAGAAGTGTGATCAGAATGGAGTGGTATCTATTGAAATCGAACAAAACTTTCAATATTAAAATCTACTACAACTAATCAATTTGAAGTGACCGCGTTGTTGCAAGAAAAATTCAAAGTCATTTTTCGTTTAGCTTACCGAACACACTGTATTCTTCAGACATTGCTGTATCAGATTATTTTCGGTCGATGCAGCCAGCGCTTTCAGACCAGCACTTCAATGCATACGAGAACATCAAAAATTGACTTAAAAGGAAACTTCCTTCGGAGAATTCGCTTATTACTGACCGAAAGACATGGGTAAAATTTGTAGCAAAACAATGGAAAATACAAATTAGGGCTATAATATATTTAATCATTGCACGTATTTACCCATACAAGAAGCGAAGTGGAGGGATTACCTATTTTATTCCCTCCTTTCCTTTATGTTGATATATAATAAAAATTTTGTAAATGCTAAATATGTTCAATAAAATAAATTGCTATTCATTTTTTTAATGCTCGACTTCCGTGAAGAAGTCACGCGTGTTGTTAATTAATTTTTATATCACACACGTTGCTAGGAGTATAGGAGTATAAACCAGAAGAAGAGGATATTCATTTTTGGATATTAATGTAAAAGTGCATTTAAATATGACCATGGATGAAAAAATTCAACTAATGGATTAAGTTCTTTGCTTGCTGTTTGTCTCAATAATCATATTCAAAAATTTTCACTCAATCTATTCTCAATGATCGACTATCTTCCAAAGCGTCCGAGTCAGTAGCACACCATGGGAGCGACAGCGACAGAATATCAGCGTTTGTTTAAAGGACGCGATCATTGTTGTGGGTTGAAACATATCACGTTTCGGCAATCTGAAATAATTGACCGTCGTTTTTATGTGAAACGACGTATTCATGTAGCACGAGTTAAATCTGGCACGCAATTAATGCTACGACCTAAAATACAATCGAGCATTTCCAGGGTAAATCTATAGTAGCATTTGTTTAAAAAATAACTATTATGGTTGTGGAACAATACACATTAGCCACCAAGATCGTCCGAATAATTCAGTTTCCACATTTTTGCATAAATGAACAAATGCTGAAAAATTTCACATGACTATAAATTCCAAAAAATGTCTCATGTGAATTTCGGTAATTGACAGCAAGCACTTCACGATTGCTTAACGATGTACCTCTAAATTTCCAATCCATACTTATAAACTTAATTATTCCCATTTCGCAATTCCATTTAGTGGAAATTTTCGATGTATTTAAAAAGTTCTATTATTTTGTAATATATTAAAATCTAGAAAATGCATCAGAGGCATGTGCGGTTTATTAAATATAAACTGGTTGATTTCGCATATAGTTGTTCAAAAATCAGGCGATCAAATTCAGTCCAAATGATTGCAGAATCGGAAATCGTATACTATTATTTTATATATAAAAGACAAGTTGAATGGATCAGAAGAAATTATAAGGATGAGCAGCTGTTAAAATGTGGTGATTCCTCTGCCAATTGTTTAAAATTTTTTACCACCATTCAATGGTTTTTTTGGTAGCCTATGTATTATAAGACACTTCCAAAGAAATTCATACTCCGAATATGTTTATAATCATTAAATTAAAAAATTCTCACTTCTGTTCTTAAATTTTTACATAAACAGTATATATTTTTAATAATATTATTTCAAACGATAAGTTATGACTATTTTTGTGGGCAACTATTAATGTTTCCGAGCTATAAAGTCCAGTAATTAAATATTTCACGGGATAGCATAATATAAAACACAAATTTTTCATTACATAAACGATAAAAATTATAATTGTTGAGTTAAGTAATTTTCAATAAGTGAAAGATGATGATTTATGTTAGTACCGGAATAGATCTCGCAACCGCCGGATTGAATGGCATACTACATATATATAATGACTGTGTCGCTGTTGAATCTCCATGATAAAAATATATTGAATATGATTTCAGATGCTAGAAATAGCATAGATTCGGGACTTCAAATATATTAATGACAGAAGTGAGTACTCGGATACTTACGCGTGACATAATTTATATGTAACGCTTAGAAATAACAAAACATTTAATTTCACAGAATACCACGTGTGTGTTACTATACACGTACCTTGTATAGGTACCTATTCCTTGACGTGAATGCATCAGGAACATTAATTTTATTGTTATTTTCTTCTTTTTTTTATATGTTTTTTTTTTTTTTGCTTTATAATTATCTCATAAAATTAATATAGGGAATCCCATTGGTGATCTTTAATTCCCATTTCCTCATTTTGTTTATCACGTTCACATACCATGTTTATACAATATATCATCATATGTATGCGTATGTATGTGTCTGTGTCAGGTAGTAAGCCCAATCCATGCCATATATTTAGGAAACTTTCACTTTGGGCTATGATTTTAATTTAATAATTTTCAATGTAATATAGTATTTTGGTAATTTAAATGAACAACTGCAGATTGCATCGCTGCAAATAAAAGAGAAAATTTATTCATAATATTTCAACGGGATAAGTTAAAATTCAAAAATGACTGTCAATGGGACACGGTCAGAGATTGGGTCCACTACCTTATATGAAATAATTTGTTTTATTATTATTATTATTGTAGTATAAATGAGAGCTATTCGAAAAGTTTCCTGTTTGGTGCATGTGGCAACAATCTGTATTCGTTGACTTCGGCCATTGTTTATGCTTGGTGAAGTTCTATCCACATGCATTTGTATTAACACACAGAAAATCAAGTATAGTATACAACCTGATTGGTAGGATATTGTAATACCATGTCTCGAAATTGAATAATCAATTCTAGAATCCATAGATAATGAAAGAAGAATAGATAAATGATCCTCTCCACGCCGCATTCATTACAAATATGCTGAGCACAAAAACGCAGAAAAGTGAGGTAACATTCAGCAAACCGTAATGGACTATTAATGCGTGTTCGCTACAGCTGTTTCTTATTCTTTTGGTAAATATTTAATCATATGAAATGCGCGTATTGATGGTCACGAGTTCACTGTTTTTGCGCAAACAAGGAAATATAATGAAAAACCTGAATATTTTGAATTTAAAAGCACTGGCAATTTCAAATTGCAAGAACACGTGATTTTTAATCTTTATGAAATTAGTATTATTATTATGTAAATATTGTTTAAATACCATATGTATGCAAATGTGCTTGTATGCCATGAAATGAAATTATTAAACATAGCTGTGACTTAGAGAAATTTTACTAATCTTACGACTAGCACTAAACATAAGGCTATATTCCTAACTGTAGGACACACGTAAACGTCAAACTATTTGTCAATGTTACCGACGGGTTAGTCATCAAAGTGTGCCATAGAATTGTGCTTCACTGTGTGAATAAATTATTTTTGTGCAACCGAAATATATTTAAAAAAAATAATAAATCAATTTTCCATAAGAAAGTGGCCACAAAAGAAGTGGATAAAGTCGAAATGAGTCCAATATTCCGGTGTAGAATGTGATTCAGACTATGAAATAGAAGAGGATGAATCGGACGCCGAACGCTTCAGTTATGCGACCAACTTACGCGTAAAACGATCGTCTACGATCTTGGAAAAATTGTTTGACATTATAAAAATATGCGATTTCACAACTTCAAAAAATTAGAAGCCGGCTCTGAAGCAAAATTCTACTTACCAGGTATTAATTTTTCCATTCCATGTTATAACAATTGTTTTTCCACAAATCTTTCATGTCGGTCTTTTACGATTCAGAAGGCAACGTACTGAACCCCGGGTGAGCAGAAAGATTGTTTGAAAGAAGAAATCTGGAATGAAGTATATTCGCTAGACAAAGAAATCAAATGGGTCTATAACTTAAAATTTCTCTTGGTCGTATATTGCAAATCAAGGAAACAAAAAATGTATAATTCACAAATTGCGCAGCGCGTTAATGCTACCACACGCACTATTACATTGTGCAAATCCAATATCAAAATTTACACATGTATATGAGTAAATCTGGTCTGATAGAAAGTGAAATCGCCAAGCTGTGGATGAAAGAAATTTTTATCTCAAATACGTTGAGAATGACAGCGTATTGATTATTAACGGTTGAACAGCATATAAACAAATGATAGAAATGCCGGAAATTGCTGCGAAAAAAATTAAAAATTGTTCAACTGCCACCCAAAATTATTAGCCGTTTACAACCGACCGACGTTTACTTTAATCGCCCATTAAATAACTTATTTGGTCGAGTATGTAACAAAATGCGCTGGATATGCACAACTGTTTTGGTTTGGCAAAAAGAGAGATTTTGCTGAGAATTCTGGACATATGTTATATTATCAATTCAAGGCATCGTGTTTGGAAAACCTTTTGAAATATGCTTGATGTTGTGCCGGGGCGACACTCACACATGATCACACATCCAGGAGAAATCAAAACACCAGTATAATTTTGTTTATACTTCACCGGGATATTTAAGATGTGACATTGATTTTTGCCC
Organism: Bibio marci; assembly: GCA_910594885.2. Taxonomy (NCBI): domain Eukaryota; kingdom Metazoa; phylum Arthropoda; class Insecta; order Diptera; family Bibionidae; genus Bibio; species Bibio marci. The sequence continues at coordinate 30,631,003 of OU343118.1, read as the reverse complement.
AAATTTATGTATCGTCAAATGTGCCCACTGTCAAAGACACTACACCATTCAAATATAAAGCATCGCAATCAAATGAATTTATAAATTTTTATCCAATTTATTTAACAATAAAAAATTGTTGTATTTGAATTTTTTGAAGTATTTAGTGGCTCATTGGAAAGGTATGTTAGATATAGCATATTTGCAAAGCTAGCTGCAACGACCTATAATATGTTAGCTAGTGAATAATAAATAAGTAGCCGCCAACAATCTGACAGCTGTGTATTACAATTACTATGGGATACTATGTGTGAAAACAGTATCCGATTAAAACTTAGTTAATGATTTAGTGACTACACAGCCATGGTGAGTCAGCAGCGTCATTATAACCGTTTTCGGAAGAGGTGAACTTAACCACTGTAAATGTCTAACTACCAATTTCTGAAAAACAACCAGTTGAATGAATTCTACAACACGGCCAGGATAAATCGGACAGGATAATCGCGGCACGGACTCAAACAACGAAAAAAGAACAATGATTTAAAACTTGCATCATGAAATGTTTGTTGGCTATAGATGCAGTGAATCGTGATATGAAGATTCTTAAAATTGGGGAATGGAAGACGGTGGCTGTAGATAGGTCAGGTTGGAGCAGCGTGTTGGAGAAGGCCAAAACTGCCCATGGGTTTTAATGCCATGGAGTAAGTAAGTAAGTAAGTGGCTTATTTGAAGTATAGAGAAGAAGATTTTTGTACATTTTTGTACATAGGAATTAGGAAGTGTTCTTCTTCTTCATTCTATAGTAAAACCAAAATGTCACATTGAATTGTTCGTGCCAAAAAAAAAACTCAATCAACTGATTTACGCAGGAAACTTTCGAACTGATCTCTATGTAATATTCATTTATATATTTATATTTTTATATAAATTCACAGAAGTTTTATCCCATACTCCGCCCCCCCTCCCCTTGACATTCCCCATCGTCGTCATTCCAAACCATATACTTTTACTGTACATTGATGCGCCGCTGTAAATATATAAAAGCTAATATAAATATATATATATATACAATATTTCCATAGAGATAGAGAGATACATACATATACAAATATATATATATTGACGTTGGTTGTGTAACACAACACAAGAGGTATCCCTTGAGACCATCATTTGGTCCCAATGGATTTAAAGTTGATTCCAGTGTGCGATGGCATAGTAATAAACTTTTGTTAATGTTATTTTATTTATTTATATATATACATTTTCCATATGTATGTATGTGTATAATTGTATATATACACGACCGTTATCTTATGTATGTCCTGTATGTATTTGTGAATGTGTCCATAATATTATAAATTTATCTTTATTTTTTGTTTGGTTTGACTATTTTAATTTTTTGATGGTATATTTTTTTGTTTTTATATTTATTTTCAAGGCAAATGTTAAAAAAAAATAACTTATAATACTCGTAACAATAAATTATTAAAATTATATTTTGATAGCAACTTACGTTTTAAAGCTCTAGGCTTTGCTTGTTTTCTACGGGACATAACCTTTGTTTTTTCTTTTTTATTTAATTAAATCTTTTAATATTTATTGTTTTATTTCACATTATTTATTATTTCACATAACATTTATTATTATAAAATGCTTTAAAAAATTACAAACAACATTGTTTACAATATATTATTAAATCATACAACGCTTTTAATTTAATAATAATATCGCTAACATGAAAATAATTTTAAAATAATATTTTAAATAACAAAAGCGTACAGTTTTTCAAAAAAAAAAAAAACCGTTACTAATTTAAAAATAACAAAAAACAAAAGAAACGAAAACGAAACATAAATATTAAAAAATTTCACTTTTTCTTTAATAGAATAAAATCAAAACACACACGCACACACACGCACACACATCAAACTTTTCACATCGGCTTTCAATGCCGGAATGGAATGCTATTGATGAAATAAGGTAAATTCCTTATTTTGTTTACGATAATTTTCATTCTCATTTTCTTACTAATTTATTTCATTTCAGGATATTCTCTGAAATATAATGTTGAAAATATTGTCTCACAAATGTTTATTTTTTAACAATGTGTTAGTGTAGCGTATTGTTTCCATCTCATCCACTTGGAGTTGTTTGTTGGTTGTGTGGACCATCATATACTCATGCGATGTGATATTTTCCTTCCATATATAAAATAAATTAATGTTAGTATTCTCCTTTCAGTCAGTGTTCGTTCTGTGAGGCTGTTGTGTGTATACTGAGACTGTGTACTGATGATAAATGAAAGAACATTACGTGAATAAAATTATATTTTGATGTGCAACTTAATTTATATTATTTTCGTATTTACTATTTTCGATAAAAAGGTACTTTTTTTTCATTTACAACACACGACATTAGAGAGGGTTGCTTCGTTTTTCTTTTATTGTTGTTGTTGTTGTTGTGATACTTATATTTATTTTTTCCGATGGTAGCATATGCACATAGTTTAAGGGTAGTTTAGTTTAGTTATTTTATGTATTACATATTTGAAGTGAATCGAAGTTATTGAAATACAATTGAATGTTAAATGTTTATATTTTGTATATAATTATGGTTTTTAATTGTTGTGTTTAGAATTCACACGCTCGCCGTCTCAAAAATAATGAGAATGGTTGTGTAATAATATGACAATATGCTGAATCGCAGTAGCGTCGTCTGCGTTAGCTATACTCATTGTTTTATGCATAGTGTGATCCGACTTTAACAAATTGTTAAATTTTTATAAAATTTCTTTTTTATGTAAATTAGGCTTAAGTGTTTACCGTACGCCTCACAAACGATTTAAAACTGATTTACAAACGAGGGGTATAAATCCACGGGCAAGAAAATATCCCTTCAGAAGATTTACAAGCGTGAGAGTTTTTCATATGTCTTTTCACTAGTGCGTATAGTTAATTTGTTATTATAACAACAACAATATAACGTTTTTCAAATGCGGATGTGATGCAAAACGTTAAAGTTAATTTTTCTGCACGCCGACAAAAAACTTGCGGATGAATTTGATCTTTGTTTTTGCCTGAGAAATATAATGTTCGAACCGCAACCTTTCGATTGGAAAACTAGACTTGCGAGGTAACGAATTTTCGCAATATTTCTAATTATATAACAAATTAATTTCACTTCAACGAACTGACACAGTTTTATGACATTTCGTTCAGTGTTAAGGGTTATTTTCTCTGAAAAAAATTGCGCAAACAGTAGATTCATTAAACTTTTGCACAGTTTGTCGTTTAAATAACCGCAATTTTTGATTGAAATATAGAAAACTTATTATAATAATAAGTTGAAAAATGATTTTTATTCAAAATTGGTTCCATTTGAATCCATGCAGCGTCTCTCACGATCAACTAATGCATGCATACTAATTTTTGTCAGTGAAAGGAATGTTCTTCATGACTTGCGTCACGGCTGCTTGCTTTGATGGCTGGAACATCATCATGGAACGCTCATTTCATGGCTGTTTGAAGTATTTGAAACAGAAACACTCCGCCGCTATTTCCCATGTAAATAGCGAGTATTAAACCCGCTATATTTCACGATTATGCACATACGCGCAATACCACTGAACACGTAACCTTTTTTCAACTTATAAATTGTCTCCGCACATTATTTCCAATTTTAAAACAAAATTTAATAATTATTCTTTGTTCCCCATTGTATTTTTACGACGTCAGTTAAGCGAGTTAAATGTGTATTCCATTAGGTACACAGATGACAAAGCGTACATGGAAGGCGAGGAGAATATCGCCAATGTCGTATGTTAATGTACAGTTAAGGTGAGGAAAAAAAATGAGGGTTACTGAAAAGTAATCTCCACATGTATCCATTTCCAGGTACGTGATCCGAATGGCATTTTATGGAATGTTTAAAATGACGAGAGGCATTTTCCCGGTAGGATGACTTGTTACTGAGCTAACAATATAGTCTGCTCTTCTTGTTTTGCTTTCATACCATTTATATTTTGATACGGTGTTTCCAGTGTTAATAATATTCTATAGAATCTGAAATTACATTGCATATATTAATTATTAAGAAAATGTCAAACACAAATCAAAACATAATTTACAATTAGCTATATCTTGAACTATCAAAGGAAGAATTAGAACAACTTCCCATAACGCCATTGAATCCAACCCGCACATCGATGAAATCACGACATCACAATATAAAAATAGAGGAAATATCAATAAGGATAAAAAAGTCTACGTTTAATTTCAAATTGGTGTCAAACAAGAGTAAGTCCAAAGCCTGCGCAAAATAGAATATACCCCCACCGCCAAAGAATCCACATAATCAACCCAGGCTAAGAGGTTCTATTGAATATAACACCAAGATTTTTAATTTTATCGCAATACTGATGAATGATACTGCTTCCCAATCTCAACAAAGGCACCAATCATCAGCTCCAAAAATGCGATTATAAATGAACCTTCGGCTTCGATGGATTTAGTATCAATGTATGTTTTGGAATGCCCAAAAATCCACAGCATCCAGATCATCATTACAAGTGCTCACCCAGTGTGCAGCTAAGATATAATTGTACACCCACAAATTTGTAACAATAAAATCAGACCTTTCATCTCCGCAATAGTAACAAATTGCGACACCTACCGCTGATACAGCTTTTTATTAAATTAATCGTATAACGCGAGAAAAGTAACCATTTGAACAATTTATGACAAAATAAATCATGCGATCTTCGGAATCATCTGAAAAATCCCATTGAAATTGATATATCAGCAACTTTATTTATCTTTGATTGTTTTGACAATATTTGGTTCACGCGTATACATACAAACTGCCAATTTCGAAATTGTATCATCGCTTCGAAACAATGTGTTCTTTGACGCAACCAAATATGCTACGGAGTAGCCTTCGTTCAAAGATCCGAAGTATAATTGTTAAAATATATTTAAATTATTAATAATTACTTATTTGCTTATTATACCCCCAAACCCTCACCTAAATCTTTATGAATTGTTTAGAAATCGAAACGCAATGCGACCACCACGCATTGTTGGTCCATACCATCGTGCGGACTCTTCTCCTAATGGTGGAAGAACGAATCAAAATTTGTATGGGATAATATTAAATTTACCAAAATTAAGGAAGTATAGCTTCTCGAATTACAATAGCCAAACACATTAGACTATGCCATTCATTCATGTCCGATTAATTAATTTATAGCCTATTTTTTTTTTCTTCGCATATTTTGGCCGTACCCCGACATACTCCCATTTGTGTACTAAAAGTATCTCGATTCAATTTGTGCAAACGACAGTGCTGATTACTGAATAAAAATTACGTTCTCCTCAATCCAGTCAGTCAGTTTTCTACAAACAGCTGATGGGTGTGAAAGCAAAAATTGATTTTATTTTTTATTTCTTAAATAAATAATATTATTTTGTATTTTTTTTTGTGAATAATAAACAATATTTTGTTATCTATTCAATTGTATTTAAATTTTGATTTATTGTTTTCGATAGGTAAAAATTATACAGGTGAAAAAATAGTGAAAACACAATAAATATATTGAAAATGTCATTAAATGAATTTTATTACATAAGTAATTACGATTTAACATTGGCTCATCTACCAATGGAGGTATGTTTAATTATATTTAAGTCCAGAAATTAGATTTGATTGAAAATTGTTTATATTTTTTGTATTGTTTTTTTTTATTTTTCGTATGAATTTGTTGCACGTGAGCGTGACTGAATTAAAATTGTGTGTTTATTATTGTTTTGTTACTTTATTTTCACATATGAAGATAATAATCATATGATATTAACAACTAGATGTACCAACCGGTCACTCTGACCGGTTTCAATATTAAGATTATAACATTTTTACTTTAAATGATATATTATGATAATTTTTATTTGATGTATAAGATTAATTCCTATACCATGTCATTTCTTCACACATGTTTTTGCCTGATGGATAAGTATAGTGTACCTTAACCGGTCAATTTATCCGGTTGGTGTTTTCTAGTACTAAACTTTATTTTCCTTGCTCATGCTGCCTGCAGAACCGGTATTCACTGTTTCCACTTCCACACCCAGAGTAATTTAGTAATGAAAACATTGTATTTTGTTTATTTTGCATATAATTTCACCATGATTGTAACGAAAATACGAAACGATACGATATGATACTTACTTACTCAATGGCGTTTTATCCCAGGTGCAGTTTTAGCCTTCTCCAACACACTTCTCTAACCCCTGAACTATCTACAGCTAACGTCTTCCAATCACGGATTTTAAGTATCTTAGCATTTCAGTTTACTGCATCTATCCTTAAGTGTTACGGCTCTCGTTCTATCTATAAATCCGAAGTAATTGTTCTTGGTTCTGTGTTATGCACCAAGCCTCCGATCCGTACGTTAATATTGGACGTATTAATGTTATATATAACTTGCACTTAAGATCTCGTAATGTTTTCGATTGGAATTGTTTTTAGCCCGTGAAAACATGTGTTTCCAGTTGTTATCCTGTGACGAATTTCCTCTTCAATATCATTTTCCACGCATTTATCAACGATCCTAAGTACATCCAAAACTATTTACAATTTCAAAATTATATTCTCCAAAATTAACGCAGTTTGATCTCGAATCCCCAATGTATTCGTTGCCACCATATATTGTATATTGTTTTGTCTGCATTCACTTCGAGATCTAGACCGGATGCGTCCTTGCGATTCGAAATCATCCTTGTCGGTTATCATATTCCGACCCATTATATACTATATCATTAGCATACGCTGTTAATTGACCCGATTTTGTAAAAATCAATATTTACGCCACTAACTGCCTATTCCAGCATAATATTAAATAGTAGTGTTGATAATGGGTCGCCTTGTCGTAGTCCATCAACTATCTCAAAATGATCAGATAATTTATCTCGGACATTATCCAATGTCATGGCCACCAAAAGTACCAGTTTTTTTGGAATACCAAATTCTTCCATAATTTTCCATAATTTTGACCTATTGACGCTATCATAAGGCGCTTTGAAATGAACAAACAAATGGTTTGTATTAACATTGAACTCCCTACACTTTTCCAAGATCTGCCGTATATGGTACTATGGTAAATATTTGATCAGTTGTAGTTCGATCTGTGCAGAAACCACACTGGTATTCTCCGATAATTTCATTGGCATATGGAATAAGTCTATATAGTAGAGGATATTAGCAAATATTTTATAGGTAATGTTTAATAAATTTATTCCTCTGTACTGTAGTTGTTACAATCTAATTTGGATACATAAACCATCCTTCCACTCATCTGGCACCTGTTCATTATTCCAAATCTTTACAATTAGCTCGTGCAGTAGATACCATAATGCATTTTCACCATATTTAAAGAATTTACCTTGTAAATTATCTGATCCAGGTGATTTATTATTATTATTGAACCAGCTATACGCTTCACAATTAATACACATGAGTGCAATACCACTGCGCTACTGATTGATATTCACACAATATATGCCAAAAATAAACCAGGAAAATTTGGTTTGCATCTGCTTGTGATTAGTAAATATGTTATAAATGGATTTCCCTATATAAAATATAACCCACCAAAAACGTACGTCTTCTGATTGTGAGTTATATACATATTAATTGAAGAAAACAAGAACGTTTCTTAAATATGGTGTAGATGTGACGGATCAAATGGCAAAAAAATACAGCGTCAAAACAGGAACTCGAAGATGGTGGATTACCAAGTATTTTTAATATTCTCGATATTGCTGCAATAAATGCGTGGGTATAAAGAACTCACAGGATCAACTATAACAAGAAAAAATTGTTTATTTCAATTATCAGTAAAACTTTCTATCCACTTGAACGGACTATCGCTAGACAAGCAGAAAAATCTAACACACGAAAATGCTGACAAATGGGTTATTTTAATAGGAAATAAAACCAAGAATGCGTATGCTCGTTGCAAAAAATATGTTTGTGGCAGTGACAATGTACACGAAAAAACATTGTGTAATTGAAATTGGAATTGCTTTGTCAAAACGTAAAATAATACAATAAAATAACTGCTAAATAATTTAAATGATTTTAATTACGTAATTGAACTTAATTTGCATCCGTATCACTTTCTAAATTATTATACATTGTCAATCAAATAAAAACTGGTCGTAAGGATCGTTTGGAAGAAATGAATATATCACAATTCTTGATAGTTCTAGTGCGTTAATTAAACAGAATACAAATGGTGAATAAACACAACAAAGTTCATTACAATTATCAACACATGCCGTACACAATTTAACTATATGATTACATTTTTAAATCAATCAATTTCAATAGTTTATAACAAGGTCGAAACGTACGAATCTAATGTTTTCAAATTACAATATCACTATATATTTTTCTGTTAGCCGAAAATAGAAAGTAGGCTGCATTATGAAATCAAATTGGAATGTCTACTTACTAAATTTGCCAGAAAATCGACTGTTAAGAATTGGCATATATTTGAATTACGGGCCATAGATTCTAACAGATTTCCATATTTATTGTACAGAATTTCAAATTATATAGTCAATTTCCAATCTTTCACAGAAGATATTTTAAAAATCGAAAAATATGATCGATTTTCCATTTTGTGTCAGTAAAATTTTGTATGAAATAATGATTTGTTTGGAACCATTTGGTTGTCAACTTTATACAGTACCACAAATTTCTTTAAATTTTCTCTGCTATCGATTTGAAAATTTAATTTTGCAGAATGTAGTCTACTTTCAACTCGTCAACCAGAAAAATATAGTAATATTAAAAACTGAAGATTATTTCTCTGGCTTCGCCACTGGTTTGTAAAGATTTAATTTATAATGTTTACAAATAATTGTACCATTGATAAAATTATTAAAACAACTTTAACTATACACAAACAAAATAAATTTAAAATATTATTATTTTTATGATTTGTTGCGATCATACCGTCTAAGATAATGTGACTAATCAATAAATAGAGCTCGTGACATCACTTGAATATTAAATTTGGACATGTACTAATTGTCTACTAAAAATATATATTTATACAATTAATTTGGGTATGCAAAAATTATAGAATATTCAAAAAATAACAATTTGAATTTGTTTATTGAAATTCCTTTTGTGTAATCCATTATTATAATCGCAGTTTTGTTACTAAATCATCATCATCAATAAGCTAGGAAGCATATAATGTGAAGGTGAAGTGGAATCACGTACATTTTTATAGGTAGCATTTCAAGTGTTTACACCAAGTTACCTATATATTTAGGTCGAATTTTGTCTCAGTCCACGTAGAAAATAATTTGTGTGTAAACTCGATAAGCCAATGCAGTGAAATGTTACAAGTGAATTTAACACAATTTTAGCATTACCTTCTAGATTCGGTATTTTTAGATGCTCGTATACATATGATGTGTTCATATACTGTAGATATGTAGTAGTTTCCAACTAAACATGACCTTCAACTTTGATTAAAACCTTTATTTTCATGTCACGCGCTGATGGTTTTTGAATTTCTATCTATTTTTAAAATATTATTATAAAAATTGTGGAAATACACAAATATACAAACAAATTATGATGTCGTTAGGAAATATTGTGATCTTAATTCCCTTTTGTGATTTTATTAATACTTGTTTTTGTTTGTATTTATAAGATTAATTGTTTATGGGTATACAAAGAAAAAAACGTAATTGTTATAATTAAATATTATTTCATATTTCTTGTGTGCAATATTAATATTATTGTTATTCGAATTTTGTATATTAAAATGGTACTATATAGAATATGGATTAGCGCGGTATTAACTTTAATTTTAACATATAATTATCATGTGCAGACTGCATACATTTGTTAATTTTTTTAAATTTAAATTATTATTTCCAATAATCATTTCATGTGTCATCAATGCATTCATTTTATATAAATTTTTACTCGCTCATACTCACATTAAGATAAAATTAAAAAGTTTTGTTTTTAAAATAGACACAAATAACAAATTTATAATCATACAATAACCGTCGTTTAGATTAGATTAATTAATCGAAAAATAAAAGTTTGTGTTTGCTGATTTATATAACATTTATAACAAATATAACATTTATTTGCATATGAATCGTGTATGGATTATAAACAGCAGAGTTTTCAATTCAGTCAATTTCATACACATGTTATTTCTTTAAAGAATCGCCACAACTATCGATCGGGGAATATCCGTGCGATATTCCAAATAACGCAGAGTCATTTAATATTATTAATAAAATTATAATATTAAAATGTTATATTGTGTGGTGGTATGTATAACCAATATAACCAAATTACTCCAAGATGGAACTTATATGGTATCTAACAACATACAACATACTACTCCGCATCGAAGTATATAACAATTTACCAATTGTACTGTAATTACAAACAAACAAATTTTTTCAGCAAATACAAATATTTAAATAATGATTACAGTACAAATATTTAAATAATGATTACAGTACAATTGGTAAATTGTTATATACTTCGATGCGGAGTTGTATGTTGTATGTTGTTAGATACCATATAAGCTCCATCTTGGAGTAATTTGGTTATATTGGTTATACATACCTCCACACAATATGTATGCAAAATAATTCCCCCGCACATAGTTTTCATGCGATTTGTTAGTGAAATAGTAATAATAATTAGTAGCTTTTTCATTCTCATTTTTATGTTTTCACAAGTGGTACAGTGACACACAGTGTTTAAACCGCATGTCATTTAATTCGGAGATTGAGGGTTGGTTAGATTCTCAGTATTAACATGAACACATTTTTCAGTATTTTTAATACTAAAAATTATTGACATGAATTATCAATTATTTATTCGTTTATGAAATCAAAAAGTGAATATCTTTGAATGATAGACGCTATTCAGATATTAAACAATGTCTCCATACACAACGCTGTGCACGATACACTCATAAGAAAACATGTGAATTAATAAATCATCTTACTTACTTACTTACTATACTTACTCCATGGCATTAACATCCAGATGCGCTTTTAGCCTTCTCCAATCTGACCTATCTGCAGCTAACGTCTTCCAATCACGAATTTTAATGATCTTTATATCACAGTTTACTGCATCTAGCCATCTAGCATTCCGGCTCTCCTTTTACCTTCTGGATTACCATTCAACAGTTTATTTTGGCACACGTTTCTCTTCCATACGTGATTCGTGTATTTACCATTGTTAAGTATAATCTTTTCCCAATTTTTTGGCAATTTATGAATACCATCAAAATAAAATTTCTCATCTTTTGATGCGATCCAAGAATCGAGCCAATTTTGGACGCCTTCATAATTGTGAAAGCGATGTGTACAGAGTCCATGTGCCATCGATCTGAACAAGTGGTATTCTGATAGAGCAACATCACCGCAGTAGTAATTTGCCCAGATTTCAACAATTCATAATATAACACAACGCCATTCTGATCCCACCAAATACACAAATATACGCACAACACTCCATAATTAGAAATGTGCCGCGCCACCGGTGGTCGATGAATAAAATGTTCATGTTATTCAAAGTATAAATTAAATATTATTTGATAAGCAATCAGTTTTATCGCACAATGTTATCACTATTCTATTTTCTATCACTCTCTTAAAATCTATACTTTTATATATTTTTGTTATAATAATAAATAATCAATAATTTTATAACATTAATAATATTTTAATTTTTCAGATTCTTATAAATATATTCAAGTATTTAAATCCATCCGATTTGTGTATGGTAAATCGTGTATGCCATCGTTGGTTTGATGCAGCACAACATTATAAATTGACATCAAAATTAGAATTGAATTTTGAAAAAATATTATTATGTGATACGGTGCCACCGTTTAAAGATTTTTTATTAAAAAATGATAGAATGTGTCAACGTAATTATTCGAATATAGTATTAGATGAAATGGATTGTGGTAATATGACTGGATTTTGGTCACAATATGGTAAAAATGTAAACGATTTAACAATACGTAATTGTGATATACGTGAATCATCGTTCATTGCAATAGTAAAAGAATTAAGGACATTGAAAAAATTAACCATAGAAAATTGTCGTGAATTATTTATGCCCGGGCGTCTATTAGAAAATGTTGAATATAAAAAATTAATAACAAACTCATTTGAAAATATTACAGCATTGAATTTAACAAATAATCGTTATTTATCGGATGCAATATTTTATCGTATTGTTAATTTAATGCCAAGTTTAACGTCACTAGACTTATCGGCATGTAATATATCATTTCATCATGGTTTATGTCACCGCTTTTATCCAAAACCTGAATGTGAAGCATCCGAAAGTGTTTTAACATTTAATTATATTTTGAATTTTATAAAAGAACGTGCAGAAAAAATTAAAACATTAAAATTTAGTTTAACATTAATCGATGGGACAGCATTAACATCAATATCCGCAATTCCACATTTACAATTGACGACATTAATATTACGGTCATGTGATCAATTAACAAAGTCTGGTATTATAAATTTAATACAAACCCAAGTAAATACTCTGACATATTTAGATTTATCCATGACGGTACGTTTAACGGACACATCATTAATTGAAATTTGTAACAGTTTAAAAAAATTACAAGCGCTAAAAATACGAAGATGTCGTGCATTGACAGACTTAAGTATATGCGAAATTATTAAATTGAAAAATTTACAAATATTAGATATATCCGAATGTGAATTAATAACTGGTAAAGGTTTAATTGATGGTGGTATTGCAAGTGAAGAAAATTTAAACATTACAGAACTGTATTTAAGTGCATTAAATATATGTGAAACTGCAGTAATTAAGGTTGCTGAAAATTTACGAAATCTACGTTTGTTAGATATTAGCTACTGTAAAACAGGTGTCACAAATTTGGCTGTACAATTAATTTTTAAATATTTAACATTATTACGTACACTTAATTTGGAATACTGTGATGGGGTAAGAGATAATTGATTTATTTATAATATTTGTTAATTCCATTTATTATTATGTCAATACATTGCCTGTTCATAGTTCTACATGGGTATAATATAAGTGACCGTTTCGTAAAAATAACACGCGTATAAGTACTAAATTTATAAATTGTAGAAGGAAGAGGCATGTGGTTCTCACCTACCCATCCAATTCAAATAATTACAACTTTAGAAAAAATGTTAGTTTGAATATTTAAAGAAAACAATTTATGTTACAACTTTGGAATTATTGTGTGACCGGCTGTCGTCCACTAAATGTTGAAAACTTCTTATAAAATGATGTTCAAATGTTAGTTCACATAATTGTGGTTCAATGAAAAAACCCTATAAAAAGTAGTCTAATATGGTATTACGATATTAATAGCCAATTAACATCTCCTCTTCGATCGATTGTTTACGTTGCTGTATGATAAGTTGCACCGTCCTGTTGAAACCACATATTCTGCACATTAATGCGCTCCAATCCATCCCATAAAAAATTTATTAATAATCGTTCAATATCGAGCACCATTCACAGTAACATCGTTTCCAGCTTCATTTTCGAAGAAGTATGGTCCAATAATTCCGAGTCACCAAAAACCGTTACTTTTTTTGTTGTATACTCGTGGATTTTCTTCACCTCAGATACGAAAATTTTGTTTGTTTAGGTAAATATCAACCAATTTCAAAATGATCTTTATCACCCAGAAATGATTTGGTTAAAAAATTCATCATTTTCTTTTTACGCTGCAATAATCCAATTAACAAAAATGCGACGTAATTCATGATAATTCTTATGTTAATTATATTTTGGATGCCATTAAGTGAAGATCATAATGAAAAATATTGGATAAAGTGGCTTGTTTAAGGTTCAATTGTTGTGAACCATAACGATTTGATATGTTAATGTTTGATTCTGCACAGTGACACTATATCACTGACAGCTGGAATAATGTCTTGTAAACCACCACTACAATGGTAAATTTTACTTCTTTGATCTTGCATCGAATCAGTTTCTTTAAATTTATTCACAATAATTGGTGCTGTTGGACTGGGTTTGTTTTTCTATATATTCTACGAAATTTTCTTCCAACAATAGCATAAATTTCATCAAATTTAAAATAATTTTTAACAATAAAGACGCGTTTTCCAATCGTATATTTCTCCATATTTACTAACCGTGTTCTTTCTGCTTGACACCTGTAAAAAAACAAAGATTATTTAAAAAGTTAACTTAAATTTGAACACTCTTTATATCGACTTTTTCGCTTTGACATATTTTGTGCAAATATTGGTTGATCTTACTTTCCTCAAGTATACTCGTATACGATTCTTATAATAGTTTTGTAAATAAATTATGGCCTGATTTGTTCCAATTTCCTAATTTTGAAATAAATGTAATATTCAAAATGTTTGTATAGATATCAGATGCTGCAATGACTGGTGTTAATATGATCGATACAATTCAAAAATATGAATTATCAAAATCTAGGATTGATAAAAATGATGCAGAAGCACATGGAACAAGTGAAATTGAAAAGCACAATATTGAAAATCAAGAAGAAACAAATCAAAATATTAATGAATCACATGAATTGTCGGAATTAAGACGTCTTATGAAAAATAATGATGAAAATTCAGGTAATCCATATAAAATATCATTGCGTAGTAAAGCCGAAACAGATATTGTAATGGATGCTAAGCGTAAAAAATGTATGTTAGAAATGTATGAAAAAAATGCAAATATATTTGCAGATTTAAACAACAGTAATTATGATGGGGTCGACAATTGTAACGGTTATTCAATAAATCGTTTAAAAGGTTTACGTCGATTAAATCTAACAGCGTGTAATAAAATTTCAGATGTATCATTAAAATATAGTTTACGTTTTAATGAATTACAAGAATTAAGTTTAGCCAGATGTCAACAAATATCAATAATTGGTATCGAAAGTTTACTAAAAGCATGCCCATCCATTGAGATATTAAATTTATCAGATTGTCATAATATTAACGATAAAACGATTGAATTAATAACAAAATATTTAAAACGTTTAACACATTTATATTTAAAACGTTGTATCCAATTAACCGATCATACATTGGATTATGTTGCGGTCAATTGTAATTTAATAAAACATTTAGATGTCGATGGTTGTCGGTTAATGTGTGCCGAACCAAATTTACGTTTAGTTAGTGTTTCATCATTAAAATATAATTTAATAGCATTTAATCGACAAGATGAAGATATGTGTGAGGCTATTACATATTTAACACAAAATTATAAAAAAAAACAGCAAGAACAACAGCAGCGACAACGTAATCATAGGCTGTTATTTTAACATATTGTGTATTTAATTTAAATATAAAATTGTTAATTATTATTTATACTTATTAGATATTTTATTATTGTTGGAGAAAATTAATTTAAAATTATTAATATTATTATTAGATTTTTTATTTTAGTTATTTTAATAATTTTCAACATTTTGTTTGAACAAAAAAATTAATTAAAAAGAATTCCTTAAATAATTTCAAATTTTAAAATTTCAGAAAAGAAAATTATTCTATATTGGTTAGTTTTCAGAATTCGATATTGTACTAACTGCAGTACTTTATTAATCAGTCCATCAGAAATGGTTATTTTAACATTTGCAGGCAAAAAAAGATAAATGCAATTTTCTGATTCGACTGTTGAATAAATACTGTAGTATTGTACCGGTCTTTGAAAACCTGACATTATTTTTTATTATAATTTTTTATCAATTTTAAAATTTGATTAACAATGCAATTTTTAATTAACATTTTCTGATCATTATAACGTAGAGATCGCATTGATTAGTTTAAATTAAGTATTAAAATCACATAAATAAACTTTTGTTTTGACTCTTAATACATATACCGCACTGTTATCCAAAATATATAATTGTAATAATCAGAAATCGCTAATAATTTAATTTATAATTTATTAAGTCATTGGTAATTTATAAATTATTAATTTACTTTCTTGTTTATAAAAATAAAATTAGAAAAAAAATAGTTTTTTACTTTTTGTAACATCAGTCACTTTTATGCTTTCTAATCTTCTACAACACATAAAATATTAATACCACTTTTTCCTAAATTAACACCTTCTAAAAGGCTTTCATGATGTGTTTTCATGTATAATAAAAATTGTATAATAACATAAAATAAATTGTTTCGATCCTAAAGGAAAAGAAAAGAAAAAACATAAATTAATTATTTTGTAAAAATCTCTAAAATATATTCAAAATAAATTGTGTGTGAATCTAGTTTTCCAGACTTTTTTGATTCAGTTTTCAGCCTACTATATTTATTGGGTGTTTATAGTTTAGTTCAAAAACGATTTTGGTTTAGAACCATTTTTTGCTTTCATCAAATGTTGTGAATTGTTGGGTCTTAAAGAGGGCTTTGCATTGATCGGATCAAGTGGTAATCCGATGGATGTAGGGACATTCCGTAGAATTTTCTATTTAAGTTCTACCAACGTATTTTTTACTGGTTTTTAAATGAACAAACAAACCAAACGTGGCCCAACAACTCTCACGCACAACAAAAAATAAAAAAATAGCACACTATAAATTATTATACACTGAAACCAATGGCGAACAATTTGTAAAATAATTTATATTAATTAATTTTATAGCAGACGATTCACAGCCAAAAGTTCAACAAGCTTATAACAAAATGTTCAAAACGATTGTGTCTAAGATCCAACAGCAACAACATCATAATAAAATGCTTATTCATTGCAGAGTGTATAACATTAATAATTTTTAAAACAGCTTTTTACGGCAGACTGATAGGGCAGATGACAGGAAACTAACATACTTTTTACGTTTTTCTGTAAAAATGACCTTGGGAAATTGCGTGTGGGATATTGAACTGGTACTTCGACCCATACACACACATAAATAATAATTCCTATTCTTCAAATTTAAAATACTTACATGAATACAATTATGAATTTTATCATCGCTAATAAAATTAAATTTTGGTTTTACCGAATTTGTATATAAAATGGCACATCTCGATTTATTTTTAACTTCAATAATTGTTTCTCTTGGTGATTTTTTATCACCCAAAACAACATAACGATTATAAAATGGACGTCCACCAGGTTGTGGTAATGGCATCAATTGACTGTCAATATATGAACAAAATAAATGAAATAAAATTGCCGAATCAGTTGGTAAATGTTCATCCCAATTTAAACCATGATATGAACTGCCGGAGTTCCAACGATAATCAGCTATGCAACTACTTTTACCTAACTGTTTAATACGTTGTACTAAATATTCTTGATTTGTTGACATTTCCAAAAATGGTACAACAATTGGTAGCATTGGTACATGTAAAGTTACAATTTGTTGATTTTCAGCGGTTTTTTTCAAACGTTCTAAACCAATATTACCAATTTGTAAATCGGAAAAACCACGTGATTTAAATGCTATATCAATTTTATGAATTTCAATTATTAAACGTTCCAAAATTGTTGCCGATATCCACATTCTTAAATTTGTTACATATTTTGATAATTGTGCTGAGGATATTTTTTTTATAAGTTCTGAATTTCCATCAAAATCATTGCCATTAAAAAATCCAGTAACTTCATCGATACCACTGCCACCACAAACACCAGTATTAACAATAGCACCGACAGGATTAATACCACCATTGATACTACTATTACCCGTAGCATCACCAGCAACACCAGTTTGTTTAATTGGTGAAACTATAATAAAAATTAATTAAATTACAATATTATCGACAACAATAAGACAATGAAAGAGATGCAAATTGTGTTGAACACTGAGTGAGTTAATTTTTGATTCTAGTATCACAATTACATAGGCTATGTTTATATATGCTATGTTAATGATCTGAACATCAATCCTTCCTAATGCTAATCTTATCTATAATCCTAATGTCTCGACGGATGATATTTAAGTTTTAATTTTGCCTAATTGTTTGATCTCGTTAAGTGCTGGTGTTTAATTTAGTAAATATTTTAACTGGGATGGTCATTCGTATCGTTTAACTAGAAATGTTTATATTATTCTATTATATTATTTTAAACTGCAGAGATTTTGCTATTTGACTACAAGCGTAAAATGTTAATACTACAGTTACATATTACTTTGCCTGTGTCCCATTTCCAGATATTTATACTGCTTGTACAAAACTCTAACAATACCTTTACAAAAGATTGCAACCTACTTTATTCTCTCTCTAGAACGAGTAACTTTGTTGTTCCGCGTAATAGTTGGTGCCACTATACAAATCATTTTATCGTTCGGTTCATAATTTTATGGAAATTTCGTAAATTAAACGATTTTAAACGTCAGTTACTGGAACATTTACCCAATACATTTAATACCAGTTAGAGTAGTCGACTTTGTCAAATATAAAAACAGTTAAGTACAATAATTTTTGAAAAACACTCAGTAGCGCAGTTGCATAGCGCTGTAATATATATTATTAATCACGAAATATAGCGGGTTCAAATCCGCTATTTTTCATAGGAAATTTTTCGGTATTTATTTTAATACTAAAATTTGTCTGCTGGCTGACCATTTGTTCGTTTATGGAATAAAAAGAAAAACGGATATCTTTGAAAATATGGACGCTATTCAAAGATTAACAATGTCTGCACACGCATAACTATGGGCTAATCACCCATATAAAAATAATAGTATTTTGAAAACATCTATCTTTCGTAAATTACAGTACAGTACAGTACACAACTGGTAAATAGTAGGTTTTTCATGAAAAATCGATTTATTAGGTTAGAGAGCCACTATTGGAAAAATAATTCTTTGTATATTAAAAAAATAAATATATTTTACCGGTTGTAGTTGGTGCCATTTGATATAAAGAAGTTTTTAATAAATTGACGGCATTATTACAATAATTCCAAAATGAATTCATAGAATTTCTATCGGTTACGTCATAAATATCTGAAGTATTTGCTTTATTTTTTTCTAGTAATGCAGTTTCCCTAAGAAAATATATAAGATGGAAAATATTTAATATAACTGCAAATAATAATAATAAATTTACTGTAAATATTGTTGCAGTCTATGCTCATCAGTAATAATTTCATCATTTGTATAACGTTTATATGGCGATATAAATGAACCAGAAAAATTCTGACTTAAATTATTTTGATTAAAACTTGTATTTTGCGATAAATGCGGTTGAGATTTTGGTGGTGATGATGGATGATTATAATTCCAACCAGATAATCCGACTGTACGATTTGCTATTTTAAATATATGCTTATAGTTTTAAAAATCTACGAACATGTATTTATAACTCAAATTTAAACTTACAATCATTAAATGATGAATGCCATGATAACGAAGATATATTAACCGAATCATTTCTAATTGGTTTTGTTATTGGTGTATTTGGCATTGTTACAAATGATCCATCTAAAGAGAAACGAAATATTTATTTCTTTTCTTAATAATTCTGCAAAAACAAAAAACCAATTATATAGGTACCTTTTTCAGCAAAATTTAACAACCTTCGTTGTGCTTCAGTACCTCTAATTGGTTCAAAATTAAACCGATAAATGAAATATTTTCCAAAATGATAAATTATACCAATTCCAAATAGTATTACACCAAAATATTCCAAATAATACCAATTCGAAAAACCATATGGACACATATTTGATAGATCATACAATAATATCGATAGTAATATAACATGAAGAAAGCCCCATTTTAATGATTGCTTGCTGCGTTTTGATTCCAAATAAATATCTAAGCTTTTAGTTACAAAATGATTTCTATTACATGGGGAATTTTGTCGATTACAACTATTATTTGGACTGCTGATGCCGCCTCCATCGGCAATACTGCCATTCGTTATATTACTAAAAAAATTATCATTATTGGTTCTAAAGGAGTGGTTAGCTGGTGGTGTTGTTAAACTATATAATATAAATAATAAAGAAAAAAATTAATTTTATTTTACAATCTCCCAATCCATTCAACAATTTAAAAATAAAGAAGATATAGTTTACAAAATTTAAAAATTACATATTTTTGCAATTGCATTGATAAAAAAAAATTCAAAGAAGATGAATTGTAATAACCTCAATTACCTGTAATTTTTTCTATTATATTCCATTGGCTCAGTGATGGAATAAATCACATTAGACAAATTTTCTTTTCTTTCTAAATAGCTAAATTTCAAGTAACCGAAACAAAACAAGTATTATTAATTTTTAACAAATTTTTTCCCAAATTTATTTATAGCAATTTACAGTGAGTTTGTCGTCTAAACCATCGTGTGTGTATTGCGGGCGGCGTCAGTCAATCAAATATCAAATCAAACAAAATTCAATAAATTATCAACCGCAATACCACGGCAATACGAACGAATATATGTATATAATGTGGAATTTCATTCCATTGTCCAAAATTTAAATGATCTGACAGTAAAAATATTGATCTGACAGCATTGACGTAAAAAGAGCAATATATTTTTTTGATAGATCAAAAAATTAAAAATTCGATTTTTAGCAAGATTTGCCCCTCTAAATTTACTACTAACAATGCACGTAAACGTCAGATTTTGTTACATCCGTTCGGAAACCACTTTTACCAAATTTTTAGTTAAAAAAAGTATTTTCCTCCAGAATCTATTAAAAATTATTATTTAAAATTATTTTGTTTCAATATTTGTGATACTAAAATGTTATTAATCTAAAAATAGGAACATTTTTATTCTAATCGTTCGATCCGTTACCATGCGGATTGAACATGAACACGGCATTACACTATAAACCTCACACATTCAAAAAGATAAACAATTCCATAATTTGTATATAACTTAAATACCTTAATACGCACCATAAGCCCATAAACCATGTTTTATTTCTTTTTATTTTTTACATTATTATTATTAATTATAAGAATATAATTATGTAATACTATACTAGATATAAAATTAAGATTAAAAATTGATGTAAAAAAACCACTGTTAAGAAATTCTTTTCTTAGACCTTTTATTGGTTTCCAATTACTGGTAAATATCTATTATAAACGATTACATTTCGTATCAATGCCGCTCCGGATATAAAACATATCATTCCGGCTGGCATTAATTTTCCAGACCGTAGAAATCGTGTACCCATTATTGCTGTTAATGCAAGAGCAGCACCAAATTGTACTAATGGTTTTGGTGGATTTTGTGAATTTAAATGTGCACCATATCCTTTAAGACAAAATAAAACAAGTCTTATAATAGTTAGATTTACAGAGTTTTATAAAACATTTCAATTTTTATTTACCTAAAATAACACCAAATGCAACTCCTGCGCCTAATGATGGTATTGATGCAGCTTTTACATATCCCATAATTCCACCGGCGGCTACTGTTGCTGCATATAAATAACCAATAATATCCACAGGCATTTTAAATAATTTATCTGTTCTTATTATTTAGTATAAATAATTAAATTCTTGTGTTGTTTTTTAAAATATAATTTATAATCATTTCTTCACTAATCACCATAACAAATTTTTTGTGACAATTCTGATGACAAATCATCGACAAATTATTATTACTACGCTTTATAATCCCAATGAAAAAATTGGAACTCGAATCAGACCGGAATTGTAGCGGAACATGTCTTATTCAATGATTTTTGGAACAATAGTGCTGTGTAATAGAATTTAAATAAGAAGTGATTTGAACTATATAATATTGATCTTTCTTCCAAATGAATGTCGACCATTCAAATAAACATACTGTTCACGCAGTGTAATGGTTTCAAAAGTTTTACTCGAACTCTGCTCCATCAACAACACCATCAAACGTTTGTTTGCTGAGTTTTAAGATTTTTAAAGTGGTTGTACCGACACTGATTATACTGAACAATTGTGCACGTTCAAAACAGGCTGTGAAGCCTGTAAACACCGAAAATATCCTGAAAATCATTATGGGTAATCGCAAAGTGAAATTACAAGAGATAGCTGACACCATGAAGTTATGAAAAGGCAGAGTTTTCAGTACGATACACAAATTGATATGAAAAAATGGTTTTCCAAATTGATGCGGCCGCGTATGCTCACACCAGGACACCAAAACGACAATGAATTGATGATTCAGAATGCTGTTTGGACATGTTTAAGCGGAATAAGCCTGAGTTTTTGGGTCAGTACATCACAATGGATGAAACATGAATCCACAATTTCACTCCAGAATCCAGTCGATAGTCAACTGAGTGGCGGGCAGCTGATGAAAGCCATTCGAAGCGACCAAAAACGCAACAATCAGCCGGCAAGGTTATGGTTTCCGTATTTTGGTATGCACTAGATATAATTATTATTTACTATACCTTGTACATGGAAAAACAATCAACAGCGAATATTATATTGGGTTATAGGAGCATTTGAAGGTCGAAATCACAAAAAAAAGAGACTACATTTGGTAAAGAAAAACTCTTGTTTCACCATTGCTTTCGCACCCACAGTATAGTCCATATCTGGCCTCAGCGATTATATCCTCTTTTCCGAACTCAAAAAGATACTCCGTGACACCAGATTTGGCGCATACGATGGAGTCATCGCCGAAACTGAAGCATATTTTGAAGGCAAAGATATATCGTTCTACAGGGACGGCATCAAATAGTTAAAATCCTTAATTCGGCAACTTTTATTTTATATTCAATTATTTATAAGGAATTTTTTACAGAGTCACCGAAATTAGGGTTTGGTTGGAATTAGCATCCTCTATCCTATCCATGGAGAAATATATATTTATACAATAAATAATAATACTAATAACACAAGTTTTACCAACAGTTTCTTTGGCACTCGTTCGGCTTCCATCTATGTCATACGTGACAAAGACGTCTTATTGTTAGTCAATGATTGTTTTGGCAATATTTGGTTGACCGCTTACAACTTGTCTATTTCAAAATTGTATCTTCGCCTCCAACTGATTATTTTCTTTGACACAGAGTACCTTTCGTTCAAATATCCGAAGTAATTTTTCCTGGTTTTGTGTCATGAACCATATGATGCCTCCGATCCATTCGTTAATATTGGACGTATATTAATGTTTTATACAGCTTCCACTTAAGATCTCATTGTTTCGATTGAAATTGTTTTTTTTACCTCCTTAGTAGAATCTGTTTCCAATTGCTGCTCTGCAGTGAATTTCCTCTTCCATAACATTTTAAGTATACGAAACTATTTACAATTGAAAAATTATAGTTTCCAATACTAATTTATATATTAATCTGTGTCCAAAACTTAAATCTATCATAAATGTAGCTTTTTATGATGATGATGTTCCAGCCATCCAAGCAGCGTCGTAACATATGTGATGAAGAACAACATCTGACATAAAAGATTTACATCCCACAAATTCCGTGTACATGATATATGCAAGAAGATTATATAAACTGCAGCTGTGTGTAAGTAATGAATAATTAAAAGTACACAGATGTCCAGATGTGATACAAACACTAAATCATATTCAAATGTAAAATTTAAGATAAAATCCACGCAAAAGAACAAAAACGATTTTTAACTAAAACTTTCTAAAAAGGTAGTGGTGGACCCAATCTCTGTCAGTACCCAGTCATTTTTGAATTTAAACTTATTCCGCTGAATTATTATGAATAATTTTGCCCATTTATTTGCAGCGATGCAATCTGCGATTGTTCATTTAAATTACCAAAATACTTTGAAAATTATTGAATATTAATACCATAGTCCAAGTAGTAACCGTTTTCTTAACATGACATGGATTATGATGGGAGGCCGCACCACATTAATCATTATTTTATATTATTTATTATTAACGTTCATATTATTTTTCTTAATTTAAAAAATAATAAATATTGTATGCGATTACATTTTTATTGTTTTTAAAATAATCAATTACCTCAGTTCATCATCATACAATTTTTTGTCCGACTTGTATTGGGACATTTGGTACATTATAATTTTCAAAATTAAAGTAATATCGCATAATTAAATCCGGCGGGATCATATAATTATCATATAGTCAAAGTTTCATTATTATATGGGGGCAGGGATTGCGTCCCCACTACCTAATACTATGAAAATGCATTAATTAATTATCCCAATCGATAAACATTATAATTACAATTTTATTGGTTATTTTTATATTAATATTTTGTATTTAATTTTATTATTGACAAAAAATTTAATTATTTTAACATATTTTAATTTAATATGTGTGTGTGTGTGTAATATATATTTATTTATTTTTAAACTGTTTTATACATAATCTTATTTATTATTAAATATATATTTACTATTTTTTTATTGATCCAATAATTTCGGTTTGATTTTTTTATTAATTAATTAAAAAATAATAACAAATAAATAAGAAAAACAACCACAACAGTAGTACATCATCTCTCTACACACGCCCACACATTATACTTCTGGCCACGAAAAAACGTGAGAGAGAAATTAATTGTTATACAAAACTAAAACTAATCCAAATAAAAATCAATGTTAATTAATTAATTAAACAACGTTATATTTAAAATATATATATATATATATATATGAATTATTATAAACTAAAATAAAAATGCACTAAAAAAAATATTTTATGTGTGTGTTCATACACTATTTCTTTTTTAAGTTTTTTAATTCAAAATTTTAATTAGTGTTTTTATCAAAAAAAAAGAAAAGTTATTGCCCACGTGAAAACTTAAAAACAATATTGAATTTTAAATGTTATAATTTATTATAATTAAACTTTTTGTAAGATATATTTTAATATAATGATGAATGAATATATATCAATATTTGTTATTGATTTGTGGCCGGTTGCCTTATGCTTATATTCTACAATTTTGTCGTAAAATACCAAATAATTGTAATGGACAAAACCCCGTGCATTGTCAGTACATTTTATGTTCACTCCACAGAAATAAACGTTCACGTTGGTATTGTCGGTTGTATCGTGTCGAATGGTATGTGGAAAACATTTGAAATGTATACTGACAATACACGATTTTGTACATTACAATTTGATATTTTACGCTGTTTTTTCGTAAAAACGTATATATAATTTTATTTATATATTTTTTTTTTTTTTTTAATCTAAATTCCATGATGAAATGAATCTCCTCACGGTGGTTTTTCTATATATCTATATTTTATTTTTATTTTTATTTTTATTTATATATTATTTATTTATAATTAATTTCAAAACGAAATGTTATTTATTTATTTATTTATTTATAATTAAAGATCATATTGCTGATATTGTTAAAAATATATTCGTTTTGCATCTGTTGGACTTTGTTCCATTGGACAATATGGACATTTTAATCTGAAATAGAATAGAATTTGATGATGATTTATTTGTTCAAAAACACAAAACAAATGTGTAAAAAATTAGGAAAAAAAAACTTACATAGGACCATTACTTAATTTATTTAAAGCATCACGTGATATCACATGTCCACACGATAATTTCATTGGTGGATTATCATCCGAACTTTGTTGACGCAATATTGGACACGCAAAAACTGAGTGGTAACGATTTTCTGGATCCAAATCAATTTCAATCTAATTTTTATTTTAAATATATAATTGTTTTGTTAATGGGTTTATTTGTTAATTTATTTATTCAAATTTAATAAAAACACCAGATATTTACGGGTAATTCATCACGCCCAGTCCATATTCCCATAACTTGTCGTGATAGCATAACTTGTTTTAAATTTAATAATGCCGGCAATGCTGTACTTCCGGCACTTGTTACAACCGCTAATGGTGAATCTTTATTTATACCTAGTATTTTACATGCGTCTACTAAAAATGTGTCAGCAGCCTAAAAAAAGTGTGTTTAATAAATTGTTATTATTATTATTATTATTATTATTATTAATTATTATTAATTATTATTAATTATTTATTCATTTTGTACATATAAATTAAGTTTATATTAGCCTAGATGCAATCCGAATATAGAATAGAGACATCCAGAATGGCATTGAACATTAATTTTTGTATATCTCTATGTAATATTAATCTCAATTGTTCTTCAAGTAAATATGAGTAAGTGGATTTAAAAATATATAATGTGTCGGGTATATTTCTTGAATGACATATAGATGATTAGAAAGAAGATAGATATTCGGTTGGTAGAACTTTCTAGATGAACACATCCACATGTGAACTTTCATTTAGATGTGTCAATTAATTTTTTGTTCATAAGTCAGGTGAGAGTATTTTATACTATATGAAAAAAAAAAATAAATATGGCTCAATGATGCAATTCTTATTTTTTACGTAGTCGTGCAAGCTTTATTTGGTACCGCCAAAGAACGTAATGTTTGGGAGGCGGGGATACAATTTTGAATTAGACAAGCAAATATTGTCAAAAAACAATGAAAATCAATCGATTAAGATGATTTGGACACGTATTACGCAAGGAGGAGGAACGTGTGCGAAAAAAAAAACTGTTCAATGGTAATCCGGAAGGTAGAAGGAGACCCGCAAAACCTAAGGCAAGATGGCTAGTTGCAGTGAAATGTGAAGATCCTTAAAATTTGCGATTGTAAGACATTGACACTGTGGATAGGTGAGGTTGGAGAAGGTTAAAACCTCGGTTTTAATGGCATGGGGTAAGCAATTACAAGCTTTAAAGATGAACTACACACTGGACGACACAACAACTGAAATCATTCGCAAAATTCATGTCTCATAATTTACACGAATGGTCACAAAATAATCTTCAATGTAAACGCGATTCATCATTCGAAAGGCGTTTTAGTGTGAAAATATGGGCGGCAGGCATTATTAGATTATTGGTATTCATTGGCCCATTGATTTTACCCGATAGGATGAATGGGACAAATAGCCATTCCGTCAAATTGGAGGTAGTCAATTTGTTCGAGACAACACAGAAATTATAGAAAACGAAACGCCAATAGATATTCTAAATAGAATTATTTAGCAGCATGATGGATTAATAAGTCGAGAATTATTGAGCTGATTTTAAAAAATATAATAGATTCTGGAAGGTGTACTTATTACCTTTCCGAATTGTTATTAAAATCAAAAATCCATGATTTGTAGATGTAGTGACCGTTTCAGTGACTAATGGTCAAACACGAAATCAAAAAACTTTTATGTGTCAAAAGTTGCATAATCGGACATATCTGTCGAACAATTTTTTGCTGAAAAAAGTGCCAGAATAACACTCCTTTCGGGTATGTAGGTACCTACTGGGACACCCTGTATATATATATATATAATTGTTGAATCCGCACCACTTACTCCATGTTTGTTTATCTTTGAACTTAACCGGATCATTGACAATGGAAAATTTTTATTTCAAAGTCTCATAGCTCAACACTTTTAGCACAAAATAGAGGTATCGACAAACTCCGGGATTTTTTTAGTATCCGAAACATATAAATATAATAACAAATCCACTAATTTGAAGACAGGAAACTATCCACCACAACTTCATCAGTGGCGGCTATCGATTTTTTTTTTTTTTTTCAATTCGATAAAGAGGCTATTCTGCAATTTCAGAACGTGTTTTAGTTTAATGACGACGGAATGGCTAAAAAAAAAGAACCCGATTTTAATAGAAAATTTAGAGGCTGAATTAATGATCAAGTAAATTTATCAATTATCACATTAAAAAGGGAACCACTTGAGGTGTGGCAGCCCGATTCCAATGAAATTTTACCACGTTGAACTACTTATCACAATAGAAAACACATAATTATTTATTACCTGCATTTCACTTCAAAGAAAAGGTGTAAAAAAACATAACATTTTATGAAAATCTATAACTATTGTACCCGAAGTACCACAATACTTTTTGAAGTTGGAAATAATAGCTATCTAAAACTGCTTTGATTACACTTCAAAAAATTTTCAAAAATAAATTTGTTTACACACCTGACGACCAATGCCATTCACAAAGACAAATATCAAAAGTTGTATATGATGTACAAAATAAATATTACCAAAATATGTATCACTTACCTCAATCCACATATTTGGTTCAATTAAATTTTTGTACGGTGATTTGTCTAAACCATTTGGTACATATAATAATGTTCCCATTAATTTTTGTATATCACTTTCAAAATTATGCATAAACTTTGCAAAATTTTGACGGGCATAAATTATAGCCTCTTGTTGCGCATTCAATCCTGATGATAATATCTAAAATTAAAAGGAAAAAATACCATATTAAATAAACAGTTTTTAGAGGAAACTTAAAATTCAAATATATATATATATATATTAATTACTTTTAAATAAGCTAATGTATGTAATTTAAATTCTATAGCACTTCGTTTTGCTGTTAACTCATCGGAATAACGTGTTGCCCATTGTATTGCCGCGTCAAGTTCAAATTTGCGTATTGATTCCCATATTCGATGTAAGTCTGCGTATGGATCAGTAATTATTTCATCAGCTTCTAACTCACCTTCCTAATTAAATTAAATATTTAATTTTTGCAAAAATTAATATTTACTCTAATATACGTGTAAAAACAAACCTTTATTAATAATTTAGCGACATCATCCATGCCTTGTCTATAAAAATGCTGTGCAATTACTTTGTTTAATAAATCGATATTTTTTTGATATAATAACACATCTGATCGAGATGTTGATGAAAAATCAGATACAAAATTTCTATCAATTGACTTTCCAACTTTACTAACGGTTCCATGTAAATCTCTATGTTCAGTTGTTAAACGTTGTAATTTCTCTTTTGCTTTTTTTATTGTTTCTTTTATGTCATCAATTTGATCAAATGTAAGTTCGTCTTCAGGTGGCACTATATGCAAAAAACAATGAACACAAATAAAAATGTAATAAAATTAATTAATTAAAATTAATTTAAAGCGAAAACAAAGAAAATATTTGTTAGTTCGTTGAACTTTGTACATACGTAGAAAAAAAAAACGCAAAAGCAATACATAAAAATTCAGCAGAAAAATAATTTCAAAATAAATTATCTTACCTCTATCAAGGTTTTTTTGAATTTCTTCAAATGACACACTAACATCATCAATAACTTTACTAACATGATCCTGAATTGTTTGAAATTTTGTAGTTACACGATCCAATTCTTTATCAACAGCCCCAACTGAATCCATTTTGGTTTCTGCTTATGATGATGATCGTTGTCGAATTCTAGAGAGGCCTATTAAAGAAATATAATTCACCAATAAATTTTATTCGTGAAATTTTGACTGACTTTTTTATATCACTTTTCACACAATAAATTAATATTTTTGTAATATTATATTACAATTTGATTTTGATATTTGTTTTTTTATTTATTGAAAAAAAATCGAGGAAAAAATCAAAAATGTTTTTGTTTGACGAAATTGTTTTTCCTTCTTTCTTTTCCCCTTTTGTATTTTCACTTTCATATTCAATAAAATAACATATAATCATAGTAAACCACTTCCACACACGACTACAGAAATTTCTTCTGTCAAAGTCAAAATTCTCTTCTGTAATGATCACAAGGCGAATGAACCATGGACGGACAACGATTTTTATTCTTATATTGTCAAAATTTTAGCTTTATAATATTTAATCATTATTTAATTTTCCTTTTTTGATGTTTACTGTAAACTTTATCAAATGAAGACATATCATGACTATTTTCTCTTCCCTGATCAGAGAAAACGAACTCACTCAGTCCACATACTAAATAAATTGATGTCGGTAAACTAATGTTGGAAACAGCTTTAACCTCAAATTCACATGAGGTTAACATTTTATAGCCATCAAATTTTTAACATAGAATTTCACCTGCTGGATCTATATAATTTTCAATGGGAAATTATAGTATATTTTGACATTTAAATTGCAACAACGGCAACAACTAAATGCAAGTGATTATTTTTTATTCACATTGTAAAAAATGTCGTATTTTTCGCAATGAAATATAAAATCAAAAAAAGAACACACATTAATTTAAAAATATAGTTTCTGTTTATAATTTTATATAAATACGTTACATATATTTATTATTTATATTACGTTAATAAATATGGATGATGTAAGTTAATTGAAATTTTATTAAAACTTAATTTGATTGCATTGTTGATGGTGATGCAGCTTACAGTATTTCAAATTTCAATTTCAAACAATTTCAATCATTTTCTTTATTCTTTCTACAAATTGTATTACTATACATTAAAAATAATAATAACCATTATAATGTTATCAATTTATTAATTCATTAGTAATAACATCTAAATAATCTATAATAAAATTAATCTAAAAATTAAAATCAAATGATTATAAATAAAACTTTCTGATTCAAAGCTTTCGGCAGAAAAATATGATAATCTCAAGTATTTGTGACTAAACAATTATTTATTTTGATTATGAAATACACACTTTTTAGTCACTAATTACTGAAGTATTGTATACAAATTGTTAAGGAACCGTCATTTATGTTGCAAATCTTATTATCAACCAAATGTTTCTACCATAATACGGTGATCAAAATCAAAAGTAGTAGATTTATGGTTTACAATAAATTACATTTTACAATATTTTGTAGTACTTTATTTGTTGTTATTTATTTATTTCGTTTATTTTGCTTCCTATACAAACAAGCATTTTATAAAACTAACTCAAATTCCATTGATACCATGTGTATTTATAATCATATTCTTTGTCTACAATTGAAACCATATTCCGCCATTTTTAATTGTTGTAATTAGCTTCCACTTCATTTTTATGCGTAAATAACTTCATTCTAAAATGTTAAGCAACTAAATAAACATTGCAGTAAAATACTCTAATTGGTCTGCAGTTATGTTACATTTCGATAGATGCTTAATGTTTTCAATTTTCAATAATTTATAATTAACCTCTATATAGTATTGATATACGAACAAATGATAATTCATTTGACTGAACGAAAAATACATTTTCCTCGTATCTATACATAACGGAGTGGGCAAGACATGAATTATAGAAATATCGTCCAATTTTTAAGTTTCCGACAATTTCTAAATTATTTGAAAGTATCATTACATTAATATAATAAGTAGCCGCGCTTATTAGTGCTGAAGATTTTGGAAGGACCAACAAAAACTACAAATTTGTAGAAATTTGCTACTGTAATGTAACATAATGTACGCAAATTATGTTTCATTTTGCAGACCATTTTAAATTATTAACTTATTGTAGCTGACTTATGTAATTTTATAATTTCAGAGCGGTATAAAAAGTGATGTATCATACTCTGAAATTGATATTAGTACAACAAATAATACAATATATATAGATGATGAATATATACAAACATTTTGTAAGCAAATGTTAAAATCAAGAATATTTCATGGTCATTATCAAGAAAAACGTTATGTAAGCACTTTGAAAAATTATCGCGATTTAATTGTTATTAATAATTCAGAAAAGGAGTTAATAACAGATTTAACAATTATACGTAAACGTTTATTAAAATATGAATATAAACGAAGTTCCGAAAATAATAATAATAATAATAATAATAATAATGGTGAACATTCAAAATGGATTGGATATACAGAACCAACTGTAATTGGTGCGCCAGCTGGCTATTGTATATGGACAGATCTAAAAGACGATATACCATTCGGTGAATATAATTTTGAAATAAAAACAATACGTTTTCGTGAAAATGAAATTTTAATTAAACTAAAAATATCAACAATTAAACAATCGCGAACAACTGCAGTACCAACAACGACAAATAAATCAACAAATGCATCAACATTAAATAAAGGTGATAATAATAATAATAATAATGATAATAATAAAAATAATAATAATAATAATAACAATGAAAATGATCAAAATGATATTTTTAATAATATCGATTTTCAAGAAATTGCTACAAATTTTAAAGAACTTATTGAAATTTGGAGTGAAACATTTACAAGAGACATTTATCGCTGTCTTTCTGTGAATGTCAATTTAGCAAATTTCATTAATTGTTTTAAATATATAATGATATTATTAGCTACATTTTTTGCAACTAGTTTCGAAATAATTAAATATTTAGGATTAATTACAATACAACTTGGTCTTGTTTTACAACAAATAATAATTGCTATAACACCAATAACACTTTCAATATTAGATTTAATTAAAAAAGTATTTGGTGGTTTCTTTTTAATATTGTCTATGATCTGGAATGATAGTGTTGGTGGTGCTCGTAACGATAATCGTCAATTTCAAAATAGGCAACGGCAACAACCAGAAAGGATACAATTTAAGCGTTATGAATCTGCTGCGTTCTCACGTTCATCAGCATCATCACATTATTAACGCCCACAAATTTTATCGGCATATTCTACTAACAGACTGGTTAATATATTAATTTAACATTTAAGAAGTGTAAATACAGTTTTAACATAAATAATTAAAGTAATTTTTATTAAAAAACTTTTAAAATATAATAAAAATATAGTTATTAAAACATTACAAAAACATAAATGAAGTTAATATAAAATGTATATAAAAATTAATTAACAATTAATAATAACTTGACGAACTGAATACTGGCGCTATCCCAATGGTCACTGTGATGGCTATCGAGGTTGCCTTCCATAAAATTTAGTTAGGAAAACTGAAAAGGGCTCTCAAAACACGTGGGTTAAACTTAGTGATAGTGAAATGGTTGACAACATGCTGAAAAACAGCAATAAGCATTCAGATGGGTGCTTTATGTTTGAAGGGTAACATGTGTAGGGGGTGTTCCCACGTTGGAGTATTATCTGCTCTTCTGTGGAACATCTCTGTTAAGTATTTTGTAGCTGGGTATAAACCAAGGTTCGAGAATAACCTGGAATAATCACGTTGTGGGAAAAAATTCCGTCATTGCACTGGATCTACGTTATGATGACAAGATCCTTAATAAATTCTATTGTGTGTTGGTATTTGGCCGCACAGAAGGTAGTTGGGAGACATTTGGAAAGGATAAAAATGGGTACATATCTTTGGTTTTAGAATGTGTCCAAAGACTAAATTGAATTACGACTAGGTATGAACAGTGGGAATTCTATTGGAAGATATATGGGGTTGAAATCAATATAAAACCAAACGTATCAATCACCAAATCATTCTTATGTCATTCCTTGTGGCAAGATCAGTTAGTACCCAATGGCATAGGAGAGAGTTGCATTTTCGACAAAATTAGTCAGAAGCAACAGTACTCCTGTATAAAACATTAGTATGTCCAATATTAAGGTATGGATCGGCGGCGTGGGATATGGCACAGAACCAGTAACAATTACTTCGGATTTTTGAGCAAAGGATACTCTGTGACACAGAAAAGAAGATACAATTTCGAAATAGACAAGTTGTACTGTGGACCAAATATTGTTAAAATAATCAAAATTAATAGGCTAAGATGGCTTAGGCATGTTTCACGAATGTAAAGAACTGTTGAATAGTAGTCCAGAAGGGTAAAGAAGAGCCGGAATACCAAAGGCTAAATGGCTAGGTACAGTAAACTGTGATATTAAAATCCTTAAAATTCGGGATTGGAAAGCATTAGCTGCAGATAGGTATTACTATAGATACAATTAAATAGCCATATAATCGGTCATTTTGTAGTAACTATTATTAAGGAAATTCTCATTAAATTTAATTGAATTTAAATTTGAGAAATCACTTTAATGTCATAGAATTGTAACCTGTAAA
Organism: Bibio marci; assembly: GCA_910594885.2. NCBI lineage: Eukaryota > Metazoa > Arthropoda > Insecta > Diptera > Bibionidae > Bibio > Bibio marci. The sequence goes on along the minus strand of OU343118.1, from coordinate 30,597,220 downwards.
GTGATTACGTTCGCGTTCACATGCAAAGTTTTTTCGAATCGCTCTAGCTTGATGATCGTTTTATAATAGGGTGAATTAATTCCGCCACTTTGACCAAAGAAAGTCGCTCTAGCTTATTAACAAACTAAAAATATAATATTTCTAAATAAAAAGGCATTTTTTTCAACAAGTTTCACTGTGGCAGCTGCGACATGCATATTTGAAAAGTGATATTTCTTTTTTATGGTGACAGACACTTCGTCCTACCCATACTGTATTAAATTTTAATCATTTCATATAACACATTGACAATAAATAATTATATTAACTGTTAAAATTCAATGATTTAAGCTTAAATCAATTTGTTTAATTTAATTTAAAAAAAAAAATATGGTGATTTTTCATTTTTTTTTTTATGTCTACTTTTTTTTCTTTTCTTTTCTAGCCAACTCAACACCGGCTATATTTTTTGGTGCGATTTTATATGTTTGAACTAATAAATTATAAACAAAACGGATCTGATTTCCTTGAACCATCAATTGATCATTTTTTTGACTCGCCGTCTTTGTTAATGTTGTACTGGCAGCAACACCAACTTTGCATGCTTTCATAAATTCATTTATCCGAATACCAAAAGATTCTAAATTACTAACTAATGTTACAATTTTATTACCGGAACGTTTCGCTAATGACATTTGAATTTTTTGTTTTTTTATATTACTTGATGATTTTATTTCATTTTTACTTCGCATTTCAAATGTATGTTGCATTTTTGATATTATAATTGAAAAAAGCTCATCAAATTTTATGCGATATTCTTGTGGTATTATTGGTTCATTCTTTCTATTATCATTACTTTCATTCGCATCATCATCATCATCATCATCATCTTCTTCATTATTTAAATTACAAATATTTATTAGTAATTCATTTAATATAATAATTTTATTATCTCTTTCATCTTGTAATTTATTATTACGTACATAATCTTTTAATAATTTTCGTGTTTGACTGTATTCAATACCATCACCTACTGCATAATTAAATTGTGTAAATAATGTTATTGTACGATCAGTAACTAAATATAATTCGGTCATTTCTGTTATAAATAAATCTGTTGTTTGAGCATCATCACCAGTATTTGCTGTAGCAGTTGTATTTGAACGTGATGGTAACTGAAATTCTAATAATTTTGGATTTGTAAAATTTATTGATATAATTTTTTCAACACCTTTTTGTACTTCTTTAACTTCAATAAAATTTTCAATAGACATTTCATATAAAAATTTTGATAATTTACGATATGATGTTTGTTTTAAATCAATTTGTTGATTAATAGCTGGTAAAACATGACACCTATAAAAATTACTTGTTAATATTGGTAATTGTAATGTTTTACCATCTCGTTTCAGAGCAGTTAAAAAACCATTTTTTAATAATATATCGTTTTGATTTTGGTCATTATTATCATTTTCATCATTTTCATTATCATTATCACCACAAGCAATGTTAACATCGGTATCGTCATCAGCACCTCTAGCACCATCCTCATTATCATTAACGGTTAAATTTTCTTTAATTTTCAAATTTTCAACATTTAAATTTTGTAATTTTTTATCAATAATTTTTATATCCTCTTTTGTTACTGCTACAGATGATTTCTTTTTATTTTCAATTTCACCTAATGCAGGAAAATCATTAATTGTTGGTAGTTCATAAGATGTACCTAAATTTGGTGTTTGTAAACAAACACTAGGTTCAATGTCCCACAATTTATCACCATATACATGTAAAATTTTACAACAAATACCAACACCACCAGACATATATAAATCTTCACTTGATTTTGCTAATATACCAATGGCTATCGGTGCTCTATTTGATGTTAAATTTATACTAACAATATCATTTTTTTTACAATAACCATATGAATTTCGACCTTGTCCTTGTTTGATAACACCTATTCGAAATATAAAAACATAAAAGATACAAAAATTTAAATATATTTATTAGTTATATTAAAGTATGTATTAAAATATTGCTATACAAATTTCTTCTTTAAATAAGTACAGTACAGGAACGTAGAATTACATGTCTTTATAGTATAAGACGATATATAAATATAATCTATAATAAATTGATATTTAATTAATCGGTCTTAGCATGTCATTGGTAATGTTAAACTACAATGCTATATATTGGATATTCTAAACACATCACCATATTCCCCAAATATACTGGTGAATTTTATTGAGGTGGAAAAATATCCGTGCATAGGATGATTAACAAATGGGTATATTTATTTATATATATACCCATTCTACAAAGATCTCGTTCATTATACGGAAATTGTATAGCTTATAATAATATTGGAAAAATTGACTTTCTTTTGAACATTCTCCAAATTTATGAAAAACTAAATTGATCTCTTGTAATAATTTAATAAAATAATTAGAATATAGTAATAGCATACTAAAATTCAGTTCAACTAAATACTGATAGTCAATAATCTTGTTTAGATTGTTTAGAATAATCATATAACAGTATAAAAAATAATTACCTGGTAGCATAAGATCTGCACCATTTGCCATACGTCCTAAAACATTTGGATGTGTTGTAAATAATGGTAATAAATCAGGCAGCAGCCACATTGTATATACAGTTGGGTATAAAGTATCAAAATAATCAAAAAACATTGGACGCTTATCAGTTGAATAAATATCAATTTTTTGATTATTATGTGTTATTATTTTAATATACGTAATATTTGATTTTGATGAAAATAATTTATCAAAATCTGCATTAGTTATTGTTGGATATTTTATAATTAACTTATCACGTAATTTTTTACGTTCGCTACTTTTTAATTGCACATTACTTTTTATTTTAAATTGTTTCATAAACATTTTCGTATAGATTTTTTAATATTTTTATTATAAATTAAATAAAAGACGTATTTATAAGCAACTGACTCTGACACTGATTGACAGCTGCTATGGTATGCAGATGCACTGCATGCTATTTGGTTGGGTCTAACATTGACCTGACACAGCCACTCTGACGGTCTAACTGACTTAGCACAGAGTTGCCAATATTTTTATTTCAATATGTCAAAAAATAATGTTCACAGATAAATTTGACAATCAAATTTATTTTTATATTATTGTTTAAAGTACTAAAACCAAATTAAAATTTATAAAATTAATATAAATATAAAATATAAAGCTTATCAAGGTAATTACAATTTATTTTCTATATAATAATAGTAAATTAGTTTAATAAATATATATACAAAAACATTTGATACGGCCAGCGATAAAGAAATACTACCTCCGTGGATTCGGAACTGTATTTTTTATTGGGTGCAATAGTGTAGAATTTCCATTAAAAAAAACCAACCACATTTTAAAATTTTTAAAATTCAACATTCCCATAATGAAAATCAGTTTGATTTTTTTTTTAATAAATTATATTATTAATGTTATTAATTATTAATGTACTTAATAATAATTTGTAGTTATTATATTTATAAATAAAAGTTTTTAAATAATTATAGAAAAAATTAAATAAATTAAGAATTTATTTTATTATTTATTTGTAATTCTAATTTCATTCTAAAAGTAATTTTATCCATTACAATTTGGAATGCCATTTTTAAATATTCTTGTATAGTGCATAAAATTGTACATGGATAATTATGACTATATTTTGTTAAAAAGCCGCTATATTTTTTTATACATTTTAATGCAAATTGTTTATTACATAAACTTAATTTTTCATAATCATTTTCATTTAAAATTTGTGAAGTTAACAAATCAATTTTATGCGTTATTAGATCATCAATTAATGGATAATTATTATTGCAGGCAATACATTGACAATGAAAATGATATTGTATTGACAATGCATTTTGTCGTTTGTCTTTCGGTTCAATACAATGATGACTACCATAATTATCAAACAGTTGTTCACCACTTTTTATTAAATTTAAAACATAAATTACCATATAGGTGCCGAAAGATGTACGTCCAATATTGGGTGCACACGAATGATTAATCAAACTACAAAATGCGTACGCACCACAACCTAATTGGTTGCGATCGGTAATTGTGTCATAATCCTCCAATTGCATTACATTTAAATCAGTAGAATCTAAACTATGAAAATTTGTTGGTGCTATCATTAGATGTTTGTATAATAAATTTAAAAATATATTTTGTTCATCGGTAGTTTTTAGGTATTCCTTAAAACATGTATAACTATAAATATAATAATTCAGGGCGGCTGCTATTACGGCACGTTGAAATAAATCACCAACATTTCGTTTATCTTCATTTGTTGCTAACGTATAAATTGGATAATATTTTTGTTCTTCTGAATCGTTGTCATTATAATTTAATGTAAATGCATTTATATCATTTTCATTAGTGATCTCTTGCGTAAATGATATTAATTTTTGACTGGTTTTAAATGCTAATATTGCTTTTATTGTAACTCGCAACGCACATAATGGAATTTTATTATATAATTTAAACAAATAATCAATTATCGGACATTCGTATTGATGAAAATTATTAAATGCCTCAGTACGACATTTTTCATTACAAAACATAGCTGATGTACAATTTAAACATGGTATTAAATTTAACGAATTTTCATTTAAACAATTCGCACAGCAAATATACTTTTTTGTTGGTATTAATATTGTTGAAAATGGCTTCTCAATTGCGACAATATTACCGGGTTCTAAATCAATATTTGATTTAATATAACGACCATAATTTTTATCTTCAATTAAATCTAAACAATTTCCAATAAATGGTAGTTTTTCATGTGGCGGATAACTTAATTCCGGAACATAAACAATTTCTTCCTCATTATTATTATTATTATGATTTTGTTTTTGAATTTCATTTTTACAAATTAATTCACGTTTTATTAATTTTACCATAGATCTATCTGGAAATCCATTTTCTTTGGCTAATTTAATATTTTCCAAACAAGTATCATACATTTTTAATTCAAAATAAGCAGCTGAACGATTTCCATAGCCTAAACTTAAATTTTCTGTATTACATTCAGCATACGCAATACTTTCATTGAAATATTCTAAGGCTTTATAGAAATTTGTTGGTTTTTTTAATGCAAAACATTTATTACCTTGTTGGCGTAATTTCAATGATATTTCATTATTTTTTTCTATTTTTAATGGTACATATTTTATTGGAATTAATTCATATTCAATTAATAAGTCTTGCACAAATTTTACTTTATCGGCATTATTTGATAGATTTTTAAATTCTCGTGAAACGTTCGAAATTCTCCTATCCTTTAGAAGTAAATCATTTAGACGATCTTTTAAATCATAAATATCAGTCATTTTTGGAAATTTTTGAATATTTTCAATATTTACCTATAGATGAAAATACAATAGAAATGTTTTTATCAAAATAACATGTAAAGGTTTAATACACACGCACACACACATTTCAAAATGTCACGATCTACGATTTATTTTTAAATTGCAAAAATAAAAATTCTACTACAGTGGAGGTGAATGGTTGTATTTAAAATGCACAAGTTAATTCCTATCTAATAGTCAATTCGTTTTCTCTGATCACAGATCAATCTGATTACTGAAAATAATTATTTTGCCTTCGTTATCTGCATTTATAATTTTAACCGATGGAAATATAATTGATTAATAACTCAAGAAAGCATTTCTGGGTTATTTTTAACTCGAGCTAATATTCAACACGATGGAAATGTACTGATAGAAATATATTATAACCACACGAAAAACAATATTAAGAAAATTAAAATTTTGTCAATAATAAAAAAATGTTATAAAATTTTACACTCACTTCTGCCAGAGAAATAAAGATTTTATTACAAATTATAAAACAGATAATAATAATAGAAAAAAAAATGTTTCGTTACAAATATTTTTCTGATTATAAAGTTTGAGATGTGAAATGTTTTGTGATCGATCGTCGACTAAAGCACAAAATAATACATTACATTAAAAAAATCAGCGCAAGGTATTTAAAAATAGAATTTTATTTTATTTTAGCTATATAATCTTTGTTTTATGTATGGATTTGTTAGATTTTCTTGTAACATTTTCAATTTTGTATTCCATTGGTATATATAAATAAATATATATACAATATACACTGAATGGCATACGAAAGTTAAATTTTTGTATGTCGCTGGGTTGTTTATTAATTTGAGTTAATGAGATTGGTCGCACAAATCCATTGTTATTAGTTACCAAAGAATAACAAATAAGTATCGACCTACAATCTGAAAGCAGTATCCATTTAATACTTAGTTAATGAGGATTACATAATGGTAAGACGAATCACCTCCATCGGAACTGCTATCGGTATAGATGAAGTATACACCTGTAAATACTCTACGAATTTACAGAATAGTAAAGTAGGTTGGGTGTATGGTTCACTGTCAAGTTCGGAAAAATAATTATATAAACGATGTGTGAAGTGATGAACGACACCATCTCAAACAATGAAAAAAGGACAACGATTTAAAACTTGCATCATGAATTGGTAATAGTGGTAATTTGGATATAAACCATAAAAAGACAGCTCAACAAAATTTGAATTTGAAGCGGGCGGTGAGGTGAGAAGTTTTTATTTAATAATAAAATAAAAAAGCACACACTCAATTCCCAACAAAAAAACGCTAATAATACACATCTCTTTTTGATTATTTATGTAGCATTTACATTATGTAGCATTTACATTATGCCTAATTTTTGAATTTAGAAAATTTCTAGGAAAAATAAAAAGAGATAGTTATAAAAAAAATATACTAAAGTAAGAGCAGTAAAAAAAATACCAAAATATAATCTGACAATTAATTTTATAGCAAATTGACAATTGTTTTTTTTTCAGATAATAATAAAAACAAATAAATATTTATTAATTATTACATTTTATTTGTTTTAAAATTACAATAACATAATAAATATATGTATTTACATATGCGTTTAATATTTTTTTTTAATAAATACCATTAAATTTTTTATATTTTTATTAATTTTAGAACAAATAAAATGTTTATTATTAAATTTGTTTTATTACTGTCAAACTATATTTTTATTTTATTATAGTGAAATGACAGATTTTTTTTTTTTTTTTTACAAATTAGCAATTCAGCTATAAAAAAAGATGAACATGTTCATCTTTGAATCTAGTTTTTCAATCTAAATTATGGCTAGGCCCATAATTAGATTCTAATTTTTTATACTATTGTGCTCTTCTAACTAGTTTGACATTTGTATGTTATATCTCAATTTTTTGTAGATTCAAAAATTGGGCATAATGTAAATCTCCCATTACAGTGGAATTAAGAATAAACTCAGCTTATTGTCTTAAAATCGTGTCAAAATATGACTTTTTATTAAATTATAAAATTTGTTGTTAAATAATAAAATAAACATGCAGGTAAAAAATAATAAATTTACCACAGAGAAGAAACGAAAACAATGCGAAACAATACGAAAATTTTGATTCTATGGTCGTCGGTCTGCGGCCGACAGTTCATAAAAACCAATTGTTAAGTGCTTTGCACACGATCGCGATTTTATCGCCGCGATATGATCTATTTCGCTTGTCAAAAAAAAACATTTGCACACACTTCTATATTCATATTAAACAAGAAGTATTCAAAGCAGCTGCAATTATTTTCCATGTTTCGCCTTTCTTTTCTACATTTTTATATTCTTGTAAAAATTTATTATATATCAATGGATTACCTTCCACTTCTATTATTAATTTCTCATCAAAATTTTTTTATATTTTTTTTTTATTTATTTTCCTTTTCGCTGAAATAAAATAAATTAAAAACTTTGGTTATGTTAATGTGACAAAAAATTAACGTCGCGATGAGCAATTTCCATCGTAGCGAAAAATATTGAGCAATTATCCGTCATGATTGAAATTTTTTTTATATGCAGTTTGACGTTCGCGACGATAAAATCGCGATAGTGTGCAAAGCACTTTAAGGGTGGTTTACAAACGAGAAGTTTAGGTTGCGAACATTATATTTCGCATACAAAAACTACAATAAATTCATCCACGAGTTTTTTGTTTGCGGGCAGAAAAAAGTAGAATTAATTTTAACTTTTTATACCACTATTTCAAAAGTCATGTTGTTGTTGTTGTTATAATAACAAATTTACCTACACTAGTGAAAAGACATATGACAGACAAATCTCTCACAAAAACTGGAGCTTATAAATCTAAAATATTAAAATGGTGTGTACAACAAACTTCGCATGTACACAATTTGGTTTGAAAATTCGTGTAATTGACATGTATATGAAAATGTATACATTTTTATTGGCTTACATCATGTGTGGACATCGGATAATCCTAAATCATTTTTTATTGCAGAAAATGAATTTATTATCCAAAATAATTTAATTAATTTAATTATATAAATAAATAAAAATGCACACACATTTTCATATACATGTGAATTATGCGAATTTCGAATAAATTCGATATCAATTTGTGTGCATTCGAAATTTGGTGTAAACACCATTTTAATAGTCACCAAAGCCTTATTATTATATTTAAGCTGAGAGTAAAATTCAGCTACGATGCAGGCCTGATTTAGGACTGTAGTTTATTGTGGGTGCAGTGTAGAATTTTAAAGGGTGGGTACAATTTTGAAATATAAATAAAATAAAATAAATACATAGTACACACTACACAGTATATGAGGAATAGGATAAGATAATGATAATAAATTAATATATGTGCAATCCACAGTACATGTACTAGACATTATAAAATCTAAAATAAAAGCATAATTTTACTTCAACAAATATTAAAAAAAAAAATGTTTAATTAATATTATGAAATACATTTAAATGTTATTATTTACCGTTTTCGAAAAGGTAATTTTATTAATTTTGTTACAGTTGAATATTTTTTAGATTAAAAATACGAAATTTAATTAATTTTTACTTTCCTCTAATTCTAACCTAAAAATTTAGCTTGTGTTTTATGTTATATTTCTGTTTTTATATTTATTTTTTGTTATATATTTTTTTTTTTTGGCGTGGTTCAAGAGATTGAACCATTAAAATTTTATTTATTATTATTACTAAAAATTTGAAATAAAATGTATCCTACTGATTAAAAACATTCATATATATATATGTGTTGTATAAATATTAAAAATTCTAAAACACAGAACATTTTATTGAAAAATTCATTTATTTTAGAAATAAAAATGTACAAGTATGAATGATTTAGCTCGTCCTCGTGGTCGTGACTGTGAGACGTGATTAAGTTTTTCCATATTTTTATTTTCTCTGTCCATCCACAGGTATTCGAAATTTTAAATACATTTTTTTTTTATATAAAATTGCAATTACATTACTTTACAAGTCACGATGCATATATAGAAATAGAATCTATTAATAAAGAAATTATATTGTGTTGTGTAATTTTTTTTTCCTTTTTTTTTTTTTTTAGAAAATTAAAGATGATGACAAATGTGTACAGTGGAATCCCATTGGGATTGCCACAAGTAGATTCAGCACAAATGAATACATTTCGTAGTTATTTAGCAATTCTTGGTGATCCTGGTTCCAAAGACGAATTAAAATTAAAAGCAGCACAAGAATTAAGCGAAAATTTTGAATTAATATCACAGAGTGATGAATATGAAGCATTTTTAGATCAAACATTGAAAATTTTTCTAAAAATTTTACAAGATGGTCAACCACAATTTTTTTGCGAATATAATATTCAACAAGTAAATTCATTTATTAATATATGTTCTTACAAATTTGTTAGGAACAATATTTAATTAAATTTAAAAAAATGTATTATTATTTATATATATTAGGTACGAAAATTATTACTAGAAATGATACATCGTTTACCCACTACAGATACATTACGACCACATGTTAAATATATACTTCCTCTAATGTTTAAATTATTACAAATTGAAAATGAAGAAAATGCATTAGTTTGTTTACGTATTATTATTGAATTTCATAAGCAATTTCGTCCGCTATTTAATCAAGAAATTCAAAATTTTTTAACATTTGTGAAAGGAATTTATGCTGAATTACCAAAACATGTAAATAAAATATTTGAACCGCGTCCACCAATTCGTGTAAAAGAATTAAAAGAAGTTAACTTAGATCTGTTGTTACAGGAGATTTATAGTTTAACAGCAATTAGTGTAGATAAAAGGGGTGTTGAAAACACAATTATTGTAAGTAGTGCCAATATTTAAATTTATTTTTATTTATTTTTTTTTTTTTTTATATAATTATACTTAATGTTTTATAAATTTATATTCCAGTATACTTTAATACCAAGAGCCCATTTATCATTAAAAGTTCTACAAGAGGTGCCAATTATTGTTGTGCTTATGTATCAAATATATAAAACGAATTTACAAACTGATATTTCGAATTTTATACCATTGATTATGAATGCTATCGCATTACAACCGTTACCAGCTCATAAGTAAGAATTTTAATATATATATTTTTTTTTTAAATTACAAATTACATTATTAAGTGAAATTATGTGTCGAATTTTATATTGAATCATATATCCGTGTTAATATCATTTGATGTTAATTTGTTCATTTTAAATGCGTTGCGATCTGTAATACGTAATATATTGAATTAGAAACTTTGTTTAAAGCACAATTTTTGTCATATTTTGACTTTTAAATTTGATAAGTTTTATTAGTTGTCGGTTTTTAACGAATTTTTCAAATTTTGTGTCATTCATTAAAATTATAAATAAAAATATAATATATTTTTTGAAAAAAACAAAAGAAAAATATAAGGCAGTTAAGAAAAAAAAAATTGAGGACGAAAAATTATTGAATAAAAAAAATAATTAGAAACGTAAGAAATGTAGTGTAGAAAATAAAAGTTAAAATAATAGTGAAATTGAAAGAAAAATGAAGAAAACATTAAAATTGAATATAAACCTGGTGATAAAGAACCTTTTTCAATAATTCTAGAAAAAGAAAACATCAAAGATATTGAAACAGGTTACAAACTACTACATTCATTAAATTACAAAAATATAATAGAAATTAATAAAGTCAATAGAAACAAAAAATAAGTAACAGCAAAAAATTTTAAAACAGTTAATAATATTTTAAATGATAAAAATCTATTAAAAATATATAAGATATTTGTGCCAAAAAATATTTTCGGAAGGAGTGATAGATGACATAGAATTTGATCTGAAAATTTTAAACGGAAAATATAGTATAACAAAAATAGAACGAATGATGTGGTGAAATAACCAGGAAACAAATGTATAACACAAATAAAATTAAAAATTACTTTTAGAAACAAATATATATCAGATAAAGTGCAAATTTTTAATGACTGTTACAAAAAAGGTAAAATTTATATACCAAACCTAACTAAATGTAAGAAATGCTTAAAATATGGTCATACAATAAAATTGTGTAAGGAAAAAATAAAAATATGTAATAAAAGTTAAGGACAACATGAAGATGATGCTGTATGTGTATGACTCTATCGATTCTTTGTCAATATTAATTACGTTATTATAATTTTTTAAAATATATAAACTTTCATAAGCATCCGAAAATTTTGGCGAGGATACTGTAGCGCCAAATTTTGGATGCTTAAATTAAAATGTTAATTGTCTACTTCATGCAAAGCCACAGATGTCATAGTTTCCAAGTTGATTTAAACCTAATTAAAACCGTAGTAATTATATTTAATTTTTGTTAATATTTTTTTCAGAAATTTACCCACATTTAATAAAGAAACGTTTGTAGATTTTATGGGAGCTCAAATAAAAACATTATCTTTTCTTGCATATATTGTTCGTTTATATCAGGTACTAATAATTATATAATAGAATTTTTTTAATCCAAAAACCTTACCAACATACATATATATTATATAATTAATTTTTATTTAGGCAGAAATTTCAAGTCAACCTACTTCAATTGTGAAAGGTTTAGTGGGATTGTTAGAGAATTGTCCTAAAGAAGTTGCACATTTACGTAAAGAATTATTAATAGCTGCGCGACATATTTTAGCAACAGATTTAAGATCTCGTAATTAAATATTTATATTATACAATTGTATAACATTATAACATTAATAATAATAATTTGTCCATATATCGATGTTTGTAGTATTTCTAACAGCGTTAGATGAATTATTTAATGACGATATACTACTCGGACGTGGATGGACAATTAATGATTCATTAAGACCCCTTGCGTATTCAACATTAGCCGATTTTGTACATCACGTAAGACATCAATTAAATATGGATTCAATGGTGAAAGCTGTTCATTTATTTTCTAAAAATTTACATGATGAAACAATTCCGGCCGCTATTCAAGTAAATTAAATTTAATTATATTGGGTGTTATATTTTAATGAAATTTCTATATATATATATATTAAATTTACAGACAATGTCTTGTAAATTAATGATGAATTTAGTTGATTGTATTAGACTTAATAGTGCTTATAATTCAACAATAGCACGTGATTTATTAATAATAATGTTACGTTCTGTTACAATGAAATTTCGCACTGTTGCTAAAATTCAATTACCTCTAATTATGCAAAAATTGAAATCTTCAGCAGCGACTACAACGGCAAGTGGTGCTACAACACCACAAGCATCAGGATTATCGGCTATCGATCGTGATCCGTTATTTGCTATTGGAACAGTAAGTTTTTTTTTCATTTTTTTTTTATTTTATCTTATTGTTGTTGATAAGTATTATATTGGTTTGTGTATATATTTTATCAGGACACATCTGGCATCGATTCAACACAAAAATATATTATAAATGGTTTTCCAACATTAAATGTGATTGAATATCGTAATTTAGTAAAAACACTTGTTTGTGCTATAAAAGCAATTGCATGGGGTTCGTCAAGTTGTAAATCACCTTTTAATGATCCAGCTAATACGGGTGCACATTCACCAGCATTATATAAAACATTTCAACCATTTGAATTAAATATATTTATTGAATTGGTAAAATATGCATTAGAAGCATTAGATATTTATACAATAAATGTACCGTCAAGTAGTTTGAGTGGTGGTTCTGGTTCTATGCCTTCAAAAATAAATCCACTTGTTCCGAGAACAAAAGAAGAAAAAGAAGTGTTAGAACATTTTAGTGGTGTTGTAAGTTTCATTTATTCAATTCTACTATTGCAATTATATTTTATTTCATCATAATTTTGTTATTTTAATGTATATTTTATAATTTTCTTTAGTTTATTTTAATGAGTAGTCAAAATTTTCATGAAATATTTGCAGCAACAATTGATTTTATGGTTGAACGTATTTATAAAAATTCAACATTGCAAATTATTGCAAACACATTTTTAGCAAATCCAACAACATCACCATTATTTGCAACAGTTTTGGTTGAATATTTGATTGAGCATATGCATGAAATGGGTTCAAATGTTGAACGTTCACATTTATATTTACGTTTATTTAAATTAGTTTTTGGTAGTGTTTCATTATATGCAGCTGAAAATGAACATATGTTACGACCACATTTACATAACATTGTAAATCGTTCCATGGAATTAGCTATGGTTGCAAGTGAACCATATAATTATTTTCTATTATTACGTGCACTGTTTCGTTCCATTGGCGGTGGTAGTCATGATTTACTATATCAAGAATTTTTACCGTTATTACCAAATTTATTAGAGGGTTTAAATCGTTTACAGAGTGGTTTCCATAAACAACATATGAAAGATTTATTTGTTGAATTATGTTTAACAGTACCGGTACGACTTTCATCATTATTACCATATTTACCAATGTTAATGGATCCATTAGTATCAGCCTTGAATGGTTCACATTCATTAATAAGTCAGGTATGTTGTATTGATTTTAATATTTTAACATAATTATTAATTATCTGAATTTATTTACGTTAAAACTGGATGATCCGAATGAATTGAACGATTGGTTCCTTGGAAGCAGTCCATAATATACACTCAACACAACCTTTGTAATCCTACATGACAGTATTATTTTTTTTTGTTTTTATTCCTTTAGGCAGCTTTCAATGTGGTTGGCGCTGCTGGTTCATAACGCTTGGACCGTTATAGTTTTTGATTGATGATATTGTACACAATCCATTATTCATTACCGCATCGGATTAATTTTATTGCAATTGAAATTTCATAACATAAATATTTAAACGTTGTGTTAATTGAATCTTTTTCAATTCATGTAGAATTCAAATATCGCTCGTTTCTTAAACAGTGACCAAGATATAAGATATATCCATGCGTTTCACTTCGCTTGATAAAGTTTACAGTAAACATTACAGTAAGTAAACTTTATCCATCCGAAGAATAAAGATTATATTCTATAAAGTTTAAGATTTTGACATTTCTACACGATAAAGTTTGAGTTTTCACTTAATAAAGATTATACAAGATAACTTTACACACTATAAACTCCATCAAGTGAAGACATAGTATAAGTCAAATTATTCATATAATTATAATTTAATCCTGAAAATAAGCTAAAGGTGTCGTCTACTAAATGTAAATTAATAAAAACATTACAGCATTGACAGAAATCATTAAAAAGATCTATTTGTGAAACACGTTCTTCCAATATTATATTTATTAAACTATCCATATCCGGTTGTATTTATTGGACTCAGACTTCTTACTATAATTTTACTCATTAATATTACAGAATATATAATTAATTTGTTTTCAATATAGGGTCTTCGTACATTAGAATTATGTGTTGATAATTTACAACCAGATTTTCTATATGATCATATCCAACCAGTACGTGCTGATTTAATGCAAGCATTATGGCGTACATTACGAAATCAAGATAGTGCAGCACAAGTTGCATTTCGTGTTTTGGGAAAATTTGGCGGTGGTAACCGTAAAATGATGATTGAACCACAACGTTTAGAATATAATGATAAAGATGCAGCTGCTCCAACTGTTATTGTCTATTTTCAAGAACTTCAGAAGCCAATACACTTTCCAATTGATAAAGTTATTGAAACTGCAATAAATGCATTAAAATCAAGTACAACAGAACCGTTTTATCGTCGACAAAGTTGGGAGGTCATACGTTGTTATTTATCGGCATCGCTGTCATTAGAAGATGATAAACATACATTACAAAAATTATTCATGCATACAAGTTTTACAGAAGGAAATATTGGACCAATACCTGCACAACCATATAAAACACAAGATACACAGGTCCGACAAACACATCAAATAGCATTAACTGGAATGTTTGTGGCGGCCGCTACAAAAGAATTACGTGATTCAGTATTACCAACAATGGCAGCTATTGTACGTCATTATACAATGGTTGCTGTTGCACAACAAGCTGGTCCATTTCCACATAAAAATTATGCGAATAATGGTCTGGATCCATTAGTATTAATTGATGCATTAGCCGTTATAATGGGACATGAAGAAAAAGAATTATGTAAACCCGGACAAATTGCAATGGTATTAATATTAGAAACAGCAACAAATATTATGGGTAATAAAGAGCGTGCCTGCCGTCTGCCATTAATGCAATATTTAGCTGAACGGATGTCGGCGTTATGTTATGAACGCCCATGGTATGCAAAAATGGGTGGTTGCATAGCATTAAAATTTTTATATCTACATATGGCAATGCGTTGGCTTTATCAACATTTATTTGTATTTTTAAAGGCTTTTATGTTTGTTATTATGGATTTAGCTGGTGAAGTATCAAGTGGTGCCATTGATATGGCAAAAAATAATTTAGAAAAAATGTTACGAATTTGTATGGTGCCAATTGATAAAGATTGCAAAAATGAAGAACTTATGTTAATACAAACGAAAGCAATGTATGAAGTTGTACATGAATTAGTACGGCAAGTAACTAGTCCAAATACGTTAGTACGCGAACAAGCAATGGCATCACTTCGTTTAATCGCTGTTGTACAAAATAAAACAGTCACCGAATTGATGACTCCGCATCGTGATGTATTAGCTGATATAATACCACCAAGAAAACATTTATTACGTCATCAACCAGCAAGTGCACAAATTGGTCTAATGGAAGGGAATACATTTTGCACAACACTAGAACCAAGACTATTTACAATTGGTATTATTTTTTTTTATTATTACCGTATTTTGGATCTATTGTAAAATAATTGTTTAACAATAATTGTGTCTTTTTTTAGATCTCATGAATAGTTATTATCGTTTATTTTTCCATGAATTAATGACATTATGTGAATTGGAAGATTCAGCTTTGACAAGACTTGATTGTTATAAAAATGTATCAAATTTAATACCATTACGTGTATTAGCATTACGTGCAATATCTACATGTCATTATATTGCAGATGTAGGATATCGTGAAAAAATATTAGTAATTTTTTTAAAAGTATTAGAAAAAAATAATTCGGAATTACAAGTCGCCGCTTTTGAATGTTTACAAAAATTTATCAATGGTTTACCGGTTGATAATCAATTTGTATGTGTATTTATTAATTTATTATATTACGTATGAAAATTCTTTTAATCACATAAACATATTTACATATATAGGTTCATAATTCTATAACTCCATTACAAATTGAAATTGAAAAGGGTGAATTTCAGAATTGTCCGTTGCATAGTGTAAAACGTTTGTCATATTTAGCACAATTATTTCCGGCAACATTCACGGAAAGATTATGTGAACTATTATTGCAACCGTTAAAAAAATTATTGGAAGCATCAATATTTGCACATAAAGGCAAAAATTTTTTTACTGTTGCAAAGACTGGTGAAAATGAACAAAAAATTGTTACAATAATAGGTATTTATTGTCAATTACCAGCTGCTACACCAAAATTTATTGATCCATTATGTCGTTTAGTACTTCAAACCGAAAAAAGTTTATTGGTAAGTTTTTAAACCTTTTTTTTTATTATTATTAGTACAGAAAGTTTATATAAAAAATTTCTTTCACTCTGTATTTATTACACAAAGTGCACATTGTATATGCGACTTACGACTGATATCAACTTATCATAGAACATTTATTTCATTTTATAAATAATATTGGTATATAATTTTTATTTAAATTTACATAGATTGAAGCATTTTCGCCTTTTCGTGAACCATTAATGAATTTTCTATTAAGATATCCAAAAGAAGCATTGGATGTATTATTGAATGATGTATATGTGAAAGATAAACAATGGAATAGGTAAGTTTATTTATTAATTATGATAATACAATATATAAATTCATTCATATATCTAATCTAAATATATATAGATTTACAATTTACTTAATAAAACATAAAAATGGATTACCATTTCGTAAAGTAATGCAGGAACAAAAGATAGCCAGATTAATTCAATTAATGTTAAGTAATCCACTTAATGGCATTGCATCACAATCGTAAGTTTATTTATTTATTTTGTAATACAAGATATCTTAACTTGCATTTAGCATACCTCATTATTGCTTGTGAATCTATCGATTTTTGTGAAAAAACAAATGTGAATTTGTAAACATTTTTACATTTCATTGTATACAAAATGCAAATACACAATGTGTTTAAATGCATCATCCATCATATACACCGTAGTATATACTCATACACTATTTATTCATTTATAATCCACTTGCTACATGTTGTTTGGCATATTTGTGAAAAATTTACTGTTGTAATTAATTATGATTTAGTACCTGTACAAATACAAATCAATTTTGTAAAATTATAATAGAAACATCTTAGAATGGCGGAAGTCTCCGGGCAGCATTTTTGAAGCTTTAAATGGTTTTGATGGAGACAATCGAGTCAATCCGTTTACGCGAACCATTAGAAAATACATCGACAATAAGAATAAAATGTTTGATTAAGGTTGGGCGAAGTCGAAGCCAAGTCGATGAAAATATCCTTACATCCTACAAGGAGTTAGCTATTGCTGACATTTATACAAAAAGGACTCATAAAATCACAGAATATTATAAAAAGGAAGTTTTGGAGAAGATTGTTCCTGCAAGTCTACGTGAAATATACCATATAATACGACTGCGGTACTGAATCACTTTTTGTTTTTCTAATTACATTTAATTGTTTAAGAGAGAATGTATTGGACACCGTGTTATGTATGTTATCTATCTTATTATTAAATTATTTTAAAATCTTTATAGATCAGCATTTAATACACCAGATGATCGTTATGAAGTGCAACATCAAGCTGTTTTTATTTGTGCTACAATAATTGATTTTGATGAGAATTGGTTGAATCAACAAATTGATATAATAAATACATTAAAAACTATTTGGAATAATGATTTATATAAAGTAAAATTTAGTTTTTTTATTAATATTATTTCAGTATGGTGTAGTTTAATCTATTTATTTATTTGTACGTTCATATAGACTTGTGTCAAAAATCCAGCTTGTGATTTATGGAATTTAGCTAGTAAAATCTTATTAAAATATTTTACTGCAAATCAAGATCAAATTGATATATTATTTATGTTATTAAAAGGATTATGTTTTCATTTTATACCAGATTATCAGGTAAACTATTTATTGTTAGGCTATGTTTCCACTGCGGGTATGTGGTAAGCGTATACATTCATGTTATATTATTTTTGTCATACCTAATGGACATACACAGCCTAAAAGCCTCAATAATATTAATTAAATATTACTATATACTAATCATTATTTTTAATTGAATTAGTTTTTAAAAGATTATATTCAAAATACTGTTGCACAAACATTTAATGTACAATGGAAACGTAAAGCATTTTATGAATTTGTTAAATTATTTAATGATGCCGAAGTTTTAGATGAATTAAAGGCAAAAGTAATTATTATAATGCAATATTATTGTTAATTATCATTAATAATAATTATGCTAAAATAACAATTTAATTTCTTAGATTATAACAACGTTATTAATACCGTGTTTTGCCATAAGCTTTGATAAAGGTGATGGTGATGAATTAATTGGTACACCACCACGTCCATATGATGAAGATGAAACTAATATTGTATCTGTATTTATTTCACAAGTTATTGATCCAGAAAAATCATTTTGTAATGATGATGCTGTACGCATTGCATTATTACAATTTGCATGCTTATTAGTTGAATGTGCATCACAACATATACATGATGGTGATTCAAATAATAAAAAACAGGGATACAAATTACGGCGTCTAATGACATTTGCATGGCCATGTTTGTTAAGTAAAAATTGTGTTGATCCATCAGCACGTTATCATGGACATTTATTATTAAGCCATATAATTGCACGTCTTGCAATACATAAACGTATAGTATTACAAGTATTTCATTCATTGTTAAAAGGACATGCAATTGAAGCTCGAAGTGTTGTACGACAAGCATTGGAAGTATTAACACCAGCGATGCCATTACGTATGGAAGATGGTAATACAATGTTAACACATTGGACTAAAAAAATTATTATTGAAGAAGGACATTCATTACAACAATTGTATCATATATTATTATTGGTTGTACGCCATTATAAGGTAAAATAATTTCACTTTTTTAATTCTCTATTTTCTATTATTATAAAATCTCGTTAATTTATATTAATTGTATTGTAAGTTTATACATATACCATTTAAAATGCATTTTTAGGTGTGGTTAACAGCAACAATAACAACCATAATTCAGAAAATTTCTATGTTGTATGTTGTAACATCTACATAAACTTTAATATTTCCTATGATTCTATATTACAGTGATTTTGTATATTTTGGAATATGCCATTTTGGAGCAATTTTCTATAACTTCAAAAAAGTACGGACCCCTTCATTTTGTTGAAAAAAATATTCTATCCCTATATTTTAGAACGTTAAATATTTTATACTGAGACGATATATAATTAAGTAAATAACACTTTTCTGAAATTAATATTGTAACTTTAAACATGTTTATAACAAATAAAAACGAAAATAGTAATGTAATAAATTCTGAATTCGTCTCTGTCTCTGTGAAGTTGTTATGAGTAGTTATGTAGTTCTAAAATGGAAAATATTCTATAATTTTCTGTCCCTTGAGATTTTCTAAAATGGGAATAAATACCGTATATCATTTAAATATCAATATATAAAAAACAGCATATTAAAGTTTAGAGTTTACATTAGAGACCTACCTTCTAACCATACAAAAATCGTTTGTCCAGGAAAATAAGTATATACATATTTAGTAGTACATATTTTTTTCATAAGTAAAAAGGATCACTCTCTAAACATAATTAGAAGTAAGCACATTTTTTGATTGGTTATTTTCAATTGATTGATATAAATTATTTTTCTACAGGTTTATTATCCAGTACGTCATCATTTAGTACAACAAATGATTAATTCAATAAAACGTTTAGGTTTTACTACTAATTCAACATTGGAATATCGTAAATTAGCAGTTGAATTAGCAGAAGTAATTATAAAATGGGAATTACAACGTATTAAAGATGATGCAGATCATCAACAAGAAAAAGATACACAACAAAATGATGTAAAATATATGCCAGCACCAATTAAACGTACACATTCAGACGACAATAATTTTGAGAAAAATAAAAAAATAGCAGTATCATCTGATTCACAAACAGTCACACCAATAGCATCTACATCATCTGTATCCACCTCTATTAATATACAACAACAGCAACAGCAACTACATCAACAACAACAACAACAACAATTGAAACATGAAAATAATAATATACCAATTGATAAAGCACATTATGAAACAGTATTAAATTTTTTAATAAAATTAGCTTGCCAACTACCTGATTCAAATTTAGCATCCAATCCAACACTAACCGCTGACAGTTTATCAAGACGTTGTGTTGCATTAATCAAAATGGCATTGAAACCAGATTCGTCTTTACAGCAATGTGAATTAACATTAGGATGGTTAGATGTTGTGCTTGCCAATGAACCAACACAACCACATTATGCAAATATATGTACAGCATTAGAATTATTAATATATTTCTTAAATGTTATAGGAAAAGACCAAATTCTAGCAACATTTCGTCCATTACAACGGGGTTTAGCAGTAATTGTTCAATCAACAAATACTCGTGTTATACGTTTAATGCATGGTTTATTATCGCGCCTAATGGCTATATTCCCCACTGATTCATCGCAAAAACATGAGGAATTAGAAACATTGTATGCAACTGTTAGTAAAATGATATTAGAAGGTTTATCTACATTTGAAAAAAATCCGCAAGCTCAACCGTCAACATTATTTGGTACATTAATGATATTAAAAGCAGCATGTATAAATAATAGTTCGTATATTGATCGCTTAATTCCACCTTTTATACGTTTGGTACATCGTTTGATGAAAGATCATTTAAATGGTATTGGTAATCAACAACAACAACAGCAACAACAACAACAGCAGCAACAACAACAACAACAACAACAACAGCAACAGCAGCAGCAACAATCAACTAATCAATCTAGTGGCGGCGGTAGTGGTGGAAGCAATACAAATAATAAAAATACGAATTCAAGCCAAACAAATTCATCAACAACAACAAATACAATACAACAATCAGCAGATAATACAAGTTCAACCGCAGTATCATTGGAATTATTAATACTATCAATTGATTTGGTTAAAAACCGTATTATTGTTATGGGTACTGATTTACGTAAATTATTTATTGGCGGTATATTAGTTGGTTTAATTGAAAAAAGTACAGATGCTAAAGTAATGAAAGCTATTGTTAAAATAATTGAAGAATGGATGAAAAATAAGGAAAATCATATGACCGTAACCCAAGCACCAACATTACGTGAAAAATCAATATTATTAGTACGATTAATGCAATTTGTGGAAAAACGTTTTCCTGATGATCATGATTTAAACGCACAATTTTTAGAATTAATAAATTATATTTATCGAGATGATGAATTGAAACAATCAGAATTAACGGCGAAATTGGAACAAGCATTTTTGGCTGGTTTACGTTGTACACAACCACATATACGTGCTAAATTTGTTGAAATATTTGATGGTTCAATGCGACGGCGTTTACATGATCGTATATTATATATAATATCATCACAAGCATGGGATTTATTTGGCCCACATTATTGGATAAAACAATGTATTGAATTATTAATATTAACAGCAAATACATCAACGCAAATACAAAATTCCAATGATTTACATTTATTACCAAGTATATCATCGGTTATAAATTTGGCTGATACAGATGAAAAAAAAAATTTTGTATATTATACAACACTACAAAATGATACAACCGATGTATTTGATTCAATTGAAGATAAGGAAGATGCATTTGATATGGACATGAGTGTTGATTCAAATATATCACGTCGTGAGGAAAGTGAACGGCCAGTATTAAATCGTCAAGAACTATTAACAAAATTAATAAGTCATCAAGCTGAATTTTTAGAAGGTAATCGTAAAATACGAACTGAACAATTATTGGTAGCTACTTCACAATTATGTCATATGGATACACAATTGGCTGAACGGTTATGGTTAGACATATTTCCAAAATTATGGTCAATATTAGATGAAGGACAACATCAAGCTATTATACATGAAATTATACCATTTTTATCATCTGGTGTACATGTTTTACAAAAAGACTGTTTTCCAAGTGCATTAAATACATTTGTTGAAGCATTAACACTTTGTAAACCAAATGTACCATTACCACAATCATTAATGACATATTTAGGTAAATCACATAATTTATGGCATCGGATGACACTAAAATTAGAAGAAATGGTTTTAAAATCATCCGGTGGTCAAAAATCACAACCTGATGAGGAACAAAACAATCAAAATCCACATCATTTGCATCATAATTATCATCAGCAGCAAGGAATTGGGATTGGAGGAAGTGGCGGTGATGATAGCAATAGTGCTGTAGGTATAAATGGTAGTACTGGTGATGCATCTTATGATTTGTATGAAAATGAATATCAATTGAAAATACCTAAATTAGATCAATCAACAATTTTTGATCCATTGTCACAAATGTATTCAGCTTTACATGAAGAAGATTTATGGGCTGGTTTATGGTTAAAATATTGTAAATATACTGAAACAAGTAATGCTATATCATTAGAACAAATGGGATTTTTTGAAGAAGCACAAAATACATATTTTAGAGCTATGACAAAATTTCGGCAAGAAATTGGTAATGGTCCAGCACCGGTAGAAATAAATAGTGAATTATTATTATGGGAAAAACATTGGGTACGTTGTGCCAAAGAATTAAATCAATGGGACATATTATTAGATTATGCACAATCACCAAAGGATAAAAATTATTTATTGATAATGGAAAGCGCATGGCGCGTACCTGATTGGGTTTTAATGAAAAATGCAATTCTTAAAGTTGAACAATCATGTCCAAAGCAAGCATCGTATAAAGTAATTATAAAATGTTTATAATGTATATTAATTATTTATTTCATTAATTATTTTAATTTTTTCCAGGTAAATTTATATCGTGGGTTTTTATCTATATTAAATTCTGATGAACAACATTTATCAGCTGTTGAACGATATGCTGATGTTGCATCAGTTTTATGTATGCGAGAATGGCGACATTTACCAGCAATTGTATCTCACATACATTTACCTATTTTACAAGCCGCTCAACAAATTATGGAATTACAAGAAGCTTGTCAAATACATCAGGTATTTGAGCAATAATGACATTTTTTTTTTTTTTTTATTAACATGTTTATAAATTATATATGAAATATATTTAGGGGCTTATACAAAATCGTTCTTCAAATGCACATGATATGAAGGCTATTGTTAAAACATGGCGTAATCGTGTACCAGTTTTAGCTGACGATTTATCACATTGGAGTGATATATTTACATGGCGTCAACATCATTATCAAATAATAACATCACATTTAGAAAAACAGCCGGATACAACAACCATCAAAATGTTAGGTGTACATGCATCTGCACAAGCAATAATACATTTTGGTAAAATAGCACGTAAACAAAACTTAACAAGTGTTTGTCAAGATTCATTATCAAGAATTTATACAATACCATCGGTACCGCTTGTTGATTGTTTTCATGTAAGCTTTTTTTTTTTTTTATCGTTTTTCTTATTTATTTTTTTTGTTGTTATTAAATAATCGTTATCAATTTTTATGTATAGAAAATTCGTCAACAAATTAAATGCTTTTTACAAATTGCTAATGTTAATAATCCAGTTGGAATATCTGAAGCATTAGAAGTTATTCAATCAACAAATCTAAAATATTTTTCAGCTGAAATGATATCTGAATTTTTGGCATTAAAAGGACATTTATTATCAAAAAAAGGTAATAATGATGAAGCTCATAAATCATTTAGTGCATCTGTGCAATTATTTGATACACTAATATGTGCATGGGCACTGTGGGGAGATTATTTAGAAAATGTATTTATAAATAATCAAAATGATATATCCGTTGGTGTTGAAGCAATTGTATGCTTTTTACATGCATGTCGACATCAAAATGAAAGTAAATCACGAAAATATTTAGCCAAAGTGTTGTGGTTATTATCATATGATAATAAAGAATCGTTATTAATGGACGCACTAGATAAATATGCAGTTGGTGTACCCCCATTGCATTGGGTACCTTGGATACCACAATTGCTATGTTGTTTGGTACAATATGAAGGTACGGTCATATTAAATTTATTAAGCCAAGTTGGTCGTATGTATCCACAAGCTGTTTATTTTCCAATTCGTACATTATATTTAACTTTAAAAATTGAACAACGTGAAAAACATAAAAGTGTTGAACAAGCATTATTAGGTAATAAATTACAAACAAATACTTCTGTTACAACAACAGCATCACAAATTTCATCATTAAAGATAATATCTGCTGCTGATGAAAATGGAACACCACCATCAACTGCTACAACATCAATACAATCATGCTGTAATCAATCGAGTGTTCAACAGCAACAACAACAACAACAAGAAACACCACAACAGCAAACACCACTACAACAACAACAACAACAACAAACATCACAACAAGAAACACCACAACAACAACAACAAGAAACACCACAACAACAACAAAACCCAACAGGAACAACACCGGCTACATCAATACCAGCGACACCACCAATGTGGCGTTGTTCAAAGGTGATGCATGTTCAACGTGAAATACATCCCACAATATTAAGTTCATTAGAAGGTATTATTGATCAAATGGTATGGTTTCGTGAAAATTGGTACGAAGAGGTGTTGCGACAATTACGTCAGGGTTTAATAAAATGTTATGCAATTGCATTTGAAAATCGTTATAAAGTAAATGAGGCTATAATAACATTACATACATTAAATTTTGTTAAAAAATTAGTTGCAACATTTGGTATTGGTATAGAAAATATATCAAGTTCAGTTGCATCGACATTTGCATCGGCTGCATCTGAATCATTAGCACGACGTGCACAAGCAACCGTGCAAGATCCGGTATTTCAAAAAATGAAACATCAATTTACTGCTGATTTTGATTTTTCACAACCGGCTTCATTAAAACTACATAATTTAATAAATAAATTAAAAAAATGGATAAAGGTGTTGGAACGAAAAACTGAACAATTACCAAAATCATTTTTAATAGAAGAAAAATGTCGTTTCTTATCAAATTTTAGTCAGAAAACAGCTGAGGTTGAATTACCCGGTGAATTACTATTACCAAAACAATCGCATTATCATATACGTATTGCTAGATTTATGCCACGTGTTGAAATTGTTCATAAACATAATACGGCGGCACGTCGTTTATTTATACGTGGAACAAATGGAAAAGTAAATTATATGTTATTATTGAAAATCATAATTTTGAACAAAAACCGATTGATAATAATTATTAATTGTTTTTCTTTGTTTTCTTTTGTATTTTTTTTTTTTTTTTTTTTTTTTTTTCAGATTTACCCATATTTAGTTGTTAATGATTCAAGTCTAGGTGATGCACGTCGTGAAGAACGTGTTTTACAATTAATGCGTATGTTAAATCATTATTTATCTAGAAATAAAGAAACTTCAAAACGCTTTTTGCATGTAACTGTTCCACGTGTTGTTCCCGTATCACCACAAATGCGCTTGGTGGAAGATAATCAATCAAGTTTATCGTTGCTGGATATTTATAAAAATAATTGTATAAAATCATGTACTGAACATGATATGCCAATTGCAAGATTTTATGAACGTTTAGCTGAAATACAATCATGTGGTTCACAAACAACACATGCAGTTTTAAGAGATATTTATCAAACATCAATGGTATCAACAACAATATTAAAAGATTGGGCTACACGAAATTATCGTTCGGCTACAGATTATTGGCAATTTCGTAAAATGGTAAACTAGATTCTAAAATTTATAAATATTTGTGTATCAGTTGCCTATAATTGATTTAATTTTAATTTATTTTACAGTTTACTTTACAACTTTCATTAGCATGTCTATGCGAATACACATTCCATTTAACTAGATTAAATTCAGATATGATGTATGTTCATCAAGATTCAGGACTTATGAATATCTCTTATTTTAAATTTGATGTTAATGATAGTAAAGGTAAAAAAAAAATTAATAGAATAATATTAAAAAATAAAAATGTAAAAAATAAAAATGTAAAAAATAACATTATATTTTTTTAATGTGTAGCTGAATTAGATGCAAATCGTGCGGTACCATTTCGATTAACACCGAATATTACTGAATTTTTATTAACATTTGGTATATCCGGTCCGTTAACAGCAGCAGCGATTGCAACAGCACGTGCATTTGTAAAACCTGATTTTAAAGTAAATATAATTTAACAAATATATACATTTTTCAATTTAAATTATATTATTTAATAAAGTATTTATTAATATATATATAGCTTCAATCAATATTACGTACAATTTTACGTGATGAAATTATTACAGTACATAAGAAACGTGTAAAAGATGAAAAACCAGTAATTGATTCAAATGGTAAAATTATACAAGATACAACAACAACAACATCATCATCTGAAGTTGATATGGATATGATAATACAAAATGTTGAGAAATCTGTAAAAGCAATAATGCAACGCTTGAATTCAATTGCATCATTTGAAAATATCGAAGAAAATAAAATGACGACATTAGTACAACATGCAATGAATCCAGATAATTTATGTCGTATGGATCCTGCGTGGCATCCATGGTTATAAATGTTTGTATTTTAGTGTTATAGTTTTATATTTCAGCTAAAATTAAAACTCATATTGAAGTAACCCACCAAATGTAATTTGTACGTAAATATACAATTTGTCAAAAAATTTTTCCAACATTCCAACACAACATATTTTATTTCATCTCATAATAATTATGTGATAACAAAATAAAAATAGAAATTTCAAATTGTATTTATTTTTGATAATCTCTAAATGTCACAAAAAAAAATTAAAACAACAAATTTTGTTCATGTTATAACATGTAGAAAAATTATTATTATTACTTATCTTCTTATTGATTCATGTATAAAAAATATATACGTTATGCGATTAATGTTCAATGTACGTACCATATCGTGCGCGCAATATGCTAATTTTGCATGTCATGCTTTTCATCTGTTATCATCTGCTGAACCAAATTTTATTATTTTTCTATCAATTCTCTCCGAGTACTGACTGTTGTGATTTAGCGGAAAGTATGACATACAGATTAAGTACCTTGGACACAAGATCTGGTGGTATATTGAACATTAATCGCAAAAGGGAATATTTTTGATACATAAATCAATTAGATATAATCAAATAATAATTTTTATGAGAAAATAAAATATGTGGTGTTGGATATAATTTTTCGACACACTGATATATATATTATATATTATATATATTTTTTCCAGTTACATATATAGTTTACAAGCCAATATGTACATACAATCATACAATATATATAATATATAATATCAATATAATATAATATAAGATTATTTGTCTATAATAATATCTGGTAATATATGAAGATATAAATGAAAAGAAATAAAATATAACATCAGATAGATTTCATGCGCAAAACGTCAGTTAGTGGACCAGGGCCAATAAAAACTAATTGAGAATTCAATTTTAAACTTTTTTTTTGTAAATATATGATGTACAGTGGAGAATAAATAAGATAAATATAAAAATGGGTGGTATGTATCACCGTTTCGTTGGCATAAGGATGTACTTAAAAATGTTGGAGGCTGTAGAGAATGTAGAGAAAAACGAAAAATTGTTCTTATATGGTCAATGGTCACATTTCGTGAACGACGCTTCTTCTATCATCTATCTATATATTATTAAATGTATTATGAGTATTGTCTCATGCGTATTAGCAAAATATAAAAGCGATATAGATACATTTTTACGTTATTATAGTGACGACGCAGTCTATGTGTCTAGCTAGATCAAATAAATTTGACTATTTTATATCTTTGCTCATTGCAATTGAATTGTTTTTTTTTTTTTTTTTTGAACTTCTTCTATTTTGCATCCTGTAAGTATTTTATTTATGTTAGTAACTACTACGATAATAGCTGAATATATATATAATTGATAATTTTACCATCTATATGTGGTTAATATAGAATTAAATTTGAATTTTAGATAAGTACCTATTATTTGATATTTGTAAAAATTTTTTTTTTTAATAAAACAATTGTTAATTTAATTTAATTTAATTTTAAAATGTTTATTGTTACTGAAATAACCAATTAAAAAAATTTTTTTTTAATTGTAATTTGTATAAGTTGGAAAGGGTTAACCGTATCGAGAACATTTTTTTATTCAGTTGTTTCATTGCTATTGCATGGTGACTGAGAGGCACCACTTGTGTTCATAGGGTTAAACCAAGACTTCCGCTTAATATAGATTAACTACAATAATCAGTTGAATAGAATTTCAAATACTTTGTTTGTTCCAGTGATGGGCGTCATTTAGTACCCATGCTCCAATATACAAGTTTTCCAACGCCGACGGTGAATAGAATTTTGATAGAAAATCACGAAGATGTTACACAGGTATCCCTCCGTTACTAAGGTTAATTGGTACCGTAATTGATTGCGACTCGCTGCATGAACGAACGATTTTCTTGATATTTTTTATGCTTTGTAGTCTGGCATACGGCACGAACACGATACATAGCTGAGCGACCGATTTTTATATAAAAATAACCACATAATATGTTTGATTTGTAAATATAATTGATACTAATGTCATATATTCCAATATTTTTCCATTATTTAATTTTTCTGTTTTCGTTTTGCACAAAAGCTACACAAACTCTTCTCAAACGATTTTTCTTGCTTGTGATTCAAAAATCGAAGCTCTGATTTTAGCCGAAAACTTTGCTGTAAAATTCGCGGCTGAGTTGATTAGTAATATGTCAAATCATGAACCTAAAGCATTGCTTTCTATGAACTGCCAACTTCAAACGACAGCAAATGTCAAATAGAAAACACATCCAAAACTATATATGAATATGAAGGTGCTTTTTAAAAAAAATGACTGCGGTCATAGAAAATATTTCTTCCATTGTCGATGTCGCCGACTGCAGTCGATAGTTCATAAAAATCGTGCCTTAACTCCAACTTAACCAACCGAACGAATCATTTGTTAAAATTGTAATGTTAAAACTTAAAGTATTTAGTAAATCAATATTTATTATAATAATATAGTCAATAACAATAATATGTATTTATTTATAATATTTTATAAAAGTAAAAGTTTAATTTAAAAAAAAAAGATTAAATATGGCAAGTGAATTTGTAGGTACTTCGGCGGGTCCATCCGTAACATCTCCGTCTAGTTCTAATTGTAGTGGTAGCAGCGGAAAATTAATTCAATCGCAACCAGATACATATATTTATTTAATAAAACAATATGTTACAATATTAGGGGATAAGACAGCGATATATGATAAAAAATTAAAAATAACAAATGAGATAAGTTCCAATTTGGAATTTATTCTACAATGTACTGAATATACACAATTTCTAGAGCAATTGATGCCTGTGTTTATACAAATATTGCAAGATGAACAACCACAATATATAGCTGAATATCCATTACAACAGGTAATTATTTTTCTATTGTTAAAGTTAATTTCTTTTGTTTAATTTAGTTTATGCTTTGCTGAGAAAACTCATTATTTCTTCTCGCCGCCGATTCCCAGCAGCAGAGCATTTATTCTCTGGCATTTAAACATAATTAACAGATATCATTTGCAGTTAGTTTATTAATGAGCTAATCAATCATTTAAAAATAATGGAATTAAGAAAATATCTTTTGATAATTGCAGACCAATTAGTAACTAGTGTTATATATCCCATACAAAATGATTTAGCAACTTAATTGTAATCAATATTTTTATTAGATGCCATAGTCTCCACTTAAAGTAGCATAACTTGCATTAATTAAATAATCTAATTTTTTTGTTTGTTTTGGTTTCTAGATACGAAAATTAACATTAGAAATGATATATCGTTTAGCAACAACAGAAATGTTACAAATATATGTTAAAAAGATAATACCATTAATGTTTCATTTAATACAAAGTGATAATGAAGAAAATGCAATCATTTGTTTACGCATATCAATTGAATTACATAGACAGTATCGTCCAGAATTTAATTTCAAAATTTTACAATTTATAACATATGTAAAAGGAATTTATACAGATTTACCTGGACATTTATATAAAATATTTACACTACGTATGTTACCAATTCATATAGATGATTTAAATGATGCAAACATTTCTAATTTATTGCAAGACACATATATTTTAACGCAAATTAATATTGGAAAGAAAATTGGTGATAAAGATAATATGTCAAATGATGTAAGTAGTATTTAACATTGTAAAGTATAAATTAACAAAATTTAATAAATATTCATGTTTTTGTTTGTTTACAAAAAAAAAACAAAACAAATAGTATATTTTAATACCAAAGGCAAATTTGTCATTAAAAGTATTCCAAGAATTGCCACTTATAGTAACATTATTATATCGAATATATAAACAACATTTAGAACAAGAAATTTCAATTATGTTACCAATTATAATTAAAGTATTGTCATTGGAACCCGTATCAATTCATGAGTAAGTATACTTACTTACTAACAGAGTTCCGCTAGTTTTAATAAAACATATGATATTTTTAATATAATAATTTCAGTATATCTACATTTGACAACGATATATTTTTTGAATTTATAACAGTGCAAGTTAAAACATTATCATATTTAACTTATTTAGCTCGTGCATTTCAAGTAATTATTTGTTTATAAATATTAATTACTAATTAAATTCTTATTATTTATTATAATTTTTTGTACAATTGAAATCTTTTAACAATGTTAGAATGAAATAAAATGTCAGGAGAAATTGATTGTTAAGGGCGTATTATATTTATTACAACAATGTCCAAAAGAAGTGGCATATTTGCGAAAAGATATATTATCAGCTGCAAAAAATATTTTATTAACCGATATTAAATATGGTATGTATAAAATTTTGTTATTCCGTTCATAGGTGATGAATTTGGATATTCCATTTCATTGCGGAAGTACTGTATTAGATCATTATAGTCAAATCTATTACTATTCTTCTCCTTTCTAGATTAGCATTCAGTAGTTTTTTTTTGTTGGCACGCATTCATTCTCCATACGTGATACTTAACCAACTTACTCTATTGATTTTAATTGTTTTTTTCAATATTTGGTTCACCGTATAACCTGTCCATTTCGAAATTGTATCTTCGCCTCCAACTATTTTGGTCTTTGACGCGATCACGGCGTATCCTTTGTAGCAAACATCCGAAGTAACTGTTCCTGATTAAGTGTCAACATGCAGCATGCCTCCGATCCAAACGTTAATATTTGACGTACTGTTGCGGATTCATTTGCAGTTGAATAGGTTTCTCATTTACTATTGGTTGGATTATTTGATGTAATTTTATCAATAGTTGACATAAAATCGTAATTTCGCAATGTTTCACCCGATTCACGTTATGAATCCTCTAGCTTCATCTTGCAATGATCCACGTTACGCGTTAGGTATGATCTATTATCTTTGTCGACTGATTTTGCATTACCCCTTCTTTCAATCACCCTAATTTTGGTGGCGCATGGAACGTCGACAATAATTTATTTTTATTTTCGCTATCCATCTTCGCCAACCGTACTTTTGGTCTTAATATTTTTTTTTATCATGCTTATGCGAGTTTTGTACCGCATGTGCAACATCCAGTTATAAGTACCTCCTTAATTGCTTTTGAACAACAAATTTATCACCTCGTAATTTGATATTATTTTTAATGCAATATTTATTTCGGTAACATTCATTAATTTCCTTCAACATTACAGATTCTCCAATATTTTTTAAATTTTTCATTTCATTCGACGCTTTTATTTATTTTTTTTTCTCTAATAACCAGCTACTTAATTCTAGTTAATTAGTATTTTATGAAAATGAAACATTTGTATTTATTTTTAGCATTTATACCATCAATTGATATGTTATTTGATGAAGAAGTTTTATTAGGATGTGGATATACAGCGTACGAATCATTACGACCATTAGCAATATCTATAATAGCTGATTTTATACATCACGTTCGACTACATTTAGATATGAATGCAATTGTCCGGGCAGTGAATTTATTTTCAAAATGTTTACATGATGAAACGCTTCCGATAAATTTTCAAGTACATTACATTTTTATATTAGTCTCTGTCAAAGCCTAATTTGTCATATAGTAAATATAATTTATTTTCCATTAGACAATGTGTTGTAAATTAATAATGAATTTAGTTGATGGTGTGACAAAACATAGTAACTACGATGCAACAGCACGTGATTTAGCGATAAAAATGTTACGTATAATCATATTAAAATTTCGTACCATCGCTAAAATACAATTACCATCTTTACAAAAGAATTAGTATGTTTTTCTATCTTCTAATAATTTGCGTGCATATGTTTGTAAATTGAATATTAATTTTAATATTTTAGTAAAGAAATGAAAATGGAACCTGCAACACATACAAATATTGGAATATTAGAAACAACATCAATTGAATATTTTGTAGGTTATTACATATATTTATACATGTGTTTTATATAAAAAATAATTTTAAATTTACTAATTTGAAATTCGTCGATACAAAATTAATTTTTATAGGATAAAAGTAGGACCGTAGCCGATTTATTATCCAAATGTTATATGAATAATAAATGTACAAAAATGAATATTATAGAATATCGTAGTTTACTAAAAACGCTTGTTCAAACCGTACGCACAATAACAATCGGTATTATAAATTGTCGTTCGCCTTTAAATGATATAACATTTAATGGTGATGGTTGTAATTCTTCGGGACCATATAATATATTTCAAACATGTGAAAATTTAATATTTATTGATTTAATACATTGTGCACTCGAAGCATTTGATATTTATACAATTAATATACCGCTGACATCATCGCTGAGCCTTGATGATGGTGCTTGTGTCACCAGTGAACAATCACAAATGAATAACCAAATGGCGAGAACAAAAGAAGAAACCGAAGTATTAGAACAATTTAGTGCAATTGTAAGTTTAAACAATTAAACAATTAATTAAAAAATTCACTATGATAACTATTATGTTATTTAATTTTCAGTTTACAGTATTGCATAGTAAAAATTTCGAAGAAATATTTACAGCAACAATTGATTTTATTGTTGAGCGCATTTATAACAATTTTAGATTAAATGTAATTGTAAATTCATTATTAACAAATCAAACAACATCGGCATTATTTGCAATAATTTTAATTAAATATTTAACCGATCATATACATGAAATGTCTTCAAATGTTGAACGTTCGAATATTTATTTAAATTTATTTACACATGTATTTAATACTGTACAATCAAATGCAGAAAACATATTACGTCCACATTTACAAAATATTGTAAATCGTTCGATGAAATTAGCTAAAACAGCAAATGATCCATATAACTATTTCTTATTGCTACGTGCACTGTTTCGCTCAATTGGTGACGGTAGCCATGATTTACTATATCAAGAATTTTTACCATTATTACCAAATATTTTAGAGGAATTAAATCGTTTACAAAGTGGTTATCACAAGCAAAATATGAAAGAAATATTTATTGAATTATGTTTAATAATGCCAGTACATTTATCAACATTATTACCATATTTGCCAATTCTAATGGAACCAGTAATAGCAGCATTAAATTGTTCTTCTGATACGATAATTAGGCAGGTAATAAAAAAAATTAATATTTTTTAGTAAATGATTACTTATAATATAATTGATGAGTAAACTGTGATATTCCTTCAAATTCGGGATTGGTAGACCTTAACTGCAGATAGCTCCGGTTTGCGAAGCATGTTGGAGAATGCTTAAACTGCACCAGAGTTTTAATGCCATGAAGTGGTAGTGAGTATAATTAATGTAGGTTTCTTACGTATACCAATACAATTTTACGTTATATCTCAGCAGATACTACTTAACGCTATTAATGTTTTTATGTTAGAAAGATACTTATCCATATTTACTTTAACTCTTCTATATGATTCGAAAACATACGAGTACAGTTTTAGTACCAGTGCATTTTCCACAAGTTAGTTTTGGAGCAATTTTTATGTTGGGTGGTGCGAGGTCAATTAAAATATTCAGTACTGCAGAGAAAGTCCTTCTCCTACACTTATCCTCAGACATGCCAGTCTTTGGATCTTATCTACTTTATATATGAATACTGCTGGAACTGCATATCTTGTTGTGTTCACATTCAGATCGTATATTTGTCGTTTAAATCCTGCATTTCGGCATGTTTTTAACCAATGTGTTCATTAGGAGATTCATCGTAGGGACGTGGTTCGCGTTGTCGAAATCAATAAACGCTATCAAGACGATTGCTTTCGTCTCGAGAGCATTTTCAATATTTTTAACAACGAGATGTAGCGCCGTAAATTGAGAACTTCGCTTCTGTTTTTCAAATTACATTTTTCTCAGTGATTGTGCAATTAAAACCCTCAGCCTGAAATATAACATCACATGCATAAAGTATCATAGTCTACGGGGTCTCGGTTCGTTATGACTTATTGTTAGCTTGGTTAACTGTGATTTGTTTCCTTCTTTGGGTATATTCATTACTTTTATATTCCTCCTTCACTTGCGGATGAATATAAATAATAATTAGATAACCTTAAAATATTTATTAATATAATATAATAATATATTTTTTATCATAAGTATAGATAAATGCTATCGTTCGACTTCTGGGAACACTCCCAGACACAGGTGCAGATTATTAGAAAAACTGTCGCTCAATCAGTTCTATCGCGAGCATACTATTTCGAGCCTGTGTGGCCTCTTTCGCTGAACTGCTCTTTTCGAACCATACTTAAAAGTAATTTTAGTAAATTTTTCTATTTGACCGACATATTTTCTGTAAAAATGTGAATTCACAACAGTCTCTAATGTTTCTATGAATAACGTGCAGTTATTGAACATCGATAATTGTTTTTAATCAGGCCAAGAAGATAAACTTGATTATTCCTTGACAGATTTGTACTCTTTCATAGTGTCGTTCATTTCTTCAATGCTTTTGTCCTCCAACATGCTCTCACTGGTTTTCTATTATAAATTATATTACTGCTATTATTAAAAGATTGTAATTATTTAATTTTTTTTTTTCACATGTTTAGGGTTTGCAAACAATCGATATGTGTATTAATGATATACAATCCGATTTTCTTGATGAACATATAAAATCGATACGTTCTGATTTAATACAAGCTTTATGGCGTACATTACGTACCGAAGACCATTTAGCATTGGATGCATTTCGTATATTAGGCAAATTAGGCGGTGGGAATCGTAAAATTATGACGGATCCACAATATTTAGAATATAATTATACAACAGATACATCAATACCATCAATAATTGTATATTTTGAAAATTATAATAAACCAATAGATTTACCAATTGCAAATTTAGTTGAAGTATCAACAAATATATTAAAATCAAAAACAATAGATTTGTATTATCGACGTCATAGTTGGGAAATAATACGTTGTTATTTATCGGCCACATTATATTTATACGATAATAAAACTTTATTAAAACGTTTATTTTCACATGAACATTTTTTAAATGGTGATATTTCCACAGTACCGGTAACACCCATAACAGAAATGAAACGAAATACACACAAATTAGCATTAATCGGAATGTTTTTAGCGGCGACAATAAATGATTTTAAGGATTCTGTTTTACCAATAATGACTGGTATTATACGTCATTATATAATGACTGCAATAGCACAACAAGCTGGTCCATTTATAAATAAAAATGATTCAAATAATTGTTTGGATGCATTGGTGTTAATTGATGCGTTAAAAACGATTATGGGACATGAAGAAAAAGAATTATGTCGTCCTGGTTGTAAATCGTTAGAATTAATACTAGAAACAGCAACACATATTATGGGCGATTTGGAACGTGTATGCCGTTTACCAATCGTACAATATTTAACTGAACGTATGACAGAATTATGTTACGAACCGTCATGGTATGGTAAAATGGGTGGTTGTATAGCATTGAAATTTTTTTATCAAAATATGCCAAAATGTTGGATTTATTCACATTTAAATACATTTTTACGTTCATTTATATTTGTTATGACTGATTTGTGTGATGACATTTCAAGTGGTACAATTAATATGGCCAAAAATTTTCTCAAAAAAATGCTGCAAATGTTTATGAAACCAATCGATGAAGAATATCGAAATGATATTGTAAAAGAAGCACAAGCTAAGGTTATACATCAATTAGTACGTCAAATTGTGAATGTAAATACATTAGTACGTGAACAAGCAATGTCATCATTACGTTTAATTGCCGAGTTACAATCCAAATCTGTTGCCGAATTAATGGAACCACATCGTGATTTAATTGCTAATTTGATACCACATAAAAAATATCCATTACGTAGTCTACCGGTTGTAACGCAGATGGCTATTATGGACGGTACCATATTTTGTTCAACATTAGAACCACGATATTCGATTGGTAAGTAATTCAAATTAATAACTTACACTAAATCATCTACATCTATATTAATATATTAATTTTTCATATGTTTAGGCATTAATGTTACATCACAGAATTTATTCTATTGTGAATTGATGAAACTTTGTGAATTACAAGATAATTGTTTATATAATATTGAAACTTATAAAAATATTACAAATTTAATACCAATACGTGTGATGGCAATGCGTACATTGGCTACATTTCATTATATAAATGATGAAGTGTGTCGTGATAATATTTTAAATACATTATTTAAATCATTAAATAAAAATAATACTGAATTACAGGCAGCTGCATTTGAATGTTTAGAAAAATTTACGAAATTTTATACAACAGATAATCATCAAGTAAGTAAAGTATACGTCAAGGTGTCTATTTTGCTTCGTATATGAACTGCATTTGAGAAAAACAATGTCATTTTATTGTTAGTAACATACTTATAATAATTTTAAAAACTTAAAATGTTATCGCTAAACGATGGGTCCCGGTTTCCCAACGATAGTGATCGGATTCATTAAATCCAAGTATCGAAAGTACAGTAAATATTGGATAGTTGAAATGAATGTATTGAGCGTTTTAACAAACAAAAGTTGTCGTGTGTTTAAATTGAGTGTAATTTTTGGAAAAAATTCAGCACATTTTATAATTTTACAACAATAAAGGTAAAAATGCAGCGCAAGATCATAAAAAAATATGTTCTGTTTAAGGTGAAGACACTTTATCATAAGCCACAGCAAGGTTATGCTGTATTTTTGTGGAATTAAAAAGAAATTCTTCATTATGAGCCGCTACGCACTGGCCAAATGATTGATTTCGATCACTACTATCAGCAATTAACGAGATTCATGCAAGTGATTTAAAAATAGGCGAGTGATCTACGGAAAAGGTGTTGTGTTTCATCATGACAACTCCAGAACAAAC
Organism: Bibio marci; assembly: GCA_910594885.2. Lineage (NCBI taxonomy): Eukaryota > Metazoa > Arthropoda > Insecta > Diptera > Bibionidae > Bibio > Bibio marci. The sequence continues at coordinate 30,559,068 of OU343118.1, read as the reverse complement.
ATATTTTTGATGACTAAGTAAAACATAAAATTTGGTTGAAATCGATCAATTGTTATGTTGGTAACGTACAGCAGTAATAGTTTCATTTGGTTTTAAACAAATGCACAACATAATTTTACTTCCATGAATGAATCAGAATGAACCAGTAACTAATTGATGCAAAAAAATGCCACCTTCGGTGCCTTGTAAGCAATGCGAATTGCAAACCATTCGACGATGATTATTAATGTTGGTATCAACCACATCATGTGGCACCCATTTTCCTTCTTTTTGAATCGTAAACGTTTACTTACACCTGCTTACACCTCCGAGTGACATTCAATGCTTCTGCAAGTTCTTTTAATGTCTGATGAGAGGAGTTTTCATTCAATATTGCTTGCAATTCGTCATCTTCGAACATTTTGGTTTTTGCCTGAGCTTTCTTTGTCTTCTACATCAAAAGAACCGCTTTTGAATGTTCTAAATCAATATGCACATGATTGATGGAGCAGACTCACCATAAGTATCACAGATGTTTTTGTCCGAGGTTCAGCAACTGATTTCTTCATATCGAAGTAATACGCAGTAATACGTTTCGGAAATAATGTTTATTTCGTTCTATTGTGAATCGCACTTAAACATGAGATAATTTTGAACAATCTCAAATAAAGTACAACATTTTATATTAGAAATGTCATAGCTTTTAAATTATTTAAAGAATATCAAAATATTCGAATTAAAACCGAAACTACAACCAACTAAAATACCAACACTCAAAACGAAGTTAAACTACTAATAATAATAATTGCTTAAATTTTGTCTACCCTATCAATATGCTCTTACTGTATGTGGCTGGGTAGATCGAACACGCTTTGAATATTTGAGACATAAAAGGGAATTCTGGAACTGGAATCCATAGTGCATGCGTGGTGAGGTTAACCGATCAAGGTGGCGTAAAACAGTCATATACGGTGCGAGTAGTGGAGACTTTGGCTCAAAATATCATTCAATTTTTTTATTGTTACTCTATGCTCCCTTGAGCGCTGAAATTTACGCTGTTGATGTGATGAATTTGACCTACTGACGTACTGACAACCATTTTTAACTGTTCTGATATCAAATAATTTCAATTTTTAATTTTTAATATTTTATTTTAGATTCAAAATGTATTGAATGGCATGCAACAAGAATTAGAAAAGGAGGACATTTCAAATTTAACCATAAATGGTTTGAAACGATTATTATATTTAGCAAAATTATTTCCATCTATTGCCGTAGATATATGGTGTGAAAATTTAATTGTACCATTACAAAATCTATTAGATTTACGTAATAATGAAACAAATTTTATGATTTCATTTAATGATGATGAAATGGAACAGCAAATTTTAATAATATTTGATATTTTATATCAAACCACTAGTGTTAAAGAACAATTTATTAAAAAATTATGTATTTTAGTACTTAACAGTGAATTAAGTTTAATGGTAAAATTATTAAATTGAAAGCTTATATTGAAATTCGTTAAAAAAAAAACCGAAAAAATAATAATAGTTATTATATTTTTTGAATTAGATTGAATCGTGTAGTCCATATCGTGAATCATTAATTAAATTTTTAATACAATATCCTAAGGAAACTTTAAATATTATTTTAAAAGATAAATATATAAGAGAACCACAATGGAATCGATTTACTATACAAATATTAAAATATAGCGGTGCTGAAGCAGTACGGAAAACGTTGCAAGATAATGAAACAAAGAGATTAATACAAATAATATTAGGAAATTCATTTGATAGTAGCGCAATGCAAAAGTATATTTCACAATAATAATATAGTAATTTTTTATAATTTTTAATTTAATTAATGTATTTTTAGTCCGACACTATCTACATTTGATGATCGTTATGAAGCACAACGTCAAGCTATTGTAATTATTGAAACATTAATTGAATACGATAAACTCTGGTTGAATACACAAACCGATATAATAACAGCTTTGAAAACAATTTGGACTATTGATTTATTTAAAGTAATTTATTATTTTTATTTTATACTTTATTTGTTACATATAAATTTAATTGTATGGTTTTATTCTTAATTTCATTTTCGTTTTTTTTTTGGTAGTCATGCGAAATTAATCCAATTTGTGATTTATGGCATAAAATAGGAAATATTTTATTACATTATTTTTCATATAATGTTGATGAAATTGAATTATTATTTATGCTATTGAATGCATTAAATTTGAAATTTATTCCGGATTTTCAAGTAATTTTAATAGCTCAACAATTTATATATATTTATAACACACATTTATTTTAATCATAACATTTATTTAAATAGTTTTTAAGCAATTTTCTACAAGATACTGTTGCACAAACATACACAATTGAATGGAAAAGAAAAGCATTTTATAAATTTATTGATTATTTTAAAAATCGTGACATTGCAGAAGAATTAAAAGCAAAAGTAAGCATTTTTATGTAATTTAAATGTGGATTGATTTGCTATTATGTATTTTAATTTATTATTATAAAATATTTTCTCAGATAATAACAGCAATTTTAATACCATGTTTTACAATAAGTTTTGATCGAGGACATTGTGATGAATTAATGGGTGCTGTATCGTATTCAAATGATGATGGTGATGATAATAGTATTATGTCAGTATTTATTGCCGTAGTTATTGAACCGGAAAATGCACTTGGTGAGCTTGTGCTAGTTGCAATTTTTAAATTTGCAAGTCTATTAGTTGAACGTGCATCACTTCATATAAGTGATGGTGGAGGTCATAGTAAGGGCAAATGTAATAAATTGAAACGTTTTATGACATTTGCATGGCCATGTTTATTGGCAAAAGGTTGTCATGATCCATTGACACGATATAATGGACAATTATTAATGGCACATATAATTTCTCGGTTTGCAATAAATAAACGCATTGTTTTACAAGTATTTCATTCGTTATTGAAGGGACTCGGATTTGAGGCACGAAGTGTTGTACAACAAGCATTGGAAATATTAACACCAGTTGTACCGTTACGTATGGACGATGGTTATAAAATGTTAGCCCATTGGACTAAAAAAATAATTATTGATGAAGGACATTCATTTCAACAATTGTATTATTTACTGTTAGTTATTGTACAACATGCAAAGGTAAAAATATGTTCAAAATTAATGCACATACTGTAATTTATATAATTATGGCTATTCGATTTGATTTACATTAAATCGTAATAATATGTAACTCCTGATCCCAACTAATCGAATGATGATATCGTATATTTTATTAATACTAACCATACTGTCATGTCATGTTACATGTACCATTCCGTAACCGGTCATTTGAATATGGTAGGAAGTCACGCACAAAATACACAACAAATTGATAATACAATACATGAATTTACGCAAAAATTAAATGAACAATTTTAAATCAAATTTTTGTACCGATCTTTTTAGCGGATACGGTACGATTAGTGTTACATTGTATGCTATTTTAATCCCATTTAAAATCATAGTTAACATAATCGTATATCTTCAAAATAGATCCTACACTTTGGTCGCATCGAAATACGCAAAGTGACACGTGTAACTAAATTTTTCTTATTCTAGTTGAATCTTTATCTTACCAGTTTTAAGAAGCGCATTCTCATTTGCAGAACCGAAACAGCTCTTCGCCTGTGTTATACGTATTTTAGCCTAGTACCCTACGCTTCGAGTATTCATTAATCGCAAAATGTACGCTTAAGATAGCCCGTAGTTTGTAGACGGGTGACGTCACAATTTCATAATCCACCATAAAGTGGTTTTCATCCCCATCGTGCGAATCACCACGTGCAATATTTGCTGATGTTGTCCAAGTGTTCGGCGTTGAACGTATACTATCTCCAGATCGAATAGAATGGAAGAACTAATTTTTATATGCGTTGCGTTTGAAAATTTCTTTAACTTAATTGCTTTTTTCATCATTCTCATGTTTTATATAAATTTGTTGTTATAGAGTTGGATTATCATAACTACTTAAAGTGTCCACATGTGTAGCAATTTTGATTCTGGTCGATGAACAACTTCGCAATTATATTCCAAGCTATCTTGGTGCATAAATTCTACTTATTCATGGGTTGATAATACGTCTGACAATCGATATGAAATTTTAACTGTATAACTAAAAGTTAAACCCTTAACTTTTCCAAACCACGTACTATTTCTAATAGTTCTAGCTCCTAGTTGAATAATCTGGATTCTGTGTCAATAGTTTTAAAGCTGACGTAATATACGAAATGATATTGCTGATCACTTGGATACATTTGCCATAAAAACCTACCATAACTAACCTTATATGCATCTGTATTTATGAAGCTACGTTTCATAATCAGGGTTAAATAATTTTAAAACAACTTCATTACATTGTTTTTCTTGTAAAAGTCCAAGTGCTTCTTGTTGATTTGATCCTATTTCAAATGGAATATATGGTATGTATAAAATATATATGATTCGTTCTGCTACGATGAAATAGACAATACGAAATACTACTAATTTCACGTTTGCGAGAACATACGTTTCCACGACTAACTCGTAGGTATTATATAATACACCTTCTATGTATATCGAAAATCTATATGTCTCCCGTTTTTACAATCATCATCACCAAATACCAGATTTATACTATTGAACGTGAACTTAACATTAATTTATAAATTTCAATTAATATAAAATACAAATTTACAGATATTTATGAAACCAAATAATCAACACATATTCTTATCTTAAAATTGTTACAGATATATTATCCGGTACGTCATCATTTAATACAACATATGATAAATTCAATAAAACGTTTAGGTGTTAATGGTTCTGGTGCATATGAATATCGTAAATTATCTGTTGGATTATCGGAAGTTATAATAAATTGGGAAATACGACGTAATGAAAATATATTAAATAAAAAAACTGAATCAGAAATACAAACAGAAATAAATGATATTATCATTATCGATGATAATGAAATAAATTATATACCGACAAGCAGTGGTTCAATGAAACGTTCATGTTCCAGTGACTGTTTTGATGAAATTGATAATAAAAAATTTGCATTTACTGATAATAATAATTTCGAAAAACCGCGTGCATCAACATCTTCTTTTCATCATCATCATCATTATCATCATCATCAACATCAACAACAATATTCTAATAATACATTAGATGATAATCGTCCAATCGATAAAGAACATTATAATACAATATTAAATTATTTAATAAAATTATCATGTCGATTGTATGATATAAATGTACCACAATCAAACAAAGCATCAATAATTGCAAATGAAAATTTATCGAAACGTTGTATTGTTATAATAAAGTTTGCGATGAAACCACCCGCCATACAATCAAATAATTTTTTTAATTTAAATTTATCATGGTTGGATTTAGTTTTAAAACAACAACAACAACAACAACAACAACACAATAATAAACTACAATGTACACATTATTTAAATATATGTACAGCACTGGAGCTATTAACATTTTTTGTTACAGTTTTGACTGATGAACACATTTTAAAAATGTTATCTGAACTACAAATGGGTTTAATTGTATGCTTGAAATCAACAAATACATATATTATACGTTATATGCATAATTTTTTAAAAAATTTGCTACAAAAGTTTCCAATTGATACAAAATTATATGAATTACAATTATTATATAAATCAATTAGGAAATCCATTGATAATGGCATTACAATTGATAAATTAAATTCACATAATAATATAACATTATTTAGTACATTAATGATGTTAAAAGCTGTTTGTATTAATGATCAATCATATATTGACAGGTCATTGAAAACAATTCTACGATTAACGCATTACTTTAAGGAAAATTTAAAGATTGATAATGCTGATGGTGTTGGTGCTGGATATGAAAATAATAACAATTCGAATAATGATCCCAGTTGTAGTGTCGGCAATAATAATAATAATAATAATGATAATAATGATAGTAATAATAATAGTAATGATGGTTATAATAATAGTTATAATAATAGTAATGATGGTTATAATTATAATGATAGTAATAATAGTAATAGTAATGATGGTTATAATAATAATAATAATAGTAACAATAACAGTAATGATAGCTATAATAATAATTATTATAATAATAGCAATGATAGTATTAATAATTATGATAATAATAATAGTAATGATAGTTATAATTATAATAATAGTAACAACAATAATAATACTACTAATAATAATAATAATACTGTTACCTTCGAAACATTATTATTATTATCAATTAACTTAGTTAAAAATCGTATAAATGTTATGTCATATGAGAAACGTAATTTTTTTATAAGTTTACTTTCGAGCATAATTGAAAAAACACAAAGCGCTCAATTAATGAAATCAATGATAACAATTATTGAATATATGATAATACCAATTGAACAGCAAGAACAAAACGAATTAATAAATAATAATAATAATAATAATAATGATGATGAGAATACAACAATTGAATTAACATTACGTGAAAAATCAGCATTATTATTAAAATTAATGCAATGTGTGGACAAACGTTTTTCCAAACACACGGAAATACATATACAATTTTTGGAATTAATACATATCGTATATTCTAATCCATCATTAAAAGAAACCGAATTAACGTCATTATTACAAACAGCATTTTTAGATGGCTTATGTTGTACACAAATAACATTGCGTAATAAATTTATACAAATTTATGATGACTCTATAAAAAAATGTCTATTAACACGACTATTATACATCATTGGGACACAAGCATGGGATTCAATTGAACAATATTACTGGATAAAACAATGTATTGAACTATTATTATTAACTGTAAAACATGGTGAAGCAATTACAATTTCACAAACACCATATTTATTATCAAATGTTATATCTCTTATACGATTAACTGACTCTGCTAATAAAACGGGTACTAATAATAATAATAATAATAATAATAATAATAATAATAATAATAATAATAATGATAATAATAATATTGAGAATAATAATAATGATTCTAATAATGTTAATAACACTATTACTAATAGTATTAATAATAACGATAATGATGATAATACTAATAATAATGACTCTAATACTAATAATAGTATTAATAATAACGATTATGATGATGATAATAATAGCAATAACGATAATGATGATAATAATAACGATAATACTGATAATAATAACGATAATGATGATAATAATAATAATAATAATAATAATAATAATAATAATAATAATGATGATGATGATGATGATGATGATGATGAAGATGATAATAATAATAATAATAATGATGATGATGATAATAATAATACTAATAATAGTGATAATAATAGCAATAATAATAATACTAATAATAATAGCGATAATAATAGCAATAACGATAATGAGGATAATAATAATAATAGTTACAATTATGATAATCATAATATTAACGATAATAATAATGACACTGATAATAATAATGATAATTATTTCGATAATAGTGACAATGATAATATTAATGATAATACGTATAATAATAATGTATATAATAATAACAATATTAATAATAATACAGATGATATTGATAATGACGATTTATTAGATAAATTCGATGACAATGCAGAATTACCAATATTTGATGATTTAAAAATAAATAAATTAAATCAGAAATTAATAAGTTTAAATCGTAACGATTTAATTAGTGCAATGATCGATAAACAATGTGAATTTTATGGAGAATTAAAACAATTACGTATTGAAAATTTAATATTATCGATAATACAATTATGTCATTTAGATGATCAACAACAAATATCTGAACAATTATGGCTCGATTTATTTCCCCTTATATGGCAAATATTTAATGAATCACAACGTCAATGTATTCAAAATGAAATTATACCATTTTTATCAACGGGACGTATTATTTTACAAAAGGATTATTTACCAAATGCAATAAATACATTTGTTAATGCTATTTTAAAATGTAAACCAAACATTGAATTACCAACAAATTTAATGACATATTTAGGTAAAACACATAATTTATGGTATAATATAACATTAAAATTAGAAGAACAATTATTATGTGAACCAAATAATATTTATAATAATATTAATAATAATAATAATAATAATAATAGCAACAATGGAGATGAAAATGATAATGGTGATATTATTGATCCAGATATAAAAAATTATAATCACTTTAGTGTTGATAATAGTACAAAATTTGTTGATGCATTATCTGAAATGTATACCGCATTAAATGAAGAAGATTTATGGTCTGGTTTATGGTTAAAATATGCAAAATACGAAGCAACAATAAATGCAATTGGTTATGAACAAATGGGATTTTTTAATGAGGCACAACAAAAGTATGAATCGGCAATGTTAACGTATAAACAAGATATTAATAATACTAATGTAAATATAATAGAAACAAATAGCGAAATGAAATTATGGGAAAATCATTGGATACGTTGTGCCAAAGAATTAAATCAATGGGAAATGTTATTAGATTTTGCTAAAAAATCCGAAAATATAAAATATTCGTTAATTATGGACTGTGCATGGCGTCTATGCGATTGGGAATTAATGAAAATTGCTGTGAAAACTGTTGAACAATCCTGTACGGAACAAAAGAAATATAAAGTAAGTTAAAGCGCACATGGAATTATGTTATTATGAAGGAAACTAAATTTATATAATACATTTTTGTTTATTTATTTATAATATTTAGATTAATTTATATCGTGGTTATATTACAATTTTAAATACAGAATGTCAAAATTTACCAAATGTTAATGATTATATTAAATCAGCATCGTTAATTTGTGTTAAAGAATGGAGACGCTTACCATCAATTGTGTCACAAACTCATTTTCCAATATTACAAGCAGCCCAACAAATTACGGAATTAGAAGAAAGTAAACGTGAAGAATATGTGGTAATTTAAAAATTATATTTTTGTTACTGTTATTTTTTTTAGTTAGATAAGATTTAATTTAAATAATTAGTCAACCAATGTCACAGTATAACTTTCGTGGAACACAACAAATTATAAAAACGTATATTTCGCCTCATCTTTATAGAATTTACATTTCAATTGTCTCATTGAAATGAATTTTATTATCACAGATTTTTCACACTGAATTATTTTTTATAAATTGAAAAATATCATATTTGCTCGTCGTGTATACGCCACTTAATTGAAATTTTTATATTTACTCTAAGTGCTGTGCTACAGCTGCGCTTAGTCTTATGTTTAGTGTTAGCCATAGATATTTAACATATATGTAATGCTTGTTGCTGGCCATAACAGTTCATTGTTTTTACGATTAATCACAACGGTTTTGCTGTTGAATGAAAAAAATTAATATTTTGTGCTTAAGCATACGAAAGAGTGCTCGATTAAATAAATAAATACAGCCAAATCTTGATAAGACCAACTTAAAGGGATCGAAACTGTTGATTATAGTATATACCTACATATATTATAAGAAACCATTTTCCAAATATGATGTTTAACTTACTTACTCCATGACGTTATAACCCAGGTGCGGTTTTAGCCTTCTTCAACACACTTCTCCAACCTGACCTATCCGCAGTCAATGTCTTCCAATCCCTAATTTTAAACGGTATTTATATCACAGTTTACTGCATCTAGCCATCTAGCCTTAGGTCTTCCGGCTTTCCTTCTACCTTCTGAATTACCATTCAACAGTTTTTTTGGCACACGTTCGTCCTCCATGCGTAATACGTGTCCTAGCCATCTTAATTTATTGATTTTGATTGTTTTGATAATGTTTGGTTGACCGCGTACAACTTGTCTAATTCAAAATTGTATTTTCGCCTCAAACCATTCTGTTCTTTGACGCGACCAAATATGCCACGGAATACGTTTCGTTCAAAAATCCTAAGTAATTGTTCCTGGTTCTCTGTAATGCACCAAGCCTGCCATCCACACGTTAATATTGGACTTTTTAATGTGTTATATATAGCTGCCACTTAAGATCCCGTTGTAATGTTTTCGATTGGAATTGTTTTTTTTAGCTCGTAATAGCATCTGTTTCCAGTTGCTACTCTGCCGCGAACTTCCATTTCAATATCATTTTCCACATTTATCAACGATCCTAAGTACACGAAACTATTTACAATATCAAAATTGTGCTCTCCAATACAATAACAGTTTGATCTCGAATTTCTGATGTATTCGTTGCCACCATATATTTTGTTTTGTCTGCATTCACTTTCAGACGCAGACCCGATGCCTCCTTGTGTAACGATTCGAAAGCATCCTTTTGACAGTTATCATATTCCGACCCATTATGTCTATATCATCATTAGCATACGCTAATAATTGACTAATTGACCCGGTTTTGTAAAAATCCTGCCATGTTTATCAATATTTACGCCCTTCACTGCCTTTTCCAGCGTATTATTAAATAGTAGTGCTGATAATGGGTCGCCTCGTCGTAGTCTATCAACCGTCTCAAAGTGATCAGATAATTTATCTCGGATTCGTACTTCTGACTTCATATTTTCCAACCTCATTGCCACCAAATCTATCAGTTTTTTTGGAATACCAAATTCTTCCATATAATTTTCCATAATTATGACCTATTGACGCTATCCTATGACGCTTTGAAATCAACAAACAAAACGAAGTTTCCTAAAAATGTTGACCAGGACAGCAGGAATGCTAGGATGGAATTCAGGTGCCTGTATACTTTTACTATTTCTCATCCGATATGGATGAAATTTGGTGTGTATGTTGAGAATGGGATTATATGGTGTGCAGGACAGTATTCTATAGGACGTTCTCCAATTACCTGGTCAATTTGATTCTTTCTCATCCGATTTTGATGAAATTTATTATATAGATTTAAAATAGGATTACATGAACAGTTTCTAAACAAGTTATGGTAAATCGATACTAATTAATAATTTTTCTTATCATGATTGTATATATATTCTGGTTACTTTGGGGATTTCTTATCAGATTTTTATGAAATTTAGTAAGTAAGTTTCCAATGCGATTATATGAACAGTTCTTGTGAAAGTTTTGGAAAATCGATACTCATGACAAATTACGTTGATCAGACTTGAGAATTCCTTATGCGAATTTAATGAAATTTAGTATGTATGTAGGTGTGAAATCGGGTCATATGAAAAGTTCCTAAGTATATTTGGAAAAATTGAGCCAATAACTCGTATTAGTATAGTCTTACATTCAAAATTTGATCAAAATCGAACGAGAAACTATCAAAATTATAGTAATTTAATTAAATCGATAATAGATGACAACAAATCGAAATTTTCCTCAGCGGTTCAGACATATCGCACCTTATTGTGTTTTTTTAACCTCTACCCGATATTTTAATGCGATTCATCTGCACCCTCAAATCAAGTCAGTGTTTTTAGTTAAATCACTTATACCCGACTGACAATGAGACCTACGAAGTCTTATTTATTATTTTATTAATTGTATTTATATCTATATGATTATAGAATTTTTCACAAATACAACCAACACATTTTTATGATATGAAATCAACTATTAAAAAATGGTGCCATCGTTTACCCGTAATATCAGATGATCTATCACATTGGAATGATATATTTACATTTCGTCAACATTTATATGAGAAATTTTCAGCATATGCAGATGATGAACAAATAAAAAAGCTAGGTGTACATGCAAATGCTCAATCAATTATACAATTAGCAAAAATTGCACGTAAACATAATTTATTTGATATATGTCAAGAAATGTTATCAAAAGTTTTTGCAATAACATCGGTGCCGGTTGTTGATTGTTTTAATGTAAGTATTTATGTACTTTTTTGTTAACGTTATTCACTTATATTCACACATATTATATTAAAATATATATACCTTATATTGATATTACATTTAAATATTTTCCAATATAGAAAATACGTCAACAAGTTAAATGTTTTTTATATATGGCATCAATTCATAATCGTAATGCATTACAAGATGGTTTAGAAGCATTACAACAGACAAATTTTGATTATTTTACTGCCGAAATGACAGCTGAATTTTTAGCATTAAAAGGATATTTATATGCATTGAATGGGAATTCAGATGAAGCGAACATTTCATTTAATGAATCTATAGAAAAATTTGATACGTTGGCCAAGGCATGGGCACTGTGGGGAGAATACTTAGAAACTTTATTTATAAATATTAAACCACAACAATTAAATTTAGCTGTAAATTCAATTAAATGTTTCTTACATGCATGCCGTCAAAAAAATGAAAATAAGTCTAGAAAATATTTGGCTAAAGTTTTATGGTTATTATTATCATACAATAATGAAAAAAATTCAATATTAATGGAAACATTTGAGAAATATAATATAGGTTTGCCATTATTACATTGGATTCCCTGGATACCACAATTAGCATTATGTTTAGTACAACATGAAGGTAATGTTATATTATATCTGTTAAGTCAAATTGGTCGCTTATATACACAAGCTGTTTATTTTCCAATTCGTACATTATTTTTAACATTACATAATGAGCAACAGGAAAACCATAAATTAGCCGAAAAAACTACTGCCAATATTAAATTGACGTCGTCGGCAAATGATGGAACAACTACAAACATAACATCAAAGGCTTTAGGTCAACCATCTCAACCATGTCAACTGTCAACTACTCCTTCAGAAAAACTACCACCTACACCCGCAATGATACGTTGTTCAAAAATCATGCATGCACAACGTGATGTACATCGTACTGTACTGAGTACTTTAGAAGGTATAATTGAGCAAGTATCCAATTTTCGTGAAAAATGGTATGAAGAAATCTGCCGACAATTATGTCAATGTTTGAATCATTGTTATGCAATTGCATATGAAAATTTTGATACTGTGAATACTGTTCAAATACCGCAATCTATAATAAATTTTGTAAAAAATAAATTAATTGCAACATGCTTGGAAAGGCAAAATGACTTAATTTCAATATCAACATCATCGTCCGGTTCTGAACAACAAAATAAAAATGCACATGATGATTCATTATTATTAATAAGTTTTATAAATGATTTTGATTTGAATAATACAGATTTATTAAAATTACATAATTTAATTAAACAATTAAAAAAATGGAGACTTATATTGGAAAAAAAAATTAAATGTTTACCCAAATATTTTTTATTTGAAGAGAAACGTCGTTTTCTATTAAATTTTACACATCATACAGCCGACATTGAACTGTTTGGCGAATTGTTAGTGCCAAATCAATCACATTTTTTTGTACGTATTGCTAAATTTTTACCACGTGTTGAAATTGTACCACGTTATAATTCATCAGCTAGGCGATTATATATACTTGGAACCAATGGAAAGGTGAAAAAAATTTGAAAACAATTTCTTTTTTTGAACTAACTAAAATTATTGACTTACTTTAAATTTTATTATTTTTAGATTTATCCGTACTTAGTTGTTAACGATTCAAGTTTAACGGTTGCACGTCGTGAAGAACGTGTACTCCAATTATTTCGTGCGTTAAATCAATCATTGGCAAAACAAAAAGAAACATCAAAACGTTACCTAAATATAACAGTATCACGCTTTGTTTCTGTAGCACCTCAAATGCGTTTTATTGAAGATTATCCATCAAGTATTTCATTATTAGATATTTATAAAAATGGATGTAAAAATTTATGTATTGAATACGATAAACCAATTGATAAGTAAGTGTTAATTATTCAAATTTATATGAACAAAACGTAACGACATTAATTTATTAAGTTATATTTAGTATTAAAATATTACATTATCTTGGTGGTACCAAGATTCCGGAATAATGAAACACTTGTTCACAGTGAAATCTCATTTAGTATAACAATTCTTTCTATTAAAAAAACGATCTAATGGTTGTATTATTAAGTGCCATTAGTACTATTTCCATTAGCATATATTGACACTCATTTGATACGGATTTTTGGTATGACATCCACATAGTTTATTATTACCGAAACCTCCAACAGGAAAACCACCGGTCAACAGGGACGACCAGACGAACTGATGTATCTTTGTCATATATATATCGATACACGTAGCGTGTTCGTGACTATATAACTATAGGTAACCTAAAAGATCTATTATACCCCACTTTCTAGACCCCTGCTTGAACGTTGCGTTTCTCATCCTCAGAGTTCTCACTCCAGTTCCGATTCCTTAATGAAATTCTAGATATGGAGTGGGTTCAATGATGACACTTCGCTCTCATCTAAGGAATACAATGTCAGGTTATTTTGTCTTTTGCAGATAATTGTTTCGTAATTTTTGAGTAAATGTTCTTAGGTTTCTTCTGCAGATTTTACCAAAATCTGCATTCATCATTCGTCTCTAGTTTGCCACATTTCTGTCAGAATCCTAAGTCCATTCCTGCTAATTTTTAGACAGATTTTAGAATAGAACATTTTCCACATTCGCAGAAAGGTTCAGCGTGATCCAGGCACCTAGTACAATGTTACATTATTGCCTGCCAAGTTCATTTACTTTGGAATAGTTTTATTGCTATACTGTCTGTCGAGGTTAAGTTGAGCTCATCTACCAATGACATACACCTCTGCTTGAAACACACTTAGGTATGTTCTCATGGATTCTGAGTATTTGGATTGTTTTGACCAAACAATCTCGTGTCAATCTCGTGTCAATCTCGTGTCAGAAAATCTGAAAGAAAAAACTAATTAATCGTATTTCTGATAAAGATGCAAGTTCTAGTTGGGTTTCCCTCATGTCCCAGTCATCTTGCCATGCTTGCCCGATATACCCCTGATCTTCCCATTGTAAGACCAAGGTAGCAACAGTAACTCAAGTGGTTGTATGGTGAACATCCTGTCGATGACGGCAGAAGTCCTAGTTTTTTTACCACATCAAGGATTTCCCACTCTTAGGAGTTGGCAGCTTCCATCGCGATTTCCAAGAAACTTCTACTCCTTGAAAAGTTCCTTCTTAAGTGCAATGAATTTTTCCAGTTTCTGGTCCGCGAACATCTGCAAAGGTACATTGTTATAACAAACGATGGGATGTCAGCTCCCATTTTATTTTTCAACTTTTTATCTTTCCATTCCTTTAGTTTAGGTGTAATTTCCCAAAGCGATTCTACTATGTATATGTCAGAACATTCTACCAAGATGTATCCAGGTTTGAATTGTATACCTTCAAATTGTATTTTCCCCTTCCAATCTAAGGCCATTTCATCATTGAGGACTTCATCTAGTACTGCTTTTTCTTCAGTACTTACTGTTTCCTCACGATAGTTACCGGGCAACATAGATACCTTTGTGCTATTTACAGCATACGATTGATTACCATTAACGCTGTCCACACAATTTATGGAACACTGTATTGTGAATAAATTATTTTTTAGATATTAACGTATTCTGGCGTATGTAATCCAAATTTGTGTATCCGATTTTGATGTGTGGTAGATAAATCAAGAATTGAATCTGTGTTAAGAAGACTCCTTTGGGCTAACAAATGTGCATTTGACCGATTAAGTCATTCTCACACAATATGAGCGTCAGAACAAACTTTAGGATATGTCCTCACTTTATAAACAAGGATATTTATTTCGAATTTAGTTTATTTATAAATTGTTTTTAAATATTAATAATTAGAATTTGTCGTGGCATTAGCAGCCTGTTTTAAATTGCGCCTAATTATTTATTTAAATATTTCTTTTCTTTTTTCTAGATTTTATGATCGTTTAGCAACAATACTAAAAATTAATCCTAACATAACGTATGATAAAATTTCAAAGGAAATTTATGATGAAATTCAATCAGAAATTATATCTTCTAAAATGTTAAAAGTTTGGGCAACGCAAATCTATAAATCAGCTACTGATTATTGGCAATTTAGAAAGATGGTAATTTATTTATTTATTTTATATTTTAGCATATTATTTCGAGCAAGCAATATTATGTATTGGAAAAACTTCTATTCAAATTCGTGCGCAGTGTCATTGACTACATTTCCATCGGATCAGAGTTTCTCGGGTAATCAACAAAAATTCACTAAAATCAGCTAAAATGATACAAATTGCTATGTGTTTGAAATAGGGAATTTAGTAGTAATGTTATTTTTAGGACTAACAATATAAGCTTTCATTACTATTATAATACACTTGTAGACTTCATTGTAAATATCAGATAGAATACGCTCGCAATGAAGTAAGAGATATTGTTTTTGTGGACGGTTTTAAGATACACAACTATTAATGGTAACTCCATTCCCACCAAATTGATTTACTGTAGGTCAGTACATAGAAATATTCTCTCTATTGATTCTCTCATTCCAGCCAGTTTAGTTTAAGACATGGTTTACACAGAATACAAAGAATGAAAGCAATCAAATAGACGCTAACAAAAATAACTTTATTTTAACTTGAAATTCCCTAACTAACGAAAAATACATATTACCTAATCAAAAGATCAAAAAAAAGGTTTCTTGTACTCGGAGTTCTGGTCACTATAATCAATTCAATAAAGTCTAATTTCCCTCAAACTTCCTATATTCTCCCAATTATTGTCGAAACAGGAATTACATTAACAAATTCTCGCGTGATAAGATAAATTTATTGACTTCCATGTTCTCAAACAACACAATCATATTAGATGCCATTAATATTTCCAATCCACTAACTTCTGTACATTTCCAGAAAAATATTTTCTTCCGAGATAGGATAATATGTAAAACACTTTTATGTATTGATAATACTAAAATCACCGGTCCCGATGGCCCCCAATTGTTTTAAACAAATTCTCTTTAATGGATCCACTTAGAAAACTATTACATAAATGATACTCTTCACTCTGGAATATTTCCATCTACTTGTAAAATTGCTAATGTTACTTCAATATCCAAAGAGAGAAATTCTAAGTGATTCTACTATCTATTATTGACCGATTGCCATTACATCTATATTTTAATTTCTAAAAATTATGGAGAAAATTATAAGTCACAAACTTGTGAACTACTTAGAGACCAATAGTCTAATGAGTGATCGTCAATACGGTATCATAGATATAAACGTTTTACAGGAGATCTTTCGAATAATATTGTTTAAAGTGTTCGGAACTTTTATGTTTAATTAGATATAGCTAGTTTTTTTTTTATATAGGGTTTGGTATAAAGCATTAGTATCAAAGATTCACGATTTTGGGTTGAGAACTCATTTTTGTAATTCGATTACTGACTATTCTTGCGATGGTATCAGCTCACATTAATTTCCCATTCACGCATGTAAAGGGTAAACTGGTTAAACGGCCACAGGTGAAGGTGTGAGCAGAAACTAGTCGATGGTGGTGGGATGGTTTTGGGTGCGATGCAATAAAAGAAGAGGGAATGGCGGTTTAGGTGATAATGTACAAAGGCGTATAGATTAATTTAAAATTTAGCAACCATCAGGCTAATGGTTCGACGAAAAAGAATAAGACTTTAGTTATTTTTATATTCAATTATTTTTACAGCATATAAATTATAATTTCTATTTTAAATTTTAAATTTCAGTTTACAATACAACATTCATTGGCATGCTTATGTGCACATGTATTTCATTTTACTGCTGTGAATCCAGACCAAATGTATATACATCAAAATTCTGGTTTTATGAATATATCATATCATAAATTTAATATTGATGAACTGACAGGTAAATAATTATAAAATATATTTATTAGCAATTTATATTCATCTGTGCCGCCTGTTGATGCGATATTTATTGATTTCTATTTTAGAAATGCTGATTATATTAAAATAGATTTAAATTATTAGTTAAATCTATCTTAGTAATTGTAAATCTTTGGATCATGCATTGATTTTATTTTATAACCTTTTATTTGAATGTTTCTTAGAATGTGTACCTATAAAATGTTATGTGGCTGGGATCATCCTTGGTTTGATAACGAATTAAGAATGAATGCTCAATTTTTGGAATAGATCATATTTTTTATTTTGCATATCGCGAGGAGTGACACTGATTTAATTAATTATCTATCACTGTGTGTGTTCGTTTCAATGAATTGGTCGCGGATTACATGTCTATAATTGAATCTGATCTGATTACGAATCCCGGTAACTTTTGGAAATTTACTAATGGTAAATGGAACAGTTGGCTGCTATCCATTCTCAAATTTCCTATGACGATGCGTTCTTGGCGTTGATTCTTGATAAATTTGTAACTTATTTTGTAAGTGTACAACTTTTACATAGATTCTGATCATACAATGCTGATAATTATGATACTGATGACATTAAAACCTTCGATTATATGTCTACCTAGTATAGGTGTTGCTATTAGTCGTCATGATGTTTATAAGTCTATTTTAAAATGTGATGTGAAATAATCTTATTGCCCGGATACCATCTGTTGTCCTTATAGGAAATGTGTGAGGCTTGTCAAAGTCTTTGTCAATTTTATTTAATAATTTCATGCATTTCTAAAATTTTTGAAAATAAATATAATTGATGTTATTTTATTTAATGCTAGGTCTATTATTGTATGTCCTGAACAATATGTTTTTATTCGAGACAGATCTATACAACAACTGATTCACTTGATTTTGTATCATATTGCTTTGAAAAATTTAATACTTGGGTACAGGTATAGCTTTAGTAAAACGTTTGATAAGTTATTGTTACATCGAGTACTATGGTAAAAACTACTAAAGATTGGATTCAGTGTTAATTTTGTATCACAGATTGAATCGTTTTTAAGTAGCAATGGATTTCATTTATCGAGGGTGTCTTCGGCTTTCGGATCCATATTGTATTCGGATAATATTTTATGCTTTGGTCCGTTCTGTGCTTGATGATGCATATCCGCTTTGGTCATCTATTTTCTGCATTAATGGGGCAAAGTTGGAATACAATATATGATATAGGCATCTTCGATATGTGCAATTCTTTCATTTGGATTGCTATATCATATCAATTGTGGGCGCTTTAATTCATTGATTGTTCTGCTTATTATTTACAATGTTTGTAATGACAAATATTATAAACTGTGCAGATATCCCTTGATTTATACAGTACTTAAATTGTGCGGTTTTGGATTAGTGCGATCATAAATTTGTGACATTCGCCCTTGGAATTTGCGATGGTTTTGTATTTATAAGATCTCTCGATAAAAATGAATATCTTTGTAACCAGTCATGTAGAAAACTTTGTTTCTTTAGTTGTGATGCACCTCGATAACAAATTCTAGAAAATTCTTAACGTCTTGGAAGTTCTTGGAACCATAAGTGGAGCAGACAAAATATAGTAAATTAAAGTAGGAATCAACACTCTGGGCAGTATTATGGCCCAGATTTTAGAAACTTTAGAATTTGGATAATTCTTATCCAATGTTAATCAAATTCGTTAAGTGTAGATGTATAATTCGATTATAGTAATATAACTTATGTGAAATCGGTATCCTATCCCAATAAAACTCTCTATAAAACTGTCCAGAGTGTCAATTTCACAGAAGTTCAGTAGGAACTATTCTAATCTCATTATATTATACGATTGCATATAAAAATTGATCAACATTAGATTAGAATTGGTCAAATTTCAATGTTGCTCTTACTGGTCAAGAAAAACGGGTTTGGAATGAATTCTTGATTATTACATTTGCTTATATGTATAACATCGCACCACTTTGCTTCCAGAATTTCCAAGACATTAATTATTTGAAAAAAATAATTATCATAATAAAAATTGAAGGACTTAAGCTTTGATTCAGACTTTATTTCATATTTCTATCGGATCTGATTCGATAGATATTTAAAAAAATATGAAAATAAAATTCTGTTTAAATTTTCCCTCTAATTATTTGCTTGTTCGGTTTTGAATTGGTGCGGTAATAATAATCATTTTATATTATACATTTTATATTTACACGTAGGTTATTCAGATCATAAAATATCACCGGTGCCATTTCGATTAACACCAAATATAACGGAATTTCTATTACCATTTGGTATATCAGGCACATTTACAGCTTCAGCTATAGCAGCAGCACGTTGTTTAAGTCATACCAATGTTCAGGTAATTTAATTAATTCGAATAATATAATTATTAAATCTACAATAATTTATATTTGTTTGTTTGTTTATAGATTGATGCAATTCTACGTATAATATTGTTAGATGAACTTGTTAATGCATATAACCATCGACCTAAAATGGATGACAATTTAAATGAAACACTAATAGATATGGTTTATAAATCAGTTGATAATATATTAAATCGTTTAACTGATATAGCAACATTTGAAAATATTTCAAAAAATGAAATGACAACATTAATACAAAAGGCAATGGATTCAAATAATTTAAGTCTTATGGATCCAACATGGTATCCATGGTTTTGAAAATTCTTAAGATAATTAATTTCATCGATTTATTATGTTTTTTTTTATTTTTGATGATATTCCCTATATTTCATAATAACCAAGCCTATAGTGATTTAAAGTTTTATTTCTATTTCAAAAATTTCATTTGCAATCTCATATGCATACACCTGGTAATTTTTGCCATAATTTTTAATTTTTAAATTGAATAAATAAAGTGGCAAGTGCAACAGCATAAAATTGCTAATAAAAATACCAAATAAATGTATAGGTAACCACGTGAAAATCACAATAAAACACTTGTCAAACCTAATAAGTTTGTTGGTAGCTACTTCATTAGGTCATGTGGAAGTCGTTTTATTCAAATGTTGGTATTTATTAAAACCCAAAATCATTCAAAATTTGCACAATAATGTTGTGTTGATAAACTTTCTCTTAAAAACTATTAATTTGCCGGATAACAATCGATCGTCAATAATCAATAGAGGATAGAGGCACCCATTACTCAGCCAGCCTAACCAGCCTCCAGTCTCACATAAGAAAAATAACACAACCATAAATTTACTTGCATTATAATTTAATTAATATTAACACATTATTGACCGGCAATTTTACTATTCTATATCGTTCAGAGTTTCATAAATTGAAATCGATAATGCAAGTGCAATGGCGAGCTATCTCGTAAGCGGTCACAAAGGTCGGGCATGAAATGACGAATTAACTCGTCACATCGGTAAACAATATGTTATTAATAATAATTATAATTCGTTTAGTAAATATTCTATTGTATAAGTAATAATATATATGTATTTGTATATAAGTTATATAAACGGACACTTTTAAAAGTTAACTTTTCAAATGTAGTTCATTTTTTAGAAATTTTGGCTAATAATTTATTGCTCAGAAATGGTATTTACAATTTAACGTTTAAAAAATTATTTTTGTATGTATCAAACATAAGTTATACATAAAATAATATTATATAAATTTATAAAATTTGATTACTTGAATTTAAATTAATAATTTTATGTAAATTTTTATGCCCACAACTCTGTCAACATTTTACTTTTTTTTTTAACTTATAATTAATACTTTACGTCTTATTAATACTAGATGTGTTCAATATTAAATTTTGTTTTAAAATTGGAACGAAAAATGTGCAGAGACTTAGAAAATTGTGGAAACAATTTTGATGTGGTATATGAAGACGAACAAATGGCTCGTGTAGAACATTGTACAGACATCATTAAAAGTCGAAATGCGAGCACGTGCAGAACAAAACACACACACCAAAAATTGTGGAAACAATTTTGATGTGGTATATGAAGGCCAACAAATGGCTCTTGTAGACCATTGTAAAGACATCATTAAAAGTGCTGTAAATGATCCAGGATAATGTGATTCCATCATAACTGGTGATGCAAGATGGTGTTTAAAATATGATCCTGAAAATACTAAGCGTCAATCTACAGAATGTAGGTCGAAGAGTCGAAACAAAAGAAATTGATTTTTCAAAAGTCAAGAATCAAGACAATGCTGATAACTTTCTACAATTCAAATCATATTATTTACAAGGAATTTGTCCCAGCAGAAAGTTAAATTGATATACTATTTAGGTGTTTTGCAACGTTTGTGGTCGACAATTGTTCGAGTTAGACCCGAATAAATAAAAAAAATGAATGAATTTTTGATGAAAAAACGAATTTCTCTCATCAGTCACCCTCCTGATTCGCCTGATAAATCACACTGTGACAAAATTCTGTAGGTGTAGATGTTTCTTTAATTCCATTATTTTTATGAGTTATGAGCCCATAATGGTGTGTACAGATATTATGTTAATCTTGGAGTAGCGCCCAACACTATATTTACGAAAATATTTGTTTTTTTATTCCATCGATAAACGAATAAATGGGATGGTAAATTCAGGTGTAAATAATTTTTCAAATTCAAATATAAATTTCGGTAATTGACAACAGTATTTCACAATTGATGACCACTGCACCAAATAACAAATGTTATTTATATTATATTTGAAGTATAGAATGTTTTCTACCGTGTAGCCGTGCATATAGTTCACAACATAAATAAAAATAACTTTATTATAAAGCAATTTACTCTGTTTATTCATTTGAGATAATGAATTGTCTTATAATTTGTTGGCTTATGTTGGATTAAAAAAATAATGTAATGTATTTCGTAGGTGGTAGATGGTGATAGTAATGCGATCATCATGTTCCGTCTGTACTGAATACCGTACCAGTTGTTTAGAAATATTTATTTAATATATTTGCCATTTCTGTTGGATTCTTATCTAGGATCTGGATTTCTCTTATATAGGTGTACGTATATAATAACTATTTAATAAACTTATTGAATGTTTTGTTACTAATTACGGAATTACTAATAATTGTAATATATTATAATTTCCTTTTAATTCATTTTTTTTCTATATTTCTTTATTCACATAAAATAAAATAACACATTTAAAATAAATTACTATTTACATCTAACAAATATTAAAGTTTACAGAATAGTGGATGCCTCCCATATATTAACACGACAGAAGTATGACGACTTTTATTGATTTTTAATTTATGACATAATATGTTTAAATACATTTATTTGAAAACAATTATTAATTAACAATTTTATGATTAATCTTCGTCGTCATCGTCATCCGATGGTACAAACAAATCATTTTCTTCTAAGAAATTTGCAACACTTTTACTAATTGCAGCTCCAATAAATAAACCGGGAATTACTGAACATATAAGGCCAAAAAAACCGAATGGCAAAATTCTTGGCATTGGACGTATAGCACCACTTTTATAAAATGTTTTCAAACGTTTTGTTATTAAATTTGGTAGATGCTTTGATGGATTCATTAATGATGTTGATGAAGATGGTGCTACAACAAAACCATTCCGTTGTAAATATAAATTATTTGAAATTTTATTAAACAATGAAAGAACCATATTGTTACAATTTGTTTTTTCTTCACTTTTTTTGTCTGATATTTTAGTTGGAGTCGTTTATAATTCTATTTTTATGCCTTTATTTATTTGATAATTTGCTAACAAAATATAAATGCAATTAAATAAACAATAATAAAATAATAAAACTAACTAAAAATACTAAATTATTATTATTATTAAATATTATCAATTATTCGTTTAGTATTAATTCGCCAACTAAATTTGGACGAATAGTTACTATTCGATTCGAAAGTAATAGTTACTCATTAGGAATCGAAATGAGTATTCTAATTATAAAAAATATTTGTTGTTCGATACTTTTCTCGCCAAATATGCCAATATAAAAATTTGATGGAACAGATAGTAGCTAAAT
The DNA here is from genome assembly GCA_910594885.2 of Bibio marci. Classification (NCBI taxonomy): domain Eukaryota; kingdom Metazoa; phylum Arthropoda; class Insecta; order Diptera; family Bibionidae; genus Bibio; species Bibio marci. The sequence continues at coordinate 30,535,298 of OU343118.1, read as the reverse complement.
TTACTTATAGTGACTGTATCGGCTCAGCTTCGCTTGCGTATAGAGAAAAATAATTACAAAAGTCGCGTGATACGACACCTCGTGATCGTGACATGTTACGCTTGTGCAGTGCCAGTGCCTTCATTTCTTCTTATTACATATATTCACATAGAACATAATTTTGACTCAGTTTTCTTCTTTTTAGTTATTTACATTTTTTTTTGTTTGTGTTGTTCGTATAATAATTATTATTCAATTATTTGTGAATTATCTAAAAAGAAAATGTCACAAGGAAAATTAAAAAATAAAACTAAATTGCCAGATAATATAAAAAATAAAAATAAATCAAAAGGGAAAGCACTTACACGTCGTTCAAGTGAGTAATTTTTCGTACTTTTGTTACTTTACTGACTGGTATTCTATAAAGTTAATACTATAAATATTTTAACTTTTTTGTTTTAATTATATTAAAGATGCACCTATTCAAGCAAAAACAATAAATTTCTTGAACAACAAAAGTTAAAATAAATTGTATCAAATAATGTAAATAAAATTATGGAAGAAGAAATGCGAGCACGGGCAGAACAAAACACACACACCAAAAAAAAAAAAAGCGACAAATTTAAGTAAAGCTCCAGATGCTGTTGCGAAACATCATAATGACAAATTTATGGATACATAATAGATTTTTATTTACAGAATGATTTACTAATTAGAGATGTTAAAGAGGTTATGTCGAATACAGTAAATAGTATAATACGTAAATGTTTTCCAGAAAAAGAATATTGAAATAAAAAATGTCGACACACTGCCGTTACACAATTTAAAAATTCAATAAATGATTTAATGGATATATTAATGTGTGAAGAACCATCGTATAATTAATGTATGAAACCAAATGATATACAAACAACGGACACATTTTATGATGAATTAATATTACATTAAGTTAAATACTCAGGTTTAATGGTTTAATTTACGTGTGCGACGTGCTGGTTTTGCATATCGTCGTACATATGAAATGATTTTACAACGTTATAAATGTTTAAGTAAATAAACGTGGCCACAATATAAAAATTGTTCAGCTCGTGATGGTGTACAAGCTAACGAATTAAATTATGGTAAAGATGAGTATCGTCGTATGGGTAAAACAAAAATAATTATACGTTTACCGAAAACGTTGTTTGACACCGAAAATACATTTCAAATTAAAAAACATTATTTATCATCGAAAATTCAAGCTCCATGGACAGGGTTGTAAACAACGTAGAATATATTTGCAAATTCGTAGTGCTGCCTGTAATGTTTGCACAAAAATATATGCGACGTTATTTAGCGATAAAAAAACGCAGAACAACGTCGTGATGCTGCCATTCGAATACGTGCTTTTATTAAAGGTTTTGTAATAAGTAATGATAAACCGAATGGTTATAATGACTCATTTATTGCACATTCAAAAAGTTTATGATTAATACGCTTATCGAAAAATTTACCACAAAATTTGCTAAATAATACATGGATTTCATGTTCGGCCCATTGTGCTGAAGCATCATGTTATGTCAATTATATCGGCGTTATTTATTACGCCTGTATAAACGTAATTTAAACCACGACAACACAAATTAACAATTTTGTAACAACATCATTTCGCATAGAAAAATTAAAATATTCAACACCAGTTATAAAATTTGAGCGTCGTGGTTATAAACCGCGTGAACGTTTCTTTATATTAAGCGATTACGCCTTGTGTTTATTAGATGCAAAAACATTCCAACAAAAACATCGTTTACCATTAGATAAAATTGTTTTTGTATAACAACATGATAATTTAATGTTGGTACGTATACCATCTGAATTGAAAAATGATAAAGGTGATTTAAAATATTACAAATTCCAGAAATTATTGAATGTTGTATATAAATTATTGATGTTGTGAATATTGTTGAAACTACAGTGTAAGTAAATTCTATTAATATATTAAATTATTAAAATAAGAAATATTGATGCGATATGAAATAGTTATTATACATAGAATCTAAATAATTAGGTCGATGCTATTATATTACAGCTGCGTTTTTGTGTTTCAACACAATTAAATACCAACAAAAAATTTGTATATTTTGAATGAGAAATCATATGAATGATTTTAATCATTAATAAATTGAAATATGATAGATGCCAGTAACGTAAAATAACAACGATATAAACAAATAATTGAATTTGAATTAAGAAAGCAGCTATCTGATTGATCAAATTACTATATACTCCTATGAGTAGTATTTTACCAACTTGATTGTATTGAATGTTTGATGGATACCATTATAAATTCCACTGGAATTAACATGACCAAAAACTATGCACCACTAAATTGAATAGGTTTTTGCAGGAACTAAAATTAATGTTTAAAAACATTCATATGGTTTCTCATTGTTAATTGATCATATTCTACCATAATAATATCTGGGAAGAGGGTAAATGTTGTCACAATGCTATATATTGCTATTAAAGTATATCCATAAAAATTTGCTCACGTGGCCTATGTCAAAGTAAATATAAAATTCAAAATGGTTGTTTGTGAAGTTTCTCGTTTGACATAACTTTGTTTTTTGTTTTATTAATTTATTTTATATATAATTATAAATAAATATATAATAAATAAATAAAAAATTAATATTATAGTTAAATAAAGAAATTTGTAATATAATAATAAATAATGTAAGTTTAGATCGGGTGCAATACGTTCTAAAACATTCATGTTTAACCGCCGGCAGAAATAAAAATGATACACACAGCCTGACAAGTATTCGGCTGCAGTTGATTCATGTTTAGAATTGAATTTACGAAGATGCAACACAAAAGAAAGACCTAAATGTGTATAATTACTAGCAATAACATTCCATGTGAAGGTTTTATTGATGTATAAAATTGTAAGTATAAAATTAATACATTTATAGTTTCATCACCTAATGCTAATGTATAAATATTTTTATATTCAGATTTTTGTGCCATCCATATCAATCAATTATTGTAATCATCATTTCGCTTTAATATAATGTAATGGATGATTGATTGTAGATGCTATATCCAAATCAACGTTTACATTATGAACTTTTCAAAGTGTATTACAAAATACAATGTTCCATTTTTGTTTTTTTTTTTTTGGCTTCTACACACGTATTCAAAAAGGTATTTATTATTATTTTTAATTTTATATATTTTACTTAAAAAAAAGAATATTGAATGGACCATTTGCACCATATGGAAAATTTCAATTGAAAATTTTTGGAAAACTTCGGTGTTGTCTACTGATGAAAACAAATGCTCATTACATCTTAATCCTATTTTGTTAGATAAAAAGTTTTCTTTTATAAATAAACACACACACACACACATTGTTTTTTTTAATTGTTTTTCCTTCGACGAGCATTCTTCCATTACATTTTGTAATACGCGACGCACGCACCAATGATTGTTGTTTATTATTTACATTATCTCAAATGAAAAAGAAATAACTTGTTTTTGTTGTTTTTCGTACGGAAATTTAATTAAAAAATTAATTTTTTACAAATAAATCACACACGCACACACACACAAATATTTTTTTAATTGTTTTTCCTTCGACGGGCAATTTCTTCCCATGAAATTTCATATAAAAACCATAATTTTTTTTCATACAGATGAAAAACTTTAAATGAAAATTCTGGGAAAACCCGTGAAAATTTCGATGTTCACTAGTGGTAAAATAAGTTCCCAATATTTTAATTAAGATAACTGGAAATTTTCAGATAAATCGGACCATTAATTCGATTTTTAAAAAAAGGCACTGAAAAAGTTATGTCCGATTTTGACCACTTGATGGTCCGAATTTTACCACCTAATGGTACATCTAATGTTCAAAACGTTAAAAAAACACTTTTTATGTAAGTTCTGGAACATTTCAATGAATTTCAAATACAATTTGGAAAAACCGTCCTGACTTTCGTGGGGATGATAGTGAAAATCGACTCAAAATATGAAAAAATCTGAATTTTTGAGTTTTAGAGCTAGCGCTTTTTCCTTTGACTATGTTATAGAGGAGGACAAGGGCCACCTTTTTCCCGTGGGACCGCTTCTGGCAAATCCAAATTGTCGGAGTTATTAAGGAGTGAAATTTCGGAATTTTTCGGTAAGCCTTACTTTGAGCAATTATTGTGGGAGCATCATAATACTTAGAGGCTTGTGTTATACCTTAAACTACAGGTCATATAGTCTACTATATGGGATAATTAGGAGTTTCGGAAAATTCCGTTGGGAAACCTGGAAAAATCCCATCGGAAAACATGCAAAAATCGATGTTTTTCGCTGTTCTATGAAAATCCCCATTTCTCATCGGAAGAATCCAAAATAAATTTTATCGTACAGATTAAACCTTCCTTTACCTTTCTACATCATAAGATTTTAGGATGTTTGAGTTTTTCCGAGAGTTCCATCCATCGGAAGAAAGGTCTACATTTGCAATTCCACTCTTTGGGCAGCCATAGCCGAAAAACTGTTGTAGATAGGAAAAAAATTTCCGCCATAAATTGTAGGCCCAGGTGAGGTCATCAACTGGTATTAGTCTTACTAGGAACCATTGAGTATTTCCGGAGTTAGGGGGCCCCAAAAGTCGGAAAATCGGTACCGTAGAATGGCCATAGCTCCGCTCCCGGAGGGCTCCTGGCTCCGGAGCTAACCTATAAACTTCGCATCGACGTGCTCTACGTTTTGTGAAAAAAGAAATTGGATCGGAGCGATGAGGTCGCTCGGAATGGCATTTTAGCATCAGTCTTTTTCAAGACTGCAAAAATGCAAAAAAGAAATTCCCTTTTCTTTTTTTCTTTTCTTGTTTACCTTTTTTTTCTATTTACTATTTTTTCTTATTTCTTTTCCACTTCGAAAATTTTTACACAGGCGGCCGGAGCCACCTATGTGAAATTTTTTTTTTTTTCATGCGGCCATCATCGCAATTTGAACCCGCGGTTATTCATATCGCATATGAATATTCTCTACACCTCTACATCATACACTACACTTGTTATAAATGTTTATATGTCGGTTGCGATATATAAGGTACAAAAATTTTAAATTTATTTTTTTAGACAGAGTACCACATGAAAGATGAGACACTTTTTTCTTTTTTTTTTTTTTACAGAGTGTCCGTAAGAGATGATTTTGTTTTTTTTTTTATTGTTATGTTGGGATGGAATTTGATATATGAAATATTTATTTGTTTTTATTTTGTACTTACCATTTTTTTTTTTGTATATTCTTTGTTGATGTTTTGGTTTACTCAGGCGGAAACATAATCCCTTGATTTAATGATATTTTATTATAAGTTAATTTTTTTTTTCTCTTTTCAGATTTCAATGGACGGTAGTCGATGGTTGGGGAACTATTGATGAACTTAATAAAATAATTGGACAAATTGTTTTTTTCTTTTAAATTAAATTAATTACATTTAATAAATTTTAAATAAAGATCACAATTAGTGATAATTAGCATATATTTATATTGTTTTATAACTATTATTTATATTATTTTATATTAATCTTCAAATGCTTCTAAATACTTGATGGCCATTTTCTTCTGCAATCCATTGTAAAATAAGATGTTTGTTTTTCTTAAAGCAAAACTACTAAACATAAAATGACTATGTAAAATAGTTGATAGATTTCGTATGTGATGTAATTTTATTATATTTTTTATTTATTAGATTTATGCTATATCTTTTTCTGCTTTTATATTTGTCAGTTGTTTGTATTTTTATTTGTTACTTGTTAATAAATACCTATATAATTTCATTACATACCAAATTGGTACGAAATTGGACAAGAGATTATTCTGTTGTACAATTAATTTTAAAGAAACTTGTTAATTGTTAATAAATACCAGTATAATCCTATTCCAAACCTATATATTTATTTATAATAAATAAAAATCAAACAATATTTTCACTATCATATGGTTATGATTGCCTAATAATAACTATTCTGATAAAATCGTACACTGCAGTAAATTTTAAAACTAGTTCCGTATAAAAACTAATTCTTCAACTAGTGTAAAAAGAACTAGTTACAAAACTATTACTAAAGTAATGCATATAAGAACTATTTTAAATACACAATAATACAAATATATGACGAAACGAAGAGAAACAAAAACGTTTTTGAACTGTTATATTGAAATATATAGAAACATATATGTGCTGTTTTTAAACACTGTTTTGATTGTATTTTTAATAGTGTAATGAATTTCGCTTTAAAAACACGTACAGTAGAAGAATATATGCATATTGTATCTAACGAGAACTTTGTGGCGGATGATTGTTCCAACAATATGGATATTTTGGAAAACGATTCGCTGCCAAAAATATCTTTTGAAGAGAAATTAATCGTTTGGTATATTAGGAATAAGCCATTCCGTAAATGTTTCGAAGAATTGGGTTTAATTTTACGCGAGAAAAACTTATATGTAGCACGTAAAATTGCTGATGTAAATTAAAAAAAATTGATAAACTATGAAATATCAGTTGCAATAATTTATAATATTTTTTAAATATGAAGTAAATTATTATTTTGTATTACTAAACATAATAAATATTAAATTAAATAAAAATATATTGTCTACGTGTTTTTTTAAAATTAAATGCAACTTTTGTTTTTTTTTAAAGAACTTGTTAAAGTACTGGTGAAAGAATACATAATCTAATTCAAATTAAAATTAACCAGTTCAGTAACTAGTTGCAGAAGAACTAGTACTAGCACGTAAGTGTTTACAACTGAACTAGTTCAGTAATTGGTTACAAATTAACTAGTTCTGCAACTAGTTGAAGAGTTATGCAGAAGAGGACAATTCTCTTTTCGTAGGACATCTTCATGTTGAAAGAAACAGTTCGCAACATGTAAAAGGGGTTTAGCGTGGAACCAGTACTATTTACTTTGTAACTAGTTGTACTACTAGTAGTAGAACTAGTTCTCTTTCCTGCAGGGATATATTTTGGTTATTTATCAAAATTTTTGGTCTGTTTATGTAGTTGTGTGTATTGTATTTTTATGGGTGGGTATACGTAATGCTATGCATTTCTGTTAAAGGAAATATCTGCATCATTACTTGACCAATTTCGATGTAATTTGTATATAGGTTCTCGAAATAGCATTACACAGGTATTTGATTTCTTGTAATAATTTTCTGTATGTCTTATAAAATTGTACTGAGCATTGTAGTCAATTAATATCGAAATATCTTTACAGTATACACATAAATAATTAATTTTTACTTATAATTATATATAAATATCTTACTTCTATTATTATCTATTATTTATTTTAACCCTTTTAACATGTATTCAGTAAACATAATTGAATTAACTAAATATTTATGATGACATCTTAATAATTGCAATACCTTAAATAACTATATGTTCTTTTATACATATTTATTTTAATATTTTAAATTGAACGAATACAAATTTTTTAATTAAAATTTAATAAAAAACATTCTCAGCGATTGGTTTAAAAAAAAAACCAACAATTTCTTGAGAGTTCTATTCAAATAATAAGTTTAAATTGCAAATTATGAATCAATTTAATGAGGTTTACTTTATAATTAAGGGTTTGTTTGTTATTTCTCTTATATAATGTAATTGTAATTGTTAAACTTTTTAATCATGAAATTAATTTGAATCGTAATAAAATGAAGCTATTTTTTAACATTGAAATCTGGGTAGAAATTTTAATGTAGCTAATTTCATATTCATTTTTAATGTATTACTTCATCAACTTCTAATACGAGTATAATGCATTTAATTGTGATAATAGTTACAATATACAAATTACATTTAAAATTTAATTCACGCTTAACGGTAAAACTTATTTTATTTATATATTTATTAAAATATCATATTTTATATCATCAATATGATAGAATGGCGATGCTGCTGATAAATCATTTAATAATACTCTGAGGCCAGAAGTAACATAAGTTTGTCACAATTTAATTATCGAATTATGTATTGTTTGAATATACTTTTTTTAAATCATCTGCAAACATAGAAATGAATGGAGATTAATATTATAGAGAATTTTTTTTTCAATAACATTTAATATTACCAGTAAACAAAACAAATATGGGGATGAGCAATCATTCAAATAAAATATAATTTATTAAAGACCAATTGGTGAATTATTATATAGATTCCCATTAGAACTAATTTATCAACTTCACTGTGATGATATATGTTCTTGATTTTGTATTACCTCCACGTGTTGGATAGATTTGATTGTTGTAGTTGTCCATCACAAATAACTGCAAAAAATGCTATACATAAGCATCCATTGGTTGTGATCCTGTAGTATATTTAATAATTATCACCATATGGTATGACGAAAGTAATAATTCCAATTTATATTCTGGTACACCCAGCATCTATATTTATTTTAATTATGTGATTATAATATGTGATTGGATCATATGTGCAACATATGTTAAATTTTATTGTTAATAGCATTGCAGCTAACATTTGCATTGAACGCATTTTTATTATATTCCGTAATTTATATGTTTAATTCATCATTATCATTGTCCATTAGAATATCATCGCTGTTGTTAATGTATCAATTAATGTACTATATGTTCGCACGATAATATTTATTAAGTCACTTCTGTGTATGTTCTAACACTAACACTTGATCAATAATTGACACAATTGGTTGGTAAACCATATCATGACTATGTTAATAACTCTACGATCTCTGCTTGAAGTTGCATTACCAAATATATTCGACAGCTATAATATTATAAATTAAATTATTATTATTAATTAATAGGCTATATATTATTATAAAGAATAAATTACCTCTAATCCGATGCATTAAATCCTCTTAATATGCCATTGAATTTACAACGTTAATTTCAATAATTGGTGCTCAGATACCAGAACATTTTGTCTTTTTAAATCTGTTTAAAAGCGCAAAAGAATAGCGGGAATATTAGTTAAAAAGGAAATGTAAGTTAAATGATATATTTATATTTATTTTAAAAGATATTGGTAATTTCCCAAATTAAAGTATTCTGAACAAAGTCTTTCAATTTGATATACAAATTTGTTTGTAAAAATGTAAAAGTGCATCATATAATTTTGAAAATATCGGATTTCGAGCCAATAAAGAAACATTTGTGTTTTCATATTTTAACTGATTTTAAGTAAAAGAAGCAAAGGCAAAAAAACAATTTAAAAACTGTTTTAAACAATTTGGATGTGATGGGAAAGATAAAGAATGTTCAAAAAAGCAAATTGCATGTATTATTCGATATGAACGGTACACAAATTCAAGAACAAAGTGGCAGGTCAATTAAACATAATACCCAAAAAGTTATTACGGCAAAAGTTTTTTAAAATTAATTTTAATTTCAATTATAATTTATATAATTTATTTTATGCGTTTAATATTTAATATCAGTTTTAAATAGTCATAGAGAAGATTAGCATAATAATGTAATGTATGTTCGGTATAAGATATAATGTCATTTAAAATTATCTTATAAAAACATTAAATTTGGTAGTTAAACTTTCCGACTCATATAGGAACATAATATAATATTTAATTTAATGTATTGCATATATTGTTGCATATTATTGCAAAGCAATTACATTTAGAAGAATATTCTGTTGAATTTCAAAATAAACAAAATCATAATAAAATAAAAAATTTGATTAAAAATATATCATCAAAACCGGCAATAACAATTACCAAACGTTATGTAAATACAAGTGCAAATAGCAACAGGAATGAGAAAAATAATGTCAATAAAATTTTAATTATTAATGAAAATTTAAAAAAAAATACAACAGATTCTCCTATAACACCAATATCTGTAACAAATGGAATTAATATTCATGGTAATATAAAAAATATATTACCAAATAATATTAAATTGATAAATGATGTTCCAAAATCGGATGCATTACAACCATCAACAAATCCAATTAATGAAATGTGTAATGCTTTAAATATTACAAAAAGAGTTGATGCAACCGAATTAGCTATAGAAAAAATTTACTTCATTATTACAAGTTATTGGATGTCAATATGGAAAATTATGTAATGAATTTGAAATGATTAGTAAAAATATCAAAGAGGTATCATCGAAGAAAACAAAAGCATTTTCACGTGGATTTGAAGAACGTATAAAACAACTAGAAATGAAATCGGAATCAATGAATTTAGAAATTGAATTTATTAAAAACGTAACTATATTGTTGCATATAGTCACCTTTTGCTAATACACCATTTTATTCTGTTTTCATTATAGAATTTTGATGACACGATAAACAATTATCATTCTAATTCAAAATTTGCTAATGAATTAAAGATTTCTTGTATATTTTGAAATTTTTTTTTATAATATTTTGCCATTTCGTCTAAGACGGATTCATTTAATTTTGTTTCCAAAATTTCATGTATGCTATCTAATTGTGCCGTCCATTCGACATTGGAATTTTGTAAATATTTTATAATATTATTATTATTCTCTGATAAAATACTTATAACATTATTAAATTTATCCAATGAAGCTTTATTTTTTAATATCTCATATTCAGCTTTTTCAGCTAATAATTCTTCAATCCAATCTTTTGATATTAATGATTTTTTCAAAAATTGCAATTCATCTATTACAAATGTATTTTGTGTTTTTACTAATTTTATTTGTTCTTTGTAAATGTCTAACGTTAATTTTGTATCACGTTTTAAACCATTTATTTCCTTACAAATATGTTCATAATTATTATTTCGTGTTTCTATAGTTAATTGTAACATGTCATCAATTTTATTTATATTTTCTTTAGTTACGTTTTGAATAAATTCAATTCCTAAATTCATTGATTCCGATTTCATTTCTAGTTGTTTCATACGTTCTTCAAATCCAGGTGAACATGCCTTTGTTTTCTTCGATGATACCTCTTTGTTATTTTTACTAATCATTTCAAATTCATTACATAATTTTCCAAATTGACATCCAATAACTCCAATTTTTTCTATAGCTAATTTGGTTGCATCAACTCTTTTTGTAATATTTAAAGCATTACACATTTCATTAATTGGATTTGTTGATGGTTGTAATGCATCCGATTTTGGAACATCATTTATCAATTTAATATTATTTGGTAATATATTTTTTATATTACCATGAATAATAATTCCATTTGTTACAGATATTGGTGTTATAGGAGAATCTGTTGTATTTTTTTTTAAATTTTCATTAATAATTAAAATTTTATTGACATTATTTTTCTCATTCCTGTTGCTATTTGCACTTGTATTTACATAACGTTTGGTAATTGTTATTGCCGGTTTTGATGATATATTTTTAATCAAATTTTTTATTTTATTATGATTTTGTTTATTTTGAAATTCAACAGAATATTCTTCTAAATGCAATTGCTTTGCAATAATATGCAACAATACATGCAATACATTAAAATTTATATTACCATTGTCCGGTGTACCAACAGCTAAATCAATTAATTGTGTTATACACATTTTACCAGATGACATTTTATTATTATATATTTATTGTATTTTTTTTTCTTTTTATTTGTTTATTATATTCTATTTATTATATTATTATATTTATTATATTATTTATTATTTTAATATTTATTATATTATATTATTATATTTATTATATTATTTATTATTTTAATATTTATTATATTATATTATTATATTTATTATATTATTTATTATTTTAATATTTATTATATTATATTATTATATTTATTATATTATTTATTATTTTAATATTTATTATATTATATTATTATATTTATTATATTATTTATTATTTTAATATTTATTATATTATATTATTATATTTATTATATTATTTATTATTTTAATATTTATTATATTATATTATTATATTTATTATATTATTTATTATTTTAATATTTATTATATTATATTATAATATTTATTGTTATTAATAAAATCAAAATAAACAATTACAAATTAATAATTAAAAAGTAATGTCATAGTAACAAATTATAAATATAAGCTACTACGATTGGAATGAATTATTATTTGTTAAAGGTTTTTTTATTATTTATTTATTTTAATTGTTTACTATATTCTAACGTAAAATTTTGTGTAATGTTACCACGTTTAATTATCGATTCGGGTTTTTCGTCCAATAACTTATGCCATATAGATACCCAATATCAATATTTATATATATATATAAAATAGGTGAGTACTTTATGGACCAAATTGTGGATAACTTGGATGAGTAAATGAACATTTTTCCTTCAATAGCTTTTCATTTAATTTGATCATGATTTTGTAAGTTAAAATATTTGATAAATGATTTTTTGTTATTTTCATGGAAATTATATTGAAAGTTAAAGCGATTTGTTCGCGGTTACGCAATCAAAAAACGTTTACTCATAATTTTCTGACAGTATACAAATTAAAATAATAATAAATAATCGTTATGAATTTATTTTGAGAATTTTAAACGCAGAAAATATCTATGCCTTCGTTAAACATCAATAGTAAAGCAAAACCGAACAGGTTTCAGATAGAAAGGAATGCTCTGTATTTGATCAGAAATATTGTGTATTATTTACTTAAAATACGGATCGCTACCGACAACTTCTTCTTCATTATAATGCATCATCACATACAGAAAAAACCAGTTAAAAATATATTAAAATCGGTGGGTTTGGTAGTACTCGTATACCAACAGAATTGGCTCAATCAGATTACCATTCTTCTACCGATGACAAATGTAGCATCTTAAAATTATTGTATTTTATTGCTTATTAATCGGATACCATTTAAACATGATAAAAAAATTTTGTTGGAAAACGGAAAAAGAAAAATATTCTCAAATTGAAACATTTTTATATTTTTAAATTATAGTATTTTTCTTACCTTACATTGAATTGTGTGATGATAATGATTACTGATTTTTTAGACAATTACCCATTACGTACTGGATCAAGTGATAATTTTGCCAGAATATATATAGCTGTAGCTACATCTTAAATGTATTTGACAAATAAACCACAGCATACTATTCATTATTATTATCACTGATCGTTCATGTATGATGATCGCTAGCATATTTGTTTCTGTACTGGCATAATTTGTAATACTTCATTGCTTCCAAATTAGGTGTATATTGCATTCATTATTAAAATTTTGAAAAACTGGTTACGGTACTAATAGGCACATATTATTTTCGATTTTCTTTACCTCGACCACCAAATCTTCTACTAAAATAATCATTGGCTGCAGCTTATTTAACTAAAATATAAATTAAATATTATTTTTAATTAATTTAATACGTTTTTATATATTACTTTTTTTTTTAGAGGTTATGTTACATGAGACATCTTTTAAAAACACAATCTTAAAAGGAATATTATTTCTTTTCAGTTGGAAACCGTAAAATCATTAAGAAATATATAATCATCATTTGAAATGGTAATTTTTATAATTATTTATGATAAATTATAAAAAAAACAAATTTCTTTTACATATAGTGAAGTCAAGAGAAAAACTATTACACAAACACAAATATTTAGCGTAAAAAATGTTACAAAAATTATTTTATTAATTTGTCAACAAAATCTTTAAATGAGTTAAATACTTAGAACTATTCGAAAATTCCATTACTATTCACAACTAGTATTATTATTATCATTATTTGTTATTTGTTTATCGTCTCGATTGCAATGACCATATGGATGGACCATATGAACGTTTATTTATTTAATTTTTATTTAGTTTTATTTATTTATATTTTTTTATACATCAATTATTCATAACCGATTTTGTCTTCGCAGCGAAACGTCAAACTATATATAAAAAAATGTATAGTTGATTTTTGGGTTTGGGGGTAAACAATGGAAGTAAGAGAACCTGGAAGCTGGAACATATAATATAAAAACATAACCCTAACATAAAAGTAAAGACATAATGTTCAGTCAGTACTCGTTTCGTAAAGACACGTATCGTTTCGTCAAGTGAAAACTTCTTCCCACAATGCTTTATGAAAGAAACGTTGAATCTGTCAATGATAATAGCCGTGATAATATAATTATTTATTAAAAAAATATTATATATATATATTAGTAATAATAGTTTTCCTATAACTATAATATATATATATATATATTTTTTCAATATTCTTACTTTTGTAAAAATTTTGTTCACAACACAATTTGTACTAAATAAATATGGTTTTATCAAACCGTTTCAAACCGACAATACAGAAAGTAAACTAACTTTTCCGTTTCGTACGAAAAAATATTGAATTCTGTTTGTCTATGTGTCACGTCAATACAAATTTCATATATAAACAAAATTTTCTACTACTAAAATTTTCTACTACTACAGCCTACTTATCGAAACGATACGAAACGGAAAATTTTCTATTCTGCTTCTAATTAACAATTTTTTACACTAAGCTCAGAGAAGATATACGATTTCATGATGGTGACGTTTGCTGAGTCGTGACAGTCGTGAATACGAGTTCATGAATTTTGATGGATTTCATTGATTTAATTCATTATGAAATGAAGATATTTAATATTTTGATAATGGTATTGGCGTTTTTAGTTTCTCTGGGTTTTTTTGTTTGTTTTTATTTTTTTTTACATTTCATATATTTTCATATCGTACAAAATCAAATAGGAAACATTTTAAAAATATTTTCCATCTATAGAATATTATAATAGTTAAAATTAAATTAAAATAATTTAGTTACACAAATAAATCAAAATATTAAAAATAAATGACACACAATAACGATCAAATAAAATGATTAATTTCTATTAATAATATTCATTTGTGAATTGTTTTGTGCTATCGTATTGTATTTCTCAAGTGTGTGTGTGTGTGTGTGTGTTTTGTTGTTTTGTGTTGTGTGTTTTTGCTGTTTTTTTATTTTATTTTAATTTGCGATTTGCGTTCGTTGAATTCATTTCATATATGTATTTTGTTTTTTCACATTGATTGTTCTTTTTAAAAGAAATTAAATATAATTGAAAAGGAAAATTAAATATGAGAGGTGGTTTTATTAATTAAACTTTCTTTTCTATGTACATATTTATTTTAATGGAAGTAAAAATGTTGGCAACGAGAAGAAACAGAAACAAAAGCATATGAAGAATCAATAGTATTGTTAAAAACTATAAAAGAATGAGAAAAAATTTGTATATAAATTATATCTCATTTATTATTTAAATATTTTATGTTTTTATTAATAAAATTGGTCGAATAATACTTTATAATTTGCTTTATTATTATAAAAAACAAAGTGTCAACGATAAAATGGAAAATGAAAATGAATTAGATCCAAGAATTCAGGTATGTAATTTAAAATTATAATAATAATAATAATATCATCATATTTATTTATAAAATCTTTGTACATTGTACTCTTGTATAGCTGTAACAGTAGGCTGCATTTTTAACTTTATTGTTACTTTTTGCAAACCGAAGATGTGGTGAAGCTGTAGAATTGAAGATGTTTCTGATTTTAAATCCCCTCTACCCTATTCCCCACCGATCCGATGAACAAAATAAATAATGCTATGATATTTCGATTTATTTTATATATTCGCAAAACCAGTTTTTGTTTCCGAGTGTATTAACATTTATAATTTATACCTATTTTTAATTATTATCCAATGTTTTTTAACCTTCAACAAATTTACATTATTTATAAATTAATAGGAAATTCAATAATAAAATTCATATTAGTAAAATTTGTACATATTTTATTGACTTGATCCATATGAATTGAATTACAAATAAAATTATGAATAATGATTTATCAAAATTATTTTAAGGTGCTAGCTTAGCCCCTTATGATTTTATTTTTTTTTTATCTAATAATAACACGTGATTATTACAAAAAAAAAAATAAATAAAAATGTACATCGCAATTTTTGGTCAAATGCATATATTTCACTAAACATTTTTGTTAAAAACCTCTTCTAATTTTTTCGTGTATACCGGCACATTCTGATTAATTTAATAATATTTAAAATTGATAATATGAAAAATTGAAAAATTCACAAAAATTACGTAAATGTCCACAAACAGAAACAATGCATTATTGTCGTAAAAAAGGCAATATTTAATTGTGTATTTGATCTGACTATTTCAATTTTTTATATAAGAAATGTGTGAGCAAAAACACACAAATAATTTATTTTAATTATAAAATTATTAAAGTAAAAAAAAAAAATTGGTGTCCTAATTATTTTCACATATAAAATAGATAGATTTAACAATATGATGCAATAATTTACGTCCGTAGAATTACATATTCACAATTTATATTAGAGCAAATATTCTATTTTAAAAGCTAACGGTATATTTTATTATAGTACGTACAGGTAAATTGTCAATTTAATGTGAGAAAATACATTGAAGGTATACTTTGTTTATATGAATGTATTTTGATTAGCATTACATACACAATAACATTTATATGACTAATGCCTAATATTTGAATAAAAGATTAAAATTTATTAATTACATAAAATAAGACGATTTTATTGCCTTTTTCCTATTTCACGTATATATAATAATATTATAATATGCATAAATTATATTGCAAGTATATTATTATTTTTATTATAGTTACATTTATATCAATGAAGAAAAATTATTCAACAGGATATTAATTAGTATCTGTTAAAGTAAACGTTGTAATTTGAATTTTTAAACATATAATAGACAAACAATTAAATGCAAATATACATAGTTTTTATAAATAAATATATTATCTTCTGTATAATATTATTTATTCGTATATAATGTAATTTAAAAAAAACTAAAATGTTGATGATCTTAAACTATCGATAACAAATAACATCAAAATTATATAATTTAAAAAAACAATGTTTATGGTTTGTACACACATAATTTTTTAATAAAGCAAATAATTAGGTATATATATATTTATAAAAATATATAATACTTAAATCTTTAGTTTTACCAAATCTAATAATACATTATACTTAATTATATGTAAATTTATTTGATTTTTACTTATTCGTACACATATATTTTAAATGTATATTGTTACAAATATATACAATATATATAGATCAATAATCGATATGTTAATTTGGTTGGTTGCATATAGTCACCTTTTGCTAATACACCATTTTATTCTGTTTTCATTATAGAATTTTGATGACACGATAAACAATTATCATTCTAATTCAAAATGAATGCTAATGAATTAAAGATTTCTTGTATATTTTGAAATTTTTTTTTATAATATTTTGCCATTTCGTCTAAGACGGATTCATTTAATTTTGTTTCCAAAATTTCATGTATGCTATCTAATTGTGCCGTCCATTCGACATTGGAATTTTGTAAATATTTTATAATATTATTATTATTCTCTGATAAAATACTTATAACATTATTAAATTTATCCAATGAAGCTTTATTTTTTAATATCTCATATTCAGCTTTTTCAGCTAATAATTCTTCAATCCAATCTTTTGATATTAATGATTTTTTCAAAAATTGCAATTCATCTATTACAAATGTATTTTGTGTTTTTACTAATTTTATTTGTTCTTTGTAAATGTCTAACGTTAATTTTGTATCACGTTTTAAACCATTTATTTCCTTACAAATATGTTCATAATTATTATTTCGTGTTTCTATAGTTAATTGTAACATGTCATCAATTTTATTTATATTTTCTTTAGTTACGTTTTGAATAAATTCAATTCCTAAATTCATTGATTCCGATTTCATTTCTAGTTGTTTTATACGTTCTTCAAATCCAGGTGAACATGCCTTTGTTTTCTTCGATGATACCTCTTTGATATTTTTACTAATCATTTCAAATTCATTACATAATTTTCCAAATTGACATCCAATAACTCCAATTTTTTCTATAGCTAATTTGGTTGCATCAACTCTTTTTGTAATATTTAAAGCATTACACATTTCATTAATTGGATTTGTTGATGGTTGTAATGCATCCGATTTTGGAACATCATTTATCAATTTAATATTATTTGGTAATATATTTTTTATATTACCATGAATAATAATTCCATTTGTTACAGATATTGGTGTTATAGGAGAATCTGTTGTATTTTTTTTTAAATTTTCATTAATAATTAAAATTTTATTGACATTATTTTTCTCATTCCTGTTGCTATTTGCACTTGTATTTACATAACGTTTGGTAATTGTTATTGCCGGTTTTGATGATATATTTTTAATCAAATTTTTTATTTTATTATGATTTTGTTTATTTTGAAATTCAACAGAATATTCTTCTAAATGCAATTGCTTTGCAATAATATGCAACAATACATGCAATACATTAAAATTTATATTACCATTGTCCGGTGTACCAACAGCTAAATCAATTAATTGTGTTATACACATTTTACCAGATGACATTTTATTATTATATATTTATTGTATTTTTTTTTCTTTTTATTTGTTTATTATATTCTATTTATTATATTATTATATTTATTATATTATTTATTATTTTAATATTTATTATATTATATTATTATATTTATTATATTATTTATTATTTTAATATTTATTATATTATATTATAATATTTATTATATTATTTATTATTTTAATATTTATTATATTATATTATTATATTTATTATATTATTTATTATTTTAATATTTATTATATTATATTATTATATTTATTATATTATTTATTATTTTAATATTTATTATATTATATTATAATATTTATTGTTATTAATAAAATCAAAATAAACAATTACAAATTAATAATTAAAAAGTAATGTCATAGTAACAAATTATAAATATAAGCTACTACGATTGGAATGAATTATTATTTGTTAAAGGTTTTTTTATTATTTATTTATTTTAATTGTTTACTATATTCTAACGTAAAATTATGTGTAATGTTACCACGTTTAATTATCGATTCGGGTTTTTCGTCCAATAACTTATGCCATATAGATACCCAATATCAATATTTATATATATATATAAAATAGGTGAGTACTTTATGGACCAAATTGTGGATAACTTGGATGAGTAAATGAACATTTTTCCTTCAATAGCTTTTCATTTAATTTGATCATGATTTTGTAAGTTAAAATATTTGATAAATGATTTTTTGTTATTTTCATGGAAATTATATTGAAAGTTAAAGCGATTTGTTCGCGGTTACGCAATCAAAAAACGTTTACTCATAATTTTCTGACAGTATACAAATTAAAATAATAATAAATAATCGTTATGAATTTATTTTGAGAATTTTAAACGCAGAAAATATCTATGCCTTCGTTAAACATCAATAGTAAAGCAAAACCGAACAGGTTTCAGATAGAAAGGAATGCTCTGTATTTGATCAGAAATATTGTGTATTATTTACTTAAAATACGGATCGCTACCGACAACTTCTTCTTCATTATAATGCATCATCACATACAGAAAAAACCAGTTAAAAATATATTAAAATCGGTGGGTTTGGTAGTACTCGTATACCAACAGAATTGGCTCAATCAGATTACCATTCTTCTACCGATGACAAATGTAGCATCTTAAAATTATTGTATTTTATTGCTTATTAATCGGATACCATTTAAACATGATAAAAAAATTTTGTTGGAAAACGGAAAAAGAAAAATATTCTCAAATTGAAACATTTTTATATTTTTAAATTATAGTATTTTTCTTACCTTACATTGAATTGTGTGATGATGATGATTACTGATTTTTTAGACAATTACCCATTACGTACTGGATCAAGTGATAATTTTGCCAGAATATATATAGCTGTAGCTACATCTTAAATGTATTTGACAAATAAACCACAGCATACTATTCATTCTTATTATCACTGATCGTTCATGTATGATGATCGCTAGCATATTTGTTTCTGTACTGGCATAATTTGTAATACTTCATTGCTTCCAAATTAGGTGTATATTGCATTCATTATTAAAATTTTGAAAAACTGGTTACGGTACTAATAGGCCCATATTATTTTCGATTTTCTTTACCTCGAACACCAAATCTTCTACTAAAATAATCATTGGCTGCAGCTTATTTAACTAAAATATAAATTAAATATTATTTTTAATTAATTTAATACGTTTTTATATATTACTTTTTTTTTTAGAGGTTATGTTACATGAGACATCTTTTAAAAACACAATCTTAAAAGGAATATTATTTCTTTTCAGTTGGAAACCGTAAAATCATTAAGAAATATATAATCATCATTTGAAATGGTAATTTTTATAATTATTTATGATAAATTATAAAAAAAACAAATTTCTTTTACATATAGTGAAGTCAAGAGAAAAACTATTACACAAACACAAATATTTAGCGTAAAAAATGTTACAAAAATTATTTTATTAATTTGTCAACAAAATCTTTAAATGAGTTAAATACTTAGAACTATTCGAAAATTCCATTACTATTCACAACTAGTATTATTATTATCATTATTTGTTATTTGTTTATCGTCTCGATTGCAATGACCATATGGATGGACCATATGAACGTTTATTTATTTAATTTTTATTTAGTTTTATTTATTTATATTTTTTTATACATCAATTATTCATAACCGATTTTGTCTTCGCAGCGAAACGTCAAACTATATATAAAAAAATGTATAGTTGATTTTTGGGTTTGGGGGTAAACAATGGAAGTAAGAGAACCTGGAAGCTGGAACATATAATATAAAAACATAACCCTAACATAAAAGTAAAGACATAATGTTCAGTCAGTACTCGTTTCGTAAAGACACGTATCGTTTCGTCAAGTGAAAACTTCTTCCCACAATGCTTTATGAAAGAAACGTTGAATCTGTCAATGATAATAGCCGTGATAATATAATTATTTATTAAAAAAATATTATATATATATATTAGTAATAATAGTTTTCCTATAACTATAATATATATATATATATATTTTTTCAATATTCTTACTTTTGTAAAAATTTTGTTCACAACACAATTTGTACTAAATAAATATGGTTTTATCAAACCGTTTCAAACCGACAATACAGAAAGTAAACTAACTTTTCCGTTTCGTACGAAAAAATATTGAATTCTGTTTGTCTATGTGTCACGTCAATACAAATTTCATATATAAACAAAATTTTCTACTACTAAAATTTTCTACTACTACAGCCTACTTATCGAAACGATACGAAACGGAAAATTTTCTATTCTGCTTCTAATTAACACTTTTTTACACTAAGCTCAGAGAAGATATACGATTTCATGATGGTGACGTTTGCTGAGTCGTGACAGTCGTGAATACGAGTTCATGAATTTTGATGGATTTCATTGATTTAATTCATTATGAAATGAAGATATTTAATATTTTGATAATGGTATTGGCGTTTTTAGTTTCTCTGGGTTTTTTTGTTTGTTTTTATTTTTTTTTACATTTCATATATTTTCATATCGTACAAAATCAAATAGGAAACATTTTAAAAATATTTTCCATCTATAGAATATTATAATAGTTAAAATTAAATTAAAATAATTTAGTTACACAAATAAATCAAAATATTAAAAATAAATGACACACAATAACGATCAAATAAAATGATTAATTTCTATTAATAATATTCATTTGTGAATTGTTTTGTGCTATCGTATTGTATTTCTCAAGTGTGTGTGTGTGTGTGTGTTTTGTTGTTTTGTGTTGTGTGTTTTTGCTGTTTTTTTATTTTATTTTAATTTGCGATTTGCGTTCGTTGAATTCATTTCATATATGTATTTTGTTTTTTCACATTGATTGTTCTTTTTAAAAGAAATTAAATATAATTGAAAAGGAAAATTAAATATGAGAGGTGGTTTTATTAATTAAACTTTCTTTTCTATGTACATATTTATTTTAATGGAAGTAAAAATGTTGGCAACGAGAAGAAACAGAAACAAAAGCATATGAAGAATCAATAGTATTGTTAAAAACTATAAAAGAATGAGAAAAAATTTGTATATAAATTATATCTCATTTATTATTTAAATATTTTATGTTTTTATTAATAAAATTGGTCGAATAATACTTTATAATTTGCTTTATTATTATAAAAAACAAAGTGTCAACGATAAAATGGAAAATGAAAATGAATTAGATCCAAGAATTCAGGTATGTAATTTAAAATTATAATAATAATAATAATATCATCATATTTATTTATAAAATCTTTGTACATTGTACTCTTGTATAGCTGTAACAGTAGGCTGCATTTTTAACTTTATTGTTACTTTTTGCAAACCGAAGATGTGGTGGAGCTGTAGAATTGAAGATGTTTCTGATTTTAAATCCCCTCTACCCTATTCCCCACCGATCCGATGAACAAAATAAATAATGCTATGATATTTCGATTTATTTTATATATTCGCAAAACCAGTTTTTGTTTCCGAGTGTATTAACATTTATAATTTATACCTATTTTTAATTATTATCCAATGTTTTTTAACCTTCAACAAATTTACATTATTTATAAATTAATAGGAAATTTAATAATAAAATTCATATTAGTAAAATTTGTACATATTTTATTGACTTGATCCATATGAATTGAATTACAAATAAAATTATGAATAATGATTTATCAAAATTATTTTAAGGTGCTAGCTTAGCCCCTTATGATTTTATTTTTTTTTTTATCTAATAATAACACGTGATTATTACAAAAAAAAAAATAAATAAAAATGTACATCGCAATTTTTGGTCAAATGCATATATTTCACTAAACATTTTTGTTAAAAACCTCTTCTAATTTTTTCGTGTATACCGGCACATTCTGATTAATTTAATAATATTTAAAATTGATAATATGAAAAATTGAAAAATTCACAAAAATTACGTAAATGTCCACAAACAGAAACAATGCATTATTGTCGTAAAAAAGGCAATATTTAATTGTGTATTTGATCTGACTATTTCAATTTTTTATATAAGAAATGTGTGAGCAAAAACACACAAATAATTTATTTTAATTATAAAATTATTAAAGTAAAAAAAAAAAATTGGTGTCCTAATTATTTTCACATATAAAATAGATAGATTTAACAATATGATGCAATAATTTACGTCCGTAGAATTACATATTCACAATTTATATTAGAGCAAATATTCTATTTTAAAAGCTAACGGTATATTTTATTATAGTACGTACAGGTAAATTGTCAATTTAATGTGAGAAAATACATTGAAGGTATACTTTGTTTATATGAATGTATTTTGATTAGCATTACATACACAATAACATTTATATGACTAATGCCTAATATTTGAATAAAAGATTAAAATTTATTAATTACATAAAATAAGACGATTTTATTGCCTTTTTCCTATTTCACGTATATATAATAATATTATAATATGCATAAATTATATTGCAAGTATATTATTATTTTTATTATAGTTACATTTATATCAATGAAGAAAAATTATTCAACAGGATATTAATTAGTATCTGTTAAAGTAAACGTTGTAATTTGAATTTTTAAACATATAATAGACAAACAATTAAATGCAAATATACATAGTTTTTATAAATAAATATATTATCTTCTGTATAATATTATTTATTCGTATATAATGTAATTTAAAAAAAACTAAAATGTTGATGATCTTAAACTATCGATAACAAATAACATCAAAATTATATAATTTAAAAAAACAATGTTTATGGTTTGTACACACATAATTTTTTAATAAAGCAAATAATTAGGTATATATATATTTATAAAAATATATAATACTTAAATCTTTAGTTTTACCAAATCTAATAATACATTATACTTAATTATATGTAAATTTATTTGATTTTTACTTATTCGTACACATATATTTTAAATGTATATTGTTACAAATATATACAATATATATAGATCAATAATCGATATGTTAATTTGGTTGGTTGCATATAGTCACCTTTTGCTAATACACCATTTTATTCTGTTTTCATTATAGAATTTTGATGACACGATAAACAATTATCATTCTAATTCAAAATTTGCTAATGAATTAAAGATTTCTTGTATATTTTGAAATTTTTTTTTATAATATTTTGCCATTTCGTCTAAGACGGATTCATTTAATTTTGTTTCCAAAATTTCATGTATGCTATCTAATTGTGCCGTCCATTCGACATTGGAATTTTGTAAATATTTTATAATATTATTATTATTCTCTGATAAAATACTTATAACATTATTAAATTTATCCAATGAAGCTTTATTTTTTAATATCTCATATTCAGCTTTTTCAGCTAATAATTCTTCAATCCAATCTTTTGATATTAATGATTTTTTCAAAAATTGCAATTCATCTATTACAAATGTATTTTGTGTTTTTACTAATTTTATTTGTTCTTTGTAAATGTCTAACGTTAATTTTGTATCACGTTTTAAACCATTTATTTCCTTACAAATATGTTCATAATTATTATTTCGTGTTTCTATAGTTAATTGTAACATGTCATCAATTTTATTTATATTTTCTTTAGTTACGTTTTGAATAAATTCAATTCCTAAATTCATTGATTCCGATTTCATTTCTAGTTGTTTTATACGTTCTTCAAATCCAGGTGAACATGCCTTTGTTTTCTTCGATGATACCTCTTTGATATTTTTACTAATCATTTCAAATTCATTACATAATTTTCCAAATTGACATCCAATAACTCCAATTTTTTCTATAGCTAATTTGGTTGCATCAACTCTTTTTGTAATATTTAAAGCATTACACATTTCATTAATTGGATTTGTTGATGGTTGTAATGCATCCGATTTTGGAACATCATTTATCAATTTAATATTATTTGGTAATATATTTTTTATATTACCATGAATAATAATTCCATTTGTTACAGATATTGGTGTTATAGGAGAATCTGTTGTATTTTTTTTTAAATTTTCATTAATAATTAAAATTTTATTGACATTATTTTTCTCATTCCTGTTGCTATTTGCACTTGTATTTACATAACGTTTGGTAATTGTTATTGCCGGTTTTGATGATATATTTTTAATCAAATTTTTTATTTTATTATGATTTTGTTTATTTTGAAATTCAACAGAATATTCTTCTAAATGCAATTGCTTTGCAATAATATGCAACAATACATGCAATACATTAAAATTTATATTACCATTGTCCGGTGTACCAACAGCTAAATCAATTAATTGTGTTATACACATTTTACCAGATGACATTTTATTATTATATATTTATTGTATTTTTTTTTCTTTTTATTTGTTTATTATATTCTATTTATTATATTATTATATTTATTATATTATTTATTATTTTAATATTTATTATATTATATTATTATATTTATTATATTATTTATTAGTATCAATTTATCCTTCGAATAGTAAGGTCGATGTACATTTGTAGCGTAAGTCTATTTAAATATACAACTATAAAAATTCAAAAACAAAAATAAAATAATTAAATAATTAAAATAAATAAAACAAAAAGCCGCAATAGAATTCAAAATAACGGTACATTCTATAGAATTTGAATTTGAATTTAAATTTAAATTTAAATTGTTAAACTGTATAGCGTATACAAAGTATACAAAATACAGAGTAACTTGAAGATAAATCCACATCTACAAATTAATTAAATTTTTTTCAAATAAAGTGGAAAATGTTCTTGTGCAACACAAATATTTAATTGTGATGACACAAAGAACACCACCACCCAAAACTATAATAGACGACAATTCACCGAAAATACAACAAACCCCAAACATGATAAGCCAACAAAAACCAGTAATACAACCTGTATCTCAATCTCTTCAATATTTACCTCAGCCTAATGATATGCAACGAACACCAATTATGTGCACATCCCAAAAACATCCAAATAGTTATGCACCAAACCCACAAATCGGAAGTGCATTTCAACAAGTAACGACTCAGCAACCAATATATTACACACAACAATCTCAACCAACATATACACCTCACCAAATGGCTTATGTAACGGCCTATCCACCTTGTGAAACGCCAAAATATATACAAACAACTCTGCCATATGTAGTAGAACCAACTTCAATACAATATAACGTATACAACAAACAACAAAATAAAATGCAACGACAATATAGTTCACCATCGACACAAGTCTCAAATAAAGAAGAAGATTTCAATAATATGTCCAGCAAAAGAAAAAGAAATAGTCCCCAACAAAGTCAAACAAATAAACAAAAGAAAATACAAAATAATAATTGGTTAAACCCTATTTCTACTTCAAATACTTACGAAATATTAGATAATATAAATGATGAGGAAAATATTATAAAAACATCAAATAAAATTCCACTGCCACCTCCAATCTTCGTATCAGGGGTAAAGGATATAACACCGCTCACAACATTACTAAAAAATGTATGTGATAAAAATTACAACATAAAAACACTAAATAATGAAGAGGTAAAGATACAATTGACATGTCCTGAAAATTATAGAAAACTAGTTACAGAATTAACCGAAAGAAAAACAGAATTCCATACATATAAAGATAAAAATCAAAAAAATTTCCGAGTAGTTCTAAGAGGGCTACATCCTTCAACCGACTTGGAGGAAATAAAATCTGAAATCGAAGAAAAAAACCATAAAGTTACTAATGTTTACAATATAAAACAAAGACTAACTGGAAACCCACTGCCATTATTCTACATAGATCTCCAACCAGCAGAAAACAATAAAGATATATATAAAGAATACGTAATATTGCACACCAAAATTAAATTCGAACCACCAACTTTTAAAAAAGAAATTCCGCAATGTTATATTTGTCAACGGTATGAACATACTTGGAAATATTGCAATAGAAAACCAAGATGTGTTAAATGCGCAGGGGAGCATTTAAGTCGTGATTGCAAAAGAAATACACGGGATGATAAGGTATTATGTGTCTTATGTAATGGAAATCATCCAGCCAATTATAAAGGTTGCAGTTATTATAAGCAACTAGAATTGAAAAAATTCCCAGCATTAAGAAACAGACAAGAAGTTGTCCAGACTCGTAGAACGCAAGCAAACCAGTATGTGCAGCCAAACTTAACTTACGCACAGGTAATTACAGCTACAAATAACCAACAACAAAATGAAAAAACGATAAATACCCATGCACATCTACAACAACAACAACCTCAACAACAACAACAACAACAACAACAACAACAACAACAACAGCAACAGCAGTTCGACACACAGCCACAACAGCCATCAAATGATATATCTGAAATGAAAATTATGATGAGAGAACTTATGAGTCAAATTGGTCCTTTGATAGGATTATTAACCAAGTTAGTAACAAAAATGGTATAATGCCAAATCTTCTCAAAATAGTACTCTGGAACGCCAACGGTTTAACGCAACATACACATGAAATAAATAGATTTATTATTGAACACAAAATTGATATCCTGCTGATCGCCGAAACACATTTTACCAACAGAAACTTTTTTAATATAAGAAATTATAAAACATACCATACCAAACATCCGGATGGGAAGGCGCATGGAGGTTCGGCCATTATCATCAGAAATACAATAAAACATTATGAACTGGAAAAATATGAACATGCATATCTTCAAGCAACGAGTGTGATTATAGCGGATTGGAACGGGCCATTGACTATATCAGCCTTATACTGCCCACCAAAACACAATATCAACAAAATTGAATTCATCAAATATTTTAAAACTCTGGGTAACAGATTTATCTCAGGAGGTGACTATAATGCTAAGCATACAGAATGGGGTTCAAGATTGATCACACAGAGAGGCAGACAACTTTATATGGCGATTCAAGAATGTAAATTGAGTCATGTATCTACGGGAAAACCAACTTATTGGCCCTCTGATCAAAACAAAATTCCAGATTTATTGGACTTCTGTATCACAAAAGGTATTACAAAAAATCGAATAAAAGCGGAATCGAGTCTAGAATTGTCATCGGATCATACCCCTATCATAATTACCGCATCCACAAGCATAATAAATACACAGAGTAAGCAAACATTACATTCAAAGCTCACAAATTGGAATTTATTTAAAGAATTAATTGATAAAAAATTAACATTGGACGTATCATTAAAAAATAATACAGATATATCAAATGCAATTGAAAATTTTAACAACATAATAACAGATGCAGCTAAAACATCAACACCAGTGCACTCCGAAATTATAAGACAAGAAATATGTCCAACAGCCGTAAAAACAAAAATTAAAGAAAAAAGAAAATTAAGAAAATTATGGCAAAAAACAAGATCACCTGAAAATAAGTCTAAATTAAATCGTGCAATAAAAGAGCTAAGAAAACTAATGAAAGACATCAAAGACGAAGCAATTCAAAGCTACCTAGAAAGCCTTACGGCAACCGAAATAACAGATTACTCTCTTTGGAGAGCAACGAAAAAAATAGGTCATCCACAACAACATGTTCCACCCATTCGAAAAAGCAACGGCGAGTGGGCAAGAAGTGACAACGAAAAAGCTTTTTTATTTGCTACTCATCTAAAAAATACGTTCACACCTCATCCAACAGAAAGGTCGGTAGATGAAGATCGCGAAATTTTAGATTTCCTTGAAACACCATTCCAAATGAACTTGCCTATAAAAAAATTTAAAATACTAGAAGTACAAACATTTATAAAACAAGAAATAAATCCAAAAAAGACACCGGGACTTGATAAAATCACCGGAAAAATGCTAAAAAAACTTACACCAACTGCTATGAAATATTTAACCTATATTTTCAACGCCATACTAAACACAAATAGCTTTCCAGAACAATGGAAGACCGCTAAAATTATTCTTATCCCAAAGCCAGGCAAGAAACTCGACGATGTAAAATCATATAGGCCAATTAGCCTATTACCAGCTATTTCAAAAGTTTTTGAAAAACTTTTTGCTAAAAGATTAAAAGTAGTAATGTTGCAAAACTACATTATACCAAATCACCAATTTGGATTCCGTCAACATCACGCAACTACAGAACAAATACACAGAGTGGTTAATCAAATAATCAATACATTTGAAACAAAGAGTTATTGTTCTGCGGCTTTTCTCGACATCTCACAGGCGTTTGACAGGGTATGGCATGAAGGCCTCCTGTATAAATTGAAAAAACTACTACCTCACCACTACTTCCAAATTCTAAAATCATACTTGGAAAACCGTAAATTTATTGTCAATCATCTTGAGGAACACACAACAACTTTCCCAATAAAAGCTGGGGTTCCACAAGGAAGTGTTTTAGCGCCACTCTTATATCTCATTTACACGGCGGATCTTCCAACAACGAAACATACCATCACAGCAACTTTCGCAGATGACACAGTAATCATGGCAACGCATATAAATCCAATGATGGCTTCAAAAATACTCCAAGAAAACTTAAATGAAATTCAAAAGTGGCTCAGAATATGGAGAATAAAAGTGAATGTAGAAAAATCGATCCACGTCACATTTACCCTGTGTAGGTCAAATTGTCCGGCTGTAAAGATTAATAATAATACAATACAACATGCTAACTCAGCAAAATACCTAGGTATGTATCTAGATAGACGCTTAAATTGGAAAACGCACATTATAAACAAAAACAAGCAACTAAGACTCAAGTTCAACAAACTGTATTGGTTACTGGGAAGATCGTCCCAGTTATCACTAGAGTGCAAATTAATTGTATATAAGGCAATCATAAGACCAGTATGGACTTATGGTATAGAACTATGGGGAGCCACATGTACATCAAATATAGATATAATAGAAAGATTTCAATCAAAGGTGCTCCGTTGTATAGTTAATGCACCATGGTATGTGCGCAACGATCTTTTAAGAAAGGACCTCAACATTTGTTCGGTTAAAGATTTAATTACGTCTAAAAGTACATCTTATTATAAAAGACTTCATGAACATCCAAATCAACTTGTGATGAAATTTTTAAATGCCAACGAACATGCACGAAGATTAAAAAGGCATATACCATCAGAATTAATAACAAGATTTAAATAAACAACACCCATCCTAATAAAAAAAAAATGATTATTAATGTTTATGGTTAATTAAGGGTAATTGGATCACTGGATCCATTACTAACATTGCAAATAGTAAATCAATATATATAATTTAAATGTCAAATAAAATTACTTAATATCTTTGGTTCTTACAGTATACAGTAAGAAACTAAATGTAAGATAGATTGTAAAGATGCTAAAAATAAAAAAAAAAAAAAAAAAAAAATATTATTTATTATTTTAATATTTATTATATTATATTATTATATTTATTATATTATTTATTATTTTAATATTTATTATATTATATTATTATATTTATTATATTATTTATTATTTTAATATTTATTATATTATATTATAATATTTATTGTTATTAATAAAATCAAAATAAACAATTACAAATTAATAATTAAAAAGTAATGTCATAGTAACAAATTATAAATATAAGCTACTACGATTGGAATGAATTATTATTTGTTAAAGGTTTTTTTATTATTTATTTATTTTAATTGTTTACTATATTCTAACGTAAAATTATGTGTAATGTTACCACGTTTAATTATCGATTCGGGTTTTTCGTCCAATAACTTATGCCATATAGATACCCAATATCAATATTTATATATATATATAAAATAGGTGAGTACTTTATGGACCAAATTGTGGATAACTTGGATGAGTAAATGAACATTTTTCCTTCAATAGCTTTTCATTTAATTTGATCATGATTTTGTAAGTTAAAATATTTGATAAATGATTTTTTGTTATTTTCATGGAAATTATATTGAAAGTTAAAGCGATTTGTTCGCGGTTACGCAATCAAAAAACGTTTACTCATAATTTTCTGACAGTATACAAATTAAAATAATAATAAATAATCGTTATGAATTTATTTTGAGAATTTTAAACGCAGAAAATATCTATGCCTTCGTTAAACATCAATAGTAAAGCAAAACCGAACAGGTTTCAGATAGAAAGGAATGCTCTGTATTTGATCAGAAATATTGTGTATTATTTACTTAAAATACGGATCGCTACCGACAACTTCTTCTTCATTATAATGCATCATCACATACAGAAAAAACCAGTTAAAAATATATTAAAATCGGTGGGTTTGGTAGTACTCGTATACCAACAGAATTGGCTCAATCAGATTACCATTCTTCTACCGATGACAAATGTAGCATCTTAAAATTATTGTATTTTATTGCTTATTAATCGGATACCATTTAAACATGATAAAAAAATTTTGTTGGAAAACGGAAAAAGAAAAATATTCTCAAATTGAAACATTTTTATATTTTTAAATTATAGTATTTTTCTTACCTTACATTGAATTGTGTGATGATGATGATTACTGATTTTTTAGACAATTACCCATTACGTACTGGATCAAGTGATAATTTTGCCAGAATATATATAGCTGTAGCTACATCTTAAATGTATTTGACAAATAAACCACAGCATACTATTCATTCTTATTATCACTGATCGTTCATGTATGATGATCGCTAGCATATTTGTTTCTGTACTGGCATAATTTGTAATACTTCATTGCTTCCAAATTAGGTGTATATTGCATTCATTATTAAAATTTTGAAAAACTGGTTACGGTACTAATAGGCCCATATTATTTTCGATTTTCTTTACCTCGAACACCAAATCTTCTACTAAAATAATCATTGGCTGCAGCTTATTTAACTAAAATATAAATTAAATATTATTTTTAATTAATTTAATACGTTTTTATATATTACTTTTTTTTTTAGAGGTTATGTTACATGAGACATCTTTTAAAAACACAATCTTAAAAGGAATATTATTTCTTTTCAGTTGGAAACCGTAAAATCATTAAGAAATATATAATCATCATTTGAAATGGTAATTTTTATAATTATTTATGATAAATTATAAAAAAAACAAATTTCTTTTACATATAGTGAAGTCAAGAGAAAAACTATTACACAAACACAAATATTTAGCGTAAAAAATGTTACAAAAATTATTTTATTAATTTGTCAACAAAATCTTTAAATGAGTTAAATACTTAGAACTATTCGAAAATTCCATTACTATTCACAACTAGTATTATTATTATCATTATTTGTTATTTGTTTATCGTCTCGAT
Organism: Bibio marci; assembly: GCA_910594885.2. Taxonomy (NCBI): domain Eukaryota; kingdom Metazoa; phylum Arthropoda; class Insecta; order Diptera; family Bibionidae; genus Bibio; species Bibio marci. Next base: position 30,503,085 of record OU343118.1, on the reverse strand, counting down.
TGCAATGACCATATGGATGGACCATATGAACGTTTATTTATTTAATTTTTATTTAGTTTTATTTATTTATATTTTTTTATACATCAATTATTCATAACCGATTTTGTCTTCGCAGCGAAACGTCAAACTATATATAAAAAAATGTATAGTTGATTTTTGGGTTTGGGGGTAAACAATGGAAGTAAGAGAACCTGGAAGCTGGAACATATAATATAAAAACATAACCCTAACATAAAAGTAAAGACATAAAGTTCAGTCAGTACTCGTTTCGTAAAGACACGTATCGTTTCGTCAAGTGAAAACTTCTTCCCACAATGCTTTATGAAAGAAACGTTGAATCTGTCAATGATAATAGCCGTGATAATATAATTATTTATTAAAAAAATATTATATATATATATTAGTAATAATAGTTTTCCTATAACTATAATATATATATATATATATTTTTTCAATATTCTTACTTTTGTAAAAATTTTGTTCACAACACAATTTGTACTAAATAAATATGGTTTTATCAAACCGTTTCAAACCGACAATACAGAAAGTAAACTAACTTTTCCGTTTCGTACGAAAAAATATTGAATTCTGTTTGTCTATGTGTCACGTCAATACAAATTTCATATATAAACAAAATTTTCTACTACTAAAATTTTCTACTACTACAGCCTACTTATCGAAACGATACGAAACGGAAAATTTTCTATTCTGCTTCTAATTAACACTTTTTTACACTAAGCTCAGAGAAGATATACGATTTCATGATGGTGACGTTTGCTGAGTCGTGACAGTCGTGAATACGAGTTCATGAATTTTGATGGATTTCATTGATTTAATTCATTATGAAATGAAGATATTTAATATTTTGATAATGGTATTGGCGTTTTTAGTTTCTCTGGGTTTTTTTGTTTGTTTTTATTTTTTTTTACATTTCATATATTTTCATATCGTACAAAATCAAATAGGAAACATTTTAAAAATATTTTCCATCTATAGAATATTATAATAGTTAAAATTAAATTAAAATAATTTAGTTACACAAATAAATCAAAATATTAAAAATAAATGACACACAATAACGATCAAATAAAATGATTAATTTCTATTAATAATATTCATTTGTGAATTGTTTTGTGCTATCGTATTGTATTTCTCAAGTGTGTGTGTGTGTGTGTGTTTTGTTGTTTTGTGTTGTGTGTTTTTGCTGTTTTTTTATTTTATTTTAATTTGCGATTTGCGTTCGTTGAATTCATTTCATATATGTATTTTGTTTTTTCACATTGATTGTTCTTTTTAAAAGAAATTAAATATAATTGAAAAGGAAAATTAAATATGAGAGGTGGTTTTATTAATTAAACTTTCTTTTCTATGTACATATTTATTTTAATGGAAGTAAAAATGTTGGCAACGAGAAGAAACAGAAACAAAAGCATATGAAGAATCAATAGTATTGTTAAAAACTATAAAAGAATGAGAAAAAATTTGTATATAAATTATATCTCATTTATTATTTAAATATTTTATGTTTTTATTAATAAAATTGGTCGAATAATACTTTATAATTTGCTTTATTATTATAAAAAACAAAGTGTCAACGATAAAATGGAAAATGAAAATGAATTAGATCCAAGAATTCAGGTATGTAATTTAAAATTATAATAATAATAATAATATCATCATATTTATTTATAAAATCTTTGTACATTGTACTCTTGTATAGCTGTAACAGTAGGCTGCATTTTTAACTTTATTGTTACTTTTTGCAAACCGAAGATGTGGTGGAGCTGTAGAATTGAAGATGTTTCTGATTTTAAATCCCCTCTACCCTATTCCCCACCGATCCGATGAACAAAATAAATAATGCTATGATATTTCGATTTATTTTATATATTCGCAAAACCAGTTTTTGTTTCCGAGTGTATTAACATTTATAATTTATACCTATTTTTAATTATTATCCAATGTTTTTTAACCTTCAACAAATTTACATTATTTATAAATTAATAGGAAATTTAATAATAAAATTCATATTAGTAAAATTTGTACATATTTTATTGACTTGATCCATATGAATTGAATTACAAATAAAATTATGAATAATGATTTATCAAAATTATTTTAAGGTGCTAGCTTAGCCCCTTATGATTTTATTTTTTTTTTTATCTAATAATAACACGTGATTATTACAAAAAAAAAAATAAATAAAAATGTACATCGCAATTTTTGGTCAAATGCATATATTTCACTAAACATTTTTGTTAAAAACCTCTTCTAATTTTTTCGTGTATACCGGCACATTCTGATTAATTTAATAATATTTAAAATTGATAATATGAAAAATTGAAAAATTCACAAAAATTACGTAAATGTCCACAAACAGAAACAATGCATTATTGTCGTAAAAAAGGCAATATTTAATTGTGTATTTGATCTGACTATTTCAATTTTTTATATAAGAAATGTGTGAGCAAAAACACACAAATAATTTATTTTAATTATAAAATTATTAAAGTAAAAAAAAAAAATTGGTGTCCTAATTATTTTCACATATAAAATAGATAGATTTAACAATATGATGCAATAATTTACGTCCGTAGAATTACATATTCACAATTTATATTAGAGCAAATATTCTATTTTAAAAGCTAACGGTATATTTTATTATAGTACGTACAGGTAAATTGTCAATTTAATGTGAGAAAATACATTGAAGGTATACTTTGTTTATATGAATGTATTTTGATTAGCATTACATACACAATAACATTTATATGACTAATGCCTAATATTTGAATAAAAGATTAAAATTTATTAATTACATAAAATAAGACGATTTTATTGCCTTTTTCCTATTTCACGTATATATAATAATATTATAATATGCATAAATTATATTGCAAGTATATTATTATTTTTATTATAGTTACATTTATATCAATGAAGAAAAATTATTCAACAGGATATTAATTAGTATCTGTTAAAGTAAACGTTGTAATTTGAATTTTTAAACATATAATAGACAAACAATTAAATGCAAATATACATAGTTTTTATAAATAAATATATTATCTTCTGTATAATATTATTTATTCGTATATAATGTAATTTAAAAAAAACTAAAATGTTGATGATCTTAAACTATCGATAACAAATAACATCAAAATTATATAATTTAAAAAAACAATGTTTATGGTTTGTACACACATAATTTTTTAATAAAGCAAATAATTAGGTATATATATATTTATAAAAATATATAATACTTAAATCTTTAGTTTTACCAAATCTAATAATACATTATACTTAATTATATGTAAATTTATTTGATTTTTACTTATTCGTACACATATATTTTAAATGTATATTGTTACAAATATATACAATATATATAGATCAATAATCGATATGTTAATTTGGTTGGTTGCATATAGTCACCTTTTGCTAATACACCATTTTATTCTGTTTTCATTATAGAATTTTGATGACACGATAAACAATTATCATTCTAATTCAAAATGAATGCTAATGAATTAAAGATTTCTTGTATATTTTGAAATTTTTTTTTATAATATTTTGCCATTTCGTCTAAGTCGGATTCATTTAATTTTGTTTCCAAAATTTCATGTATGCTATCTAATTGTGCCGTCCATTCGACTTTGGAATTTTGTAAATATTTTATAATATTATTATTATTATCTGATAAAATACTTGTAACATTATTAAATTTATCCAATGAAGCTTTATTTTTTAATATCTCATATTCAGCTTTTTCAGCTAATAATTCTTCAATCCAATCTTTTGATATTAATGATTTTTTCAAAAATTGCAATTCATCTATTACAAATGTATTTTGTGTTTTTACTAATTTTGTTTGTTCTTTGTAAATGTCTAACGTTAATTTTGTATCACGTTTTAAACCATTTATTTCCTTACAAATATGTTCATAATTATTATTTCGTGTTTCTATAGTTAATTGTAACATGTCATCAATTTTATTTATATTTTCTTTAGTTACGTTTTGAATAAATTCAATTCCTAAATTCATTGATTCCGATTTCATTTCTAGTTGTTTTATACGTTCTTCAAATCCAGGTGAACATGCCTTTGTTTTCTTCGATGATACCTCTTTGTTATTTTTACTAATCATTTCAAATTCATTACATAATTTTCCAAATTGACATTCAATAACTCCAATTTTTTCTATAGCTAATTTGGTTGCATCAACTCTTTTTGTAATATTTAAAGCATTACACATTTCATTAATTGGATTTGTTGATGGTTGTAATGCATCCGATTTTGGAACATCATTTATCAATTTAATATTATTTGGTAATATATTTTTTATATTACCATGAATATTAATTCCATTTGTTACAGATATTGGTGTTATAGGAGAATCTGTTGTATTTTTTTTTAAATTTTCATTAATAATTAAAATTTTATTGACATTATTTTTCTCATTCCTGTTGCTATTTGCACTTGTATTTACATAACGTTTGGTAATTGTTATTGCCGGTTTTGATGATATATTTTTAATCAAATTTTTTATTTTATTATGATTTTGTTTATTTTGAAATTCAACAGAATATTCTTCTAAATGCAATTGCTTTGCAATAATATGCAACAATACATGCAATACATTAAAATTTATATTACCATTGTCCGGTGTACCAACAGCTAAATCAATTAATTGTGTTATACACATTTTACCAGATGACATTTTATTATTATATATTTATTGTATTTTTTTTTCTTTTTATTTGTTTATTATATTCTATTTATTATATTATTATATTTATTATATTATTTATTATTTTAATATTTATTATATTATATTATTATATTTATTATATTATTTATTATTTTAATATTTATTATATTATATTATTATATTTATTATATTATTTATTATTTTAATATTTATTATATTATATTATTATATTTATTATATTATTTATTATTTTAATATTTATTATATTATATTATAATATTTATTGTTATTAATAAAATCAAAATAAACAATTACAAATTAATAATTAAAAAGTAATGTCATAGTAACAAATTATAAATATAAGCTACTACGATTGGAATGAATTATTATTTGTTAAAGGTTTTTTTATTATTTATTTATTTTAATTGTTTACTATATTCTAACGTAAAATTATGTGTAATGTTACAACGTTTAATTATCGATTCGGGTTTTTCGTCCAATAACTTATGCCATATAGATACCCAATATCAATATTTATATATATATATAAAATAGGTGAGTACTTTATGGACCAAATTGTGGATAACTTGGATGAGTAAATGAACATTTTTCCTTCAATAGCTTTTCATTTAATTTGATCATGATTTTGTAAGTTAAAATATTTGATAAATGATTTTTTGTTATTTTCATGGAAATTATATTGAAAGTTAAAGCGATTTGTTCGCGGTTACGCAATCAAAAAACGTTTACTCATAATTTTCTGACAGTATACAAATTAAAATAATAATAAATAATCGTTATGAATTTATTTTGAGAATTTTAAACGCAGAAAATATCTATGCCTTCGTTAAACATCAATAGTAAAGCAAAACCGAACAGGTTTCAGATAGAAAGGAATGCTCTGTATTTGATCAGAAATATTGTGTATTATTTACTTAAAATACGGATCGCTACCGACAACTTCTTCTTCATTATAATGCATCATCACATACAGAAAAAACCAGTTAAAAATATATTAAAATCGGTGGGTTTGGTAGTACTCGTATACCAACAGAATTGGCTCAATCAGATTACCATTCTTCTACCGATGACAAATGTAGCATCTTAAAATTATTGTATTTTATTGCTTATTAATCGGATACCATTTAAACATGATAAAAAAATTTTGTTGGAAAACGGAAAAAGAAAAATATTCTCAAATTGAAACATTTTTATATTTTTAAATTATAGTATTTTTCTTACCTTACATTGAATTGTGTGATGATGATGATTACTGATTTTTTAGACAATTACCCATTACGTACTGGATCAAGTGATAATTTTGCCAGAATATATATAGCTGTAGCTACATCTTAAATGTATTTGACAAATAAACCACAGCATACTATTCATTCTTATTATCACTGATCGTTCATGTATGATGATCGCTAGCATATTTGTTTCTGTACTGGCATAATTTGTAATACTTCATTGCTTCCAAATTAGGTGTATATTGCATTCATTATTAAAATTTTGAAAAACTGGTTACGGTACTAATAGGCCCATATTATTTTCGATTTTCTTTACCTCGAACACCAAATCTTCTACTAAAATAATCATTGGCTGCAGCTTATTTAACTAAAATATAAATTAAATATTATTTTTAATTAATTTAATACGTTTTTATATATTACTTTTTTTTTTAGAGGTTATGTTACATGAGACATCTTTTAAAAACACAATCTTAAAAGGAATATTATTTCTTTTCAGTTGGAAACCGTAAAATCATTAAGAAATATATAATCATCATTTGAAATGGTAATTTTTATAATTATTTATGATAAATTATAAAAAAAACAAATTTCTTTTACATATAGTGAAGTCAAGAGAAAAACTATTACACAAACACAAATATTTAGCGTAAAAAATGTTACAAAAATTATTTTATTAATTTGTCAACAAAATCTTTAAATGAGTTAAATACTTAGAACTATTCGAAAATTCCATTACTATTCACAACTAGTATTATTATTATCATTATTTGTTATTTGTTTATCGTCTCGATTGCAATGACCATATGGATGGACCATATGAACGTTTATTTATTTAATTTTTATTTAGTTTTATTTATTTATATTTTTTTATACATCAATTATTCATAACCGATTTTGTCTTCGCAGCGAAACGTCAAACTATATATAAAAAAATGTATAGTTGATTTTTGGGTTTGGGGGTAAACAATGGAAGTAAGAGAACCTGGAAGCTGGAACATATAATATAAAAACATAACCCTAACATAAAAGTAAAGACATAATGTTCAGTCAGTACTCGTTTCGTAAAGACACGTATCGTTTCGTCAAGTGAAAACTTCTTCCCACAATGCTTTATGAAAGAAACGTTGAATCTGTCAATGATAATAGCCGTGATAATATAATTATTTATTAAAAAAATATTATATATATATATTAGTAATAATAGTTTTCCTATAACTATAATATATATATATATATATTTTTTCAATATTCTTACTTTTGTAAAAATTTTGTTCACAACACAATTTGTACTAAATAAATATGGTTTTATCAAACCGTTTCAAACCGACAATACAGAAAGTAAACTAACTTTTCCGTTTCGTACGAAAAAATATTGAATTCTGTTTGTCTATGTGTCACGTCAATACAAATTTCATATATAAACAAAATTTTCTACTACTAAAATTTTCTACTACTACAGCCTACTTATCGAAACGATACGAAACGGAAAATTTTCTATTCTGCTTCTAATTAACACTTTTTTACACTAAGCTCAGAGAAGATATACGATTTCATGATGGTGACGTTTGCTGAGTCGTGACAGTCGTGAATACGAGTTCATGAATTTTGATGGATTTCATTGATTTAATTCATTATGAAATGAAGATATTTAATATTTTGATAATGGTATTGGCGTTTTTAGTTTCTCTGGGTTTTTTTGTTTGTTTTTATTTTTTTTTACATTTCATATATTTTCATATCGTACAAAATCAAATAGGAAACATTTTAAAAATATTTTCCATCTATAGAATATTATAATAGTTAAAATTAAATTAAAATAATTTAGTTACACAAATAAATCAAAATATTAAAAATAAATGACACACAATAACGATCAAATAAAATGATTAATTTCTATTAATAATATTCATTTGTGAATTGTTTTGTGCTATCGTATTGTATTTCTCAAGTGTGTGTGTGTGTGTGTGTGTTTTGTTGTTTTGTGTTGTGTGTTTTTGCTGTTTTTTTATTTTATTTTAATTTGCGATTTGCGTTCGTTGAATTCATTTCATATATGTATTTTGTTTTTTCACATTGATTGTTCTTTTTAAAAGAAATTAAATATAATTGAAAAGGAAAATTAAATATGAGAGGTGGTTTTATTAATTAAACTTTCTTTTCTATGTACATATTTATTTTAATGGAAGTAAAAATGTTGGCAACGAGAAGAAACAGAAACAAAAGCATATGAAGAATCAATAGTATTGTTAAAAACTATAAAAGAATGAGAAAAAATTTGTATATAAATTATATCTCATTTATTATTTAAATATTTTATGTTTTTATTAATAAAATTGGTCGAATAATACTTTATAATTTGCTTTATTATTATAAAAAACAAAGTGTCAACGATAAAATGGAAAATGAAAATGAATTAGATCCAAGAATTCAGGTATGTAATTTAAAATTATAATAATAATAATAATATCATCATATTTATTTATAAAATCTTTGTACATTGTACTCTTGTATAGCTGTAACAGTAGGCTGCATTTTTAACTTTATTGTTACTTTTTGCAAACCGAAGATGTGGTGGAGCTGTAGAATTGAAGATGTTTCTGATTTTAAATCCCCTCTACCCTATTCCCCACCGATCCGATGAACAAAATAAATAATGCTATGATATTTCGATTTATTTTATATATTCGCAAAACCAGTTTTTGTTTCCGAGTGTATTAACATTTATAATTTATACCTATTTTTAATTATTATCCAATGTTTTTTAACCTTCAACAAATTTACATTATTTATAAATTAATAGGAAATTTAATAATAAAATTCATATTAGTAAAATTTGTACATATTTTATTGACTTGATCCATATGAATTGAATTACAAATAAAATTATGAATAATGATTTATCAAAATTATTTTAAGGTGCTAGCTTAGCCCCTTATGATTTTATTTTTTTTTTTATCTAATAATAACACGTGATTATTACAAAAAAAAAAATAAATAAAAATGTACATCGCAATTTTTGGTCAAATGCATATATTTCACTAAACATTTTTGTTAAAAACCTCTTCTAATTTTTTCGTGTATACCGGCACATTCTGATTAATTTAATAATATTTAAAATTGATAATATGAAAAATTGAAAAATTCACAAAAATTACGTAAATGTCCACAAACAGAAACAATGCATTATTGTCGTAAAAAAGGCAATATTTAATTGTGTATTTGATCTGACTATTTCAATTTTTTATATAAGAAATGTGTGAGCAAAAACACACAAATAATTTATTTTAATTATAAAATTATTAAAGTAAAAAAAAAAAATTGGTGTCCTAATTATTTTCACATATAAAATAGATAGATTTAACAATATGATGCAATAATTTACGTCCGTAGAATTACATATTCACAATTTATATTAGAGCAAATATTCTATTTTAAAAGCTAACGGTATATTTTATTATAGTACGTACAGGTAAATTGTCAATTTAATGTGAGAAAATACATTGAAGGTATACTTTGTTTATATGAATGTATTTTGATTAGCATTACATACACAATAACATTTATATGACTAATGCCTAATATTTGAATAAAAGATTAAAATTTATTAATTACATAAAATAAGACGATTTTATTGCCTTTTTCCTATTTCACGTATATATAATAATATTATAATATGCATAAATTATATTGCAAGTATATTATTATTTTTATTATAGTTACATTTATATCAATGAAGAAAAATTATTCAACAGGATATTAATTAGTATCTGTTAAAGTAAACGTTGTAATTTGAATTTTTAAACATATAATAGACAAACAATTAAATGCAAATATACATAGTTTTTATAAATAAATATATTATCTTCTGTATAATATTATTTATTCGTATATAATGTAATTTAAAAAAAACTAAAATGTTGATGATCTTAAACTATCGATAACAAATAACATCAAAATTATATAATTTAAAAAAACAATGTTTATGGTTTGTACACACATAATTTTTTAATAAAGCAAATAATTAGGTATATATATATTTATAAAAATATATAATACTTAAATCTTTAGTTTTACCAAATCTAATAATACATTATACTTAATTATATGTAAATTTATTTGATTTTTACTTATTCGTACACATATATTTTAAATGTATATTGTTACAAATATATACAATATATATAGATCAATAATCGATATGTTAATTTGGTTGGTTGCATATAGTCACCTTTTGCTAATACACCATTTTATTCTGTTTTCATTATAGAATTTTGATGACACGATAAACAATTATCATTCTAATTCAAAATGAATGCTAATGAATTAAAGATTTCTTGTATATTTTGAAATTTTTTTTTATAATATTTTGCCATTTCGTCTAAGTCGGATTCATTTAATTTTGTTTCCAAAATTTCATGTATGCTATCTAATTGTGCCGTCCATTCGACTTTGGAATTTTGTAAATATTTTATAATATTATTATTATTATCTGATAAAATACTTGTAACATTATTAAATTTATCCAATGAAGCTTTATTTTTTAATATCTCATATTCAGCTTTTTCAGCTAATAATTCTTCAATCCAATCTTTTGATATTAATGATTTTTTCAAAAATTGCAATTCATCTATTACAAATGTATTTTGTGTTTTTACTAATTTTGTTTGTTCTTTGTAAATGTCTAACGTTAATTTTGTATCACGTTTTAAACCATTTATTTCCTTACAAATATGTTCATAATTATTATTTCGTGTTTCTATAGTTAATTGTAACATGTCATCAATTTTATTTATATTTTCTTTAGTTACGTTTTGAATAAATTCAATTCCTAAATTCATTGATTCCGATTTCATTTCTAGTTGTTTTATACGTTCTTCAAATCCAGGTGAACATGCCTTTGTTTTCTTCGATGATACCTCTTTGTTATTTTTACTAATCATTTCAAATTCATTACATAATTTTCCAAATTGACATTCAATAACTCCAATTTTTTCTATAGCTAATTTGGTTGCATCAACTCTTTTTGTAATATTTAAAGCATTACACATTTCATTAATTGGATTTGTTGATGGTTGTAATGCATCCGATTTTGGAACATCATTTATCAATTTAATATTATTTGGTAATATATTTTTTATATTACCATGAATATTAATTCCATTTGTTACAGATATTGGTGTTATAGGAGAATCTGTTGTATTTTTTTTTAAATTTTCATTAATAATTAAAATTTTATTGACATTATTTTTCTCATTCCTGTTGCTATTTGCACTTGTATTTACATAACGTTTGGTAATTGTTATTGCCGGTTTTGATGATATATTTTTAATCAAATTTTTTATTTTATTATGATTTTGTTTATTTTGAAATTCAACAGAATATTCTTCTAAATGCAATTGCTTTGCAATAATATGCAACAATACATGCAATACATTAAAATTTATATTACCATTGTCCGGTGTACCAACAGCTAAATCAATTAATTGTGTTATACACATTTTACCAGATGACATTTTATTATTATATATTTATTGTATTTTTTTTTCTTTTTATTTGTTTATTATATTCTATTTATTATATTATTATATTTATTATATTATTTATTATTTTAATATTTATTATATTATATTATTATATTTATTATATTATTTATTATTTTAATATTTATTATATTATATTATTATATTTATTATATTATTTATTATTTTAATATTTATTATATTATATTATTATATTTATTATATTATTTATTATTTTAATATTTATTATATTATATTATTATATTTATTATATTATTTATTATTTTAATATTTATTATATTATATTATAATATTTATTGTTATTAATAAAATCAAAATAAACAATTACAAATTAATAATTAAAAAGTAATGTCATAGTAACAAATTATAAATATAAGCTACTACGATTGGAATGAATTATTATTTGTTAAAGGTTTTTTTATTATTTATTTATTTTAATTGTTTACTATATTCTAACGTAAAATTATGTGTAATGTTACCACGTTTAATTATCGATTCGGGTTTTTCGTCCAATAACTTATGCCATATAGATACCCAATATCAATATTTATATATATATATAAAATAGGTGAGTACTTTATGGACCAAATTGTGGATAACTTGGATGAGTAAATGAACATTTTTCCTTCAATAGCTTTTCATTTAATTTGATCATGATTTTGTAAGTTAAAATATTTGATAAATGATTTTTTGTTATTTTCATGGAAATTATATTGAAAGTTAAAGCGATTTGTTCGCGGTTACGCAATCAAAAAACGTTTACTCATAATTTTCTGACAGTATACAAATTAAAATAATAATAAATAATCGTTATGAATTTATTTTGAGAATTTTAAACGCAGAAAATATCTATGCCTTCGTTAAACATCAATAGTAAAGCAAAACCGAACAGGTTTCAGATAGAAAGGAATGCTCTGTATTTGATCAGAAATATTGTGTATTATTTACTTAAAATACGGATCGCTACCGACAACTTCTTCTTCATTATAATGCATCATCACATACAGAAAAAACCAGTTAAAAATATATTAAAATCGGTGGGTTTGGTAGTACTCGTATACCAACAGAATTGGCTCAATCAGATTACCATTCTTCTACCGATGACAAATGTAGCATCTTAAAATTATTGTATTTTATTGCTTATTAATCGGATACCATTTAAACATGATAAAAAAATTTTGTTGGAAAACGGAAAAAGAAAAATATTCTCAAATTGAAACATTTTTATATTTTTAAATTATAGTATTTTTCTTACCTTACATTGAATTGTGTGATGATGATGATTACTGATTTTTTAGACAATTACCCATTACGTACTGGATCAAGTGATAATTTTGCCAGAATATATATAGCTGTAGCTACATCTTAAATGTATTTGACAAATAAACCACAGCATACTATTCATTCTTATTATCACTGATCGTTCATGTATGATGATCGCTAGCATATTTGTTTCTGTACTGGCATAATTTGTAATACTTCATTGCTTCCAAATTAGGTGTATATTGCATTCATTATTAAAATTTTGAAAAACTGGTTACGGTACTAATAGGCCCATATTATTTTCGATTTTCTTTACCTCGAACACCAAATCTTCTACTAAAATAATCATTGGCTGCAGCTTATTTAACTAAAATATAAATTAAATATTATTTTTAATTAATTTAATACGTTTTTATATATTACTTTTTTTTTTAGAGGTTATGTTACATGAGACATCTTTTAAAAACACAATCTTAAAAGGAATATTATTTCTTTTCAGTTGGAAACCGTAAAATCATTAAGAAATATATAATCATCATTTGAAATGGTAATTTTTATAATTATTTATGATAAATTATAAAAAAAACAAATTTCTTTTACATATAGTGAAGTCAAGAGAAAAACTATTACACAAACACAAATATTTAGCGTAAAAAATGTTACAAAAATTATTTTATTAATTTGTCAACAAAATCTTTAAATGAGTTAAATACTTAGAACTATTCGAAAATTCCATTACTATTCACAACTAGTATTATTATTATCATTATTTGTTATTTGTTTATCGTCTCGATTGCAATGACCATATGGATGGACCATATGAACGTTTATTTATTTAATTTTTATTTAGTTTTATTTATTTATATTTTTTTATACATCAATTATTCATAACCGATTTTGTCTTCGCAGCGAAACGTCAAACTATATATAAAAAAATGTATAGTTGATTTTTGGGTTTGGGGGTAAACAATGGAAGTAAGAGAACCTGGAAGCTGGAACATATAATATAAAAACATAACCCTAACATAAAAGTAAAGACATAATGTTCAGTCAGTACTCGTTTCGTAAAGACACGTATCGTTTCGTCAAGTGAAAACTTCTTCCCACAATGCTTTATGAAAGAAACGTTGAATCTGTCAATGATAATAGCCGTGATAATATAATTATTTATTAAAAAAATATTATATATATATATTAGTAATAATAGTTTTCCTATAACTATAATATATATATATATATATTTTTTCAATATTCTTACTTTTGTAAAAATTTTGTTCACAACACAATTTGTACTAAATAAATATGGTTTTATCAAACCGTTTCAAACCGACAATACAGAAAGTAAACTAACTTTTCCGTTTCGTACGAAAAAATATTGAATTCTGTTTGTCTATGTGTCACGTCAATACAAATTTCATATATAAACAAAATTTTCTACTACTAAAATTTTCTACTACTACAGCCTACTTATCGAAACGATACGAAACGGAAAATTTTCTATTCTGCTTCTAATTAACACTTTTTTACACTAAGCTCAGAGAAGATATACGATTTCATGATGGTGACGTTTGCTGAGTCGTGACAGTCGTGAATACGAGTTCATGAATTTTGATGGATTTCATTGATTTAATTCATTATGAAATGAAGATATTTAATATTTTGATAATGGTATTGGCGTTTTTAGTTTCTCTGGGTTTTTTTGTTTGTTTTTATTTTTTTTTACATTTCATATATTTTCATATCGTACAAAATCAAATAGGAAACATTTTAAAAATATTTTCCATCTATAGAATATTATAATAGTTAAAATTAAATTAAAATAATTTAGTTACACAAATAAATCAAAATATTAAAAATAAATGACACACAATAACGATCAAATAAAATGATTAATTTCTATTAATAATATTCATTTGTGAATTGTTTTGTGCTATCGTATTGTATTTCTCAAGTGTGTGTGTGTGTGTGTGTTTTGTTGTTTTGTGTTGTGTGTTTTTGCTGTTTTTTTATTTTATTTTAATTTGCGATTTGCGTTCGTTGAATTCATTTCATATATGTATTTTGTTTTTTCACATTGATTGTTCTTTTTAAAAGAAATTAAATATAATTGAAAAGGAAAATTAAATATGAGAGGTGGTTTTATTAATTAAACTTTCTTTTCTATGTACATATTTATTTTAATGGAAGTAAAAATGTTGGCAACGAGAAGAAACAGAAACAAAAGCATATGAAGAATCAATAGTATTGTTAAAAACTATAAAAGAATGAGAAAAAATTTGTATATAAATTATATCTCATTTATTATTTAAATATTTTATGTTTTTATTAATAAAATTGGTCGAATAATACTTTATAATTTGCTTTATTATTATAAAAAACAAAGTGTCAACGATAAAATGGAAAATGAAAATGAATTAGATCCAAGAATTCAGGTATGTAATTTAAAATTATAATAATAATAATAATATCATCATATTTATTTATAAAATCTTTGTACATTGTACTCTTGTATAGCTGTAACAGTAGGCTGCATTTTTAACTTTATTGTTACTTTTTGCAAACCGAAGATGTGGTGGAGCTGTAGAATTGAAGATGTTTCTGATTTTAAATCCCCTCTACCCTATTCCCCACCGATCCGATGAACAAAATAAATAATGCTATGATATTTCGATTTATTTTATATATTCGCAAAACCAGTTTTTGTTTCCGAGTGTATTAACATTTATAATTTATACCTATTTTTAATTATTATCCAATGTTTTTTAACCTTCAACAAATTTACATTATTTATAAATTAATAGGAAATTTAATAATAAAATTCATATTAGTAAAATTTGTACATATTTTATTGACTTGATCCATATGAATTGAATTACAAATAAAATTATGAATAATGATTTATCAAAATTATTTTAAGGTGCTAGCTTAGCCCCTTATGATTTTATTTTTTTTTTTATCTAATAATAACACGTGATTATTACAAAAAAAAAAATAAATAAAAATGTACATCGCAATTTTTGGTCAAATGCATATATTTCACTAAACATTTTTGTTAAAAACCTCTTCTAATTTTTTCGTGTATACCGGCACATTCTGATTAATTTAATAATATTTAAAATTGATAATATGAAAAATTGAAAAATTCACAAAAATTACGTAAATGTCCACAAACAGAAACAATGCATTATTGTCGTAAAAAAGGCAATATTTAATTGTGTATTTGATCTGACTATTTCAATTTTTTATATAAGAAATGTGTGAGCAAAAACACACAAATAATTTATTTTAATTATAAAATTATTAAAGTAAAAAAAAAAAATTGGTGTCCTAATTATTTTCACATATAAAATAGATAGATTTAACAATATGATGCAATAATTTACGTCCGTAGAATTACATATTCACAATTTATATTAGAGCAAATATTCTATTTTAAAAGCTAACGGTATATTTTATTATAGTACGTACAGGTAAATTGTCAATTTAATGTGAGAAAATACATTGAAGGTATACTTTGTTTATATGAATGTATTTTGATTAGCATTACATACACAATAACATTTATATGACTAATGCCTAATATTTGAATAAAAGATTAAAATTTATTAATTACATAAAATAAGACGATTTTATTGCCTTTTTCCTATTTCACGTATATATAATAATATTATAATATGCATAAATTATATTGCAAGTATATTATTATTTTTATTATAGTTACATTTATATCAATGAAGAAAAATTATTCAACAGGATATTAATTAGTATCTGTTAAAGTAAACGTTGTAATTTGAATTTTTAAACATATAATAGACAAACAATTAAATGCAAATATACATAGTTTTTATAAATAAATATATTATCTTCTGTATAATATTATTTATTCGTATATAATGTAATTTAAAAAAAACTAAAATGTTGATGATCTTAAACTATCGATAACAAATAACATCAAAATTATATAATTTAAAAAAACAATGTTTATGGTTTGTACACACATAATTTTTTAATAAAGCAAATAATTAGGTATATATATATTTATAAAAATATATAATACTTAAATCTTTAGTTTTACCAAATCTAATAATACATTATACTTAATTATATGTAAATTTATTTGATTTTTACTTATTCGTACACATATATTTTAAATGTATATTGTTACAAATATATACAATATATATAGATCAATAATCGATATGTTAATTTGGTTGGTTGCATATAGTCACCTTTTGCTAATACACCATTTTATTCTGTTTTCATTATAGAATTTTGATGACACGATAAACAATTATCATTCTAATTCAAAATTTGCTAATGAATTAAAGATTTCTTGTATATTTTGAAATTTTTTTTTATAATATTTTGCCATTTCGTCTAAGACGGATTCATTTAATTTTGTTTCCAAAATTTCATGTATGCTATCTAATTGTGCCGTCCATTCGACATTGGAATTTTGTAAATATTTTATAATATTATTATTATTCTCTGATAAAATACTTATAACATTATTAAATTTATCCAATGAAGCTTTATTTTTTAATATCTCATATTCAGCTTTTTCAGCTAATAATTCTTCAATCCAATCTTTTGATATTAATGATTTTTTCAAAAATTGCAATTCATCTATTACAAATGTATTTTGTGTTTTTACTAATTTTATTTGTTCTTTGTAAATGTCTAACGTTAATTTTGTATCACGTTTTAAACCATTTATTTCCTTACAAATATGTTCATAATTATTATTTCGTGTTTCTATAGTTAATTGTAACATGTCATCAATTTTATTTATATTTTCTTTAGTTACGTTTTGAATAAATTCAATTCCTAAATTCATTGATTCCGATTTCATTTCTAGTTGTTTTATACGTTCTTCAAATCCAGGTGAACATGCCTTTGTTTTCTTCGATGATACCTCTTTGATATTTTTACTAATCATTTCAAATTCATTACATAATTTTCCAAATTGACATCCAATAACTCCAATTTTTTCTATAGCTAATTTGGTTGCATCAACTCTTTTTGTAATATTTAAAGCATTACACATTTCATTAATTGGATTTGTTGATGGTTGTAATGCATCCGATTTTGGAACATCATTTATCAATTTAATATTATTTGGTAATATATTTTTTATATTACCATGAATAATAATTCCATTTGTTACAGATATTGGTGTTATAGGAGAATCTGTTGTATTTTTTTTTAAATTTTCATTAATAATTAAAATTTTATTGACATTATTTTTCTCATTCCTGTTGCTATTTGCACTTGTATTTACATAACGTTTGGTAATTGTTATTGCCGGTTTTGATGATATATTTTTAATCAAATTTTTTATTTTATTATGATTTTGTTTATTTTGAAATTCAACAGAATATTCTTCTAAATGCAATTGCTTTGCAATAATATGCAACAATACATGCAATACATTAAAATTTATATTACCATTGTCCGGTGTACCAACAGCTAAATCAATTAATTGTGTTATACACATTTTACCAGATGACATTTTATTATTATATATTTATTGTATTTTTTTTTCTTTTTATTTGTTTATTATATTCTATTTATTATATTATTATATTTATTATTTTATTTATTATTTTAATATTTATTATATTATATTATTATATTTATTATATTATTTATTATTTTAATATTTATTATATTATATTATTATATTTATTATATTATTTATTATTTTAATATTTATTATATTATATTATTATATTTATTATATTATTTATTATTTTAATATTTATTATATTATATTATTATATTTATTATATTATTTATTATTTTAATATTTATTATATTATATTATTATATTTATTATATTATTTATTATTTTAATATTTATTATATTATATTATAATATTTATTGTTATTAATAAAATCAAAATAAACAATTACAAATTAATAATTAAAAAGTAATGTCATAGTAACAAATTATAAATATAAGCTACTACGATTGGAATGAATTATTATTTGTTAAAGGTTTTTTTATTATTTATTTATTTTAATTGTTTACTATATTCTAACGTAAAATTATGTGTAATGTTACCACGTTTAATTATCGATTCGGGTTTTTCGTCCAATAACTTATGCCATATAGATACCCAATATCAATATTTATATATATATATAAAATAGGTGAGTACTTTATGGACCAAATTGTGGATAACTTGGATGAGTAAATGAACATTTTTCCTTCAATAGCTTTTCATTTAATTTGATCATGATTTTGTAAGTTAAAATATTTGATAAATGATTTTTTGTTATTTTCATGGAAATTATATTGAAAGTTAAAGCGATTTGTTCGCGGTTACGCAATCAAAAAACGTTTACTCATAATTTTCTGACAGTATACAAATTAAAATAATAATAAATAATCGTTATGAATTTATTTTGAGAATTTTAAACGCAGAAAATATCTATGCCTTCGTTAAACATCAATAGTAAAGCAAAACCGAACAGGTTTCAGATAGAAAGGAATGCTCTGTATTTGATCAGAAATATTGTGTATTATTTACTTAAAATACGGATCGCTACCGACAACTTCTTCTTCATTATAATGCATCATCACATACAGAAAAAACCAGTTAAAAATATATTAAAATCGGTGGGTTTGGTAGTACTCGTATACCAACAGAATTGGCTCAATCAGATTACCATTCTTCTACCGATGACAAATGTAGCATCTTAAAATTATTGTATTTTATTGCTTATTAATCGGATACCATTTAAACATGATAAAAAAATTTTGTTGGAAAACGGAAAAAGAAAAATATTCTCAAATTGAAACATTTTTATATTTTTAAATTATAGTATTTTTCTTACCTTACATTGAATTGTGTGATGATGATGATTACTGATTTTTTAGACAATTACCCATTACGTACTGGATCAAGTGATAATTTTGCCAGAATATATATAGCTGTAGCTACATCTTAAATGTATTTGACAAATAAACCACAGCATACTATTCATTCTTATTATCACTGATCGTTCATGTATGATGATCGCTAGCATATTTGTTTCTGTACTGGCATAATTTGTAATACTTCATTGCTTCCAAATTAGGTGTATATTGCATTCATTATTAAAATTTTGAAAAACTGGTTACGGTACTAATAGGCCCATATTATTTTCGATTTTCTTTACCTCGAACACCAAATCTTCTACTAAAATAATCATTGGCTGCAGCTTATTTAACTAAAATATAAATTAAATATTATTTTTAATTAATTTAATACGTTTTTATATATTACTTTTTTTTTTAGAGGTTATGTTACATGAGACATCTTTTAAAAACACAATCTTAAAAGGAATATTATTTCTTTTCAGTTGGAAACCGTAAAATCATTAAGAAATATATAATCATCATTTGAAATGGTAATTTTTATAATTATTTATGATAAATTATAAAAAAAACAAATTTCTTTTACATATAGTGAAGTCAAGAGAAAAACTATTACACAAACACAAATATTTAGCGTAAAAAATGTTACAAAAATTATTTTATTAATTTGTCAACAAAATCTTTAAATGAGTTAAATACTTAGAACTATTCGAAAATTCCATTACTATTCACAACTAGTATTATTATTATCATTATTTGTTATTTGTTTATCGTCTCGATTGCAATGACCATATGGATGGACCATATGAACGTTTATTTATTTAATTTTTATTTAGTTTTATTTATTTATATTTTTTTATACATCAATTATTCATAACCGATTTTGTCTTCGCAGCGAAACGTCAAACTATATATAAAAAAATGTATAGTTTATTTTTGGGTTTGGGGGTAAACAATGGAAGTAAGAGAACCTGGAAGCTGGAACATATAATATAAAAACATAACCCTAACATAAAAGTAAAGACATAATGTTCAGTCAGTACTCGTTTCGTAAAGACACGTATCGTTTCGTCAAGTGAAAACTTCTTCCCACAATGCTTTATGAAAGAAACGTTGAATCTGTCAATGATAATAGCCGTGATAATATAATTATTTATTAAAAAAATATTATATATATATATTAGTAATAATAGTTTTCCTATAACTATAATATATATATATATATATTTTTTCAATATTCTTACTTTTGTAAAAATTTTGTTCACAACACAATTTGTACTAAATAAATATGGTTTTATCAAACCGTTTCAAACCGACAATACAGAAAGTAAACTAACTTTTCCGTTTCGTACGAAAAAATATTGAATTCTGTTTGTCTATGTGTCACGTCAATACAAATTTCATATATAAACAAAATTTTCTACTACTAAAATTTTCTACTACTACAGCCTACTTATCGAAACGATACGAAACGGAAAATTTTCTATTCTGCTTCTAATTAACACTTTTTTACACTAAGCTCAGAGAAGATATACGATTTCATGATGGTGACGTTTGCTGAGTCGTGACAGTCGTGAATACGAGTTCATGAATTTTGATGGATTTCATTGATTTAATTCATTATGAAATGAAGATATTTAATATTTTGATAATGGTATTGGCGTTTTTAGTTTCTCTGGGTTTTTTTGTTTGTTTTTATTTTTTTTTACATTTCATATATTTTCATATCGTACAAAATCAAATAGGAAACATTTTAAAAATATTTTCCATCTATAGAATATTATAATAGTTAAAATTAAATTAAAATAATTTAGTTACACAAATAAATCAAAATATTAAAAATAAATGACACACAATAACGATCAAATAAAATGATTAATTTCTATTAATAATATTCATTTGTGAATTGTTTTGTGCTATCGTATTGTATTTCTCAAGTGTGTGTGTGTGTGTGTGTGTTTTGTTGTTTTGTGTTGTGTGTTTTTGCTGTTTTTTTATTTTATTTTAATTTGCGATTTGCGTTCGTTGAATTCATTTCATATATGTATTTTGTTTTTTCACATTGATTGTTCTTTTTAAAAGAAATTAAATATAATTGAAAAGGAAAATTAAATATGAGAGGTGGTTTTATTAATTAAACTTTCTTTTCTATGTACATATTTATTTTAATGGAAGTAAAAATGTTGGCAACGAGAAGAAACAGAAACAAAAGCATATGAAGAATCAATAGTATTGTTAAAAACTATAAAAGAATGAGAAAAAATTTGTATATAAATTATATCTCATTTATTATTTAAATATTTTATGTTTTTATTAATAAAATTGGTCGAATAATACTTTATAATTTGCTTTATTATTATAAAAAACAAAGTGTCAACGATAAAATGGAAAATGAAAATGAATTAGATCCAAGAATTCAGGTATGTAATTTAAAATTATAATAATAATAATAATATCATCATATTTATTTATAAAATCTTTGTACATTGTACTCTTGTATAGCTGTAACAGTAGGCTGCATTTTTAACTTTATTGTTACTTTTTGCAAACCGAAGATGTGGTGGAGCTGTAGAATTGAAGATGTTTCTGATTTTAAATCCCCTCTACCCTATTCCCCACCGATCCGATGAACAAAATAAATAATGCTATGATATTTCGATTTATTTTATATATTCGCAAAACCAGTTTTTGTTTCCGAGTGTATTAACATTTATAATTTATACCTATTTTTAATTATTATCCAATGTTTTTTAACCTTCAACAAATTTACATTATTTATAAATTAATAGGAAATTTAATAATAAAATTCATATTAGTAAAATTTGTACATATTTTATTGACTTGATCCATATGAATTGAATTACAAATAAAATTATGAATAATGATTTATCAAAATTATTTTAAGGTGCTAGCTTAGCCCCTTATGATTTTATTTTTTTTTTTATCTAATAATAACACGTGATTATTACAAAAAAAAAAATAAATAAAAATGTACATCGCAATTTTTGGTCAAATGCATATATTTCACTAAACATTTTTGTTAAAAACCTCTTCTAATTTTTTCGTGTATACCGGCACATTCTGATTAATTTAATAATATTTAAAATTGATAATATGAAAAATTGAAAAATTCACAAAAATTACGTAAATGTCCACAAACAGAAACAATGCATTATTGTCGTAAAAAAGGCAATATTTAATTGTGTATTTGATCTGACTATTTCAATTTTTTATATAAGAAATGTGTGAGCAAAAACACACAAATAATTTATTTTAATTATAAAATTATTAAAGTAAAAAAAAAAAATTGGTGTCCTAATTATTTTCACATATAAAATAGATAGATTTAACAATATGATGCAATAATTTACGTCCGTAGAATTACATATTCACAATTTATATTAGAGCAAATATTCTATTTTAAAAGCTAACGGTATATTTTATTATAGTACGTACAGGTAAATTGTCAATTTAATGTGAGAAAATACATTGAAGGTATACTTTGTTTATATGAATGTATTTTGATTAGCATTACATACACAATAACATTTATATGACTAATGCCTAATATTTGAATAAAAGATTAAAATTTATTAATTACATAAAATAAGACGATTTTATTGCCTTTTTCCTATTTCACGTATATATAATAATATTATAATATGCATAAATTATATTGCAAGTATATTATTATTTTTATTATAGTTACATTTATATCAATGAAGAAAAATTATTCAACAGGATATTAATTAGTATCTGTTAAAGTAAACGTTGTAATTTGAATTTTTAAACATATAATAGACAAACAATTAAATGCAAATATACATAGTTTTTATAAATAAATATATTATCTTCTGTATAATATTATTTATTCGTATATAATGTAATTTAAAAAAAACTAAAATGTTGATGATCTTAAACTATCGATAACAAATAACATCAAAATTATATAATTTAAAAAAACAATGTTTATGGTTTGTACACACATAATTTTTTAATAAAGCAAATAATTAGGTATATATATATTTATAAAAATATATAATACTTAAATCTTTAGTTTTACCAAATCTAATAATACATTATACTTAATTATATGTAAATTTATTTGATTTTTACTTATTCGTACACATATATTTTAAATGTATATTGTTACAAATATATACAATATATATAGATCAATAATCGATATGTTAATTTGGTTGGTTGCATATAGTCACCTTTTGCTAATACACCATTTTATTCTGTTTTCATTATAGAATTTTGATGACACGATAAACAATTATCATTCTAATTCAAAATTTGCTAATGAATTAAAGATTTCTTGTATATTTTGAAATTTTTTTTTATAATATTTTGCCATTTCGTCTAAGACGGATTCATTTAATTTTGTTTCCAAAATTTCATGTATGCTATCTAATTGTGCCGTCCATTCGACATTGGAATTTTGTAAATATTTTATAATATTATTATTATTCTCTGATAAAATACTTATAACATTATTAAATTTATCCAATGAAGCTTTATTTTTTAATATCTCATATTCAGCTTTTTCAGCTAATAATTCTTCAATCCAATCTTTTGATATTAATGATTTTTTCAAAAATTGCAATTCATCTATTACAAATGTATTTTGTGTTTTTACTAATTTTATTTGTTCTTTGTAAATGTCTAACGTTAATTTTGTATCACGTTTTAAACCATTTATTTCCTTACAAATATGTTCATAATTATTATTTCGTGTTTCTATAGTTAATTGTAACATGTCATCAATTTTATTTATATTTTCTTTAGTTACGTTTTGAATAAATTCAATTCCTAAATTCATTGATTCCGATTTCATTTCTAGTTGTTTTATACGTTCTTCAAATCCAGGTGAACATGCCTTTGTTTTCTTCGATGATACCTCTTTGATATTTTTACTAATCATTTCAAATTCATTACATAATTTTCCAAATTGACATCCAATAACTCCAGTTTTTTCTATAGCTAATTTGGTTGCATCAACTCTTTTTGTAATATTTAAAGCATTACACATTTCATTAATTGGATTTGTTGATGGTTGTAATGCATCCGATTTTGGAACATCATTTATCAATTTAATATTATTTGGTAATATATTTTTTATATTACCATGAATAATAATTCCATTTGTTACAGATATTGGTGTTATAGGAGAATCTGTTGTATTTTTTTTTAAATTTTCATTAATAATTAAAATTTTATTGACATTATTTTTCTCATTCCTGTTGCTATTTGCACTTGTATTTACATAACGTTTGGTAATTGTTATTGCCGGTTTTGATGATATATTTTTAATCAAATTTTTTATTTTATTATGATTTTGTTTATTTTGAAATTCAACAGAATATTCTTCTAAATGCAATTGCTTTGCAATAATATGCAACAATACATGCAATACATTAAAATTTATATTACCATTGTCCGGTGTACCAACAGCTAAATCAATTAATTGTGTTATACACATTTTACCAGATGACATTTTATTATTATATATTTATTGTATTTTTTTTTCTTTTTATTTGTTTATTATATTCTATTTATTATATTATTATATTTATTATTTTATTTATTATTTTAATATTTATTATATTATATTATTATATTTATTATATTATTTATTATTTTAATATTTATTATATTATATTATTATATTTATTATATTATTTATTATTTTAATATTTATTATATTATATTATTATATTTATTATATTATTTATTATTTTAATATTTATTATATTATATTATTATATTTATTATATTATTTATTATTTTAATATTTATTATATTATATTATTATATTTATTATATTATTTATTATTTTAATATTTATTATATTATATTATAATATTTATTGTTATTAATAAAATCAAAATAAACAATTACAAATTAATAATTAAAAAGTAATGTCATAGTAACAAATTATAAATATAAGCTACTACGATTGGAATGAATTATTATTTGTTAAAGGTTTTTTTATTATTTATTTATTTTAATTGTTTACTATATTCTAACGTAAAATTATGTGTAATGTTACCACGTTTAATTATCGATTCGGGTTTTTCGTCCAATAACTTATGCCATATAGATACCCAATATCAATATTTATATATATATATAAAATAGGTGAGTACTTTATGGACCAAATTGTGGATAACTTGGATGAGTAAATGAACATTTTTCCTTCAATAGCTTTTCATTTAATTTGATCATGATTTTGTAAGTTAAAATATTTGATAAATGATTTTTTGTTATTTTCATGGAAATTATATTGAAAGTTAAAGCGATTTGTTCGCGGTTACGCAATCAAAAAACGTTTACTCATAATTTTCTGACAGTATACAAATTAAAATAATAATAAATAATCGTTATGAATTTATTTTGAGAATTTTAAACGCAGAAAATATCTATGCCTTCGTTAAACATCAATAGTAAAGCAAAACCGAACAGGTTTCAGATAGAAAGGAATGCTCTGTATTTGATCAGAAATATTGTGTATTATTTACTTAAAATACGGATCGCTACCGACAACTTCTTCTTCATTATAATGCATCATCACATACAGAAAAAACCAGTTAAAAATATATTAAAATCGGTGGGTTTGGTAGTACTCGTATACCAACAGAATTGGCTCAATCAGATTACCATTCTTCTACCGATGACAAATGTAGCATCTTAAAATTATTGTATTTTATTGCTTATTAATCGGATACCATTTAAACATGATAAAAAAATTTTGTTGGAAAACGGAAAAAGAAAAATATTCTCAAATTGAAACATTTTTATATTTTTAAATTATAGTATTTTTCTTACCTTACATTGAATTGTGTGATGATGATGATTACTGATTTTTTAGACAATTACCCATTACGTACTGGATCAAGTGATAATTTTGCCAGAATATATATAGCTGTAGCTACATCTTAAATGTATTTGACAAATAAACCACAGCATACTATTCATTCTTATTATCACTGATCGTTCATGTATGATGATCGCTAGCATATTTGTTTCTGTACTGGCATAATTTGTAATACTTCATTGCTTCCAAATTAGGTGTATATTGCATTCATTATTAAAATTTTGAAAAACTGGTTACGGTACTAATAGGCCCATATTATTTTCGATTTTCTTTACCTCGAACACCAAATCTTCTACTAAAATAATCATTGGCTGCAGCTTATTTAACTAAAATATAAATTAAATATTATTTTTAATTAATTTAATACGTTTTTATATATTACTTTTTTTTTTAGAGGTTATGTTACATGAGACATCTTTTAAAAACACAATCTTAAAAGGAATATTATTTCTTTTCAGTTGGAAACCGTAAAATCATTAAGAAATATATAATCATCATTTGAAATGGTAATTTTTATAATTATTTATGATAAATTATAAAAAAAACAAATTTCTTTTACATATAGTGAAGTCAAGAGAAAAACTATTACACAAACACAAATATTTAGCGTAAAAAATGTTACAAAAATTATTTTATTAATTTGTCAACAAAATCTTTAAATGAGTTAAATACTTAGAACTATTCGAAAATTCCATTACTATTCACAACTAGTATTATTATTATCATTATTTGTTATTTGTTTATCGTCTCGATTGCAATGACCATATGGATGGACCATATGAACGTTTATTTATTTAATTTTTATTTAGTTTTATTTATTTATATTTTTTTATACATCAATTATTCATAACCGATTTTGTCTTCGCAGCGAAACGTCAAACTATATATAAAAAAATGTATAGTTTATTTTTGGGTTTGGGGGTAAACAATGGAAGTAAGAGAACCTGGAAGCTGGAACATATAATATAAAAACATAACCCTAACATAAAAGTAAAGACATAATGTTCAGTCAGTACTCGTTTCGTAAAGACACGTATCGTTTCGTCAAGTGAAAACTTCTTCCCACAA
The DNA here is from genome assembly GCA_910594885.2 of Bibio marci. Taxonomy (NCBI): domain Eukaryota; kingdom Metazoa; phylum Arthropoda; class Insecta; order Diptera; family Bibionidae; genus Bibio; species Bibio marci. The sequence continues at coordinate 30,475,505 of OU343118.1, read as the reverse complement.
TGCTTTATGAAAGAAACGTTGAATCTGTCAATGATAATAGCCGTGATAATATAATTATTTATTAAAAAAATATTATATATATATATTAGTAATAATAGTTTTCCTATAACTATAATATATATATATATATATTTTTTCAATATTCTTACTTTTGTAAAAATTTTGTTCACAACACAATTTGTACTAAATAAATATGGTTTTATCAAACCGTTTCAAACCGACAATACAGAAAGTAAACTAACTTTTCCGTTTCGTACGAAAAAATATTGAATTCTGTTTGTCTATGTGTCACGTCAATACAAATTTCATATATAAACAAAATTTTCTACTACTAAAATTTTCTACTACTACAGCCTACTTATCGAAACGATACGAAACGGAAAATTTTCTATTCTGCTTCTAATTAACACTTTTTTACACTAAGCTCAGAGAAGATATACGATTTCATGATGGTGACGTTTGCTGAGTCGTGACAGTCGTGAATACGAGTTCATGAATTTTGATGGATTTCATTGATTTAATTCATTATGAAATGAAGATATTTAATATTTTGATAATGGTATTGGCGTTTTTAGTTTCTCTGGGTTTTTTTGTTTGTTTTTATTTTTTTTTACATTTCATATATTTTCATATCGTACAAAATCAAATAGGAAACATTTTAAAAATATTTTCCATCTATAGAATATTATAATAGTTAAAATTAAATTAAAATAATTTAGTTACACAAATAAATCAAAATATTAAAAATAAATGACACACAATAACGATCAAATAAAATGATTAATTTCTATTAATAATATTCATTTGTGAATTGTTTTGTGCTATCGTATTGTATTTCTCAAGTGTGTGTGTGTGTGTGTGTGTTTTGTTGTTTTGTGTTGTGTGTTTTTGCTGTTTTTTTATTTTATTTTAATTTGCGATTTGCGTTCGTTGAATTCATTTCATATATGTATTTTGTTTTTTCACATTGATTGTTCTTTTTAAAAGAAATTAAATATAATTGAAAAGGAAAATTAAATATGAGAGGTGGTTTTATTAATTAAACTTTCTTTTCTATGTACATATTTATTTTAATGGAAGTAAAAATGTTGGCAACGAGAAGAAACAGAAACAAAAGCATATGAAGAATCAATAGTATTGTTAAAAACTATAAAAGAATGAGAAAAAATTTGTATATAAATTATATCTCATTTATTATTTAAATATTTTATGTTTTTATTAATAAAATTGGTCGAATAATACTTTATAATTTGCTTTATTATTATAAAAAACAAAGTGTCAACGATAAAATGGAAAATGAAAATGAATTAGATCCAAGAATTCAGGTATGTAATTTAAAATTATAATAATAATAATAATATCATCATATTTATTTATAAAATCTTTGTACATTGTACTCTTGTATAGCTGTAACAGTAGGCTGCATTTTTAACTTTATTGTTACTTTTTGCAAACCGAAGATGTGGTGGACCTGTAGAATTGAAGATGTTTCTGATTTTAAATCCCCTCTACCCTATTCCCCACCGATCCGATGAACAAAATAAATAATGCTATGATATTTCGATTTATTTTATATATTCGCAAAACCAGTTTTTGTTTCCGAGTGTATTAACATTTATAATTTATACCTATTTTTAATTATTATCCAATGTTTTTTAACCTTCAACAAATTTACATTATTTATAAATTAATAGGAAATTTAATAATAAAATTCATATTAGTAAAATTTGTACATATTTTATTGACTTGATCCATATGAATTGAATTACAAATAAAATTATGAATAATGATTTATCAAAATTATTTTAAGGTGCTAGCTTAGCCCCTTATGATTTTATTTTTTTTTTTATCTAATAATAACACGTGATTATTACAAAAAAAAAAATAAATAAAAATGTACATCGCAATTTTTGGTCAAATGCATATATTTCACTAAACATTTTTGTTAAAAACCTCTTCTAATTTTTTCGTGTATACCGGCACATTCTGATTAATTTAATAATATTTAAAATTGATAATATGAAAAATTGAAAAATTCACAAAAATTACGTAAATGTCCACAAACAGAAACAATGCATTATTGTCGTAAAAAAGGCAATATTTAATTGTGTATTTGATCTGACTATTTCAATTTTTTATATAAGAAATGTGTGAGCAAAAACACACAAATAATTTATTTTAATTATAAAATTATTAAAGTAAAAAAAAAAAATTGGTGTCCTAATTATTTTCACATATAAAATAGATAGATTTAACAATATGATGCAATAATTTACGTCCGTAGAATTACATATTCACAATTTATATTAGAGCAAATATTCTATTTTAAAAGCTAACGGTATATTTTATTATAGTACGTACAGGTAAATTGTCAATTTAATGTGAGAAAATACATTGAAGGTATACTTTGTTTATATGAATGTATTTTGATTAGCATTACATACACAATAACATTTATATGACTAATGCCTAATATTTGAATAAAAGATTAAAATTTATTAATTACATAAAATAAGACGATTTTATTGCCTTTTTCCTATTTCACGTATATATAATAATATTATAATATGCATAAATTATATTGCAAGTATATTATTATTTTTATTATAGTTACATTTATATCAATGAAGAAAAATTATTCAACAGGATATTAATTAGTATCTGTTAAAGTAAACGTTGTAATTTGAATTTTTAAACATATAATAGACAAACAATTAAATGCAAATATACATAGTTTTTATAAATAAATATATTATCTTCTGTATAATATTATTTATTCGTATATAATGTAATTTAAAAAAAACTAAAATGTTGATGATCTTAAACTATCGATAACAAATAACATCAAAATTATATAATTTAAAAAAACAATGTTTATGGTTTGTACACACATAATTTTTTAATAAAGCAAATAATTAGGTATATATATATTTATAAAAATATATAATACTTAAATCTTTAGTTTTACCAAATCTAATAATACATTATACTTAATTATATGTAAATTTATTTGATTTTTACTTATTCGTACACATATATTTTAAATGTATATTGTTACAAATATATACAATATATATAGATCAATAATCGATATGTTAATTTGGTTGGTTGCATATAGTCACCTTTTGCTAATACACCATTTTATTCTGTTTTCATTATAGAATTTTGATGACACGATAAACAATTATCATTCTAATTCAAAATTTGCTAATGAATTAAAGATTTCTTGTATATTTTGAAATTTTTTTTTATAATATTTTGCCATTTCGTCTAAGACGGATTCATTTAATTTTGTTTCCAAAATTTCATGTATGCTATCTAATTGTGCCGTCCATTCGACATTGGAATTTTGTAAATATTTTATAATATTATTATTATTCTCTGATAAAATACTTATAACATTATTAAATTTATCCAATGAAGCTTTATTTTTTAATATCTCATATTCAGCTTTTTCAGCTAATAATTCTTCAATCCAATCTTTTGATATTAATGATTTTTTCAAAAATTGCAATTCATCTATTACAAATGTATTTTGTGTTTTTACTAATTTTATTTGTTCTTTGTAAATGTCTAACGTTAATTTTGTATCACGTTTTAAACCATTTATTTCCTTACAAATATGTTCATAATTATTATTTCGTGTTTCTATAGTTAATTGTAACATGTCATCAATTTTATTTATATTTTCTTTAGTTACGTTTTGAATAAATTCAATTCCTAAATTCATTGATTCCGATTTCATTTCTAGTTGTTTTATACGTTCTTCAAATCCAGGTGAACATGCCTTTGTTTTCTTCGATGATACCTCTTTGATATTTTTACTAATCATTTCAAATTCATTACATAATTTTCCAAATTGACATCCAATAACTCCAATTTTTTCTATAGCTAATTTGGTTGCATCAACTCTTTTTGTAATATTTAAAGCATTACACATTTCATTAATTGGATTTGTTGATGGTTGTAATGCATCCGATTTTGGAACATCATTTATCAATTTAATATTATTTGGTAATATATTTTTTATATTACCATGAATAATAATTCCATTTGTTACAGATATTGGTGTTATAGGAGAATCTGTTGTATTTTTTTTTAAATTTTCATTAATAATTAAAATTTTATTGACATTATTTTTCTCATTCCTGTTGCTATTTGCACTTGTATTTACATAACGTTTGGTAATTGTTATTGCCGGTTTTGATGATATATTTTTAATCAAATTTTTTATTTTATTATGATTTTGTTTATTTTGAAATTCAACAGAATATTCTTCTAAATGCAATTGCTTTGCAATAATATGCAACAATACATGCAATACATTAAAATTTATATTACCATTGTCCGGTGTACCAACAGCTAAATCAATTAATTGTGTTATACACATTTTACCAGATGACATTTTATTATTATATATTTATTGTATTTTTTTTTCTTTTTATTTGTTTATTATATTCTATTTATTATATTATTATATTTATTATATTATTTATTATTTTAATATTTATTATATTATATTATTATATTTATTATATTATTTATTATTTTAATATTTATTATATTATATTATTATATTTATTATATTATTTATTATTTTAATATTTATTATATTATATTATTATATTTATTATATTATTTATTATTTTAATATTTATTATATTATATTATAATATTTATTGTTATTAATAAAATCAAAATAAACAATTACAAATTAATAATTAAAAAGTAATGTCATAGTAACAAATTATAAATATAAGCTACTACGATTGGAATGAATTATTATTTGTTAAAGGTTTTTTTATTATTTATTTATTTTAATTGTTTACTATATTCTAACGTAAAATTATGTGTAATGTTACCACGTTTAATTATCGATTCGGGTTTTTCGTCCAATAACTTATGCCATATAGATACCCAATATCAATATTTATATATATATATAAAATAGGTGAGTACTTTATGGACCAAATTGTGGATAACTTGGATGAGTAAATGAACATTTTTCCTTCAATAGCTTTTCATTTAATTTGATCATGATTTTGTAAGTTAAAATATTTGATAAATGATTTTTTGTTATTTTCATGGAAATTATATTGAAAGTTAAAGCGATTTGTTCGCGGTTACGCAATCAAAAAACGTTTACTCATAATTTTCTGACAGTATACAAATTAAAATAATAATAAATAATCGTTATGAATTTATTTTGAGAATTTTAAACGCAGAAAATATCTATGCCTTCGTTAAACATCAATAGTAAAGCAAAACCGAACAGGTTTCAGATAGAAAGGAATGCTCTGTATTTGATCAGAAATATTGTGTATTATTTACTTAAAATACGGATCGCTACCGACAACTTCTTCTTCATTATAATGCATCATCACATACAGAAAAAACCAGTTAAAAATATATTAAAATCGGTGGGTTTGGTAGTACTCGTATACCAACAGAATTGGCTCAATCAGATTACCATTCTTCTACCGATGACAAATGTAGCATCTTAAAATTATTGTATTTTATTGCTTATTAATCGGATACCATTTAAACATGATAAAAAAATTTTGTTGGAAAACGGAAAAAGAAAAATATTCTCAAATTGAAACATTTTTATATTTTTAAATTATAGTATTTTTCTTACCTTACATTGAATTGTGTGATGATGATGATTACTGATTTTTTAGACAATTACCCATTACGTACTGGATCAAGTGATAATTTTGCCAGAATATATATAGCTGTAGCTACATCTTAAATGTATTTGACAAATAAACCACAGCATACTATTCATTCTTATTATCACTGATCGTTCATGTATGATGATCGCTAGCATATTTGTTTCTGTACTGGCATAATTTGTAATACTTCATTGCTTCCAAATTAGGTGTATATTGCATTCATTATTAAAATTTTGAAAAACTGGTTACGGTACTAATAGGCCCATATTATTTTCGATTTTCTTTACCTCGAACACCAAATCTTCTACTAAAATAATCATTGGCTGCAGCTTATTTAACTAAAATATAAATTAAATATTATTTTTAATTAATTTAATACGTTTTTATATATTACTTTTTTTTTTAGAGGTTATGTTACATGAGACATCTTTTAAAAACACAATCTTAAAAGGAATATTATTTCTTTTCAGTTGGAAACCGTAAAATCATTAAGAAATATATAATCATCATTTGAAATGGTAATTTTTATAATTATTTATGATAAATTATAAAAAAAACAAATTTCTTTTACATATAGTGAAGTCAAGAGAAAAACTATTACACAAACACAAATATTTAGCGTAAAAAATGTTACAAAAATTATTTTATTAATTTGTCAACAAAATCTTTAAATGAGTTAAATACTTAGAACTATTCGAAAATTCCATTACTATTCACAACTAGTATTATTATTATCATTATTTGTTATTTGTTTATCGTCTCGATTGCAATGACCATATGGATGGACCATATGAACGTTTATTTATTTAATTTTTATTTAGTTTTATTTATTTATATTTTTTTATACATCAATTATTCATAACCGATTTTGTCTTCGCAGCGAAACGTCAAACTATATATAAAAAAATGTATAGTTTATTTTTGGGTTTGGGGGTAAACAATGGAAGTAAGAGAACCTGGAAGCTGGAACATATAATATAAAAACATAACCCTAACATAAAAGTAAAGACATAATGTTCAGTCAGTACTCGTTTCGTAAAGACACGTATCGTTTCGTCAAGTGAAAACTTCTTCCCACAATGCTTTATGAAAGAAACGTTGAATCTGTCAATGATAATAGCCGTGATAATATAATTATTTATTAAAAAAATATTATATATATATATTAGTAATAATAGTTTTCCTATAACTATAATATATATATATATATATTTTTTCAATATTCTTACTTTTGTAAAAATTTTGTTCACAACACAATTTGTACTAAATAAATATGGTTTTATCAAACCGTTTCAAACCGACAATACAGAAAGTAAACTAACTTTTCCGTTTCGTACGAAAAAATATTGAATTCTGTTTGTCTATGTGTCACGTCAATACAAATTTCATATATAAACAAAATTTTCTACTACTAAAATTTTCTACTACTACAGCCTACTTATCGAAACGATACGAAACGGAAAATTTTCTATTCTGCTTCTAATTAACACTTTTTTACACTAAGCTCAGAGAAGATATACGATTTCATGATGGTGACGTTTGCTGAGTCGTGACAGTCGTGAATACGAGTTCATGAATTTTGATGGATTTCATTGATTTAATTCATTATGAAATGAAGATATTTAATATTTTGATAATGGTATTGGCGTTTTTAGTTTCTCTGGGTTTTTTTGTTTGTTTTTATTTTTTTTTACATTTCATATATTTTCATATCGTACAAAATCAAATAGGAAACATTTTAAAAATATTTTCCATCTATAGAATATTATAATAGTTAAAATTAAATTAAAATAATTTAGTTACACAAATAAATCAAAATATTAAAAATAAATGACACACAATAACGATCAAATAAAATGATTAATTTCTATTAATAATATTCATTTGTGAATTGTTTTGTGCTATCGTATTGTATTTCTCAAGTGTGTGTGTGTGTGTGTGTGTTTTGTTGTTTTGTGTTGTGTGTTTTTGCTGTTTTTTTATTTTATTTTAATTTGCGATTTGCGTTCGTTGAATTCATTTCATATATGTATTTTGTTTTTTCACATTGATTGTTCTTTTTAAAAGAAATTAAATATAATTGAAAAGGAAAATTAAATATGAGAGGTGGTTTTATTAATTAAACTTTCTTTTCTATGTACATATTTATTTTAATGGAAGTAAAAATGTTGGCAACGAGAAGAAACAGAAACAAAAGCATATGAAGAATCAATAGTATTGTTAAAAACTATAAAAGAATGAGAAAAAATTTGTATATAAATTATATCTCATTTATTATTTAAATATTTTATGTTTTTATTAATAAAATTGGTCGAATAATACTTTATAATTTGCTTTATTATTATAAAAAACAAAGTGTCAACGATAAAATGGAAAATGAAAATGAATTAGATCCAAGAATTCAGGTATGTAATTTAAAATTATAATAATAATAATAATATCATCATATTTATTTATAAAATCTTTGTACATTGTACTCTTGTATAGCTGTAACAGTAGGCTGCATTTTTAACTTTATTGTTACTTTTTGCAAACCGAAGATGTGGTGGAGCTGTAGAATTGAAGATGTTTCTGATTTTAAATCCCCTCTACCCTATTCCCCACCGATCCGATGAACAAAATAAATAATGCTATGATATTTCGATTTATTTTATATATTCGCAAAACCAGTTTTTGTTTCCGAGTGTATTAACATTTATAATTTATACCTATTTTTAATTATTATCCAATGTTTTTTAACCTTCAACAAATTTACATTATTTATAAATTAATAGGAAATTTAATAATAAAATTCATATTAGTAAAATTTGTACATATTTTATTGACTTGATCCATATGAATTGAATTACAAATAAAATTATGAATAATGATTTATCAAAATTATTTTAAGGTGCTAGCTTAGCCCCTTATGATTTTATTTTTTTTTTTATCTAATAATAACACGTGATTATTACAAAAAAAAAAATAAATAAAAATGTACATCGCAATTTTTGGTCAAATGCATATATTTCACTAAACATTTTTGTTAAAAACCTCTTCTAATTTTTTCGTGTATACCGGCACATTCTGATTAATTTAATAATATTTAAAATTGATAATATGAAAAATTGAAAAATTCACAAAAATTACGTAAATGTCCACAAACAGAAACAATGCATTATTGTCGTAAAAAAGGCAATATTTAATTGTGTATTTGATCTGACTATTTCAATTTTTTATATAAGAAATGTGTGAGCAAAAACACACAAATAATTTATTTTAATTATAAAATTATTAAAGTAAAAAAAAAAAATTGGTGTCCTAATTATTTTCACATATAAAATAGATAGATTTAACAATATGATGCAATAATTTACGTCCGTAGAATTACATATTCACAATTTATATTAGAGCAAATATTCTATTTTAAAAGCTAACGGTATATTTTATTATAGTACGTACAGGTAAATTGTCAATTTAATGTGAGAAAATACATTGAAGGTATACTTTGTTTATATGAATGTATTTTGATTAGCATTACATACACAATAACATTTATATGACTAATGCCTAATATTTGAATAAAAGATTAAAATTTATTAATTACATAAAATAAGACGATTTTATTGCCTTTTTCCTATTTCACGTATATATAATAATATTATAATATGCATAAATTATATTGCAAGTATATTATTATTTTTATTATAGTTACATTTATATCAATGAAGAAAAATTATTCAACAGGATATTAATTAGTATCTGTTAAAGTAAACGTTGTAATTTGAATTTTTAAACATATAATAGACAAACAATTAAATGCAAATATACATAGTTTTTATAAATAAATATATTATCTTCTGTATAATATTATTTATTCGTATATAATGTAATTTAAAAAAAACTAAAATGTTGATGATCTTAAACTATCGATAACAAATAACATCAAAATTATATAATTTAAAAAAACAATGTTTATGGTTTGTACACACATAATTTTTTAATAAAGCAAATAATTAGGTATATATATATTTATAAAAATATATAATACTTAAATCTTTAGTTTTACCAAATCTAATAATACATTATACTTAATTATATGTAAATTTATTTGATTTTTACTTATTCGTACACATATATTTTAAATGTATATTGTTACAAATATATACAATATATATAGATCAATAATCGATATGTTAATTTGGTTGGTTGCATATAGTCACCTTTTGCTAATACACCATTTTATTCTGTTTTCATTATAGAATTTTGATGACACGATAAACAATTATCATTCTAATTCAAAATTTGCTAATGAATTAAAGATTTCTTGTATATTTTGAAATTTTTTTTTATAATATTTTGCCATTTCGTCTAAGACGGATTCATTTAATTTTGTTTCCAAAATTTCATGTATGCTATCTAATTGTGCCGTCCATTCGACTTTGGAATTTTGTAAATATTTTATAATATTATTATTATTCTCTGATAAAATACTTATAACATTATTAAATTTATCCAATGAAGCTTTATTTTTTAATATCTCATATTCAGCTTTTTCAGCTAATAATTCTTCAATCCAATCTTTTGATATTAATGATTTTTTCAAAAATTGCAATTCATCTATTACAAATGTATTTTGTGTTTTTACTAATTTTATTTGTTCTTTGTAAATGTCTAACGTTAATTTTGTATCACGTTTTAAACCATTTATTTCCTTACAAATATGTTCATAATTATTATTTCGTGTTTCTATAGTTAATTGTAACATGTCATCAATTTTATTTATATTTTCTTTAGTTACGTTTTGAATAAATTCAATTCCTAAATTCATTGATTCCGATTTCATTTCTAGTTGTTTTATACGTTCTTCAAATCCAGGTGAACATGCCTTTGTTTTCTTCGATGATACCTCTTTGTTATTTTTACTAATCATTTCAAATTCATTACATAATTTTCCAAATTGACATTCAATAACTCCAATTTTTTCTATAGCTAATTTGGTTGCATCAACTCTTTTTGTAATATTTAAAGCATTACACATTTCATTAATTGGATTTGTTGATGGTTGTAATGCATCCGATTTTGGAACATCATTTATCAATTTAATATTATTTGGTAATATATTTTTTATATTACCATGAATATTAATTCCATTTGTTACAGATATTGGTGTTATAGGAGAATCTGTTGTATTTTTTTTTAAATTTTCATTAATAATTAAAATTTTATTGACATTATTTTTCTCATTCCTGTTGCTATTTGCACTTGTATTTACATAACGTTTGGTAATTGTTATTGCCGGTTTTGATGATATATTTTTAATCAAATTTTTTATTTTATTATGATTTTGTTTATTTTGAAATTCAACAGAATATTCTTCTAAATGCAATTGCTTTGCAATAATATGCAACAATACATGCAATACATTAAAATTTATATTACCATTGTCCGGTGTACCAACAGCTAAATCAATTAATTGTGTTATACACATTTTACCAGATGACATTTTATTATTATATATTTATTGTATTTTTTTTTCTTTTTATTTGTTTATTATATTCTATTTATTATATTATTATATTTATTATTTTATTTATTATTTTAATATTTATTATATTATATTATTATATTTATTATATTATTTATTATTTTAATATTTATTATATTATATTATTATATTTATTATATTATTTATTATTTTAATATTTATTATATTATATTATTATATTTATTATATTATTTATTATTTTAATATTTATTATATTATATTATTATATTTATTATATTATTTATTATTTTAATATTTATTATATTATATTATTATATTTATTATATTATTTATTATTTTAATATTTATTATATTATATTATAATATTTATTGTTATTAATAAAATCAAAATAAACAATTACAAATTAATAATTAAAAAGTAATGTCATAGTAACAAATTATAAATATAAGCTACTACGATTGGAATGAATTATTATTTGTTAAAGGTTTTTTTATTATTTATTTATTTTAATTGTTTACTATATTCTAACGTAAAATTATGTGTAATGTTACCACGTTTAATTATCGATTCGGGTTTTTCGTCCAATAACTTATGCCATATAGATACCCAATATCAATATTTATATATATATATAAAATAGGTGAGTACTTTATGGACCAAATTGTGGATAACTTGGATGAGTAAATGAACATTTTTCCTTCAATAGCTTTTCATTTAATTTGATCATGATTTTGTAAGTTAAAATATTTGATAAATGATTTTTTGTTATTTTCATGGAAATTATATTGAAAGTTAAAGCGATTTGTTCGCGGTTACGCAATCAAAAAACGTTTACTCATAATTTTCTGACAGTATACAAATTAAAATAATAATAAATAATCGTTATGAATTTATTTTGAGAATTTTAAACGCAGAAAATATCTATGCCTTCGTTAAACATCAATAGTAAAGCAAAACCGAACAGGTTTCAGATAGAAAGGAATGCTCTGTATTTGATCAGAAATATTGTGTATTATTTACTTAAAATACGGATCGCTACCGACAACTTCTTCTTCATTATAATGCATCATCACATACAGAAAAAACCAGTTAAAAATATATTAAAATCGGTGGGTTTGGTAGTACTCGTATACCAACAGAATTGGCTCAATCAGATTACCATTCTTCTACCGATGACAAATGTAGCATCTTAAAATTATTGTATTTTATTGCTTATTAATCGGATACCATTTAAACATGATAAAAAAATTTTGTTGGAAAACGGAAAAAGAAAAATATTCTCAAATTGAAACATTTTTATATTTTTAAATTATAGTATTTTTCTTACCTTACATTGAATTGTGTGATGATGATGATTACTGATTTTTTAGACAATTACCCATTACGTACTGGATCAAGTGATAATTTTGCCAGAATATATATAGCTGTAGCTACATCTTAAATGTATTTGACAAATAAACCACAGCATACTATTCATTCTTATTATCACTGATCGTTCATGTATGATGATCGCTAGCATATTTGTTTCTGTACTGGCATAATTTGTAATACTTCATTGCTTCCAAATTAGGTGTATATTGCATTCATTATTAAAATTTTGAAAAACTGGTTACGGTACTAATAGGCCCATATTATTTTCGATTTTCTTTACCTCGAACACCAAATCTTCTACTAAAATAATCATTGGCTGCAGCTTATTTAACTAAAATATAAATTAAATATTATTTTTAATTAATTTAATACGTTTTTATATATTACTTTTTTTTTTAGAGGTTATGTTACATGAGACATCTTTTAAAAACACAATCTTAAAAGGAATATTATTTCTTTTCAGTTGGAAACCGTAAAATCATTAAGAAATATATAATCATCATTTGAAATGGTAATTTTTATAATTATTTATGATAAATTATAAAAAAAACAAATTTCTTTTACATATAGTGAAGTCAAGAGAAAAACTATTACACAAACACAAATATTTAGCGTAAAAAATGTTACAAAAATTATTTTATTAATTTGTCAACAAAATCTTTAAATGAGTTAAATACTTAGAACTATTCGAAAATTCCATTACTATTCACAACTAGTATTATTATTATCATTATTTGTTATTTGTTTATCGTCTCGATTGCAATGACCATATGGATGGACCATATGAACGTTTATTTATTTAATTTTTATTTAGTTTTATTTATTTATATTTTTTTATACATCAATTATTCATAACCGATTTTGTCTTCGCAGCGAAACGTCAAACTATATATAAAAAAATGTATAGTTTATTTTTGGGTTTGGGGGTAAACAATGGAAGTAAGAGAACCTGGAAGCTGGAACATATAATATAAAAACATAACCCTAACATAAAAGTAAAGACATAATGTTCAGTCAGTACTCGTTTCGTAAAGACACGTATCGTTTCGTCAAGTGAAAACTTCTTCCCACAATGCTTTATGAAAGAAACGTTGAATCTGTCAATGATAATAGCCGTGATAATATAATTATTTATTAAAAAAATATTATATATATATATTAGTAATAATAGTTTTCCTATAACTATAATATACATTCAGTCAAATAAGTACCCGGAAATTTGAAATAAAACACAAACAACTTATCAATCATCTAAATTTATTATATCCCCTTCAAAATAGGCCCCTTCTGAGGCAATACACTTCTTCCAACGAACAATCCAATCATCGAAACACTTTTTAAAGCTATATTCCGAGATGGCCTTCAATTCTCGTTGCGAATTAGTTTTGATGTCTTCAATGCTCTCAAAACGGGTTCCACGAAGTGGTAATTTGAGTTTTGGAAACAGGAAAAAGTCACATGGTGCCATATCTGGAGAGTACGGTGGTTGTTCGATGATATTTGTTGAATTTTTGTTCAAAAACTCGTTAACAATGATCGCTTTGTGCGCTGGTGCATTATCGTGGTGCAAAATCCAACTGTTGTTCCGCCACAAATCTGGTCTTTTGCGACGAACATTCTCTCTCAAACGCTTCATAACGCCAAGATAATATTCTTTATTGACGGTTTGTCCCTCCGGTAAGAATTCCGAATGAACAACACCACGAATATCGAAGAAAACGGTCAGCATCACCTTGATTTTCGATTTGCTTTGGCGCGGTTTTTTCGGTTTCGGCTCATTTTTGGCGCGCCATTCCGATGATTGTTGACTTGTTTGCATGTCGTACTCGTAAACCCATGTCTCGTCACCAGTTATGATGCGTTCGATGAACGTTGGATCTGAATTTACGCGTTCAAGCATGTCTTCAGCCACCTTACTGCGATTCATTTTTTGAAGAAAATTCAGATCTTTTGGCACCAATCGCGCTGCGACTTTCCGCATACCCAAAACATCAACCAAAATATGACGAGCGGTCTCATGAGACATGTTCATTTCTTTGGCTATCTCTCGCAAACTATTATGACGATTTTCGAGCACCATTACCTTTATTTTGTCGACGTTTTCTTCAGTTGAAGAGGTCGAAGGCCGTCCTGAACGTGGCAAATCGTTCACTTCTTCTCGCCCCTCTTTGAACGATTTATACCAATCGTAAACTTGAGTTTTCGACATGGTTGAATCACCAAATGTTTTTTTCAACATTTCCAATGTTTTGACACAAGAAATTTCGTTTGAAACACAAAATTTCACACAAACTCTTTGATCGATATTTTTATCCATAGTAAAAATCGCAACGCACACAAAAGGTTGACTTGTTCCTAATGACGCCGTAAGCAAACTAAATCACACATAGCAATAAAAATTCACAGAATGGTGGCTGACAGTTGTGTCAACCTGAGAAAAAAATTTTTTTTAAATATTCTCAGAGAGAAAATTAAAAATGAGAATTTCCGGGTACTTATTTGGCTGAATGTATATATATATATATTTTTTCAATATTCTTACTTTTGTAAAAATTTTGTTCACAACACAATTTGTACTAAATAAATATGGTTTTATCAAACCGTTTCAAACCGACAATACAGAAAGTAAACTAACTTTTCCGTTTCGTACGAAAAAATATTGAATTCTGTTTGTCTATGTGTCACGTCAATACAAATTTCATATATAAACAAAATTTTCTACTACTAAAATTTTCTACTACTACAGCCTACTTATCGAAACGATACGAAACGGAAAATTTTCTATTCTGCTTCTAATTAACACTTTTTTACACTAAGCTCAGAGAAGATATACGATTTCATGATGGTGACGTTTGCTGAGTCGTGACAGTCGTGAATACGAGTTCATGAATTTTGATGGATTTCATTGATTTAATTCATTATGAAATGAAGATATTTAATATTTTGATAATGGTATTGGCGTTTTTAGTTTCTCTGGGTTTTTTTGTTTGTTTTTATTTTTTTTTACATTTCATATATTTTCATATCGTACAAAATCAAATAGGAAACATTTTAAAAATATTTTCCATCTATAGAATATTATAATAGTTAAAATTAAATTAAAATAATTTAGTTACACAAATAAATCAAAATATTAAAAATAAATGACACACAATAACGATCAAATAAAATGATTAATTTCTATTAATAATATTCATTTGTGAATTGTTTTGTGCTATCGTATTGTATTTCTCAAGTGTGTGTGTGTGTGTGTGTGTTTTGTTGTTTTGTGTTGTGTGTTTTTGCTGTTTTTTTATTTTATTTTAATTTGCGATTTGCGTTCGTTGAATTCATTTCATATATGTATTTTGTTTTTTCACATTGATTGTTCTTTTTAAAAGAAATTAAATATAATTGAAAAGGAAAATTAAATATGAGAGGTGGTTTTATTAATTAAACTTTCTTTTCTATGTACATATTTATTTTAATGGAAGTAAAAATGTTGGCAACGAGAAGAAACAGAAACAAAAGCATATGAAGAATCAATAGTATTGTTAAAAACTATAAAAGAATGAGAAAAAATTTGTATATAAATTATATCTCATTTATTATTTAAATATTTTATGTTTTTATTAATAAAATTGGTCGAATAATACTTTATAATTTGCTTTATTATTATAAAAAACAAAGTGTCAACGATAAAATGGAAAATGAAAATGAATTAGATCCAAGAATTCAGGTATGTAATTTAAAATTATAATAATAATAATAATATCATCATATTTATTTATAAAATCTTTGTACATTGTACTCTTGTATAGCTGTAACAGTAGGCTGCATTTTTAACTTTATTGTTACTTTTTGCAAACCGAAGATGTGGTGGAGCTGTAGAATTGAAGATGTTTCTGATTTTAAATCCCCTCTACCCTATTCCCCACCGATCCGATGAACAAAATAAATAATGCTATGATATTTCGATTTATTTTATATATTCGCAAAACCAGTTTTTGTTTCCGAGTGTATTAACATTTATAATTTATACCTATTTTTAATTATTATCCAATGTTTTTTAACCTTCAACAAATTTACATTATTTATAAATTAATAGGAAATTTAATAATAAAATTCATATTAGTAAAATTTGTACATATTTTATTGACTTGATCCATATGAATTGAATTACAAATAAAATTATGAATAATGATTTATCAAAATTATTTTAAGGTGCTAGCTTAGCCCCTTATGATTTTATTTTTTTTTTTATCTAATAATAACACGTGATTATTACAAAAAAAAAAATAAATAAAAATGTACATCGCAATTTTTGGTCAAATGCATATATTTCACTAAACATTTTTGTTAAAAACCTCTTCTAATTTTTTCGTGTATACCGGCACATTCTGATTAATTTAATAATATTTAAAATTGATAATATGAAAAATTGAAAAATTCACAAAAATTACGTAAATGTCCACAAACAGAAACAATGCATTATTGTCGTAAAAAAGGCAATATTTAATTGTGTATTTGATCTGACTATTTCAATTTTTTATATAAGAAATGTGTGAGCAAAAACACACAAATAATTTATTTTAATTATAAAATTATTAAAGTAAAAAAAAAAAATTGGTGTCCTAATTATTTTCACATATAAAATAGATAGATTTAACAATATGATGCAATAATTTACGTCCGTAGAATTACATATTCACAATTTATATTAGAGCAAATATTCTATTTTAAAAGCTAACGGTATATTTTATTATAGTACGTACAGGTAAATTGTCAATTTAATGTGAGAAAATACATTGAAGGTATACTTTGTTTATATGAATGTATTTTGATTAGCATTACATACACAATAACATTTATATGACTAATGCCTAATATTTGAATAAAAGATTAAAATTTATTAATTACATAAAATAAGACGATTTTATTGCCTTTTTCCTATTTCACGTATATATAATAATATTATAATATGCATAAATTATATTGCAAGTATATTATTATTTTTATTATAGTTACATTTATATCAATGAAGAAAAATTATTCAACAGGATATTAATTAGTATCTGTTAAAGTAAACGTTGTAATTTGAATTTTTAAACATATAATAGACAAACAATTAAATGCAAATATACATAGTTTTTATAAATAAATATATTATCTTCTGTATAATATTATTTATTCGTATATAATGTAATTTAAAAAAAACTAAAATGTTGATGATCTTAAACTATCGATAACAAATAACATCAAAATTATATAATTTAAAAAAACAATGTTTATGGTTTGTACACACATAATTTTTTAATAAAGCAAATAATTAGGTATATATATATTTATAAAAATATATAATACTTAAATCTTTAGTTTTACCAAATCTAATAATACATTATACTTAATTATATGTAAATTTATTTGATTTTTACTTATTCGTACACATATATTTTAAATGTATATTGTTACAAATATATACAATATATATAGATCAATAATCGATATGTTAATTTGGTTGGTTGCATATAGTCACCTTTTGCTAATACACCATTTTATTCTGTTTTCATTATAGAATTTTGATGACACGATAAACAATTATCATTCTAATTCAAAATTTGCTAATGAATTAAAGATTTCTTGTATATTTTGAAATTTTTTTTTATAATATTTTGCCATTTCGTCTAAGACGGATTCATTTAATTTTGTTTCCAAAATTTCATGTATGCTATCTAATTGTGCCGTCCATTCGACATTGGAATTTTGTAAATATTTTATAATATTATTATTATTCTCTGATAAAATACTTATAACATTATTAAATTTATCCAATGAAGCTTTATTTTTTAATATCTCATATTCAGCTTTTTCAGCTAATAATTCTTCAATCCAATCTTTTGATATTAATGATTTTTTCAAAAATTGCAATTCATCTATTACAAATGTATTTTGTGTTTTTACTAATTTTATTTGTTCTTTGTAAATGTCTAACGTTAATTTTGTATCACGTTTTAAACCATTTATTTCCTTACAAATATGTTCATAATTATTATTTCGTGTTTCTATAGTTAATTGTAACATGTCATCAATTTTATTTATATTTTCTTTAGTTACGTTTTGAATAAATTCAATTCCTAAATTCATTGATTCCGATTTCATTTCTAGTTGTTTTATACGTTCTTCAAATCCAGGTGAACATGCCTTTGTTTTCTTCGATGATACCTCTTTGATATTTTTACTAATCATTTCAAATTCATTACATAATTTTCCAAATTGACATCCAATAACTCCAGTTTTTTCTATAGCTAATTTGGTTGCATCAACTCTTTTTGTAATATTTAAAGCATTACACATTTCATTAATTGGATTTGTTGATGGTTGTAATGCATCCGATTTTGGAACATCATTTATCAATTTAATATTATTTGGTAATATATTTTTTATATTACCATGAATAATAATTCCATTTGTTACAGATATTGGTGTTATAGGAGAATCTGTTGTATTTTTTTTTAAATTTTCATTAATAATTAAAATTTTATTGACATTATTTTTCTCATTCCTGTTGCTATTTGCACTTGTATTTACATAACGTTTGGTAATTGTTATTGCCGGTTTTGATGATATATTTTTAATCAAATTTTTTATTTTATTATGATTTTGTTTATTTTGAAATTCAACAGAATATTCTTCTAAATGCAATTGCTTTGCAATAATATGCAACAATACATGCAATACATTAAAATTTATATTACCATTGTCCGGTGTACCAACAGCTAAATCAATTAATTGTGTTATACACATTTTACCAGATGACATTTTATTATTATATTTATTATTTTATTTATTATTTTAATATTTATTATATTATATTATTATATTTATTATATTATTTATTATTTTAATATTTATTATATTATATTATTATATTTAT
Source organism: Bibio marci (assembly GCA_910594885.2). Lineage (NCBI taxonomy): Eukaryota > Metazoa > Arthropoda > Insecta > Diptera > Bibionidae > Bibio > Bibio marci. The sequence continues at coordinate 30,456,057 of OU343118.1, read as the reverse complement.
TATATTATTTATTATTTTAATATTTATTATATTATATTATTATATTTATTATTTTATTTATTATTTTAATATTTATTATATTATATTATTATATTTATTATATTATTTATTATTTTAATATTTATTATATTATATTATTATATTTATTATTTTATTTATTATTTTAATATTTATTATATTATATTATTATATTTATTATATTATTTATTATTTTAATATTTATTATATTATATTATTATATTTATTATTTTATTTATTATTTTAATATTTATTATATTATATTATTATATTTATTATATTATTTATTATTTTAATATTTATTATATTATATTATTATATTTATTATTTTATTTATTATTTTAATATTTATTATATTATATTATTATATTTATTATATTATTTATTATTTTAATATTTATTATATTATATTATTATATTTATTATATTATTTATTATTTTAATATTTATTATATTATATTATAATATTTATTGTTATTAATAAAATCAAAATAAACAATTACAAATTAATAATTAAAAAGTAATGTCATAGAAACAAATTATAAATATAAGCTACTACGATTGGAATGAATTATTATTTGTTAAAGGTTTTTTTATTATTTATTTATTTTAATTGTTTACTATATTCTAACGTAAAATTATGTGTAATGTTACCACGTTTAATTATCGATTCGGGTTTTTCGTCCAATAACTTATGCCATATAGATACCCAATATCAATATTTATATATATATATAAAATAGGTGAGTACTTTATGGACCAAATTGTGGATAACTTGGATGAGTAAATGAACATTTTTCCTTCAATAGCTTTTCATTTAATTTGATCATGATTTTGTAAGTTAAAATATTTGATAAATGATTTTTTGTTATTTTCATGGAAATTATATTGAAAGTTAAAGCGATTTGTTCGCGGTTACGCAATCAAAAAACGTTTACTCATAATTTTCTGACAGTATACAAATTAAAATAATAATAAATAATCGTTATGAATTTATTTTGAGAATTTTAAACGCAGAAAATATCTATGCCTTCGTTAAACATCAATAGTAAAGCAAAACCGAACAGGTTTCAGATAGAAAGGAATGCTCTGTATTTGATCAGAAATATTGTGTATTATTTACTTAAAATACGGATCGCTACCGACAACTTCTTCTTCATTATAATGCATCATCACATACAGAAAAAACCAGTTAAAAATATATTAAAATCGGTGGGTTTGGTAGTACTCGTATACCAACAGAATTGGCTCAATCAGATTACCATTCTTCTACCGATGACAAATGTAGCATCTTAAAATTATTGTATTTTATTGCTTATTAATCGGATACCATTTAAACATGATAAAAAAATTTTGTTGGAAAACGGAAAAAGAAAAATATTCTCAAATTGAAACATTTTTATATTTTTAAATTATAGTATTTTTCTTACCTTACATTGAATTGTGTGATGATGATGATTACTGATTTTTTAGACAATTACCCATTACGTACTGGATCAAGTGATAATTTTGCCAGAATATATATAGCTGTAGCTACATCTTAAATGTATTTGACAAATAAACCACAGCATACTATTCATTCTTATTATCACTGATCGTTCATGTATGATGATCGCTAGCATATTTGTTTCTGTACTGGCATAATTTGTAATACTTCATTGCTTCCAAATTAGGTGTATATTGCATTCATTATTAAAATTTTGAAAAACTGGTTACGGTACTAATAGGCACATATTATTTTCGATTTTCTTTACCTCGAACACCAAATCTTCTACTAAAATAATCATTGGCTGCAGCTTATTTAACTAAAATATAAATTAAATATTATTTTTAATTAATTTAATACGTTTTTATATATTACTTTTTTTTTTAGAGGTTATGTTACATGAGACATCTTTTAAAAACACAATCTTAAAAGGAATATTATTTCTTTTCAGTTGGAAACCGTAAAATCATTAAGAAATATATAATCATCATTTGAAATGGTAATTTTTATAATTATTTATGATAAATTATAAAAAAAACAAATTTCTTTTACATATAGTGAAGTCAAGAGAAAAACTATTACACAAACACAAATATTTAGCGTAAAAAATGTTACAAAAATTATTTTATTAATTTGTCAACAAAATCTTTAAATGAGTTAAATACTTAGAACTATTCGAAAATTCCATTACTATTCACAACTAGTATTATTATTATCATTATTTGTTATTTGTTTATCGTCTCGATTGCAATGACCATATGGATGGACCATATGAACGTTTATTTATTTAATTTTTATTTAGTTTTATTTATTTATATTTTTTTATACATCAATTATTCATAACCGATTTTGTCTTCGCAGCGAAACGTCAAACTATATATAAAAAAATGTATAGTTGATTTTTGGGTTTGGGGGTAAACAATGGAAGTAAGAGAACCTGGAAGCTGGAACATATAATATAAAAACATAACCCTAACATAAAAGTAAAGACATAATGTTCAGTCAGTACTCGTTTCGTAAAGACACGTATCGTTTCGTCAAGTGAAAACTTCTTCCCACAATGCTTTATGAAAGAAACGTTGAATCTGTCAATGATAATAGCCGTGATAATATAATTATTTATTAAAAAAATATTATATATATATTAGTAATAATAGTTTTCCTATAACTATAATATATATATATATATATTTTTTCAATATTCTTACTTTTATAAAAATTTTGTTCACAACACAATTTGTACTAAATAAATATGGTTTTATCAAACCGTTTCAAACCGACAATACAGAAAGTAAACTAACTTTTCCGTTTTGTACGAAAAAATATTGAATTCTGTTTGTCTATGTGTCACGTCAATACAAATTTCATATATAAACAAAATTTTCTACTACTAAAATTTTCTACTACTACAGCCTACTTATCGAAACGATACGAAACGGAAAATTTTCTATTCTGCTTCTAATTAACACTTTTTTACACTAAGCTCAGAGAAGATATACGATTTCATGATGGTGACGTTTGCTGAGTCGTGACAGTCGTGAATACGAGTTCATGAATTTTGATGGATTTCATTGATTTAATTCATTATGAAATGAAGATATTTAATATTTTGATAATGGTATTGGCGTTTTTAGTTTCTCTGGGTTTTTTTGTTTGTTTTTATTTTTTTTTACATTTCATATATTTTCATATCGTACAAAATCAAATAGGAAACATTTTAAAAATATTTTCCATCTATAGAATATTATAATAGTTAAAATTAAATTAAAATAATTTAGTTACACAAATAAATCAAAATATTAAAAATAAATGACACACAATAACGATCAAATAAAATGATTAATTTCTATTAATAATATTCATTTGTGAATTGTTTTGTGCTATCGTATTGTATTTCTCAAGTGTGTGTGTGTGTGTGTGTTTTGTTGTTTTGTGTTGTGTGTTTTTGCTGTTTTTTTATTTTATTTTAATTTGCGATTTGCGTTCGTTGAATTCATTTCATATATGTATTTTGTTTTTTCACATTGATTGTTCTTTTTAAAAGAAATTAAATATAATTGAAAAGGAAAATTAAATATGAGAGGTGGTTTTATTAATTAAACTTTCTTTTCTATGTACATATTTATTTTAATGGAAGTAAAAATGTTGGCAACGAGAAGAAACAGAAACAAAAGCATATGAAGAATCAATAGTATTGTTAAAAACTATAAAAGAATGAGAAAAAATTTGTATATAAATTATATCTCATTTATTATTTAAATATTTTATGTTTTTATTAATAAAATTGGTCGAATAATACTTTATAATTTGCTTTATTATTATAAAAAACAAAGTGTCAACGATAAAATGGAAAATGAAAATGAATTAGATCCAAGAATTCAGGTATGTAATTTAAAATTATAATAATAATAATAATATCATCATATTTATTTATAAAATCTTTGTACATTGTACTCTTGTATAGCTGTAACAGTAGGCTGCATTTTTAACTTTATTGTTACTTTTTGCAAACCGAAGATGTGGTGGAGCTGTAGAATTGAAGATGTTTCTGATTTTAAATCCCCTCTACCCTATTCCCCACCGATCCGATGAACAAAATAAATAATGCTATGATATTTCGATTTATTTTATATATTCGCAAAACCAGTTTTTGTTTCCGAGTGTATTAACATTTATAATTTATACCTATTTTTAATTATTATCCAATGTTTTTTAACCTTCAACAAATTTACATTATTTATAAATTAATAGGAAATTTAATAATAAAATTCATATTAGTAAAATTTGTACATATTTTATTGACTTGATCCATATGAATTGAATTACAAATAAAATTATGAATAATGATTTATCAAAATTATTTTAAGGTGCTAGCTTAGCCCCTTATGATTTTATTTTTTTTTTTATCTAATAATAACACGTGATTATTACAAAAAAAAAAATAAATAAAAATGTACATCGCAATTTTTGGTCAAATGCATATATTTCACTAAACATTTTTGTTAAAAACCTCTTCTAATTTTTTCGTGTATACCGGCACATTCTGATTAATTTAATAATATTTAAAATTGATAATATGAAAAATTGAAAAATTCACAAAAATTACGTAAATGTCCACAAACAGAAACAATGCATTATTGTCGTAAAAAAGGCAATATTTAATTGTGTATTTGATCTGACTATTTCAATTTTTTATATAAGAAATGTGTGAGCAAAAACACACAAATAATTTATTTTAATTATAAAATTATTAAAGTAAAAAAAAAAAATTGGTGTCCTAATTATTTTCACATATAAAATAGATAGATTTAACAATATGATGCAATAATTTACGTCCGTAGAATTACATATTCACAATTTATATTAGAGCAAATATTCTATTTTAAAAGCTAACGGTATATTTTATTATAGTACGTACAGGTAAATTGTCAATTTAATGTGAGAAAATACATTGAAGGTATACTTTGTTTATATGAATGTATTTTGATTAGCATTACATACACAATAACATTTATATGACTAATGCCTAATATTTGAATAAAAGATTAAAATTTATTAATTACATAAAATAAGACGATTTTATTGCCTTTTTCCTATTTCACGTATATATAATAATATTATAATATGCATAAATTATATTGCAAGTATATTATTATTTTTATTATAGTTACATTTATATCAATGAAGAAAAATTATTCAACAGGATATTAATTAGTATCTGTTAAAGTAAACGTTGTAATTTGAATTTTTAAACATATAATAGACAAACAATTAAATGCAAATATACATAGTTTTTATAAATAAATATATTATCTTCTGTATAATATTATTTATTCGTATATAATGTAATTTAAAAAAAACTAAAATGTTGATGATCTTAAACTATCGATAACAAATAACATCAAAATTATATAATTTAAAAAAACAATGTTTATGGTTTGTACACACATAATTTTTTAATAAAGCAAATAATTAGGTATATATATATTTATAAAAATATATAATACTTAAATCTTTAGTTTTACCAAATCTAATAATACATTATACTTAATTATATGTAAATTTATTTGATTTTTACTTATTCGTACACATATATTTTAAATGTATATTGTTACAAATATATACAATATATATAGATCAATAATCGATATGTTAATTTGGTTGGTTGCATATAGTCACCTTTTGCTAATACACCATTTTATTCTGTTTTCATTATAGAATTTTGATGACACGATAAACAATTATCATTCTAATTCAAAATTTGCTAATGAATTAAAGATTTCTTGTATATTTTGAAATTTTTTTTTATAATATTTTGCCATTTCGTCTAAGACGGATTCATTTAATTTTGTTTCCAAAATTTCATGTATGCTATCTAATTGTGCCGTCCATTCGACATTGGAATTTTGTAAATATTTTATAATATTATTATTATTCTCTGATAAAATACTTATAACATTATTAAATTTATCCAATGAAGCTTTATTTTTTAATATCTCATATTCAGCTTTTTCAGCTAATAATTCTTCAATCCAATCTTTTGATATTAATGATTTTTTCAAAAATTGCAATTCATCTATTACAAATGTATTTTGTGTTTTTACTAATTTTATTTGTTCTTTGTAAATGTCTAACGTTAATTTTGTATCACGTTTTAAACCATTTATTTCCTTACAAATATGTTCATAATTATTATTTCGTGTTTCTATAGTTAATTGTAACATGTCATCAATTTTATTTATATTTTCTTTAGTTACGTTTTGAATAAATTCAATTCCTAAATTCATTGATTCCGATTTCATTTCTAGTTGTTTTATACGTTCTTCAAATCCAGGTGAACATGCCTTTGTTTTCTTCGATGATACCTCTTTGATATTTTTACTAATCATTTCAAATTCATTACATAATTTTCCAAATTGACATCCAATAACTCCAGTTTTTTCTATAGCTAATTTGGTTGCATCAACTCTTTTTGTAATATTTAAAGCATTACACATTTCATTAATTGGATTTGTTGATGGTTGTAATGCATCCGATTTTGGAACATCATTTATCAATTTAATATTATTTGGTAATATATTTTTTATATTACCATGAATAATAATTCCATTTGTTACAGATATTGGTGTTATAGGAGAATCTGTTGTATTTTTTTTTAAATTTTCATTAATAATTAAAATTTTATTGACATTATTTTTCTCATTCCTGTTGCTATTTGCACTTGTATTTACATAACGTTTGGTAATTGTTATTGCCGGTTTTGATGATATATTTTTAATCAAATTTTTTATTTTATTATGATTTTGTTTATTTTGAAATTCAACAGAATATTCTTCTAAATGCAATTGCTTTGCAATAATATGCAACAATACATGCAATACATTAAAATTTATATTACCATTGTCCGGTGTACCAACAGCTAAATCAATTAATTGTGTTATACACATTTTACCAGATGACATTTTATTATTATATTTATTATTTTATTTATTATTTTAATATTTATTATATTATATTATTATATTTATTATATTATTTATTATTTTAATATTTATTATATTATATTATTATATTTATTATATTATTTATTATTTTAATATTTATTATATTATATTATTATATTTATTATTTTATTTATTATTTTAATATTTATTATATTATATTATTATATTTATTATATTATTTATTATTTTAATATTTATTATATTATATTATTATATTTATTATTTTATTTATTATTTTAATATTTATTATATTATATTATTATATTTATTATATTATTTATTATTTTAATATTTATTATATTATATTATTATATTTATTATTTTATTTATTATTTTAATATTTATTATATTATATTATTATATTTATTATATTATTTATTATTTTAATATTTATTATATTATATTATTATATTTATTATTTTATTTATTATTTTAATATTTATTATATTATATTATTATATTTATTATATTATTTATTATTTTAATATTTATTATATTATATTATTATATTTATTATATTATTTATTATTTTAATATTTATTATATTATATTATAATATTTATTGTTATTAATAAAATCAAAATAAACAATTACAAATTAATAATTAAAAAGTAATGTCATAGAAACAAATTATAAATATAAGCTACTACGATTGGAATGAATTATTATTTGTTAAAGGTTTTTTTATTATTTATTTATTTTAATTGTTTACTATATTCTAACGTAAAATTATGTGTAATGTTACCACGTTTAATTATCGATTCGGGTTTTTCGTCCAATAACTTATGCCATATAGATACCCAATATCAATATTTATATATATATATAAAATAGGTGAGTACTTTATGGACCAAATTGTGGATAACTTGGATGAGTAAATGAACATTTTTCCTTCAATAGCTTTTCATTTAATTTGATCATGATTTTGTAAGTTAAAATATTTGATAAATGATTTTTTGTTATTTTCATGGAAATTATATTGAAAGTTAAAGCGATTTGTTCGCGGTTACGCAATCAAAAAACGTTTACTCATAATTTTCTGACAGTATACAAATTAAAATAATAATAAATAATCGTTATGAATTTATTTTGAGAATTTTAAACGCAGAAAATATCTATGCCTTCGTTAAACATCAATAGTAAAGCAAAACCGAACAGGTTTCAGATAGAAAGGAATGCTCTGTATTTGATCAGAAATATTGTGTATTATTTACTTAAAATACGGATCGCTACCGACAACTTCTTCTTCATTATAATGCATCATCACATACAGAAAAAACCAGTTAAAAATATATTAAAATCGGTGGGTTTGGTAGTACTCGTATACCAACAGAATTGGCTCAATCAGATTACCATTCTTCTACCGATGACAAATGTAGCATCTTAAAATTATTGTATTTTATTGCTTATTAATCGGATACCATTTAAACATGATAAAAAAATTTTGTTGGAAAACGGAAAAAGAAAAATATTCTCAAATTGAAACATTTTTATATTTTTAAATTATAGTATTTTTCTTACCTTACATTGAATTGTGTGATGATGATGATTACTGATTTTTTAGACAATTACCCATTACGTACTGGATCAAGTGATAATTTTGCCAGAATATATATAGCTGTAGCTACATCTTAAATGTATTTGACAAATAAACCACAGCATACTATTCATTCTTATTATCACTGATCGTTCATGTATGATGATCGCTAGCATATTTGTTTCTGTACTGGCATAATTTGTAATACTTCATTGCTTCCAAATTAGGTGTATATTGCATTCATTATTAAAATTTTGAAAAACTGGTTACGGTACTAATAGGCACATATTATTTTCGATTTTCTTTACCTCGAACACCAAATCTTCTACTAAAATAATCATTGGCTGCAGCTTATTTAACTAAAATATAAATTAAATATTATTTTTAATTAATTTAATACGTTTTTATATATTACTTTTTTTTTTAGAGGTTATGTTACATGAGACATCTTTTAAAAACACAATCTTAAAAGGAATATTATTTCTTTTCAGTTGGAAACCGTAAAATCATTAAGAAATATATAATCATCATTTGAAATGGTAATTTTTATAATTATTTATGATAAATTATAAAAAAAACAAATTTCTTTTACATATAGTGAAGTCAAGAGAAAAACTATTACACAAACACAAATATTTAGCGTAAAAAATGTTACAAAAATTATTTTATTAATTTGTCAACAAAATCTTTAAATGAGTTAAATACTTAGAACTATTCGAAAATTCCATTACTATTCACAACTAGTATTATTATTATCATTATTTGTTATTTGTTTATCGTCTCGATTGCAATGACCATATGGATGGACCATATGAACGTTTATTTATTTAATTTTTATTTAGTTTTATTTATTTATATTTTTTTATACATCAATTATTCATAACCGATTTTGTCTTCGCAGCGAAACGTCAAACTATATATAAAAAAATGTATAGTTGATTTTTGGGTTTGGGGGTAAACAATGGAAGTAAGAGAACCTGGAAGCTGGAACATATAATATAAAAACATAACCCTAACATAAAAGTAAAGACATAATGTTCAGTCAGTACTCGTTTCGTAAAGACACGTATCGTTTCGTCAAGTGAAAACTTCTTCCCACAATGCTTTATGAAAGAAACGTTGAATCTGTCAATGATAATAGCCGTGATAATATAATTATTTATTAAAAAAATATTATATATATATTAGTAATAATAGTTTTCCTATAACTATAATATATATATATATATATTTTTTCAATATTCTTACTTTTATAAAAATTTTGTTCACAACACAATTTGTACTAAATAAATATGGTTTTATCAAACCGTTTCAAACCGACAATACAGAAAGTAAACTAACTTTTCCGTTTTGTACGAAAAAATATTGAATTCTGTTTGTCTATGTGTCACGTCAATACAAATTTCATATATAAACAAAATTTTCTACTACTAAAATTTTCTACTACTACAGCCTACTTATCGAAACGATACGAAACGGAAAATTTTCTATTCTGCTTCTAATTAACACTTTTTTACACTAAGCTCAGAGAAGATATACGATTTCATGATGGTGACGTTTGCTGAGTCGTGACAGTCGTGAATACGAGTTCATGAATTTTGATGGATTTCATTGATTTAATTCATTATGAAATGAAGATATTTAATATTTTGATAATGGTATTGGCGTTTTTAGTTTCTCTGGGTTTTTTTGTTTGTTTTTATTTTTTTTTACATTTCATATATTTTCATATCGTACAAAATCAAATAGGAAACATTTTAAAAATATTTTCCATCTATAGAATATTATAATAGTTAAAATTAAATTAAAATAATTTAGTTACACAAATAAATCAAAATATTAAAAATAAATGACACACAATAACGATCAAATAAAATGATTAATTTCTATTAATAATATTCATTTGTGAATTGTTTTGTGCTATCGTATTGTATTTCTCAAGTGTGTGTGTGTGTGTGTGTTTTGTTGTTTTGTGTTGTGTGTTTTTGCTGTTTTTTTATTTTATTTTAATTTGCGATTTGCGTTCGTTGAATTCATTTCATATATGTATTTTGTTTTTTCACATTGATTGTTCTTTTTAAAAGAAATTAAATATAATTGAAAAGGAAAATTAAATATGAGAGGTGGTTTTATTAATTAAACTTTCTTTTCTATGTACATATTTATTTTAATGGAAGTAAAAATGTTGGCAACGAGAAGAAACAGAAACAAAAGCATATGAAGAATCAATAGTATTGTTAAAAACTATAAAAGAATGAGAAAAAATTTGTATATAAATTATATCTCATTTATTATTTAAATATTTTATGTTTTTATTAATAAAATTGGTCGAATAATACTTTATAATTTGCTTTATTATTATAAAAAACAAAGTGTCAACGATAAAATGGAAAATGAAAATGAATTAGATCCAAGAATTCAGGTATGTAATTTAAAATTATAATAATAATAATAATATCATCATATTTATTTATAAAATCTTTGTACATTGTACTCTTGTATAGCTGTAACAGTAGGCTGCATTTTTAACTTTATTGTTACTTTTTGCAAACCGAAGATGTGGTGGAGCTGTAGAATTGAAGATGTTTCTGATTTTAAATCCCCTCTACCCTATTCCCCACCGATCCGATGAACAAAATAAATAATGCTATGATATTTCGATTTATTTTATATATTCGCAAAACCAGTTTTTGTTTCCGAGTGTATTAACATTTATAATTTATACCTATTTTTAATTATTATCCAATGTTTTTTAACCTTCAACAAATTTACATTATTTATAAATTAATAGGAAATTTAATAATAAAATTCATATTAGTAAAATTTGTACATATTTTATTGACTTGATCCATATGAATTGAATTACAAATAAAATTATGAATAATGATTTATCAAAATTATTTTAAGGTGCTAGCTTAGCCCCTTATGATTTTATTTTTTTTTTTATCTAATAATAACACGTGATTATTACAAAAAAAAAAATAAATAAAAATGTACATCGCAATTTTTGGTCAAATGCATATATTTCACTAAACATTTTTGTTAAAAACCTCTTCTAATTTTTTCGTGTATACCGGCACATTCTGATTAATTTAATAATATTTAAAATTGATAATATGAAAAATTGAAAAATTCACAAAAATTACGTAAATGTCCACAAACAGAAACAATGCATTATTGTCGTAAAAAAGGCAATATTTAATTGTGTATTTGATCTGACTATTTCAATTTTTTATATAAGAAATGTGTGAGCAAAAACACACAAATAATTTATTTTAATTATAAAATTATTAAAGTAAAAAAAAAAAATTGGTGTCCTAATTATTTTCACATATAAAATAGATAGATTTAACAATATGATGCAATAATTTACGTCCGTAGAATTACATATTCACAATTTATATTAGAGCAAATATTCTATTTTAAAAGCTAACGGTATATTTTATTATAGTACGTACAGGTAAATTGTCAATTTAATGTGAGAAAATACATTGAAGGTATACTTTGTTTATATGAATGTATTTTGATTAGCATTACATACACAATAACATTTATATGACTAATGCCTAATATTTGAATAAAAGATTAAAATTTATTAATTACATAAAATAAGACGATTTTATTGCCTTTTTCCTATTTCACGTATATATAATAATATTATAATATGCATAAATTATATTGCAAGTATATTATTATTTTTATTATAGTTACATTTATATCAATGAAGAAAAATTATTCAACAGGATATTAATTAGTATCTGTTAAAGTAAACGTTGTAATTTGAATTTTTAAACATATAATAGACAAACAATTAAATGCAAATATACATAGTTTTTATAAATAAATATATTATCTTCTGTATAATATTATTTATTCGTATATAATGTAATTTAAAAAAAACTAAAATGTTGATGATCTTAAACTATCGATAACAAATAACATCAAAATTATATAATTTAAAAAAACAATGTTTATGGTTTGTACACACATAATTTTTTAATAAAGCAAATAATTAGGTATATATATATTTATAAAAATATATAATACTTAAATCTTTAGTTTTACCAAATCTAATAATACATTATACTTAATTATATGTAAATTTATTTGATTTTTACTTATTCGTACACATATATTTTAAATGTATATTGTTACAAATATATACAATATATATAGATCAATAATCGATATGTTAATTTGGTTGGTTGCATATAGTCACCTTTTGCTAATACACCATTTTATTCTGTTTTCATTATAGAATTTTGATGACACGATAAACAATTATCATTCTAATTCAAAATTTGCTAATGAATTAAAGATTTCTTGTATATTTTGAAATTTTTTTTTATAATATTTTGCCATTTCGTCTAAGACGGATTCATTTAATTTTGTTTCCAAAATTTCATGTATGCTATCTAATTGTGCCGTCCATTCGACATTGGAATTTTGTAAATATTTTATAATATTATTATTATTCTCTGATAAAATACTTATAACATTATTAAATTTATCCAATGAAGCTTTATTTTTTAATATCTCATATTCAGCTTTTTCAGCTAATAATTCTTCAATCCAATCTTTTGATATTAATGATTTTTTCAAAAATTGCAATTCATCTATTACAAATGTATTTTGTGTTTTTACTAATTTTATTTGTTCTTTGTAAATGTCTAACGTTAATTTTGTATCACGTTTTAAACCATTTATTTCCTTACAAATATGTTCATAATTATTATTTCGTGTTTCTATAGTTAATTGTAACATGTCATCAATTTTATTTATATTTTCTTTAGTTACGTTTTGAATAAATTCAATTCCTAAATTCATTGATTCCGATTTCATTTCTAGTTGTTTTATACGTTCTTCAAATCCAGGTGAACATGCCTTTGTTTTCTTCGATGATACCTCTTTGATATTTTTACTAATCATTTCAAATTCATTACATAATTTTCCAAATTGACATCCAATAACTCCAGTTTTTTCTATAGCTAATTTGGTTGCATCAACTCTTTTTGTAATATTTAAAGCATTACACATTTCATTAATTGGATTTGTTGATGGTTGTAATGCATCCGATTTTGGAACATCATTTATCAATTTAATATTATTTGGTAATATATTTTTTATATTACCATGAATAATAATTCCATTTGTTACAGATATTGGTGTTATAGGAGAATCTGTTGTATTTTTTTTTAAATTTTCATTAATAATTAAAATTTTATTGACATTATTTTTCTCATTCCTGTTGCTATTTGCACTTGTATTTACATAACGTTTGGTAATTGTTATTGCCGGTTTTGATGATATATTTTTAATCAAATTTTTTATTTTATTATGATTTTGTTTATTTTGAAATTCAACAGAATATTCTTCTAAATGCAATTGCTTTGCAATAATATGCAACAATACATGCAATACATTAAAATTTATATTACCATTGTCCGGTGTACCAACAGCTAAATCAATTAATTGTGTTATACACATTTTACCAGATGACATTTTATTATTATATTTATTATTTTATTTATTATTTTAATATTTATTATATTATATTATTATATTTATTATATTATTTATTATTTTAATATTTATTATATTATATTATTATATTTATTATATTATTTATTATTTTAATATTTATTATATTATATTATTATATTTATTATATTATTTATTATTTTAATATTTATTATATTATATTATAATATTTATTGTTATTAATAAAATCAAAATAAACAATTACAAATTAATAATTAAAAAGTAATGTCATAGTAACAAATTATAAATATAAGCTACTACGATTGGAATGAATTATTATTTGTTAAAGGTTTTTTTATTATTTATTTATTTTAATTGTTTACTATATTCTAACGTAAAATTATGTGTAATGTTACCACGTTTAATTATCGATTCGGGTTTTTCGTCCAATAACTTATGCCATATAGATACCCAATATCAATATTTATATATATATATAAAATAGGTGAGTACTTTATGGACCAAATTGTGGATAACTTGGATGAGTAAATGAACATTTTTCCTTCAATAGCTTTTCATTTAATTTGATCATGATTTTGTAAGTTAAAATATTTGATAAATGATTTTTTGTTATTTTCATGGAAATTATATTGAAAGTTAAAGCGATTTGTTCGCGGTTACGCAATCAAAAAACGTTTACTCATAATTTTCTGACAGTATACAAATTAAAATAATAATAAATAATCGTTATGAATTTATTTTGAGAATTTTAAACGCAGAAAATATCTATGCCTTCGTTAAACATCAATAGTAAAGCAAAACCGAACAGGTTTCAGATAGAAAGGAATGCTCTGTATTTGATCAGAAATATTGTGTATTATTTACTTAAAATACGGATCGCTACCGACAACTTCTTCTTCATTATAATGCATCATCACATACAGAAAAAACCAGTTAAAAATATATTAAAATCGGTGGGTTTGGTAGTACTCGTATACCAACAGAATTGGCTCAATCAGATTACCATTCTTCTACCGATGACAAATGTAGCATCTTAAAATTATTGTATTTTATTGCTTATTAATCGGATACCATTTAAACATGATAAAAAAATTTTGTTGGAAAACGGAAAAAGAAAAATATTCTCAAATTGAAACATTTTTATATTTTTAAATTATAGTATTTTTCTTACCTTACATTGAATTGTGTGATGATGATGATTACTGATTTTTTAGACAATTACCCATTACGTACTGGATCAAGTGATAATTTTGCCAGAATATATATAGCTGTAGCTACATCTTAAATGTATTTGACAAATAAACCACAGCATACTATTCATTCTTATTATCACTGATCGTTCATGTATGATGATCGCTAGCATATTTGTTTCTGTACTGGCATAATTTGTAATACTTCATTGCTTCCAAATTAGGTGTATATTGCATTCATTATTAAAATTTTGAAAAACTGGTTACGGTACTAATAGGCACATATTATTTTCGATTTTCTTTACCTCGAACACCAAATCTTCTACTAAAATAATCATTGGCTGCAGCTTATTTAACTAAAATATAAATTAAATATTATTTTTAATTAATTTAATACGTTTTTATATATTACTTTTTTTTTTAGAGGTTATGTTACATGAGACATCTTTTAAAAACACAATCTTAAAAGGAATATTATTTCTTTTCAGTTGGAAACCGTAAAATCATTAAGAAATATATAATCATCATTTGAAATGGTAATTTTTATAATTATTTATGATAAATTATAAAAAAAACAAATTTCTTTTACATATAGTGAAGTCAAGAGAAAAACTATTACACAAACACAAATATTTAGCGTAAAAAATGTTACAAAAATTATTTTATTAATTTGTCAACAAAATCTTTAAATGAGTTAAATACTTAGAACTATTCGAAAATTCCATTACTATTCACAACTAGTATTATTATTATCATTATTTGTTATTTGTTTATCGTCTCGATTGCAATGACCATATGGATGGACCATATGAACGTTTATTTATTTAATTTTTATTTAGTTTTATTTATTTATATTTTTTTATACATCAATTATTCATAACCGATTTTGTCTTCGCAGCGAAACGTCAAACTATATATAAAAAAATGTATAGTTGATTTTTGGGTTTGGGGGTAAACAATGGAAGTAAGAGAACCTGGAAGCTGGAACATATAATATAAAAACATAACGCTAACATAAAAGTAAAGACATAATGTTCAGTCAGTACTCGTTTCGTAAAGACACGTATCGTTTCGTCAAGTGAAAACTTCTTCCCACAATGCTTTATGAAAGAAACGTTGAATCTGTCAATGATAATAGCCGTGATAATATAATTATTTATTAAAAAAATATTATATATATATATTAGTAATAATAGTTTTCCTATAACTATAATATATATATATATATATTTTTTCAATATTCTTACTTTTGTAAAAATTTTGTTCACAACACAATTTGTACTAAATAAATATGGTTTTATCAAACCGTTTCAAACCGACAATACAGAAAGTAAACTAACTTTTCCGTTTCGTACGAAAAAATATTGAATTCTGTTTGTCTATGTGTCACGTCAATACAAATTTCATATATAAACAAAATTTTCTACTACTAAAATTTTCTACTACTACAGCCTACTTATCGAAACGATACGAAACGGAAAATTTTCTATTCTGCTTCTAATTAACACTTTTTTACACTAAGCTCAGAGAAGATATACGATTTCATGATGGTGACGTTTGCTGAGTCGTGACAGTCGTGAATACGAGTTCATGAATTTTGATGGATTTCATTGATTTAATTCATTATGAAATGAAGATATTTAATATTTTGATAATGGTATTGGCGTTTTTAGTTTCTCTGGGTTTTTTTGTTTGTTTTTATTTTTTTTTACATTTCATATATTTTCATATCGTACAAAATCAAATAGGAAACATTTTAAAAATATTTTCCATCTATAGAATATTATAATAGTTAAAATTAAATTAAAATAATTTAGTTACACAAATAAATCAAAATATTAAAAATAAATGACACACAATAACGATCAAATAAAATGATTAATTTCTATTAATAATATTCATTTGTGAATTGTTTTGTGCTATCGTATTGTATTTCTCAAGTGTGTGTGTGTGTGTGTGTTTTGTTGTTTTGTGTTGTGTGTTTTTGCTGTTTTTTTATTTTATTTTAATTTGCGATTTGCGTTCGTTGAATTCATTTCATTCATTGTTCTTTTTAAAAGAAATTAAATATAATTGAAAAGGAAAATTAAATATGAGAGGTGGTTTTATTAATTAAACTTTCTTTTCTATGTACATATTTATTTTAATGGAAGTAAAAATGTTGGCAACGAGAAGAAACAGAAACAAAAGCATATGAAGAATCAATAGTATTGTTAAAAACTATAAAAGAATGAGAAAAAATTTGTATATAAATTATATCTCATTTATTATTTAAATATTTTATGTTTTTATTAATAAAATTGGTCGAATAATACTTTATAATTTGCTTTATTATTATAAAAAACAAAGTGTCAACGATAAAATGGAAAATGAAAATGAATTAGATCCAAGAATTCAGGTATGTAATTTAAAATTATAATAATAATAATAATATCATCATATTTATTTATAAAATCTTTGTACATTGTACTCTTGTATAGCTGTAACAGTAGGCTGCATTTTTAACTTTATTGTTACTTTTTGCAAACCGAAGATGTGGTGGAGCTGTAGAATTGAAGATGTTTCTGATTTTAAATCCCCTCTACCCTATTCCCCACCGATCCGATGAACAAAATAAATAATGCTATGATATTTCGATTTATTTTATATATTCGCAAAACCAGTTTTTGTTTCCGAGTGTATTAACATTTATAATTTATACCTATTTTTAATTATTATCCAATGTTTTTTAACCTTCAACAAATTTACATTATTTATAAATTAATAGGAAATTTAATAATAAAATTCATATTAGTAAAATTTGTACATATTTTATTGACTTGATCCATATGAATTGAATTACAAATAAAATTATGAATAATGATTTATCAAAATTATTTTAAGGTGCTAGCTTAGCCCCTTATGATTTTATTTTTTTTTTTTATCTAATAATAACACGTGATTATTACAAAAAAAAAAATAAATAAAAATGTACATCGCAATTTTTGGTCAAATGCATATATTTCACTAAACATTTTTGTTAAAAACCTCTTCTAATTTTTTCGTGTATACCGGCACATTCTGATTAATTTAATAATATTTAAAATTGATAATATGAAAAATTGAAAAATTCACAAAAATTACGTAAATGTCCACAAACAGAAACAATGCATTATTGTCGTAAAAAAGGCAATATTTAATTGTGTATTTGATCTGACTATTTCAATTTTTTATATAAGAAATGTGTGAGCAAAAACACATAAATAATTTATTTTAATTATAAAATTATTAAAGTAAAAAAAAAAAATTGGTGTCCTAATTATTTTCACATATAAAATAGATAGATTTAACAATATGATGCAATAATTTACGTCCGTAGAATTACATATTCACAATTTATATTAGAGCAAATATTCTATTTTAAAAGCTAACGGTATATTTTATTATAGTACGTACAGGTAAATTGTCAATTTAATGTGAGAAAATACATTGAAGGTATACTTTGTTTATATGAATGTATTTTGATTAGCATTACATACACAATAACATTTATATGACTAATGCCTAATATTTGAATAAAAGATTAAAATTTATTAATTACATAAAATAAGACGATTTTATTGCCTTTTTCCTATTTCACGTATATATAATAATATTATAATATGCATAAATTATATTGCAAGTATATTATTATTTTTATTATAGTTACATTTATATCAATGAAGAAAAATTATTCAACAGGATATTAATTAGTATCTGTTAAAGTAAACGTTGTAATTTGAATTTTTAAACATATAATAGACAAACAATTAAATGCAAATATACATAGTTTTTATAAATAAATATATTATCTTCTGTATAATATTATTTATTCGTATATAATGTAATTTAAAAAAAACTAAAATGTTGATGATCTTAAACTATCGATAACAAATAACATCAAAATTATATAATTTAAAAAAACAATGTTTATGGTTTGTACACACATAATTTTTTAATAAAGCAAATAATTAGGTATATATATATTTATAAAAATATATAATACTTAAATCTTTAGTTTTACCAAATCTAATAATACATTATACTTAATTATATGTAAATTTATTTGATTTTTACTTATTCGTACACATATATTTTAAATGTATATTGTTACAAATATATACAATATATATAGATCAATAATCGATATGTTAATTTGGTTGGTTGCATATAGTCACCTTTTGCTAATACACCATTTTATTCTGTTTTCATTATAGAATTTTGATGACACGATAAACAATTATCATTCTAATTCAAAATGAATGCTAATGAATTAAAGATTTCTTGTATATTTTGAAATTTTTTTTTATAATATTTTGCCATTTCGTCTAAGTCGGATTCATTTAATTTTGTTTCCAAAATTTCATGTATGCTATCTAATTGTGCCGTCCATTCGACTTTGGAATTTTGTAAATATTTTATAATATTATTATTATTATCTGATAAAATACTTGTAACATTATTAAATTTATCCAATGAAGCTTTATTTTTTAATATCTCATATTCAGCTTTTTCAGCTAATAATTCTTCAATCCAATCTTTTGATATTAATGATTTTTTCAAAAATTGCAATTCATCTATTACAAATGTATTTTGTGTTTTTACTAATTTTGTTTGTTCTTTGTAAATGTCTAACGTTAATTTTGTATCACGTTTTAAACCATTTATTTCCTTACAAATATGTTCATAATTATTATTTCGTGTTTCTATAGTTAATTGTAACATGTCATCAATTTTATTTATATTTTCTTTAGTTACGTTTTGAATAAATTCAATTCCTAAATTCATTGATTCCGATTTCATTTCTAGTTGTTTTATACGTTCTTCAAATCCAGGTGAACATGCCTTTGTTTTCTTCGATGATACCTCTTTGTTATTTTTACTAATCATTTCAAATTCATTACATAATTTTCCAAATTGACATTCAATAACTCCAATTTTTTCTATAGCTAATTTGGTTGCATCAACTCTTTTTGTAATATTTAAAGCATTACACATTTCATTAATTGGATTTGTTGATGGTTGTAATGCATCCGATTTTGGAACATCATTTATCAATTTAATATTATTTGGTAATATATTTTTTATATTACCATGAATAATAATTCCATTTGTTACAGATATTGGTGTTATAGGAGAATCTGTTGTATTTTTTTTTAAATTTTCATTAATAATTAAAATTTTATTGACATTATTTTTCTCATTCCTGTTGCTATTTGCACTTGTATTTACATAACGTTTGGTAATTGTTATTGCCGGTTTTGATGATATATTTTTAATCAAATTTTTTATTTTATTATGATTTTGTTTATTTTGAAATTCAACAGAATATTCTTCTAAATGCAATTGCTTTGCAATAATATGCAACAATACATGCAATACATTAAAATTTATATTACCATTGTCCGGTGTACCAACAGCTAAATCAATTAATTGTGTTATACACATTTTACCAGATGACATTTTATTATTATATATTTATTGTATTTTTTTTTCTTTTTATTTGTTTATTATATTCTATTTATTATATTATTATATTTATTATTTTATTTATTATTTTAATATTTATTATATTATATTATTATATTTATTATATTATTTATTATTTTAATATTTATTATATTATATTATTATATTTATTATATTATTTATTATTTTAATATTTATTATATTATATTATAATATTTATTGTTATTAATAAAATCAAAATAAACAATTACAAATTAATAATTAAAAAGTAATGTCATAGTAACAAATTATAAATATAAGCTACTACGATTGGAATGAATTATTATTTGTTAAAGGTTTTTTTATTATTTATTTATTTTAATTGTTTACTATATTCTAACGTAAAATTATGTGTAATGTTACCACGTTTAATTATCGATTCGGGTTTTTCGTCCAATAATGTAGCATTTACATTATGCCTAATTTTTGAATCTAGAAAATTTCTAGGAAAAATAAAAAGAGATAGTTATAAAAAAAATATACTAAAGTAAGAGCAGTAAAAAAAATACGAAAATATAATCTGACAATTAATTTTATAGCAAATTGACAATTGTTTTTTTTTTCAGATAATAATAAAAACAAATAAATATTTATTAATTATTACATTTTATTTGTTTTAAAATTACAATAACATAATAAATATATGTATTTACATATGCGTTTAATATTTTTTTTAATAAATACCATTAATTTTTTTATATTTTTATTAATTTTAGAACAAATAAAATGTTTATTATTAAATTTGTTTTATTACTGTCAAACTATATTTATATTTTATTATAGTGAAATGACAGTTTTTTTTTTTTTTTTTACAAATTAGCAATTCAGCTATAAAAAAAGATGAACATGTTCATCTTTGAATCTAGTTTTTCAATCTAAATTATGGCTAGGCCCATAATTAGATTCTAATTTTTTATACTATTGTGCTCTTCTAACTAGTTTGACATTTGTATGTTATATCTCAATTTTTTCTAGATTCAAAAATTGGGCATAATGTAAATCTCCCATAACTTATGCCATATAGATACCCAATATCAATATTTATATATATATATAAAATAGGTGAGTACTTTATGGACCAAATTGTGGATAACTTGGATGAGTAAATGAACATTTTTCCTTCAATAGCTTTTCATTTAATTTGATCATGATTTTGTAAGTTAAAATATTTGATAAATGATTTTTTGTTATTTTCATGGAAATTATATTGAAAGTTAAAGCGATTTGTTCGCGGTTACGCAATCAAAAAACGTTTACTCATAATTTTCTGACAGTATACAAATTAAAATAATAATAAATAATCGTTATGAATTTATTTTGAGAATTTTAAACGCAGAAAATATCTATGCCTTCGTTAAACATCAATAGTAAAGCAAAACCGAACAGGTTTCAGATAGAAAGGAATGCTCTGTATTTGATCAGAAATATTGTGTATTATTTACTTAAAATACGGATCGCTACCGACAACTTCTTCTTCATTATAATGCATCATCACATACAGAAAAAACCAGTTAAAAATATATTAAAATCGGTGGGTTTGGTAGTACTCGTATACCAACAGAATTGGCTCAATCAGATTACCATTCTTCTACCGATGACAAATGTAGCATCTTAAAATTATTGTATTTTATTGCTTATTAATCGGATACCATTTAAACATGATAAAAAAATTTTGTTGGAAAACGGAAAAAGAAAAATATTCTCAAATTGAAACATTTTTATATTTTTAAATTATAGTATTTTTCTTACCTTACATTGAATTGTGTGATGATGATGATTACTGATTTTTTAGACAATTACCCATTACGTACTGGATCAAGTGATAATTTTGCCAGAATATATATAGCTGTAGCTACATCTTAAATGTATTTGACAAATAAACCACAGCATACTATTCATTCTTATTATCACTGATCGTTCATGTATGATGATCGCTAGCATATTTGTTTCTGTACTGGCATAATTTGTAATACTTCATTGCTTCCAAATTAGGTGTATATTGCATTCATTATTAAAATTTTGAAAAACTGGTTACGGTACTAATAGGCACATATTATTTTCGATTTTCTTTACCTCGAACACCAAATCTTCTACTAAAATAATCATTGGCTGCAGCTTATTTAACTAAAATATAAATTAAATATTATTTTTAATTAATTTAATACGTTTTTATATATTACTTTTTTTTTTAGAGGTTATGTTACATGAGACATCTTTTAAAAACACAATCTTAAAAGGAATATTATTTCTTTTCAGTTGGAAACCGTAAAATCATTAAGAAATATATAATCATCATTTGAAATGGTAATTTTTATAATTATTTATGATAAATTATAAAAAAAACAAATTTCTTTTACATATAGTGAAGTCAAGAGAAAAACTATTACACAAACACAAATATTTAGCGTAAAAAATGTTACAAAAATTATTTTATTAATTTGTCAACAAAATCTTTAAATGAGTTAAATACTTAGAACTATTCGAAAATGCCATTACTATTCACAACTAGTATTATTATTATCATTATTTGTTATTTGTTTATCGTCTCGATTGCAATGACCATATGGATGGACCATATGAACGTTTATTTATTTAATTTTTATTTAGTTTTATTTATTTATATTTTTTTATACATCAATTATTCATAACCGATTTTGTCTTCGCAGCGAAACGTCAAACTATATATAAAAAAATGTATAGTTGATTTTTGGGTTTGGGGGTAAACAATGGAAGTAAGAGAACCTGGAAGCTGGAACATATAATATAAAAACATAACGCTAACATAAAAGTAAAGACATAATGTTCAGTCAGTACTCGTTTCGTAAAGACACGTATCGTTTCGTCAAGTGAAAACTTCTTCCCACAATGCTTTATGAAAGAAACGTTGAATCTGTCAATGATAATAGCCGTGATAATATAATTATTTATTAAAAAAATATTATATATATATATTAGTAATAATAGTTTTCCTATAACTATAATATATATATATATATATTTTTTCAATATTCTTACTTTTGTAAAAATTTTGTTCACAACACAATTTGTACTAAATAAATATGGTTTTATCAAACCGTTTCAAACCGACAATACAGAAAGTAAACTAACTTTTCCGTTTCGTACGAAAAAATATTGAATTCTGTTTGTCTATGTGTCACGTCAATACAAATTTCATATATAAACAAAATTTTCTACTTTAACAGCCTACTTATCGAAACGATACGAAACGGAAAATTTTCTATTCTGCTTCTAATTAACACTTTTTTACACTAAGCTCAGAGAAGATATACGATTTCATGATGGTGACGTTTGCTGAGTCGTGACAGTCGTGAATACGAGTTCATGAATTTTGATGGATTTCATTGATTTAATTCATTATGAAATGAAGATATTTAATATTTTGATAATGGTATTGGCGTTTTTAGTTTCTCTGGGTTTTTTTGTTTGTTTTTATTTTTTTTTACATTTCATATATTTTCATATCGTACAAAATCAAATAGGAAACATTTTAAAAATATTTTCCATCTATAGAATATTATAATAGTTAAAATTAAATTCAAATAATTTAGTTACACAAATAAATCATAATATTAAAAATAAATGACACACAATAACGATCAAATAAAATGATTAATTTCTATTAATAATATTCATTTGTGAATTGTTTTGTGCTATCGTTTTGTATTTCTCAAGTGTGTGTGTGTGTGTGTGTTTTGTTGTTTTGTGTTGTGTGTTTTTGCTGTTTTTTTATTTTATTTTAATTTGCGATTTGCGTTCGTTGAATTCATTTCATTCATTGTTCTTTTTAAAAGAAATTAAATATAATTGAAAAGGAAAATTAAATATGAGAGGTGGTTTTATTAATTAAACTTTCTTTTCTATGTACATATTTATTTTAATGGAAGTAAAAATGTTGGCAACGAGAAGAAACAGAAACAAAAGCATATGAAGAATCAATAGTATTGTTAAAAACTATAAAAGAATGAGAAAAAATTTGTATATAAATTATATCTCATTTATTATTTAAATATTTTATGTTTTTATTAATAAAATTGGTCGAATAATACTTTATAATTTGCTTTATTATTATAAAAAACAAAGTGTCAACGATAAAATGGAAAATGAAAATGAATTAGATCCAAGAATTCAGGTATGTAATTTAAAATTATAATAATAATAATAATATCATCATATTTATTTATAAAATCTTTGTACATTGTACTCTTGTATAGCTGTAACAGTAGGCTGCATTTTTAACTTTATTGTTACTTTTTGCAAACCGAAGATGTGGTGGAGCTGTAGAATTGAAGATGTTTCTGATTTTAAATCCCCTCTACCCTATTCCCCACCGATCCGATGAACAAAATAAATAATGCTATGATATTTCGATTTATTTTATATATTCGCAAAACCAGTTTTTGTTTCCGAGTGTATTAACATTTATAATTTATACCTATTTTTAATTATTATCCAATGTTTTTTAACCTTCAACAAATTTACATTATTTATAAATTAATAGGAAATTTAATAATAAAATTCATATTAGTAAAATTTGTACATATTTTATTGACTTGATCCATATGAATTGAATTACAAATAAAATTATGAATAATGATTTATCAAAAATTATTTTAAGGTGCTAGCTTAGCCCCTTATGATTTTATTTTTTTTTTTATCTAATAATAACACGTGATTATTACAAAAAAAAAAATAAATAAAAATGTACATCGCAATTTTTGGTCAAATGCATATATTTCACTAAACATTTTTGTTAAAAACCTCTTCTAATTTTTTCGTGTATACCGGCACATTCTGATTAATTTAATAATATTTAAAATTGATAATATGAAAAATTGAAAAATTCACAAAAATTACGTAAATGTCCACAAACAGAAACAATGCATTATTGTCGTAAAAAAGGCAATATTTAATTGTGTATTTGATCTGACTATTTCAATTTTTTATATAAGAAATGTGTGAGCAAAAACACATAAATAATTTATTTTAATTATAAAATTATTAAAGTAAAAAAAAAAAATTGGTGTCCTAATTATTTTCACATATAAAATAGATAGATTTAACAATATGATGCAATAATTTACGTCCGTAGAATTACATATTCACAATTTATATTAGAGCAAATATTCTATTTTAAAAGCTAACGGTATATTTTATTATAGTACGTACAGGTAAATTGTCAATTTAATGTGAGAAAATACATTGAAGGTATACTTTGTTTATATGAATGTATTTTGATTAGCATTACATACACAATAACATTTATATGACTAATGCCTAATATTTGAATAAAAGATTAAAATTTATTAATTACATAAAATAAGACGATTTTATTGCCTTTTTCCTATTTCACGTATATATAATAATATTATAATATGCATAAATTATATTGCAAGTATATTATTATTTTTATTATAGTTACATTTATATCAATGAAGAAAAATTATTCAACAGGATATTAATTAGTATCTGTTAAAGTAAACGTTGTAATTTGAATTTTTAAACATATAATAGACAAACAATTAAATGCAAATATACATAGTTTTTATAAATAAATATATTATCTTCTGTATAATATTATTTATTCGTATATAATGTAATTTAAAAAAAACTAAAATGTTGATGATCTTAAACTATCGATAACAAATAACATCAAAATTATATAATTTAAAAAAACAATGTTTATGGTTTGTACACACATAATTTTTTAATAAAGCAAATAATTAGGTATATATATATTTATAAAAATATATAATACTTAAATCTTTAGTTTTACCAAATCTAATAATACATTATACTTAATTATATGTAAATTTATTTGATTTTTACTTATTCGTACACATATATTTTAAATGTATATTGTTACAAATATATACAATATATATAGATCAATAATCGATATGTTAATTTGGTTGGTTGCATATAGTCACCTTTTGCTAATACACCATTTTATTCTGTTTTCATTATAGAATTTTGATGACACGATAAACAATTATCATTCTAATTCAAAATGAATGCTAATGAATTAAAGATTTCTTGTATATTTTGAAATTTTTTTTTATAATATTTTGCCATTTCGTCTAAGTCGGATTCATTTAATTTTGTTTCCAAAATTTCATGTATGCTATCTAATTGTGCCGTCCATTCGACTTTGGAATTTTGTAAATATTTTATAATATTATTATTATTATCTGATAAAATACTTGTAACATTATTAAATTTATCCAATGAAGCTTTATTTTTTAATATCTCATATTCAGCTTTTTCAGCTAATAATTCTTCAATCCAATCTTTTGATATTAATGATTTTTTCAAAAATTGCAATTCATCTATTACAAATGTATTTTGTGTTTTTACTAATTTTGTTTGTTCTTTGTAAATGTCTAACGTTAATTTTGTATCACGTTTTAAACCATTTATTTCCTTACAAATATGTTCATAATTATTATTTCGTGTTTCTATAGTTAATTGTAACATGTCATCAATTTTATTTATATTTTCTTTAGTTACGTTTTGAATAAATTCAATTCCTAAATTCATTGATTCCGATTTCATTTCTAGTTGTTTTATACGTTCTTCAAATCCAGGTGAACATGCCTTTGTTTTCTTCGATGATACCTCTTTGTTATTTTTACTAATCATTTCAAATTCATTACATAATTTTCCAAATTGACATTCAATAACTCCAATTTTTTCTATAGCTAATTTGGTTGCATCAACTCTTTTTGTAATATTTAAAGCATTACACATTTCATTAATTGGATTTGTTGATGGTTGTAATGCATCCGATTTTGGAACATCATTTATCAATTTAATATTATTTGGTAATATATTTTTTATATTACCATGAATATTAATTCCATTTGTTACAGATATTGGTGTTATAGGAGAATCTGTTGTATTTTTTTTTAAATTTTCATTAATAATTAAAATTTTATTGACATTATTTTTCTCATTCCTGTTGCTATTTGCACTTGTATTTACATAACGTTTGGTAATTGTTATTGCCGGTTTTGATGATATATTTTTAATCAAATTTTTTATTTTATTATGATTTTGTTTATTTTGAAATTCAACAGAATATTCTTCTAAATGCAATTGCTTTGCAATAATATGCAACAATACATGCAATACATTAAAATTTATATTACCATTGTCCGGTGTACCAACAGCTAAATCAATTAATTGTGTTATACACATTTTACCAGATGACATTTTATTATTATATATTTATTGTATTTTTTTTTCTTTTTATTTGTTTATTATATTCTATTTATTATATTATTATATTTATTATTTTATTTATTATTTTAATATTTATTATATTATATTATTATATTTATTATATTATTTATTATTTTAATATTTATTATATTATATTATTATATTTATTATATTATTTATTATTTTAATATTTATTATATTATATTATTATATTTATTATATTATTTATTATTTTAATATTTATTATATTATATTATAATATTTATTGTTATTAATAAAATCAAAATAAACAATTACAAATTAATAATTAAAAAGTAATGTCATAGTAACAAATTATAAATATAAGCTACTACGATTGGAATGAATTATTATTTGTTAAAGGTTTTTTTATTATTTATTTATTTTAATTGTTTACTATATTCTAACGTAAAATTATGTGTAATGTTACCACGTTTAATTATCGATTCGGGTTTTTCGTCCAATAACTTATGCCATATAGATACCCAATATCAATATTTATATATATATATAAAATAGGTGAGTACTTTATGGACCAAATTGTGGATAACTTGGATGAGTAAATGAACATTTTTCCTTCAATAGCTTTTCATTTAATTTGATCATGATTTTGTAAGTTAAAATATTTGATAAATGATTTTTTGTTATTTTCATGGAAATTATATTGAAAGTTAAAGCGATTTGTTCGCGGTTACGCAATCAAAAAACGTTTACTCATAATTTTCTGACAGTATACAAATTAAAATAATAATAAATAATCGTTATGAATTTATTTTGAGAATTTTAAACGCAGAAAATATCTATGCCTTCGTTAAACATCAATAGTAAAGCAAAACCGAACAGGTTTCAGATAGAAAGGAATGCTCTGTATTTGATCAGAAATATTGTGTATTATTTACTTAAAATACGGATCGCTACCGACAACTTCTTCTTCATTATAATGCATCATCACATACAGAAAAAACCAGTTAAAAATATATTAAAATCGGTGGGTTTGGTAGTACTCGTATACCAACAGAATTGGCTCAATCAGATTACCATTCTTCTACCGATGACAAATGTAGCATCTTAAAATTATTGTATTTTATTGCTTATTAATCGGATACCATTTAAACATGATAAAAAAATTTTGTTGGAAAACGGAAAAAGAAAAATATTCTCAAATTGAAACATTTTTATATTTTTAAATTATAGTATTTTTCTTACCTTACATTGAATTGTGTGATGATGATGATTACTGATTTTTTAGACAATTACCCATTACGTACTGGATCAAGTGATAATTTTGCCAGAATATATATAGCTGTAGCTACATCTTAAATGTATTTGACAAATAAACCACAGCATACTATTCATTCTTATTATCACTGATCGTTCATGTATGATGATCGCTAGCATATTTGTTTCTGTACTGGCATAATTTGTAATACTTCATTGCTTCCAAATTAGGTGTATATTGCATTCATTATTAAAATTTTGAAAAACTGGTTACGGTACTAATAGGCACATATTATTTTCGATTTTCTTTACCTCGAACACCAAATCTTCTACTAAAATAATCATTGGCTGCAGCTTATTTAACTAAAATATAAATTAAATATTATTTTTAATTAATTTAATACGTTTTTATATATTACTTTTTTTTTTAGAGGTTATGTTACATGAGACATCTTTTAAAAACACAATCTTAAAAGGAATATTATTTCTTTTCAGTTGGAAACCGTAAAATCATTAAGAAATATATAATCATCATTTGAAATGGTAATTTTTATAATTATTTATGATAAATTATAAAAAAAACAAATTTCTTTTACATATAGTGAAGTCAAGAGAAAAACTATTACACAAACACAAATATTTAGCGTAAAAAATGTTACAAAAATTATTTTATTAATTTGTCAACAAAATCTTTAAATGAGTTAAATACTTAGAACTATTCGAAAATTCCATTACTATTCACAACTAGTATTATTATTATCATTATTTGTTATTTGTTTATCGTCTCGATTGCAATTACCATATGGATGGACCATATGAACGTTTATTTATTTAATTTTTATTTAGTTTTATTTATTTATATTTTTTTATACATCAATTATTCATAACCGATTTTGTCTTCGCAGCGAAACGTCAAACTATATATAAAAAAATGTATAGTTGATTTTTGGGTTTGGGGGTAAACAATGGAAGTAAGAGAACCTGGAAGCTGGAACATATAATATAAAAACATAACGCTAACATAAAAGTAAAGACATAATGTTCAGTCAGTACTCGTTTCGTAAAGACACGTATCGTTTCGTCAAGTGAAAACTTCTTCCCACAATGCTTTATGAATGAAACGTTGAATCTGTCAAAGATAATAGCCGTGATAATATAATTATTTATTAAAAAAATATTATATATATATATTAGTAATAATAGTTTTCCTATAACTATAATATATATATATATATATTTTTTCAATATTCTTACTTTTGTAAAAATTTTGTTCACAACACAATTTGTACTAAATAAATATGGTTTTATCAAACCGTTTCAAACCGACAATACAGAAAGTAAACTAACTTTTCCGTTTCGTACGAAAAAATATTGAATTCTGTTTGTCTATGTGTCACGTCAATACAAATTTCATATATAAACAAAATTTTCTACTTTAACAGCCTACTTATCGAAACGATACGAAACGGAAAATTTTCTATTCTGCTTCTAATTAACACTTTTTTACACTAAGCTCAGAGAAGATATACGATTTCATGATGGTGACGTTTGCTGAGTCGTGACAGTCGTGAATACGAGTTCATGAATTTTGATGGATTTCATTGATTTAATTCATTATGAAATGAAGATATTTAATATTTTGATAATGGTATTGGCGTTTTTAGTTTCTCTGGGTTTTTTTGTTTGTTTTTATTTTTTTTTACATTTCATATATTTTCATATCGTACAAAATCAAATAGGAAACATTTTAAAAATATTTTCCATCTATAGAATATTATAATAGTTAAAATTAAATTCAAATAATTTAGTTACACAAATAAATCATAATATTAAAAATAAATGACACACAATAACGATCAAATAAAATGATTAATTTCTATTAATAATATTCATTTGTGAATTGTTTTGTGCTATCGTATTGTATTTCTCAAGTGTGTGTGTGTGTGTGTGTTTTGTTGTTTTGTGTTGTGTGTTTTTGCTGTTTTTTTATTTTATTTTAATTTGCGATTTGCGTTCGTTGAATTCATTTCATATATGTATTTTGTTTTTTCACATTGATTGTTCTTTTTAAAAGAAATTAAATATAATTGAAAAGGAAAATTAAATATGAGAGGTGGTTTTATTAATTAAACTTTCTTTTCTATGTACATATTTATTTTAATGGAAGTAAAAATGTTGGCAACGAGAAGAAACAGAAACAAAAGCATATGAAGAATCAATAGTATTGTTAAAAACTATAAAAGAATGAGAAAAAATTTGTATATAAATTATATCTCATTTATTATTTAAATATTTTATGTTTTTATTAATAAAATTGGTCGAATAATACTTTATAATTTGCTTTATTATTATAAAAAACAAAGTGTCAACGATAAAATGGAAAATGAAAATGAATTAGATCCAAGAATTCAGGTATGTAATTTAAAATTATAATAATAATAATAATATCATCATATTTATTTATAAAATCTTTGTACATTGTACTCTTGTATAGCTGTAACAGTAGGCTGCATTTTTAACTTTATTGTTACTTTTTGCAAACCGAAGATGTGGTGGAGCTGTAGAATTGAAGATGTTTCTGATTTTAAATCCCCTCTACCCTATTCCCCACCGATCCGATGAACAAAATAAATAATGCTATGATATTTCGATTTATTTTATATATTCGCAAAACCAGTTTTTGTTTCCGAGTGTATTAACATTTATAATTTATACCTATTTTTAATTATTATCCAATGTTTTTTAACCTTCAACAAATTTACATTATTTATAAATTAATAGGAAATTTAATAATAAAATTCATATTAGTAAAATTTGTACATATTTTATTGACTTGATCCATATGAATTGAATTACAAATAAAATTATGAATAATGATTTATCAAAATTATTTTAAGGTGCTAGCTTAGCCCCTTATGATTTTATTTTTTTTTTTTTCTAATAATAACACGTGATTATTACAAAAAAAAAAATAAATAAAAATGTACATCGCAATTTTTGGTCAAATGCATATATTTCACTAAACATTTTTGTTAAAAACCTCTTCTAATTTTTTCGTGTATACCGGCACATTCTGATTAATTTAATAATATTTAAAATTGATAATATGAAAAATTGAAAAATTCACAAAAATTACGTAAATGTCCACAAACAGAAACAATGCATTATTGTCGTAAAAAAGGCAATATTTAATTGTGTATTTGATCTGACTATTTCAATTTTTTATATAAGAAATGTGTGAGCAAAAACACATAAATAATTTATTTTAATTATAAAATTATTAAAGTAAAAAAAAAAAATTGGTGTCCTAATTATTTTCACATATAAAATAGATAGATTTAACAATATGATGCAATAATTTACGTCCGTAGAATTACATATTCACAATTTATATTAGAGCAAATATTCTATTTTAAAAGCTAACGGTATATTTTATTATAGTACGTACAGGTAAATTGTCAATTTAATGTGAGAAAATACATTGAAGGTATACTTTGTTTATATGAATGTATTTTGATTAGCATTACATACACAATAACATTTATATGACTAATGCCTAATATTTGAATAAAAGATTAAAATTTATTAATTACATAAAATAAGACGATTTTATTGCCTTTTTCCTATTTCACGTATATATAATAATATTATAATATGCATAAATTATATTGCAAGTATATTATTATTTTTATTATAGTTACATTTATATCAATGAAGAAAAATTATTCAACAGGATATTAATTAGTATCTGTTAAAGTAAACGTTGTAATTTGAATTTTTAAACATATAATAGACAAACAATTAAATGCAAATATACATAGTTTTTATAAATAAATATATTATCTTCTGTATAATATTATTTATTCGTATATAATGTAATTTAAAAAAAACTAAAATGTTGATGATCTTAAACTATCGATAACAAATAACATCAAAATTATATAATTTAAAAAAACAATGTTTATGGTTTGTACACACATAATTTTTTAATAAAGCAAATAATTAGGTATATATATATTTATAAAAATATATAATACTTAAATCTTTAGTTTTACCAAATCTAATAATACATTATACTTAATTATATGTAAATTTATTTGATTTTTACTTATTCGTACACATATATTTTAAATGTATATTGTTACAAATATATACAATATATATAGATCAATAATCGATATGTTAATTTGGTTGGTTGCATATAGTCACCTTTTGCTAATACACCATTTTATTCTGTTTTCATTATAGAATTTTGATGACACGATAAACAATTATCATTCTAATTCAAAATGAATGCTAATGAATTAAAGATTTCTTGTATATTTTGAAATTTTTTTTTATAATATTTTGCCATTTCGTCTAAGTCGGATTCATTTAATTTTGTTTCCAAAATTTCATGTATGCTATCTAATTGTGCCGTCCATTCGACTTTGGAATTTTGTAAATATTTTATAATATTATTATTATTATCTGATAAAATACTTGTAACATTATTAAATTTATCCAATGAAGCTTTATTTTTTAATATCTCATATTCAGCTTTTTCAGCTAATAATTCTTCAATCCAATCTTTTGATATTAATGATTTTTTCAAAAATTGCAATTCATCTATTACAAATGTATTTTGTGTTTTTACTAATTTTGTTTGTTCTTTGTAAATGTCTAACGTTAATTTTGTATCACGTTTTAAACCATTTATTTCCTTACAAATATGTTCATAATTATTATTTCGTGTTTCTATAGTTAATTGTAACATGTCATCAATTTTATTTATATTTTCTTTAGTTACGTTTTGAATAAATTCAATTCCTAAATTCATTGATTCCGATTTCATTTCTAGTTGTTTTATACGTTCTTCAAATCCAGGTGAACATGCCTTTGTTTTCTTCGATGATACCTCTTTGTTATTTTTACTAATCATTTCAAATTCATTACATAATTTTCCAAATTGACATTCAATAACTCCAATTTTTTCTATAGCTAATTTGGTTGCATCAACTCTTTTTGTAATATTTAAAGCATTACACATTTCATTAATTGGATTTGTTGATGGTTGTAATGCATCCGATTTTGGAACATCATTTATCAATTTAATATTATTTGGTAATATATTTTTTATATTACCATGAATATTAATTCCATTTGTTACAGATATTGGTGTTATAGGAGAATCTGTTGTATTTTTTTTTAAATTTTCATTAATAATTAAAATTTTATTGACATTATTTTTCTCATTCCTGTTGCTATTTGCACTTGTATTTACATAACGTTTGGTAATTGTTATTGCCGGTTTTGATGATATATTTTTAATCAAATTTTTTATTTTATTATGATTTTGTTTATTTTGAAATTCAACAGAATATTCTTCTAAATGCAATTGCTTTGCAATAATATGCAACAATACATGCAATACATTAAAATTTATATTACCATTGTCCGGTGTACCAACAGCTAAATCAATTAATTGTGTTATACACATTTTACCAGATGACATTTTATTATTATATATTTATTGTATTTTTTTTTCTTTTTATTTGTTTATTATATTCTATTTATTATATTATTATATTTATTATTTTATTTATTATTTTAATATTTATTATATTATATTATTATATTTATTATATTATTTATTATTTTAATATTTATTATATTATATTATTATATTTATTATATTATTTATTATTTTAATATTTATTATATTATATTATTATATTTATTATATTATTTATTATTTTAATATTTATTATATTATATTATAATATTTATTGTTATTAATAAAATCAAAATAAACAATTACAAATTAATAATTAAAAAGTAATGTCATAGTAACAAATTATAAATATAAGCTACTACGATTGGAATGAATTATTATTTGTTAAAGGTTTTTTTATTATTTATTTATTTTAATTGTTTACTATATTCTAACGTAAAATTATGTGTAATGTTACCACGTTTAATTATCGATTCGGGTTTTTCGTCCAATAACTTATGCCATATAGATACCCAATATCAATATTTATATATATATATAAAATAGGTGAGTACTTTATGGACCAAATTGTGGATAACTTGGATGAGTAAATGAACATTTTTCCTTCAATAGCTTTTCATTTAATTTGATCATGATTTTGTAAGTTAAAATATTTGATAAATGATTTTTTGTTATTTTCATGGAAATTATATTGAAAGTTAAAGCGATTTGTTCGCGGTTACGCAATCAAAAAACGTTTACTCATAATTTTCTGACAGTATACAAATTAAAATAATAATAAATAATCGTTATGAATTTATTTTGAGAATTTTAAACGCAGAAAATATCTATGCCTTCGTTAAACATCAATAGTAAAGCAAAACCGAACAGGTTTCAGATAGAAAGGAATGCTCTGTATTTGATCAGAAATATTGTGTATTATTTACTTAAAATACGGATCGCTACCGACAACTTCTTCTTCATTATAATGCATCATCACATACAGAAAAAACCAGTTAAAAATATATTAAAATCGGTGGGTTTGGTAGTACTCGTATACCAACAGAATTGGCTCAATCAGATTACCATTCTTCTACCGATGACAAATGTAGCATCTTAAAATTATTGTATTTTATTGCTTATTAATCGGATACCATTTAAACATGATAAAAAAATTTTGTTGGAAAACGGAAAAAGAAAAATATTCTCAAATTGAAACATTTTTATATTTTTAAATTATAGTATTTTTCTTACCTTACATTGAATTGTGTGATGATGATGATTACTGATTTTTTAGACAATTACCCATTACGTACTGGATCAAGTGATAATTTTGCCAGAATATATATAGCTGTAGCTACATCTTAAATGTATTTGACAAATAAACCACAGCATACTATTCATTCTTATTATCACTGATCGTTCATGTATGATGATCGCTAGCATATTTGTTTCTGTACTGGCATAATTTGTAATACTTCATTGCTTCCAAATTAGGTGTATATTGCATTCATTATTAAAATTTTGAAAAACTGGTTACGGTACTAATAGGCACATATTATTTTCGATTTTCTTTACCTCGAACACCAAATCTTCTACTAAAATAATCATTGGCTGCAGCTTATTTAACTAAAATATAAATTAAATATTATTTTTAATTAATTTAATACGTTTTTATATATTACTTTTTTTTTTAGAGGTTATGTTACATGAGACATCTTTTAAAAACACAATCTTAAAAGGAATATTATTTCTTTTCAGTTGGAAACCGTAAAATCATTAAGAAATATATAATCATCATTTGAAATGGTAATTTTTATAATTATTTATGATAAATTATAAAAAAAACAAATTTCTTTTACATATAGTGAAGTCAAGAGAAAAACTATTACACAAACACAAATATTTAGCGTAAAAAATGTTACAAAAATTATTTTATTAATTTGTCAACAAAATCTTTAAATGAGTTAAATACTTAGAACTATTCGAAAATTCCATTACTATTCACAACTAGTATTATTATTATCATTATTTGTTATTTGTTTATCGTCTCGATTGCAATGACCATATGGATGGACCATATGAACGTTTATTTATTTAATTTTTATTTAGTTTTATTTATTTATATTTTTTTATACATCAATTATTCATAACCGATTTTGTCTTCGCAGCGAAACGTCAAACTATATATAAAAAAATGTATAGTTGATTTTTGGGTTTGGGGGTAAACAATGGAAGTAAGAGAACCTGGAAGCTGGAACATATAATATAAAAACATAACGCTAACATAAAAGTAAAGACATAATGTTCAGTCAGTACTCGTTTCGTAAAGACACGTATCGTTTCGTCAAGTGAAAACTTCTTCCCACAATGCTTTATGAAAGAAACGTTGAATCTGTCAAAGATAATAGCCGTGATAATATAATTATTTATTAAAAAAATATTATATATATATATTAGTAATAATAGTTTTCCTATAACTATAATATATATATATATATATTTTTTCAATATTCTTACTTTTGTAAAAATTTTGTTCACAACACAATTTGTACTAAATAAATATGGTTTTATCAAACCGTTTCAAACCGACAATACAGAAAGTAAACTAACTTTTCCGTTTCGTACGAAAAAATATTGAATTCTGTTTGTCTATGTGTCACGTCAATACAAATTTCATATATAAACAAAATTTTCTACTTTAACAGCCTACTTATCGAAACGATACGAAACGGAAAATTTTCTATTCTGCTTCTAATTAACAATTTTTTACACTAAGCTCAGAGAAGATATACGATTTCATGATGGTGACGTTTGCTGAGTCGTGACAGTCGTGAATACGAGTTCATGAATTTTGATGGATTTCATTGATTTAATTCATTATGAAATGAAGATATTTAATATTTTGATAATGGTATTGGCGTTTTTAGTTTCTCTGGGTTTTTTTGTTTGTTTTTATTTTTTTTTACATTTCATATATTTTCATATCGTACAAAATCAAATAGGAAACATTTTAAAAATATTTTCCATCTATAGAATATTATAATAGTTAAAATTAAATTCAAATAATTTAGTTACACAAATAAATCATAATATTAAAAATAAATGACACACAATAACGATCAAATAAAATGATTAATTTCTATTAATAATATTCATTTGTGAATTGTTTTGTGCTATCGTATTGTATTTCTCAAGTGTGTGTGTGTGTGTGTGTTTTGTTGTTTTGTGTTGTGTGTTTTTGCTGTTTTTTTATTTTATTTTAATTTGCGATTTGCGTTCGTTGAATTCATTTCATATATGTATTTTGTTTTTTCACATTGATTGTTCTTTTTAAAAGAAATTAAATATAATTGAAAAGGAAAATTAAATATGAGAGGTGGTTTTATTAATTAAACTTTCTTTTCTATGTACATATTTATTTTAATGGAAGTAAAAATGTTGGCAACGAGAAGAAACAGAAACAAAAGCATATGAAGAATCAATAGTATTGTTAAAAACTATAAAAGAATGAGAAAAAATTTGTATATAAATTATATCTCATTTATTATTTAAATATTTTATGTTTTTATTAATAAAATTGGTCGAATAATACTTTATAATTTGCTTTATTATTATAAAAAACAAAGTGTCAACGATAAAATGGAAAATGAAAATGAATTAGATCCAAGAATTCAGGTATGTAATTTAAAATTATAATAATAATAATAATATCATCATATTTATTTATAAAATCTTTGTACATTGTACTCTTGTATAGCTGTAACAGTAGGCTGCATTTTTAACTTTATTGTTACTTTTTGCAAACCGAAGATGTGGTGGAGCTGTAGAATTGAAGATGTTTCTGATTTTAAATCCCCTCTACCCTATTCCCCACCGATCCGATGAACAAAATAAATAATGCTATGATATTTCGATTTATTTTATATATTCGCAAAACCAGTTTTTGTTTCCGAGTGTATTAACATTTATAATTTATACCTATTTTTAATTATTATCCAATGTTTTTTAACCTTCAACAAATTTACATTATTTATAAATTAATAGGAAATTTAATAATAAAATTCATATTAGTAAAATTTGTACATATTTTATTGACTTGATCCATATGAATTGAATTACAAATAAAATTATGAATAATGATTTATCAAAATTATTTTAAGGTGCTAGCTTAGCCCCTTATGATTTTATTTTTTTTTTTATCTAATAATAACACGTGATTATTACAAAAAAAAAAATAAATAAAAATGTACATCGCAATTTTTGGTCAAATGCATATATTTCACTAAACATTTTTGTTAAAAACCTCTTCTAATTTTTTCGTGTATACCGGCACATTCTGATTAATTTAATAATATTTAAAATTGATAATATGAAAAATTGAAAAATTCACAAAAATTACGTAAATGTCCACAAACAGAAACAATGCATTATTGTCGTAAAAAAGGCAATATTTAATTGTGTATTTGATCTGACTATTTCAATTTTTTATATAAGAAATGTGTGAGCAAAAACACATAAATAATTTATTTTAATTATAAAATTATTAAAGTAAAAAAAAAAAATTGGTGTCCTAATTATTTTCACATATAAAATAGATAGATTTAACAATATGATGCAATAATTTACGTCCGTAGAATTACATATTCACAATTTATATTAGAGCAAATATTCTATTTTAAAAGCTAACGGTATATTTTATTATAGTACGTACAGGTAAATTGTCAATTTAATGTGAGAAAATACATTGAAGGTATACTTTGTTTATATGAATGTATTTTGATTAGCATTACATACACAATAACATTTATATGACTAATGCCTAATATTTGAATAAAAGATTAAAATTTATTAATTACATAAAATAAGACGATTTTATTGCCTTTTTCCTATTTCACGTATATATAATAATATTATAATATGCATAAATTATATTGCAAGTATATTATTATTTTTATTATAGTTACATTTATATCAATGAAGAAAAATTATTCAACAGGATATTAATTAGTATCTGTTAAAGTAAACGTTGTAATTTGAATTTTTAAACATATAATAGACAAACAATTAAATGCAAATATACATAGTTTTTATAAATAAATATATTATCTTCTGTATAATATTATTTATTCGTATATAATGTAATTTAAAAAAAACTAAAATGTTGATGATCTTAAACTATCGATAACAAATAACATCAAAATTATATAATTTAAAAAAACAATGTTTATGGTTTGTACACACATAATTTTTTAATAAAGCAAATAATTAGGTATATATATATTTATAAAAATATATAATACTTAAATCTTTAGTTTTACCAAATCTAATAATACATTATACTTAATTATATGTAAATTTATTTGATTTTTACTTATTCGTACACATATATTTTAAATGTATATTGTTACAAATATATACAATATATATAGATCAATAATCGATATGTTAATTTGGTTGGTTGCATATAGTCACCTTTTGCTAATACACCATTTTATTCTGTTTTCATTATAGAATTTTGATGACACGATAAACAATTATCATTCTAATTCAAAATGAATGCTAATGAATTAAAGATTTCTTGTATATTTTGAAATTTTTTTTTATAATATTTTGCCATTTCGTCTAAGTCGGATTCATTTAATTTTGTTTCCAAAATTTCATGTATGCTATCTAATTGTGCCGTCCATTCGACTTTGGAATTTTGTAAATATTTTATAATATTATTATTATTATCTGATAAAATACTTGTAACATTATTAAATTTATCCAATGAAGCTTTATTTTTTAATATCTCATATTCAGCTTTTTCAGCTAATAATTCTTCAATCCAATCTTTTGATATTAATGATTTTTTCAAAAATTGCAATTCATCTATTACAAATGTATTTTGTGTTTTTACTAATTTTGTTTGTTCTTTGTAAATGTCTAACGTTAATTTTGTATCACGTTTTAAACCATTTATTTCCTTACAAATATGTTCATAATTATTATTTCGTGTTTCTATAGTTAATTGTAACATGTCATCAATTTTATTTATATTTTCTTTAGTTACGTTTTGAATAAATTCAATTCCTAAATTCATTGATTCCGATTTCATTTCTAGTTGTTTTATACGTTCTTCAAATCCAGGTGAACATGCCTTTGTTTTCTTCGATGATACCTCTTTGTTATTTTTACTAATCATTTCAAATTCATTACATAATTTTCCAAATTGACATTCAATAACTCCAATTTTTTCTATAGCTAATTTGGTTGCATCAACTCTTTTTGTAATATTTAAAGCATTACACATTTCATTAATTGGATTTGTTGATGGTTGTAATGCATCCGATTTTGGAACATCATTTATCAATTTAATATTATTTGGTAATATATTTTTTATATTACCATGAATATTAATTCCATTTGTTACAGATATTGGTGTTATAGGAGAATCTGTTGTATTTTTTTTTAAATTTTCATTAATAATTAAAATTTTATTGACATTATTTTTCTCATTCCTGTTGCTATTTGCACTTGTATTTACATAACGTTTGGTAATTGTTATTGCCGGTTTTGATGATATATTTTTAATCAAATTTTTTATTTTATTATGATTTTGTTTATTTTGAAATTCAACAGAATATTCTTCTAAATGCAATTGCTTTGCAATAATATGCAACAATACATGCAATACATTAAAATTTATATTACCATTGTCCGGTGTACCAACAGCTAAATCAATTAATTGTGTTATACACATTTTACCAGATGACATTTTATTATTATATATTTATTGTATTTTTTTTTCTTTTTATTTGTTTATTATATTCTATTTATTATATTATTATATTTATTATATTATTTATTATTTTAATATTTATTATATTATATTATTATATTTATTATATTATTTATTATTTTAATATTTATTATATTATATTATTATATTTATTATATTATTTATTATTTTAATATTTATTATATTATATTATTATATTTATTATATTATTTATTATTTTAATATTTATTATATTATATTATTATATTTATTATATTATTTATTATTTTAATATTTATTATATTATATTATTATATTTATTATATTATTTATTATTTTAATATTTATTATATTATATTATTATATTTATTATATTATTTATTATTTTAATATTTATTATATTATATTATTATATTTATTATATTATTTATTATTTTAATATTTATTATATTATATTATAATATTTATTGTTATTAATAAAATCAAAATAAACAATTACAAATTAATAATTAAAAAGTAATGTCAT
This sequence comes from Bibio marci, assembly GCA_910594885.2. NCBI lineage: Eukaryota > Metazoa > Arthropoda > Insecta > Diptera > Bibionidae > Bibio > Bibio marci. The sequence continues at coordinate 30,414,054 of OU343118.1, read as the reverse complement.
AGTAACAAATTATAAATATAAGCTACTACGATTGGAATGAATTATTATTTGTTAAAGGTTTTTTTATTATTTATTTATTTTAATTGTTTACTATATTCTAACGTAAAATTATGTGTAATGTTACCACGTTTAATTATCGATTCGGGTTTTTCGTCCAATAACTTATGCCATATAGATACCCAATATCAATATTTATATATATATATAAAATAGGTGAGTACTTTATGGACCAAATTGTGGATAACTTGGATGAGTAAATGAACATTTTTCCTTCAATAGCTTTTCATTTAATTTGATCATGATTTTGTAAGTTAAAATATTTGATAAATGATTTTTTGTTATTTTCATGGAAATTATATTGAAAGTTAAAGCGATTTGTTCGCGGTTACGCAATCAAAAAACGTTTACTCATAATTTTCTGACAGTATACAAATTAAAATAATAATAAATAATCGTTATGAATTTATTTTGAGAATTTTAAACGCAGAAAATATCTATGCCTTCGTTAAACATCAATAGTAAAGCAAAACCGAACAGGTTTCAGATAGAAAGGAATGCTCTGTATTTGATCAGAAATATTGTGTATTATTTACTTAAAATACGGATCGCTACCGACAACTTCTTCTTCATTATAATGCATCATCACATACAGAAAAAACCAGTTAAAAATATATTAAAATCGGTGGGTTTGGTAGTACTCGTATACCAACAGAATTGGCTCAATCAGATTACCATTCTTCTACCGATGACAAATGTAGCATCTTAAAATTATTGTATTTTATTGCTTATTAATCGGATACCATTTAAACATGATAAAAAAATTTTGTTGGAAAACGGAAAAAGAAAAATATTCTCAAATTGAAACATTTTTATATTTTTAAATTATAGTATTTTTCTTACCTTACATTGAATTGTGTGATGATGATGATTACTGATTTTTTAGACAATTACCCATTACGTACTGGATCAAGTGATAATTTTGCCAGAATATATATAGCTGTAGCTACATCTTAAATGTATTTGACAAATAAACCACAGCATACTATTCATTCTTATTATCACTGATCGTTCATGTATGATGATCGCTAGCATATTTGTTTCTGTACTGGCATAATTTGTAATACTTCATTGCTTCCAAATTAGGTGTATATTGCATTCATTATTAAAATTTTGAAAAACTGGTTACGGTACTAATAGGCACATATTATTTTCGATTTTCTTTACCTCGAACACCAAATCTTCTACTAAAATAATCATTGGCTGCAGCTTATTTAACTAAAATATAAATTAAATATTATTTTTAATTAATTTAATACGTTTTTATATATTACTTTTTTTTTTAGAGGTTATGTTACATGAGACATCTTTTAAAAACACAATCTTAAAAGGAATATTATTTCTTTTCAGTTGGAAACCGTAAAATCATTAAGAAATATATAATCATCATTTGAAATGGTAATTTTTATAATTATTTATGATAAATTATAAAAAAAACAAATTTCTTTTACATATAGTGAAGTCAAGAGAAAAACTATTACACAAACACAAATATTTAGCGTAAAAAATGTTACAAAAATTATTTTATTAATTTGTCAACAAAATCTTTAAATGAGTTAAATACTTAGAACTATTCGAAAATTCCATTACTATTCACAACTAGTATTATTATTATCATTATTTGTTATTTGTTTATCGTCTCGATTGCAATGACCATATGGATGGACCATATGAACGTTTATTTATTTAATTTTTATTTAGTTTTATTTATTTATATTTTTTTATACATCAATTATTCATAACCGATTTTGTCTTCGCAGCGAAACGTCAAACTATATATAAAAAAATGTATAGTTGATTTTTGGGTTTGGGGGTAAACAATGGAAGTAAGAGAACCTGGAAGCTGGAACATATAATATAAAAACATAACGCTAACATAAAAGTAAAGACATAATGTTCAGTCAGTACTCGTTTCGTAAAGACACGTATCGTTTCGTCAAGTGAAAACTTCTTCCCACAATGCTTTATGAAAGAAACGTTGAATCTGTCAAAGATAATAGCCGTGATAATATAATTATTTATTAAAAAAATATTATATATATATATTAGTAATAATAGTTTTCCTATAACTATAATATATATATATATATATTTTTTCAATATTCTTACTTTTGTAAAAATTTTGTTCACAACACAATTTGTACTAAATAAATATGGTTTTATCAAACCGTTTCAAACCGACAATACAGAAAGTAAACTAACTTTTCCGTTTCGTACGAAAAAATATTGAATTCTGTTTGTCTATGTGTCACGTCAATACAAATTTCATATATAAACAAAATTTTCTACTTTAACAGCCTACTTATCGAAACGATACGAAACGGAAAATTTTCTATTCTGCTTCTAATTAACACTTTTTTACACTAAGCTCAGAGAAGATATACGATTTCATGATGGTGACGTTTGCTGAGTCGTGACAGTCGTGAATACGAGTTCATGAATTTTGATGGATTTCATTGATTTAATTCATTATGAAATGAAGATATTTAATATTTTGATAATGGTATTGGCGTTTTTAGTTTCTCTGGGTTTTTTTGTTTGTTTTTATTTTTTTTTACATTTCATATATTTTCATATCGTACAAAATCAAATAGGAAACATTTTAAAAATATTTTCCATCTATAGAATATTATAATAGTTAAAATTAAATTAAAATAATTTAGTTACACAAATAAATCAAAATATTAAAAATAAATGACACACAATAACGATCAAATAAAATGATTAATTTCTATTAATAATATTCATTTGTGAATTGTTTTGTGCTATCGTATTGTATTTCTCAAGTGTGTGTGTGTGTGTGTGTTTTGTTGTTTTGTGTTGTGTGTTTTTGCTGTTTTTTTATTTTATTTTAATTTGCGATTTGCGTTCGTTGAATTCATTTCATTCATTGTTCTTTTTAAAAGAAATTAAATATAATTGAAAAGGAAAATTAAATATGAGAGGTGGTTTTATTAATTAAACTTTATTTTCTATGTACATATTTATTTTAATGGAAGTAAAAATGTTGGCAAAGAGAAGAAACAGAAACAAAAGCATATGAAGAATCAATAGTATTGTTAAAAACTATAAAAGAATGAGAAAAAATTTGTATATAAATTATATCTCATTTATTATTTAAATATTTTATGTTTTTATTAATAAAATTGGTCGAATAATACTTTATAATTTGCTTTATTATTATAAAAAACAAAGTGTCAACGATAAAATGGAAAATGAAAATGAATTAGATCCAAGAATTCAGGTATGTAATTTAAAATTATAATAATAATAATAATATCATCATATTTATTTATAAAATCTTTGTACATTGTACTCTTGTATAGCTGTAACAGTAGGCTGCATTTTTAACTTTATTGTTACTTTTTGCAAACCGAAGATGTGGTGGAGCTGTAGAATTGAAGATGTTTCTGATTTTAAATCCCCTCTACCCTATTCCCCACCGATCCGATGAACAAAATAAATAATGCTATGATATTTCGATTTATTTTATATATTCGCAAAACCAGTTTTTGTTTCCGAGTGTATTAACATTTATAATTTATACCTATTTTTAATTATTATCCAATGTTTTTTAACCTTCAACAAATTTACATTATTTATAAATTAATAGGAAATTTAATAATAAAATTCATATTAGTAAAATTTGTACATATTTTATTGACTTGATCCATATGAATTGAATTACAAATAAAATTATGAATAATGATTTATCAAAATTATTTTAAGGTGCTAGCTTAGCCCCTTATGATTTTATTTTTTTTTTTATCTAATAATAACACGTGATTATTACAAAAAAAAAAATAAATAAAAATGTACATCGCAATTTTTGGTCAAATGCATATATTTCACTAAACATTTTTGTTAAAAACCTCTTCTAATTTTTTCGTGTATACCGGCACATTCTGATTAATTTAATAATATTTAAAATTGATAATATGAAAAATTGAAAAATTCACAAAAATTACGTAAATGTCCACAAACAGAAACAATGCATTATTGTCGTAAAAAAGGCAATATTTAATTGTGTATTTGATCTGACTATTTCAATTTTTTATATAAGAAATGTGTGAGCAAAAACACACAAATAATTTATTTTAATTATAAAATTATTAAAGTAAAAAAAAAAAATTGGTGTCCTAATTATTTTCACATATAAAATAGATAGATTTAACAATATGATGCAATAATTTACGTCCGTAGAATTACATATTCACAATTTATATTAGAGCAAATATTCTATTTTAAAAGCTAACGGTATATTTTATTATAGTACGTACAGGTAAATTGTCAATTTAATGTGAGAAAATACATTGAAGGTATACTTTGTTTATATGAATGTATTTTGATTAGCATTACATACACAATAACATTTATATGACTAATGCCTAATATTTGAATAAAAGATTAAAATTTATTAATTACATAAAATAAGACGATTTTATTGCCTTTTTCCTATTTCACGTATATATAATAATATTATAATATGCATAAATTATATTGCAAGTATATTATTATTTTTATTATAGTTACATTTATATCAATGAAGAAAAATTATTCAACAGGATATTAATTAGTATCTGTTAAAGTAAACGTTGTAATTTGAATTTTTAAACATATAATAGACAAACAATTAAATGCAAATATACATAGTTTTTATAAATAAATATATTATCTTCTGTATAATATTATTTATTCGTATATAATGTAATTTAAAAAAAACTAAAATGTTGATGATCTTAAACTATCGATAACAAATAACATCAAAATTATATAATTTAAAAAAACAATGTTTATGGTTTGTACACACATAATTTTTTAATAAAGCAAATAATTAGGTATATATATATTTATAAAAATATATAATACTTAAATCTTTAGTTTTACCAAATCTAATAATACATTATACTTAATTATATGTAAATTTATTTGATTTTTACTTATTCGTACACATATATTTTAAATGTATATTGTTACAAATATATACAATATATATAGATCAATAATCGATATGTTAATTTGGTTGGTTGCATATAGTCACCTTTTGCTAATACACCATTTTATTCTGTTTTCATTATAGAATTTTGATGACACGATAAACAATTATCATTCTAATTCAAAATGAATGCTAATGAATTAAAGATTTCTTGTATATTTTGAAATTTTTTTTTATAATATTTTGCCATTTCGTCTAAGTCGGATTCATTTAATTTTGTTTCCAAAATTTCATGTATGCTATCTAATTGTGCCGTCCATTCGACTTTGGAATTTTGTAAATATTTTATAATATTATTATTATTATCTGATAAAATACTTGTAACATTATTAAATTTATCCAATGAAGCTTTATTTTTTAATATCTCATATTCAGCTTTTTCAGCTAATAATTCTTCAATCCAATCTTTTGATATTAATGATTTTTTCAAAAATTGCAATTCATCTATTACAAATGTATTTTGTGTTTTTACTAATTTTGTTTGTTCTTTGTAAATGTCTAACGTTAATTTTGTATCACGTTTTAAACCATTTATTTCCTTACAAATATGTTCATAATTATTATTTCGTGTTTCTATAGTTAATTGTAACATGTCATCAATTTTATTTATATTTTCTTTAGTTACGTTTTGAATAAATTCAATTCCTAAATTCATTGATTCCGATTTCATTTCTAGTTGTTTTATACGTTCTTCAAATCCAGGTGAACATGCCTTTGTTTTCTTCGATGATACCTCTTTGTTATTTTTACTAATCATTTCAAATTCATTACATAATTTTCCAAATTGACATTCAATAACTCCAATTTTTTCTATAGCTAATTTGGTTGCATCAACTCTTTTTGTAATATTTAAAGCATTACACATTTCATTAATTGGATTTGTTGATGGTTGTAATGCATCCGATTTTGGAACATCATTTATCAATTTAATATTATTTGGTAATATATTTTTTATATTACCATGAATATTAATTCCATTTGTTACAGATATTGGTGTTATAGGAGAATCTGTTGTATTTTTTTTTAAATTTTCATTAATAATTAAAATTTTATTGACATTATTTTTCTCATTCCTGTTGCTATTTGCACTTGTATTTACATAACGTTTGGTAATTGTTATTGCCGGTTTTGATGATATATTTTTAATCAAATTTTTTATTTTATTATGATTTTGTTTATTTTGAAATTCAACAGAATATTCTTCTAAATGCAATTGCTTTGCAATAATATGCAACAATACATGCAATACATTAAAATTTATATTACCATTGTCCGGTGTACCAACAGCTAAATCAATTAATTGTGTTATACACATTTTACCAGATGACATTTTATTATTATATATTTATTGTATTTTTTTTTCTTTTTATTTGTTTATTATATTCTATTTATTATATTATTATATTTATTATATTATTTATTATTTTAATATTTATTATATTATATTATTATATTTATTATATTATTTATTATTTTAATATTTATTATATTATATTATTATATTTATTATATTATTTATTATTTTAATATTTATTATATTATATTATTATATTTATTATATTATTTATTATTTTAATATTTATTATATTATATTATTATATTTATTATATTATTTATTATTTTAATATTTATTATATTATATTATTATATTTATTATATTATTTATTATTTTAATATTTATTATATTATATTATTATATTTATTATATTATTTATTATTTTAATATTTATTATATTATATTATAATATTTATTGTTATTAATAAAATCAAAATAAACAATTACAAATTAATAATTAAAAAGTAATGTCATAGTAACAAATTATAAATATAAGCTACTACGATTGGAATGAATTATTATTTGTTAAAGGTTTTTTTATTATTTATTTATTTTAATTGTTTACTATATTCTAACGTAAAATTATGTGTAATGTTACCACGTTTAATTATCGATTCGGGTTTTTCGTCCAATAACTTATGCCATATAGATACCCAATATCAATATTTATATATATATATAAAATAGGTGAGTACTTTATGGACCAAATTGTGGATAACTTGGATGAGTAAATGAACATTTTTCCTTCAATAGCTTTTCATTTAATTTGATCATGATTTTGTAAGTTAAAATATTTGATAAATGATTTTTTGTTATTTTCATGGAAATTATATTGAAAGTTAAAGCGATTTGTTCGCGGTTACGCAATCAAAAAACGTTTACTCATAATTTTCTGACAGTATACAAATTAAAATAATAATAAATAATCGTTATGAATTTATTTTGAGAATTTTAAACGCAGAAAATATCTATGCCTTCGTTAAACATCAATAGTAAAGCAAAACCGAACAGGTTTCAGATAGAAAGGAATGCTCTGTATTTGATCAGAAATATTGTGTATTATTTACTTAAAATACGGATCGCTACCGACAACTTCTTCTTCATTATAATGCATCATCACATACAGAAAAAACCAGTTAAAAATATATTAAAATCGGTGGGTTTGGTAGTACTCGTATACCAACAGAATTGGCTCAATCAGATTACCATTCTTCTACCGATGACAAATGTAGCATCTTAAAATTATTGTATTTTATTGCTTATTAATCGGATACCATTTAAACATGATAAAAAAATTTTGTTGGAAAACGGAAAAAGAAAAATATTCTCAAATTGAAACATTTTTATATTTTTAAATTATAGTATTTTTCTTACCTTACATTGAATTGTGTGATGATGATGATTACTGATTTTTTAGACAATTACCCATTACGTACTGGATCAAGTGATAATTTTGCCAGAATATATATAGCTGTAGCTACATCTTAAATGTATTTGACAAATAAACCACAGCATACTATTCATTCTTATTATCACTGATCGTTCATGTATGATGATCGCTAGCATATTTGTTTCTGTACTGGCATAATTTGTAATACTTCATTGCTTCCAAATTAGGTGTATATTGCATTCATTATTAAAATTTTGAAAAACTGGTTACGGTACTAATAGGCACATATTATTTTCGATTTTCTTTACCTCGAACACCAAATCTTCTACTAAAATAATCATTGGCTGCAGCTTATTTAACTAAAATATAAATTAAATATTATTTTTAATTAATTTAATACGTTTTTATATATTACTTTTTTTTTTAGAGGTTATGTTACATGAGACATCTTTTAAAAACACAATCTTAAAAGGAATATTATTTCTTTTCAGTTGGAAACCGTAAAATCATTAAGAAATATATAATCATCATTTGAAATGGTAATTTTTATAATTATTTATGATAAATTATAAAAAAAACAAATTTCTTTTACATATAGTGAAGTCAAGAGAAAAACTATTACACAAACACAAATATTTAGCGTAAAAAATGTTACAAAAATTATTTTATTAATTTGTCAACAAAATCTTTAAATGAGTTAAATACTTAGAACTATTCGAAAATTCCATTACTATTCACAACTAGTATTATTATTATCATTATTTGTTATTTGTTTATCGTCTCGATTGCAATGACCATATGGATGGACCATATGAACGTTTATTTATTTAATTTTTATTTAGTTTTATTTATTTATATTTTTTTATACATCAATTATTCATAACCGATTTTGTCTTCGCAGCGAAACGTCAAACTATATATAAAAAAATGTATAGTTGATTTTTGGGTTTGGGGGTAAACAATGGAAGTAAGAGAACCTGGAAGCTGGAACATATAATATAAAAACATAACGCTAACATAAAAGTAAAGACATAATGTTCAGTCAGTACTCGTTTCGTAAAGACACGTATCGTTTCGTCAAGTGAAAACTTCTTCCCACAATGCTTTATGAAAGAAACGTTGAATCTGTCAAAGATAATAGCCGTGATAATATAATTATTTATTAAAAAAATATTATATATATATATTAGTAATAATAGTTTTCCTATAACTATAATATATATATATATATATTTTTTCAATATTCTTACTTTTGTAAAAATTTTGTTCACAACACAATTTGTACTAAATAAATATGGTTTTATCAAACCGTTTCAAACCGACAATACAGAAAGTAAACTAACTTTTCCGTTTCGTACGAAAAAATATTGAATTCTGTTTGTCTATGTGTCACGTCAATACAAATTTCATATATAAACAAAATTTTCTACTTTAACAGCCTACTTATCGAAACGATACGAAACGGAAAATTTTCTATTCTGCTTCTAATTAACACTTTTTTACACTAAGCTCAGAGAAGATATACGATTTCATGATGGTGACGTTTGCTGAGTCGTGACAGTCGTGAATACGAGTTCATGAATTTTGATGGATTTCATTGATTTAATTCATTATGAAATGAAGATATTTAATATTTTGATAATGGTATTGGCGTTTTTAGTTTCTCTGGGTTTTTTTGTTTGTTTTTATTTTTTTTTACATTTCATATATTTTCATATCGTACAAAATCAAATAGGAAACATTTTAAAAATATTTTCCATCTATAGAATATTATAATAGTTAAAATTAAATTCAAATAATTTAGTTACACAAATAAATCATAATATTAAAAATAAATGACACACAATAACGATCAAATAAAATGATTAATTTCTATTAATAATATTCATTTGTGAATTGTTTTGTGCTATCGTATTGTATTTCTCAAGTGTGTGTGTGTGTGTGTGTTTTGTTGTTTTGTGTTGTGTGTTTTTGCTGTTTTTTTATTTTATTTTAATTTGCGATTTGCGTTCGTTGAATTCATTTCATTCATTGTTCTTTTTAAAAGAAATTAAATATAATTGAAAAGGAAAATTAAATATGAGAGGTGGTTTTATTAATTAAACTTTCTTTTCTATGTACATATTTATTTTAATGGAAGTAAAAATGTTGGCAACGAGAAGAAACAGAAACAAAAGCATATGAAGAATCAATAGTATTGTTAAAAACTATAAAAGAATGAGAAAAAATTTGTATATAAATTATATCTCATTTATTATTTAAATATTTTATGTTTTTATTAATAAAATTGGTCGAATAATACTTTATAATTTGCTTTATTATTATAAAAAACAAAGTGTCAACGATAAAATGGAAAATGAAAATGAATTAGATCCAAGAATTCAGGTATGTAATTTAAAATTATAATAATAATAATAATATCATCATATTTATTTATAAAATCTTTGTACATTGTACTCTTGTATAGCTGTAACAGTAGGCTGCATTTTTAACTTTATTGTTACTTTTTGCAAACCGAAGATGTGGTGGAGCTGTAGAATTGAAGATGTTTCTGATTTTAAATCCCCTCTACCCTATTCCCCACCGATCCGATGAACAAAATAAATAATGCTATGATATTTCGATTTATTTTATATATTCGCAAAACCAGTTTTTGTTTCCGAGTGTATTAACATTTATAATTTATACCTATTTTTAATTATTATCCAATGTTTTTTAACCTTCAACAAATTTACATTATTTATAAATTAATAGGAAATTTAATAATAAAATTCATATTAGTAAAATTTGTACATATTTTATTGACTTGATCCATATGAATTGAATTACAAATAAAATTATGAATAATGATTTATCAAAATTATTTTAAGGTGCTAGCTTAGCCCCTTATGATTTTATTTTTTTTTTTATCTAATAATAACACGTGATTATTACAAAAAAAAAAATAAATAAAAATGTACATCGCAATTTTTGGTCAAATGCATATATTTCACTAAACATTTTTGTTAAAAACCTCTTCTAATTTTTTCGTGTATACCGGCACATTCTGATTAATTTAATAATATTTAAAATTGATAATATGAAAAATTGAAAAATTCACAAAAATTACGTAAATGTCCACAAACAGAAACAATGCATTATTGTCGTAAAAAAGGCAATATTTAATTGTGTATTTGATCTGACTATTTCAATTTTTTATATAAGAAATGTGTGAGCAAAAACACACAAATAATTTATTTTAATTATAAAATTATTAAAGTAAAAAAAAAAAATTGGTGTCCTAATTATTTTCACATATAAAATAGATAGATTTAACAATATGATGCAATAATTTACGTCCGTAGAATTACATATTCACAATTTATATTAGAGCAAATATTCTATTTTAAAAGCTAACGGTATATTTTATTATAGTACGTACAGGTAAATTGTCAATTTAATGTGAGAAAATACATTGAAGGTATACTTTGTTTATATGAATGTATTTTGATTAGCATTACATACACAATAACATTTATATGACTAATGCCTAATATTTGAATAAAAGATTAAAATTTATTAATTACATAAAATAAGACGATTTTATTGCCTTTTTCCTATTTCACGTATATATAATAATATTATAATATGCATAAATTATATTGCAAGTATATTATTATTTTTATTATAGTTACATTTATATCAATGAAGAAAAATTATTCAACAGGATATTAATTAGTATCTGTTAAAGTAAACGTTGTAATTTGAATTTTTAAACATATAATAGACAAACAATTAAATGCAAATATACATAGTTTTTATAAATAAATATATTATCTTCTGTATAATATTATTTATTCGTATATAATGTAATTTAAAAAAAACTAAAATGTTGATGATCTTAAACTATCGATAACAAATAACATCAAAATTATATAATTTAAAAAAACAATGTTTATGGTTTGTACACACATAATTTTTTAATAAAGCAAATAATTAGGTATATATATATTTATAAAAATATATAATACTTAAATCTTTAGTTTTACCAAATCTAATAATACATTATACTTAATTATATGTAAATTTATTTGATTTTTACTTATTCGTACACATATATTTTAAATGTATATTGTTACAAATATATACAATATATATAGATCAATAATCGATATGTTAATTTGGTTGGTTGCATATAGTCACCTTTTGCTAATACACCATTTTATTCTGTTTTCATTATAGAATTTTGATGACACGATAAACAATTATCATTCTAATTCAAAATTTGCTAATGAATTAAAGATTTCTTGTATATTTTGAAATTTTTTTTTATAATATTTTGCCATTTCGTCTAAGACGGATTCATTTAATTTTGTTTCCAAAATTTCATGTATGCTATCTAATTGTGCCGTCCATTCGACTTTGGAATTTTGTAAATATTTTATAATATTATTATTATTCTCTGATAAAATACTTATAACATTATTAAATTTATCCAATGAAGCTTTATTTTTTAATATCTCATATTCAGCTTTTTCAGCTAATAATTCTTCAATCCAATCTTTTGATATTAATGATTTTTTCAAAAATTGCAATTCATCTATTACAAATGTATTTTGTGTTTTTACTAATTTTATTTGTTCTTTGTAAATGTCTAACGTTAATTTTGTATCACGTTTTAAACCATTTATTTCCTTACAAATATGTTCATAATTATTATTTCGTGTTTCTATAGTTAATTGTAACATGTCATCAATTTTATTTATATTTTCTTTAGTTACGTTTTGAATAAATTCAATTCCTAAATTCATTGATTCCGATTTCATTTCTAGTTGTTTTATACGTTCTTCAAATCCAGGTGAACATGCCTTTGTTTTCTTCGATGATACCTCTTTGATATTTTTACTAATCATTTCAAATTCATTACATAATTTTCCAAATTGACATCCAATAACTCCAATTTTTTCTATAGCTAATTTGGTTGCATCAACTCTTTTTGTAATATTTAAAGCATTACACATTTCATTAATTGGATTTATTGATGGTTGTAATGCATCCGATTTTGGAACATCATTTATCAATTTAATATTATTTGGTAATATATTTTTTATATTACCATGAATAATAATTCCATTTGTTACAGATATTGGTGTTATAGGAGAATCTGTTGTATTTTTTTTTAAATTTTCATTAATAATTAAAATTTTATTGACATTATTTTTCTCATTCCTGTTGCTATTTGCACTTGTATTTACATAACGTTTGGTAATTGTTATTGCCGGTTTTGATGATATATTTTTAATCAAATTTTTTATTTTATTATGATTTTGTTTATTTTGAAATTCAACAGAATATTCTTCTAAATGCAATTGCTTTGCAATAATATGCAACAATACATGCAATACATTAAAATTTATATTACCATTGTCCGGTGTACCAACAGCTAAATCAATTAATTGTGTTATACACATTTTACCAGATGACATTTTATTATTATATATTTATTGTATTTTTTTTTCTTTTTATTTGTTTATTATATTCTATTTATTATATTATTATATTTATTATATTATTTATTATTTTAATATTTATTATATTATATTATTATATTTATTATATTATTTATTATTTTAATATTTATTATATTATATTATTATATTTATTATATTATTTATTATTTTAATATTTATTATATTATATTATTATATTTATTATATTATTTATTATTTTAATATTTATTATATTATATTATAATATTTATTGTTATTAATAAAATCAAAATAAACAATTACAAATTAATAATTAAAAAGTAATGTCATAGTAACAAATTATAAATATAAGCTACTACGATTGGAATGAATTATTATTTGTTAAAGGTTTTTTTATTATTTATTTATTTTAATTGTTTACTATATTCTAACGTAAAATTATGTGTAATGTTACCACGTTTAATTATCGATTCGGGTTTTTCGTCCAATAACTTATGCCATATAGATACCCAATATCAATATTTATATATATATATAAAATAGGTGAGTACTTTATGGACCAAATTGTGGATAACTTGGATGAGTAAATGAACATTTTTCCTTCAATAGCTTTTCATTTAATTTGATCATGATTTTGTAAGTTAAAATATTTGATAAATGATTTTTTGTTATTTTCATGGAAATTATATTGAAAGTTAAAGCGATTTGTTCGCGGTTACGCAATCAAAAAACGTTTACTCATAATTTTCTGACAGTATACAAATTAAAATAATAATAAATAATCGTTATGAATTTATTTTGAGAATTTTAAACGCAGAAAATATCTATGCCTTCGTTAAACATCAATAGTAAAGCAAAACCGAACAGGTTTCAGATAGAAAGGAATGCTCTGTATTTGATCAGAAATATTGTGTATTATTTACTTAAAATACGGATCGCTACCGACAACTTCTTCTTCATTATAATGCATCATCACATACAGAAAAAACCAGTTAAAAATATATTAAAATCGGTGGGTTTGGTAGTACTCGTATACCAACAGAATTGGCTCAATCAGATTACCATTCTTCTACCGATGACAAATGTAGCATCTTAAAATTATTGTATTTTATTGCTTATTAATCGGATACCATTTAAACATGATAAAAAAATTTTGTTGGAAAACGGAAAAAGAAAAATATTCTCAAATTGAAACATTTTTATATTTTTAAATTATAGTATTTTTCTTACCTTACATTGAATTGTGTGATGATGATGATTACTGATTTTTTAGACAATTACCCATTACGTACTGGATCAAGTGATAATTTTGCCAGAATATATATAGCTGTAGCTACATCTTAAATGTATTTGACAAATAAACCACAGCATACTATTCATTCTTATTATCACTGATCGTTCATGTATGATGATCGCTAGCATATTTGTTTCTGTACTGGCATAATTTGTAATACTTCATTGCTTCCAAATTAGGTGTATATTGCATTCATTATTAAAATTTTGAAAAACTGGTTACGGTACTAATAGGCCCATATTATTTTCGATTTTCTTTACCTCGAACACCAAATCTTCTACTAAAATAATCATTGGCTGCAGCTTATTTAACTAAAATATAAATTAAATATTATTTTTAATTAATTTAATACGTTTTTATATATTACTTTTTTTTTTAGAGGTTATGTTACATGAGACATCTTTTAAAAACACAATCTTAAAAGGAATATTATTTCTTTTCAGTTGGAAACCGTAAAATCATTAAGAAATATATAATCATCATTTGAAATGGTAATTTTTATAATTATTTATGATAAATTATAAAAAAAACAAATTTCTTTTACATATAGTGAAGTCAAGAGAAAAACTATTACACAAACACAAATATTTAGCGTAAAAAATGTTACAAAAATTATTTTATTAATTTGTCAACAAAATCTTTAAATGAGTTAAATACTTAGAACTATTCGAAAATTCCATTACTATTCACAACTAGTATTATTATTATCATTATTTGTTATTTGTTTATCGTCTCGATTGCAATGACCATATGGATGGACCATATGAACGTTTATTTATTTAATTTTTATTTAGTTTTATTTATTTATATTTTTTTATACATCAATTATTCATAACCGATTTTGTCTTCGCAGCGAAACGTCAAACTATATATAAAAAAATGTATAGTTGATTTTTGGGTTTGGGGGTAAACAATGGAAGTAAGAGAACCTGGAAGCTGGAACATATAATATAAAAACATAACCCTAACATAAAAGTAAAGACATAATGTTCAGTCAGTACTCGTTTCGTAAAGACACGTATCGTTTCGTCAAGTGAAAACTTCTTCCCACAATGCTTTATGAAAGAAACGTTGAATCTGTCAATGATAATAGCCGTGATAATATAATTATTTATTAAAAAAATATTATATATATATATTAGTAATAATAGTTTTCCTATAACTATAATATATATATATATATATTTTTTCAATATTCTTACTTTTGTAAAAATTTTGTTCACAACACAATTTGTACTAAATAAATATGGTTTTATCAAACCGTTTCAAACCGACAATACAGAAAGTAAACTAACTTTTCCGTTTCGTACGAAAAAATATTGAATTCTGTTTGTCTATGTGTCACGTCAATACAAATTTCATATATAAACAAAATTTTCTACTACTACAGCCTACTTATCGAAACGATACGAAACGGAAAATTTTCTATTCTGCTTCTAATTAACACTTTTTTACACTAAGCTCAGAGAAGATATACGATTTCATGATGGTGACGTTTGCTGAGTCGTGACAGTCGTGAATACGAGTTCATGAATTTTGATGGATTTCATTGATTTAATTCATTATGAAATGAAGATATTTAATATTTTGATAATGGTATTGGCGTTTTTAGTTTCTCTGGGTTTTTTTGTTTGTTTTTATTTTTTTTTACATTTCATATATTTTCATATCGTACAAAATCAAATAGGAAACATTTTAAAAATATTTTCCATCTATAGAATATTATAATAGTTAAAATTAAATTAAAATAATTTAGTTACACAAATAAATCAAAATATTAAAAATAAATGACACACAATAACGATCAAATAAAATGATTAATTTCTATTAATAATATTCATTTGTGAATTGTTTTGTGCTATCGTATTGTATTTCTCAAGTGTGTGTGTGTGTGTGTGTTTTGTTGTTTTGTGTTGTGTGTTTTTGCTGTTTTTTTATTTTATTTTAATTTGCGATTTGCGTTCGTTGAATTCATTTCATATATGTATTTTGTTTTTTCACATTGATTGTTCTTTTTAAAAGAAATTAAATATAATTGAAAAGGAAAATTAAATATGAGAGGTGGTTTTATTAATTAAACTTTCTTTTCTATGTACATATTTATTTTAATGGAAGTAAAAATGTTGGCAACGAGAAGAAACAGAAACAAAAGCATATGAAGAATCAATAGTATTGTTAAAAACTATAAAAGAATGAGAAAAAATTTGTATATAAATTATATCTCATTTATTATTTAAATATTTTATGTTTTTATTAATAAAATTGGTCGAATAATACTTTATAATTTGCTTTATTATTATAAAAAACAAAGTGTCAACGATAAAATGGAAAATGAAAATGAATTAGATCCAAGAATTCAGGTATGTAATTTAAAATTATAATAATAATAATAATATCATCATATTTATTTATAAAATCTTTGTACATTGTACTCTTGTATAGCTGTAACAGTAGGCTGCATTTTTAACTTTATTGTTACTTTTTGCAAACCGAAGATGTGGTGGAGCTGTAGAATTGAAGATGTTTCTGATTTTAAATCCCCTCTACCCTATTCCCCACCGATCCGATGAACAAAATAAATAATGCTATGATATTTCGATTTATTTTATATATTCGCAAAACCAGTTTTTGTTTCCGAGTGTATTAACATTTATAATTTATACCTATTTTTAATTATTATCCAATGTTTTTTAACCTTCAACAAATTTACATTATTTATAAATTAATAGGAAATTTAATAATAAAATTCATATTAGTAAAATTTGTACATATTTTATTGACTTGATCCATATGAATTGAATTACAAATAAAATTATGAATAATGATTTATCAAAATTATTTTAAGGTGCTAGCTTAGCCCCTTATGATTTTATTTTTTTTTTTATCTAATAATAACACGTGATTATTACAAAAAAAAAAATAAATAAAAATGTACATCGCAATTTTTGGTCAAATGCATATATTTCACTAAACATTTTTGTTAAAAACCTCTTCTAATTTTTTCGTGTATACCGGCACATTCTGATTAATTTAATAATATTTAAAATTGAAAAATTCACAAAAATTACGTAAATGTCCACAAACAGAAACAATGCATTATTGTCGTAAAAAAGGCAATATTTAATTGTGTATTTGATCTGACTATTTCAATTTTTTATATAAGAAATGTGTGAGCAAAAACACACAAATAATTTATTTTAATTATAAAATTATTAAAGTAAAAAAAAAAAATTGGTGTCCTAATTATTTTCACATATAAAATAGATAGATTTAACAATATGATGCAATAATTTACGTCCGTAGAATTACATATTCACAATTTATATTAGAGCAAATATTCTATTTTAAAAGCTAACGGTATATTTTATTATAGTACGTACAGGTAAATTGTCAATTTAATGTGAGAAAATACATTGAAGGTATACTTTGTTTATATGAATGTATTTTGATTAGCATTACATACACAATAACATTTATATGACTAATGCCTAATATTTGAATAAAAGATTAAAATTTATTAATTACATAAAATAAGACGATTTTATTGCCTTTTTCCTATTTCACGTATATATAATAATATTATAATATGCATAAATTATATTGCAAGTATATTATTATTTTTATTATAGTTACATTTATATCAATGAAGAAAAATTATTCAACAGGATATTAATTAGTATCTGTTAAAGTAAACGTTGTAATTTGAATTTTTAAACATATAATAGACAAACAATTAAATGCAAATATACATAGTTTTTATAAATAAATATATTATCTTCTGTATAATATTATTTATTCGTATATAATGTAATTTAAAAAAAACTAAAATGTTGATGATCTTAAACTATCGATAACAAATAACATCAAAATTATATAATTTAAAAAAACAATGTTTATGGTTTGTACACACATAATTTTTTAATAAAGCAAATAATTAGGTATATATATATTTATAAAAATATATAATACTTAAATCTTTAGTTTTACCAAATCTAATAATACATTATACTTAATTATATGTAAATTTATTTGATTTTTACTTATTCGTACACATATATTTTAAATGTATATTGTTACAAATATATACAATATATATAGATCAATAATCGATATGTTAATTTGGTTGGTTGCATATAGTCACCTTTTGCTAATACACCATTTTATTCTGTTTTCATTATAGAATTTTGATGACACGATAAACAATTATCATTCTAATTCAAAATTTGCTAATGAATTAAAGATTTCTTGTATATTTTGAAATTTTTTTTTATAATATTTTGCCATTTCGTCTAAGACGGATTCATTTAATTTTGTTTCCAAAATTTCATGTATGCTATCTAATTGTGCCGTCCATTCGACTTTGGAATTTTGTAAATATTTTATAATATTATTATTATTCTCTGATAAAATACTTATAACATTATTAAATTTATCCAATGAAGCTTTATTTTTTAATATCTCATATTCAGCTTTTTCAGCTAATAATTCTTCAATCCAATCTTTTGATATTAATGATTTTTTCAAAAATTGCAATTCATCTATTACAAATGTATTTTGTGTTTTTACTAATTTTATTTGTTCTTTGTAAATGTCTAACGTTAATTTTGTATCACGTTTTAAACCATTTATTTCCTTACAAATATGTTCATAATTATTATTTCGTGTTTCTATAGTTAATTGTAACATGTCATCAATTTTATTTATATTTTCTTTAGTTACGTTTTGAATAAATTCAATTCCTAAATTCATTGATTCCGATTTCATTTCTAGTTGTTTTATACGTTCTTCAAATCCAGGTGAACATGCCTTTGTTTTCTTCGATGATACCTCTTTGATATTTTTACTAATCATTTCAAATTCATTACATAATTTTCCAAATTGACATCCAATAACTCCAATTTTTTCTATAGCTAATTTGGTTGCATCAACTCTTTTTGTAATATTTAAAGCATTACACATTTCATTAATTGGATTTGTTGATGGTTGTAATGCATCCGATTTTGGAACATCATTTATCAATTTAATATTATTTGGTAATATATTTTTTATATTACCATGAATAATAATTCCATTTGTTACAGATATTGGTGTTATAGGAGAATCTGTTGTATTTTTTTTTAAATTTTCATTAATAATTAAAATTTTATTGACATTATTTTTCTCATTCCTGTTGCTATTTGCACTTGTATTTACATAACGTTTGGTAATTGTTATTGCCGGTTTTGATGATATATTTTTAATCAAATTTTTTATTTTATTATGATTTTGTTTATTTTGAAATTCAACAGAATATTCTTCTAAATGCAATTGCTTTGCAATAATATGCAACAATACATGCAATACATTAAAATTTATATTACCATTGTCCGGTGTACCAACAGCTAAATCAATTAATTGTGTTATACACATTTTACCAGATGACATTTTATTATTATATATTTATTGTATTTTTTTTTCTTTTTATTTGTTTATTATATTCTATTTATTATATTATTATATTTATTATATTATTTATTATTTTAATATTTATTATATTATATTATTATATTTATTATATTATTTATTATTTTAATATTTATTATATTATATTATTATATTTATTATATTATTTATTATTTTAATATTTATTATATTATATTATTATATTTATTATATTATTTATTATTTTAATATTTATTATATTATATTATTATATTTATTATATTATTTATTATTTTAATATTTATTATATTATATTATTATATTTATTATATTATTTATTATTTTAATATTTATTATATTATATTATAATATTTATTGTTATTAATAAAATCAAAATAAACAATTACAAATTAATAATTAAAAAGTAATGTCATAGAAACAAATTATAAATATAAGCTACTACGATTGGAATGAATTATTATTTGTTAAAGGTTTTTTTATTATTTATTTATTTTAATTGTTTACTATATTCTAACGTAAAATTATGTGTAATGTTACCACGTTTAATTATCGATTCGGGTTTTTCGTCCAATAACTTATGCCATATAGATACCCAATATCAATATTTATATATATATATAAAATAGGTGAGTACTTTATGGACCAAATTGTGGATAACTTGGATGAGTAAATGAACATTTTTCCTTCAATAGCTTTTCATTTAATTTGATCATGATTTTGTAAGTTAAAATATTTGATAAATGATTTTTTGTTATTTTCATGGAAATTATATTGAAAGTTAAAGCGATTTGTTCGCGGTTACGCAATCAAAAAACGTTTACTCATAATTTTCTGACAGTATACAAATTAAAATAATAATAAATAATCGTTATGAATTTATTTTGAGAATTTTAAACGCAGAAAATATCTATGCCTTCGTTAAACATCAATAGTAAAGCAAAACCGAACAGGTTTCAGATAGAAAGGAATGCTCTGTATTTGATCAGAAATATTGTGTATTATTTACTTAAAATACGGATCGCTACCGACAACTTCTTCTTCATTATAATGCATCATCACATACAGAAAAAACCAGTTAAAAATATATTAAAATCGGTGGGTTTGGTAGTACTCGTATACCAACAGAATTGGCTCAATCAGATTACCATTCTTCTACCGATGACAAATGTAGCATCTTAAAATTATTGTATTTTATTGCTTATTAATCGGATACCATTTAAACATGATAAAAAAATTTTGTTGGAAAACGGAAAAAGAAAAATATTCTCAAATTGAAACATTTTTATATTTTTAAATTATAGTATTTTTCTTACCTTACATTGAATTGTGTGATGATGATGATTACTGATTTTTTAGACAATTACCCATTACGTACTGGATCAAGTGATAATTTTGCCAGAATATATATAGCTGTAGCTACATCTTAAATGTATTTGACAAATAAACCACAGCATACTATTCATTCTTATTATCACTGATCGTTCATGTATGATGATCGCTAGCATATTTGTTTCTGTACTGGCATAATTTGTAATACTTCATTGCTTCCAAATTAGGTGTATATTGCATTCATTATTAAAATTTTGAAAAACTGGTTACGGTACTAATAGGCCCATATTATTTTCGATTTTCTTTACCTCGAACACCAAATCTTCTACTAAAATAATCATTGGCTGCAGCTTATTTAACTAAAATATAAATTAAATATTATTTTTAATTAATTTAATACGTTTTTATATATTACTTTTTTTTTTAGAGGTTATGTTACATGAGACATCTTTTAAAAACACAATCTTAAAAGGAATATTATTTCTTTTCAGTTGGAAACCGTAAAATCATTAAGAAATATATAATCATCATTTGAAATGGTAATTTTTATAATTATTTATGATAAATTATAAAAAAAACAAATTTCTTTTACATATAGTGAAGTCAAGAGAAAAACTATTACACAAACACAAATATTTAGCGTAAAAAATGTTACAAAAATTATTTTATTAATTTGTCAACAAAATCTTTAAATGAGTTAAATACTTAGAACTATTCGAAAATTCCATTACTATTCACAACTAGTATTATTATTATCATTATTTGTTATTTGTTTATCGTCTCGATTGCAATGACCATATGGATGGACCATATGAACGTTTATTTATTTATATTTTTTTATACATCAATTATTCATAACCGATTTTGTCTTCGCAGCGAAACGTCAAACTATATATAAAAAAATGTATAGTTGATTTTTGGGTTTGGGGGTAAACAATGGAAGTAAGAGAACCTGGAAGCTGGAACATATAATATAAAAACATAACCCTAACATAAAAGTAAAGACATAATGTTCAGTCAGTACTCGTTTCGTAAAGACACGTCTCGTTTCGTCAAGTGAAAACTTCTTCCCACAATGCTTTATGAAAGAAACGTTGAATCTGTCAATGATAATAGCCGTGATAATATAATTATTTATTAAAAAAATATTATATATATATTAGTAATAATAGTTTTCCTATAACTATAATATATATATATATATATTTTTTCAATATTCTTACTTTTATAAAAATTTTGTTCACAACACAATTTGTACTAAATAAATATGGTTTTATCAAACCGTTTCAAACCGACAATACAGAAAGTAAACTAACTTTTCCGTTTTGTACGAAAAAATATTGAATTCTGTTTGTCTATGTGTCACGTCAATACAAATTTCATATATAAACAAAATTTTCTACTACTAAAATTTTCTACTACTACAGCCTACTTATCGAAACGATACGAAACGGAAAATTTTCTATTCTGCTTCTAATTAACACTTTTTTACACTAAGCTCAGAGAAGATATACGATTTCATGATGGTGACGTTTGCTGAGTCGTGACAGTCGTGAATACGAGTTCATGAATTTTGATGGATTTCATTGATTTAATTCATTATGAAATGAAGATATTTAATATTTTGATAATGGTATTGGCGTTTTTAGTTTCTCTGGGTTTTTTTGTTTGTTTTTATTTTTTTTTACATTTCATATATTTTCATATCGTACAAAATCAAATAGGAAACATTTTAAAAATATTTTCCATCTATAGAATATTATAATAGTTAAAATTAAATTAAAATAATTTAGTTACACAAATAAATCAAAATATTAAAAATAAATGACACACAATAACGATCAAATAAAATGATTAATTTCTATTAATAATATTCATTTGTGAATTGTTTTGTGCTATCGTATTGTATTTCTCAAGTGTGTGTGTGTGTGTGTGTTTTGTTGTTTTGTGTTGTGTGTTTTTGCTGTTTTTTTATTTTATTTTAATTTGCGATTTGCGTTCGTTGAATTCATTTCATATATGTATTTTGTTTTTTCACATTGATTGTTCTTTTTAAAAGAAATTAAATATAATTGAAAAGGAAAATTAAATATGAGAGGTGGTTTTATTAATTAAACTTTCTTTTCTATGTACATATTTATTTTAATGGAAGTAAAAATGTTGGCAACGAGAAGAAACAGAAACAAAAGCATATGAAGAATCAATAGTATTGTTAAAAACTATAAAAGAATGAGAAAAAATTTGTATATAAATTATATCTCATTTATTATTTAAATATTTTATGTTTTTATTAATAAAATTGGTCGAATAATACTTTATAATTTGCTTTATTATTATAAAAAACAAAGTGTCAACGATAAAATGGAAAATGAAAATGAATTAGATCCAAGAATTCAGGTATGTAATTTAAAATTATAATAATAATAATAATATCATCATATTTATTTATAAAATCTTTGTACATTGTACTCTTGTATAGCTGTAACAGTAGGCTGCATTTTTAACTTTATTGTTACTTTTTGCAAACCGAAGATGTGGTGGAGCTGTAGAATTGAAGATGTTTCTGATTTTAAATCCCCTCTACCCTATTCCCCACCGATCCGATGAACAAAATAAATAATGCTATGATATTTCGATTTATTTTATATATTCGCAAAACCAGTTTTTGTTTCCGAGTGTATTAACATTTATAATTTATACCTATTTTTAATTATTATCCAATGTTTTTTAACCTTCAACAAATTTACATTATTTATAAATTAATAGGAAATTTAATAATAAAATTCATATTAGTAAAATTTGTACATATTTTATTGACTTGATCCATATGAATTGAATTACAAATAAAATTATGAATAATGATTTATCAAAATTATTTTAAGGTGCTAGCTTAGCCCCTTATGATTTTATTTTTTTTTTTATCTAATAATAACACGTGATTATTACAAAAAAAAAAATAAATAAAAATGTACATCGCAATTTTTGGTCAAATGCATATATTTCACTAAACATTTTTGTTAAAAACCTCTTCTAATTTTTTCGTGTATACCGGCACATTCTGATTAATTTAATAATATTTAAAATTGAAAAATTCACAAAAATTACGTAAATGTCCACAAACAGAAACAATGCATTATTGTCGTAAAAAAGGCAATATTTAATTGTGTATTTGATCTGACTATTTCAATTTTTTATATAAGAAATGTGTGAGCAAAAACACACAAATAATTTATTTTAATTATAAAATTATTAAAGTAAAAAAAAAAAATTGGTGTCCTAATTATTTTCACATATAAAATAGATAGATTTAACAATATGATGCAATAATTTACGTCCGTAGAATTACATATTCACAATTTATATTAGAGCAAATATTCTATTTTAAAAGCTAACGGTATATTTTATTATAGTACGTACAGGTAAATTGTCAATTTAATGTGAGAAAATACATTGAAGGTATACTTTGTTTATATGAATGTATTTTGATTAGCATTACATACACAATAACATTTATATGACTAATGCCTAATATTTGAATAAAAGATTAAAATTTATTAATTACATAAAATAAGACGATTTTATTGCCTTTTTCCTATTTCACGTATATATAATAATATTATAATATGCATAAATTATATTGCAAGTATATTATTATTTTTATTATAGTTACATTTATATCAATGAAGAAAAATTATTCAACAGGATATTAATTAGTATCTGTTAAAGTAAACGTTGTAATTTGAATTTTTAAACATATAATAGACAAACAATTAAATGCAAATATACATAGTTTTTATAAATAAATATATTATCTTCTGTATAATATTATTTATTCGTATATAATGTAATTTAAAAAAAACTAAAATGTTGATGATCTTAAACTATCGATAACAAATAACATCAAAATTATATAATTTAAAAAAACAATGTTTATGGTTTGTACACACATAATTTTTTAATAAAGCAAATAATTAGGTATATATATATTTATAAAAATATATAATACTTAAATCTTTAGTTTTACCAAATCTAATAATACATTATACTTAATTATATGTAAATTTATTTGATTTTTACTTATTCGTACACATATATTTTAAATGTATATTGTTACAAATATATACAATATATATAGATCAATAATCGATATGTTAATTTGGTTGGTTGCATATAGTCACCTTTTGCTAATACACCATTTTATTCTGTTTTCATTATAGAATTTTGATGACACGATAAACAATTATCATTCTAATTCAAAATTTGCTAATGAATTAAAGATTTCTTGTATATTTTGAAATTTTTTTTTATAATATTTTGCCATTTCGTCTAAGACGGATTCATTTAATTTTGTTTCCAAAATTTCATGTATGCTATCTAATTGTGCCGTCCATTCGACATTGGAATTTTGTAAATATTTTATAATATTATTATTATTCTCTGATAAAATACTTATAACATTATTAAATTTATCCAATGAAGCTTTATTTTTTAATATCTCATATTCAGCTTTTTCAGCTAATAATTCTTCAATCCAATCTTTTGATATTAATGATTTTTTCAAAAATTGCAATTCATCTATTACAAATGTATTTTGTGTTTTTACTAATTTTATTTGTTCTTTGTAAATGTCTAACGTTAATTTTGTATCACGTTTTAAACCATTTATTTCCTTACAAATATGTTCATAATTATTATTTCGTGTTTCTATAGTTAATTGTAACATGTCATCAATTTTATTTATATTTTCTTTAGTTACGTTTTGAATAAATTCAATTCCTAAATTCATTGATTCCGATTTCATTTCTAGTTGTTTTATACGTTCTTCAAATCCAGGTGAACATGCCTTTGTTTTCTTCGATGATACCTCTTTGATATTTTTACTAATCATTTCAAATTCATTACATAATTTTCCAAATTGACATCCAATAACTCCAATTTTTTCTATAGCTAATTTGGTTGCATCAACTCTTTTTGTAATATTTAAAGCATTACACATTTCATTAATTGGATTTGTTGATGGTTGTAATGCATCCGATTTTGGAACATCATTTATCAATTTAATATTATTTGGTAATATATTTTTTATATTACCATGAATAATAATTCCATTTGTTACAGATATTGGTGTTATAGGAGAATCTGTTGTATTTTTTTTTAAATTTTCATTAATAATTAAAATTTTATTGACATTATTTTTCTCATTCCTGTTGCTATTTGCACTTGTATTTACATAACGTTTGGTAATTGTTATTGCCGGTTTTGATGATATATTTTTAATCAAATTTTTTATTTTATTATGATTTTGTTTATTTTGAAATTCAACAGAATATTCTTCTAAATGCAATTGCTTTGCAATAATATGCAACAATACATGCAATACATTAAAATTTATATTACCATTGTCCGGTGTACCAACAGCTAAATCAATTAATTGTGTTATACACATTTTACCAGATGACATTTTATTATTATATATTTATTGTATTTTTTTTTCTTTTTATTTGTTTATTATATTCTATTTATTATATTATTATATTTATTATATTATTTATTATTTTAATATTTATTATATTATATTATTATATTTATTATATTATTTATTATTTTAATATTTATTATATTATATTATTATATTTATTATATTATTTATTATTTTAATATTTATTATATTATATTATTATATTTATTATATTATTTATTATTTTAATATTTATTATATTATATTATTATATTTATTATATTATTTATTATTTTAATATTTATTATATTATATTATTATATTTATTATATTATTTATTATTTTAATATTTATTATATTATATTATAATATTTATTGTTATTAATAAAATCAAAATAAACAATTACAAATTAATAATTAAAAAGTAATGTCATAGAAACAAATTATAAATATAAGCTACTACGATTGGAATGAATTATTATTTGTTAAAGGTTTTTTTATTATTTATTTATTTTAATTGTTTACTATATTCTAACGTAAAATTATGTGTAATGTTACCACGTTTAATTATCGATTCGGGTTTTTCGTCCAATAACTTATGCCATATAGATACCCAATATCAATATTTATATATATATATAAAATAGGTGAGTACTTTATGGACCAAATTGTGGATAACTTGGATGAGTAAATGAACATTTTTCCTTCAATAGCTTTTCATTTAATTTGATCATGATTTTGTAAGTTAAAATATTTGATAAATGATTTTTTGTTATTTTCATGGAAATTATATTGAAAGTTAAAGCGATTTGTTCGCGGTTACGCAATCAAAAAACGTTTACTCATAATTTTCTGACAGTATACAAATTAAAATAATAATAAATAATCGTTATGAATTTATTTTGAGAATTTTAAACGCAGAAAATATCTATGCCTTCGTTAAACATCAATAGTAAAGCAAAACCGAACAGGTTTCAGATAGAAAGGAATGCTCTGTATTTGATCAGAAATATTGTGTATTATTTACTTAAAATACGGATCGCTACCGACAACTTCTTCTTCATTATAATGCATCATCACATACAGAAAAAACCAGTTAAAAATATATTAAAATCGGTGGGTTTGGTAGTACTCGTATACCAACAGAATTGGCTCAATCAGATTACCATTCTTCTACCGATGACAAATGTAGCATCTTAAAATTATTGTATTTTATTGCTTATTAATCGGATACCATTTAAACATGATAAAAAAATTTTGTTGGAAAACGGAAAAAGAAAAATATTCTCAAATTGAAACATTTTTATATTTTTAAATTATAGTATTTTTCTTACCTTACATTGAATTGTGTGATGATGATGATTACTGATTTTTTAGACAATTACCCATTACGTACTGGATCAAGTGATAATTTTGCCAGAATATATATAGCTGTAGCTACATCTTAAATGTATTTGACAAATAAACCACAGCATACTATTCATTCTTATTATCACTGATCGTTCATGTATGATGATCGCTAGCATATTTGTTTCTGTACTGGCATAATTTGTAATACTTCATTGCTTCCAAATTAGGTGTATATTGCATTCATTATTAAAATTTTGAAAAACTGGTTACGGTACTAATAGGCCCATATTATTTTCGATTTTCTTTACCTCGAACACCAAATCTTCTACTAAAATAATCATTGGCTGCAGCTTATTTAACTAAAATATAAATTAAATATTATTTTTAATTAATTTAATACGTTTTTATATATTACTTTTTTTTTTAGAGGTTATGTTACATGAGACATCTTTTAAAAACACAATCTTAAAAGGAATATTATTTCTTTTCAGTTGGAAACCGTAAAATCATTAAGAAATATATAATCATCATTTGAAATGGTAATTTTTATAATTATTTATGATAAATTATAAAAAAAACAAATTTCTTTTACATATAGTGAAGTCAAGAGAAAAACTATTACACAAACACAAATATTTAGCGTAAAAAATGTTACAAAAATTATTTTATTAATTTGTCAACAAAATCTTTAAATGAGTTAAATACTTAGAACTATTCGAAAATTCCATTACTATTCACAACTAGTATTATTATTATCATTATTTGTTATTTGTTTATCGTCTCGATTGCAATGACCATATGGATGGACCATATGAACGTTTATTTATTTATATTTTTTTATACATCAATTATTCATAACCGATTTTGTCTTCGCAGCGAAACGTCAAACTATATATAAAAAAATGTATAGTTGATTTTTGGGTTTGGGGGTAAACAATGGAAGTAAGAGAACCTGGAAGCTGGAACATATAATATAAAAACATAACCCTAACATAAAAGTAAAGACATAATGTTCAGTCAGTACTCGTTTCGTAAAGACACGTCTCGTTTCGTCAAGTGAAAACTTCTTCCCACAATGCTTTATGAAAGAAACGTTGAATCTGTCAATGATAATAGCCGTGATAATATAATTATTTATTAAAAAAATATTATATATATATTAGTAATAATAGTTTTCCTATAACTATAATATATATATATATATATTTTTTCAATATTCTTACTTTTATAAAAATTTTGTTCACAACACAATTTGTACTAAATAAATATGGTTTTATCAAACCGTTTCAAACCGACAATACAGAAAGTAAACTAACTTTTCCGTTTTGTACGAAAAAATATTGAATTCTGTTTGTCTATGTGTCACGTCAATACAAATTTCATATATAAACAAAATTTTCTACTACTAAAATTTTCTACTACTACAGCCTACTTATCGAAACGATACGAAACGGAAAATTTTCTATTCTGCTTCTAATTAACACTTTTTTACACTAAGCTCAGAGAAGATATACGATTTCATGATGGTGACGTTTGCTGAGTCGTGACAGTCGTGAATACGAGTTCATGAATTTTGATGGATTTCATTGATTTAATTCATTATGAAATGAAGATATTTAATATTTTGATAATGGTATTGGCGTTTTTAGTTTCTCTGGGTTTTTTTGTTTGTTTTTATTTTTTTTTACATTTCATATATTTTCATATCGTACAAAATCAAATAGGAAACATTTTAAAAATATTTTCCATCTATAGAATATTATAATAGTTAAAATTAAATTAAAATAATTTAGTTACACAAATAAATCAAAATATTAAAAATAAATGACACACAATAACGATCAAATAAAATGATTAATTTCTATTAATAATATTCATTTGTGAATTGTTTTGTGCTATCGTATTGTATTTCTCAAGTGTGTGTGTGTGTGTGTGTTTTGTTGTTTTGTGTTGTGTGTTTTTGCTGTTTTTTTATTTTATTTTAATTTGCGATTTGCGTTCGTTGAATTCATTTCATATATGTATTTTGTTTTTTCACATTGATTGTTCTTTTTAAAAGAAATTAAATATAATTGAAAAGGAAAATTAAATATGAGAGGTGGTTTTATTAATTAAACTTTCTTTTCTATGTACATATTTATTTTAATGGAAGTAAAAATGTTGGCAACGAGAAGAAACAGAAACAAAAGCATATGAAGAATCAATAGTATTGTTAAAAACTATAAAAGAATGAGAAAAAATTTGTATATAAATTATATCTCATTTATTATTTAAATATTTTATGTTTTTATTAATAAAATTGGTCGAATAATACTTTATAATTTGCTTTATTATTATAAAAAACAAAGTGTCAACGATAAAATGGAAAATGAAAATGAATTAGATCCAAGAATTCAGGTATGTAATTTAAAATTATAATAATAATAATAATATCATCATATTTATTTATAAAATCTTTGTACATTGTACTCTTGTATAGCTGTAACAGTAGGCTGCATTTTTAACTTTATTGTTACTTTTTGCAAACCGAAGATGTGGTGGAGCTGTAGAATTGAAGATGTTTCTGATTTTAAATCCCCTCTACCCTATTCCCCACCGATCCGATGAACAAAATAAATAATGCTATGATATTTCGATTTATTTTATATATTCGCAAAACCAGTTTTTGTTTCCGAGTGTATTAACATTTATAATTTATACCTATTTTTAATTATTATCCAATGTTTTTTAACCTTCAACAAATTTACATTATTTATAAATTAATAGGAAATTTAATAATAAAATTCATATTAGTAAAATTTGTACATATTTTATTGACTTGATCCATATGAATTGAATTACAAATAAAATTATGAATAATGATTTATCAAAATTATTTTAAGGTGCTAGCTTAGCCCCTTATGATTTTATTTTTTTTTTTATCTAATAATAACACGTGATTATTACAAAAAAAAAAATAAATAAAAATGTACATCGCAATTTTTGGTCAAATGCATATATTTCACTAAACATTTTTGTTAAAAACCTCTTCTAATTTTTTCGTGTATACCGGCACATTCTGATTAATTTAATAATATTTAAAATTGAAAAATTCACAAAAATTACGTAAATGTCCACAAACAGAAACAATGCATTATTGTCGTAAAAAAGGCAATATTTAATTGTGTATTTGATCTGACTATTTCAATTTTTTATATAAGAAATGTGTGAGCAAAAACACACAAATAATTTATTTTAATTATAAAATTATTAAAGTAAAAAAAAAAAATTGGTGTCCTAATTATTTTCACATATAAAATAGATAGATTTAACAATATGATGCAATAATTTACGTCCGTAGAATTACATATTCACAATTTATATTAGAGCAAATATTCTATTTTAAAAGCTAACGGTATATTTTATTATAGTACGTACAGGTAAATTGTCAATTTAATGTGAGAAAATACATTGAAGGTATACTTTGTTTATATGAATGTATTTTGATTAGCATTACATACACAATAACATTTATATGACTAATGCCTAATATTTGAATAAAAGATTAAAATTTATTAATTACATAAAATAAGACGATTTTATTGCCTTTTTCCTATTTCACGTATATATAATAATATTATAATATGCATAAATTATATTGCAAGTATATTATTATTTTTATTATAGTTACATTTATATCAATGAAGAAAAATTATTCAACAGGATATTAATTAGTATCTGTTAAAGTAAACGTTGTAATTTGAATTTTTAAACATATAATAGACAAACAATTAAATGCAAATATACATAGTTTTTATAAATAAATATATTATCTTCTGTATAATATTATTTATTCGTATATAATGTAATTTAAAAAAAACTAAAATGTTGATGATCTTAAACTATCGATAACAAATAACATCAAAATTATATAATTTAAAAAAACAATGTTTATGGTTTGTACACACATAATTTTTTAATAAAGCAAATAATTAGGTATATATATATTTATAAAAATATATAATACTTAAATCTTTAGTTTTACCAAATCTAATAATACATTATACTTAATTATATGTAAATTTATTTGATTTTTACTTATTCGTACACATATATTTTAAATGTATATTGTTACAAATATATACAATATATATAGATCAATAATCGATATGTTAATTTGGTTGGTTGCATATAGTCACCTTTTGCTAATACACCATTTTATTCTGTTTTCATTATAGAATTTTGATGACACGATAAACAATTATCATTCTAATTCAAAATTTGCTAATGAATTAAAGATTTCTTGTATATTTTGAAATTTTTTTTTATAATATTTTGCCATTTCGTCTAAGACGGATTCATTTAATTTTGTTTCCAAAATTTCATGTATGCTATCTAATTGTGCCGTCCATTCGACTTTGGAATTTTGTAAATATTTTATAATATTATTATTATTCTCTGATAAAATACTTATAACATTATTAAATTTATCCAATGAAGCTTTATTTTTTAATATCTCATATTCAGCTTTTTCAGCTAATAATTCTTCAATCCAATCTTTTGATATTAATGATTTTTTCAAAAATTGCAATTCATCTATTACAAATGTATTTTGTGTTTTTACTAATTTTATTTGTTCTTTGTAAATGTCTAACGTTAATTTTGTATCACGTTTTAAACCATTTATTTCCTTACAAATATGTTCATAATTATTATTTCGTGTTTCTATAGTTAATTGTAACATGTCATCAATTTTATTTATATTTTCTTTAGTTACGTTTTGAATAAATTCAATTCCTAAATTCATTGATTCCGATTTCATTTCTAGTTGTTTTATACGTTCTTCAAATCCAGGTGAACATGCCTTTGTTTTCTTCGATGATACCTCTTTGATATTTTTACTAATCATTTCAAATTCATTACATAATTTTCCAAATTGACATCCAATAACTCCAATTTTTTCTATAGCTAATTTGGTTGCATCAACTCTTTTTGTAATATTTAAAGCATTACACATTTCATTAATTGGATTTGTTGATGGTTGTAATGCATCCGATTTTGGAACATCATTTATCAATTTAATATTATTTGGTAATATATTTTTTATATTACCATGAATAATAATTCCATTTGTTACAGATATTGGTGTTATAGGAGAATCTGTTGTATTTTTTTTTAAATTTTCATTAATAATTAAAATTTTATTGACATTATTTTTCTCATTCCTGTTGCTATTTGCACTTGTATTTACATAACGTTTGGTAATTGTTATTGCCGGTTTTGATGATATATTTTTAATCAAATTTTTTATTTTATTATGATTTTGTTTATTTTGAAATTCAACAGAATATTCTTCTAAATGCAATTGCTTTGCAATAATATGCAACAATACATGCAATACATTAAAATTTATATTACCATTGTCCGGTGTACCAACAGCTAAATCAATTAATTGTGTTATACACATTTTACCAGATGACATTTTATTATTATATATTTATTGTATTTTTTTTTCTTTTTATTTGTTTATTATATTCTATTTATTATATTATTATATTTATTATATTATTTATTATTTTAATATTTATTATATTATATTATTATATTTATTATATTATTTATTATTTTAATATTTATTATATTATATTATTATATTTATTATATTATTTATTATTTTAATATTTATTATATTATATTATTATATTTATTATATTATTTATTATTTTAATATTTATTATATTATATTATTATATTTATTATATTATTTATTATTTTAATATTTATTATATTATATTATTATATTTATTATATTATTTATTATTTTAATATTTATTATATTATATTATAATATTTATTGTTATTAATAAAATCAAAATAAACAATTACAAATTAATAATTAAAAAGTAATGTCATAGTAACAAATTATAAATATAAGCTACTACGATTGGAATGAATTATTATTTGTTAAAGGTTTTTTTATTATTTATTTATTTTAATTGTTTACTATATTCTAACGTAAAATTATGTGTAATGTTACCACGTTTAATTATCGATTCGGGTTTTTCGTCCAATAACTTATGCCATATAGATACCCAATATCAATATTTATATATATATATATAAAATAGGTGAGTACTTTATGGACCAAATTGTGGATAACTTGGATGAGTAAATGAACATTTTTCCTTCAATAGCTTTTCATTTAATTTGATCATGATTTTGTAAGTTAAAATATTTGATAAATGATTTTTTGTTATTTTCATGGAAATTATATTGAAAGTTAAAGCGATTTGTTCGCGGTTACGCAATCAAAAAACGTTTACTCATAATTTTCTGACAGTATACAAATTAAAATAATAATAAATAATCGTTATGAATTTATTTTGAGAATTTTAAACGCAGAAAATATCTATGCCTTCGTTAAACATCAATAGTAAAGCAAAACCGAACAGGTTTCAGATAGAAAGGAATGCTCTGTATTTGATCAGAAATATTGTGTATTATTTACTTAAAATACGGATCGCTACCGACAACTTCTTCTTCATTATAATGCATCATCACATACAGAAAAAACCAGTTAAAAATATATTAAAATCGGTGGGTTTGGTAGTACTCGTATACCAACAGAATTGGCTCAATCAGATTACCATTCTTCTACCGATGACAAATGTAGCATCTTAAAATTATTGTATTTTATTGCTTATTAATCGGATACCATTTAAACATGATAAAAAAATTTTGTTGGAAAACGGAAAAAGAAAAATATTCTCAAATTGAAACATTTTTATATTTTTAAATTATAGTATTTTTCTTACCTTACATTGAATTGTGTGATGATGATGATTACTGATTTTTTAGACAATTACCCATTACGTACTGGATCAAGTGATAATTTTGCCAGAATATATATAGCTGTAGCTACATCTTAAATGTATTTGACAAATAAACCACAGCATACTATTCATTCTTATTATCACTGATCGTTCATGTATGATGATCGCTAGCATATTTGTTTCTGTACTGGCATAATTTGTAATACTTCATTGCTTCCAAATTAGGTGTATATTGCATTCATTATTAAAATTTTGAAAAACTGGTTACGGTACTAATAGGCCCATATTATTTTCGATTTTCTTTACCTCGAACACCAAATCTTCTACTAAAATAATCATTGGCTGCAGCTTATTTAACTAAAATATAAATTAAATATTATTTTTAATTAATTTAATACGTTTTTATATATTACTTTTTTTTTTAGAGGTTATGTTACATGAGACATCTTTTAAAAACACAATCTTAAAAGGAATATTATTTCTTTTCAGTTGGAAACCGTAAAATCATTAAGAAATATATAATCATCATTTGAAATGGTAATTTTTATAATTATTTATGATAAATTATAAAAAAAACAAATTTCTTTTACATATAGTGAAGTCAAGAGAAAAACTATTACACAAACACAAATATTTAGCGTAAAAAATGTTACAAAAATTATTTTATTAATTTGTCAACAAAATCTTTAAATGAGTTAAATACTTAGAACTATTCGAAAATTCCATTACTATTCACAACTAGTATTATTATTATCATTATTTGTTATTTGTTTATCGTCTCGATTGCAATGACCATATGGATGGACCATATGAACGTTTATTTATTTATATTTTTTTATACATCAATTATTCATAACCGATTTTGTCTTCGCAGCGAAACGTCAAACTATATATAAAAAAATGTATAGTTGATTTTTGGGTTTGGGGGTAAACAATGGAAGTAAGAGAACCTGGAAGCTGGAACATATAATATAAAAACATAACCCTAACATAAAAGTAAAGACATAATGTTCAGTCAGTACTCGTTTCGTAAAGACACGTCTCGTTTCGTCAAGTGAAAACTTCTTCCCACAATGCTTTATGAAAGAAACGTTGAATCTGTCAATGATAATAGCCGTGATAATATAATTATTTATTAAAAAAATATTATATATATATTAGTAATAATAGTTTTCCTATAACTATAATATATATATATATATATTTTTTCAATATTCTTACTTTTATAAAAATTTTGTTCACAACACAATTTGTACTAAATAAATATGGTTTTATCAAACCGTTTCAAACCGACAATACAGAAAGTAAACTAACTTTTCCGTTTTGTACGAAAAAATATTGAATTCTGTTTGTCTATGTGTCACGTCAATACAAATTTCATATATAAACAAAATTTTCTACTACTAAAATTTTCTACTACTACAGCCTACTTATCGAAACGATACGAAACGGAAAATTTTCTATTCTGCTTCTAATTAACACTTTTTTACACTAAGCTCAGAGAAGATATACGATTTCATGATGGTGACGTTTGCTGAGTCGTGACAGTCGTGAATACGAGTTCATGAATTTTGATGGATTTCATTGATTTAATTCATTATGAAATGAAGATATTTAATATTTTGATAATGGTATTGGCGTTTTTAGTTTCTCTGGGTTTTTTTGTTTGTTTTTATTTTTTTTTACATTTCATATATTTTCATATCGTACAAAATCAAATAGGAAACATTTTAAAAATATTTTCCATCTATAGAATATTATAATAGTTAAAATTAAATTAAAATAATTTAGTTACACAAATAAATCAAAATATTAAAAATAAATGACACACAATAACGATCAAATAAAATGATTAATTTCTATTAATAATATTCATTTGTGAATTGTTTTGTGCTATCGTATTGTATTTCTCAAGTGTGTGTGTGTGTGTGTGTTTTGTTGTTTTGTGTTGTGTGTTTTTGCTGTTTTTTTATTTTATTTTAATTTGCGATTTGCGTTCGTTGAATTCATTTCATATATGTATTTTGTTTTTTCACATTGATTGTTCTTTTTAAAAGAAATTAAATATAATTGAAAAGGAAAATTAAATATGAGAGGTGGTTTTATTAATTAAACTTTCTTTTCTATGTACATATTTATTTTAATGGAAGTAAAAATGTTGGCAACGAGAAGAAACAGAAACAAAAGCATATGAAGAATCAATAGTATTGTTAAAAACTATAAAAGAATGAGAAAAAATTTGTATATAAATTATATCTCATTTATTATTTAAATATTTTATGTTTTTATTAATAAAATTGGTCGAATAATACTTTATAATTTGCTTTATTATTATAAAAAACAAAGTGTCAACGATAAAATGGAAAATGAAAATGAATTAGATCCAAGAATTCAGGTATGTAATTTAAAATTATAATAATAATAATAATATCATCATATTTATTTATAAAATCTTTGTACATTGTACTCTTGTATAGCTGTAACAGTAGGCTGCATTTTTAACTTTATTGTTACTTTTTGCAAACCGAAGATGTGGTGGAGCTGTAGAATTGAAGATGTTTCTGATTTTAAATCCCCTCTACCCTATTCCCCACCGATCCGATGAACAAAATAAATAATGCTATGATATTTCGATTTATTTTATATATTCGCAAAACCAGTTTTTGTTTCCGAGTGTATTAACATTTATAATTTATACCTATTTTTAATTATTATCCAATGTTTTTTAACCTTCAACAAATTTACATTATTTATAAATTAATAGGAAATTTAATAATAAAATTCATATTAGTAAAATTTGTACATATTTTATTGACTTGATCCATATGAATTGAATTACAAATAAAATTATGAATAATGATTTATCAAAATTATTTTAAGGTGCTAGCTTAGCCCCTTATGATTTTATTTTTTTTTTTATCTAATAATAACACGTGATTATTACAAAAAAAAAAATAAATAAAAATGTACATCGCAATTTTTGGTCAAATGCATATATTTCACTAAACATTTTTGTTAAAAACCTCTTCTAATTTTTTCGTGTATACCGGCACATTCTGATTAATTTAATAATATTTAAAATTGAAAAATTCACAAAAATTACGTAAATGTCCACAAACAGAAACAATGCATTATTGTCGTAAAAAAGGCAATATTTAATTGTGTATTTGATCTGACTATTTCAATTTTTTATATAAGAAATGTGTGAGCAAAAACACACAAATAATTTATTTTAATTATAAAATTATTAAAGTAAAAAAAAAAAATTGGTGTCCTAATTATTTTCACATATAAAATAGATAGATTTAACAATATGATGCAATAATTTACGTCCGTAGAATTACATATTCACAATTTATATTAGAGCAAATATTCTATTTTAAAAGCTAACGGTATATTTTATTATAGTACGTACAGGTAAATTGTCAATTTAATGTGAGAAAATACATTGAAGGTATACTTTGTTTATATGAATGTATTTTGATTAGCATTACATACACAATAACATTTATATGACTAATGCCTAATATTTGAATAAAAGATTAAAATTTATTAATTACATAAAATAAGACGATTTTATTGCCTTTTTCCTATTTCACGTATATATAATAATATTATAATATGCATAAATTATATTGCAAGTATATTATTATTTTTATTATAGTTACATTTATATCAATGAAGAAAAATTATTCAACAGGATATTAATTAGTATCTGTTAAAGTAAACGTTGTAATTTGAATTTTTAAACATATAATAGACAAACAATTAAATGCAAATATACATAGTTTTTATAAATAAATATATTATCTTCTGTATAATATTATTTATTCGTATATAATGTAATTTAAAAAAAACTAAAATGTTGATGATCTTAAACTATCGATAACAAATAACATCAAAATTATATAATTTAAAAAAACAATGTTTATGGTTTGTACACACATAATTTTTTAATAAAGCAAATAATTAGGTATATATATATTTATAAAAATATATAATACTTAAATCTTTAGTTTTACCAAATCTAATAATACATTATACTTAATTATATGTAAATTTATTTGATTTTTACTTATTCGTACACATATATTTTAAATGTATATTGTTACAAATATATACAATATATATAGATCAATAATCGATATGTTAATTTGGTTGGTTGCATATAGTCACCTTTTGCTAATACACCATTTTATTCTGTTTTCATTATAGAATTTTGATGACACGATAAACAATTATCATTCTAATTCAAAATTTGCTAATGAATTAAAGATTTCTTGTATATTTTGAAATTTTTTTTTATAATATTTTGCCATTTCGTCTAAGACGGATTCATTTAATTTTGTTTCCAAAATTTCATGTATGCTATCTAATTGTGCCGTCCATTCGACTTTGGAATTTTGTAAATATTTTATAATATTATTATTATTCTCTGATAAAATACTTATAACATTATTAAATTTATCCAATGAAGCTTTATTTTTTAATATCTCATATTCAGCTTTTTCAGCTAATAATTCTTCAATCCAATCTTTTGATATTAATGATTTTTTCAAAAATTGCAATTCATCTATTACAAATGTATTTTGTGTTTTTACTAATTTTATTTGTTCTTTGTAAATGTCTAACGTTAATTTTGTATCACGTTTTAAACCATTTATTTCCTTACAAATATGTTCATAATTATTATTTCGTGTTTCTATAGTTAATTGTAACATGTCATCAATTTTATTTATATTTTCTTTAGTTACGTTTTGAATAAATTCAATTCCTAAATTCATTGATTCCGATTTCATTTCTAGTTGTTTTATACGTTCTTCAAATCCAGGTGAACATGCCTTTGTTTTCTTCGATGATACCTCTTTGATATTTTTACTAATCATTTCAAATTCATTACATAATTTTCCAAATTGACATCCAATAACTCCAATTTTTTCTATAGCTAATTTGGTTGCATCAACTCTTTTTGTAATATTTAAAGCATTACACATTTCATTAATTGGATTTGTTGATGGTTGTAATGCATCCGATTTTGGAACATCATTTATCAATTTAATATTATTTGGTAATATATTTTTTATATTACCATGAATAATAATTCCATTTGTTACAGATATTGGTGTTATAGGAGAATCTGTTGTATTTTTTTTTAAATTTTCATTAATAATTAAAATTTTATTGACATTATTTTTCTCATTCCTGTTGCTATTTGCACTTGTATTTACATAACGT
The DNA here is from genome assembly GCA_910594885.2 of Bibio marci. Lineage (NCBI taxonomy): Eukaryota > Metazoa > Arthropoda > Insecta > Diptera > Bibionidae > Bibio > Bibio marci. Next base: position 30,373,887 of record OU343118.1, on the reverse strand, counting down.
TTGGTAATTGTTATTGCCGGTTTTGATGATATATTTTTAATCAAATTTTTTATTTTATTATGATTTTGTTTATTTTGAAATTCAACAGAATATTCTTCTAAATGCAATTGCTTTGCAATAATATGCAACAATACATGCAATACATTAAAATTTATATTACCATTGTCCGGTGTACCAACAGCTAAATCAATTAATTGTGTTATACACATTTTACCAGATGACATTTTATTATTATATATTTATTGTATTTTTTTTTCTTTTTATTTGTTTATTATATTCTATTTATTATATTATTATATTTATTATATTATTTATTATTTTAATATTTATTATATTATATTATTATATTTATTATATTATTTATTATTTTAATATTTATTATATTATATTATTATATTTATTATATTATTTATTATTTTAATATTTATTATATTATATTATTATATTTATTATATTATTTATTATTTTAATATTTATTATATTATATTATTATATTTATTATATTATTTATTATTTTAATATTTATTATATTATATTATAATATTTATTGTTATTAATAAAATCAAAATAAACAATTACAAATTAATAATTAAAAAGTAATGTCATAGTAACAAATTATAAATATAAGCTACTACGATTGGAATGAATTATTATTTGTTAAAGGTTTTTTTATTATTTATTTATTTTAATTGTTTACTATATTCTAACGTAAAATTATGTGTAATGTTACCACGTTTAATTATCGATTCGGGTTTTTCGTCCAATAACTTATGCCATATAGATACCCAATATCAATATTTATATATATATATAAAATAGGTGAGTACTTTATGGACCAAATTGTGGATAACTTGGATGAGTAAATGAACATTTTTCCTTCAATAGCTTTTCATTTAATTTGATCATGATTTTGTAAGTTAAAATATTTGATAAATGATTTTTTGTTATTTTCATGGAAATTATATTGAAAGTTAAAGCGATTTGTTCGCGGTTACGCAATCAAAAAACGTTTACTCATAATTTTCTGACAGTATACAAATTAAAATAATAATAAATAATCGTTATGAATTTATTTTGAGAATTTTAAACGCAGAAAATATCTATGCCTTCGTTAAACATCAATAGTAAAGCAAAACCGAACAGGTTTCAGATAGAAAGGAATGCTCTGTATTTGATCAGAAATATTGTGTATTATTTACTTAAAATACGGATCGCTACCGACAACTTCTTCTTCATTATAATGCATCATCACATACAGAAAAAACCAGTTAAAAATATATTAAAATCGGTGGGTTTGGTAGTACTCGTATACCAACAGAATTGGCTCAATCAGATTACCATTCTTCTACCGATGACAAATGTAGCATCTTAAAATTATTGTATTTTATTGCTTATTAATCGGATACCATTTAAACATGATAAAAAAATTTTGTTGGAAAACGGAAAAAGAAAAATATTCTCAAATTGAAACATTTTTATATTTTTAAATTATAGTATTTTTCTTACCTTACATTGAATTGTGTGATGATGATGATTACTGATTTTTTAGACAATTACCCATTACGTACTGGATCAAGTGATAATTTTGCCAGAATATATATAGCTGTAGCTACATCTTAAATGTATTTGACAAATAAACCACAGCATACTATTCATTCTTATTATCACTGATCGTTCATGTATGATGATCGCTAGCATATTTGTTTCTGTACTGGCATAATTTGTAATACTTCATTGCTTCCAAATTAGGTGTATATTGCATTCATTATTAAAATTTTGAAAAACTGGTTACGGTACTAATAGGCCCATATTATTTTCGATTTTCTTTACCTCGAACACCAAATCTTCTACTAAAATAATCATTGGCTGCAGCTTATTTAACTAAAATATAAATTAAATATTATTTTTAATTAATTTAATACGTTTTTATATATTACTTTTTTTTTTAGAGGTTATGTTACATGAGACATCTTTTAAAAACACAATCTTAAAAGGAATATTATTTCTTTTCAGTTGGAAACCGTAAAATCATTAAGAAATATATAATCATCATTTGAAATGGTAATTTTTATAATTATTTATGATAAATTATAAAAAAAACAAATTTCTTTTACATATAGTGAAGTCAAGAGAAAAACTATTACACAAACACAAATATTTAGCGTAAAAAATGTTACAAAAATTATTTTATTAATTTGTCAACAAAATCTTTAAATGAGTTAAATACTTAGAACTATTCGAAAATTCCATTACTATTCACAACTAGTATTATTATTATCATTATTTGTTATTTGTTTATCGTCTCGATTGCAATGACCATATGGATGGACCATATGAACGTTTATTTATTTAATTTTTATTTAGTTTTATTTATTTATATTTTTTTATACATCAATTATTCATAACCGATTTTGTCTTCGCAGCGAAACGTCAAACTATATATAAAAAAATGTATAGTTGATTTTTGGGTTTGGGGGTAAACAATGGAAGTAAGAGAACCTGGAAGCTGGAACATATAATATAAAAACATAACCCTAACATAAAAGTAAAGACATAATGTTCAGTCAGTACTCGTTTCGTAAAGACACGTATCGTTTCGTCAAGTGAAAACTTCTTCCCACAATGCTTTATGAAAGAAACGTTGAATCTGTCAATGATAATAGCCGTGATAATATAATTATTTATTAAAAAAATATTATATATATATATTAGTAATAATAGTTTTCCTATAACTATAATATATATATATATATATTTTTTCAATATTCTTACTTTTGTAAAAATTTTGTTCACAACACAATTTGTACTAAATAAATATGGTTTTATCAAACCGTTTCAAACCGACAATACAGAAAGTAAACTAACTTTTCCGTTTCGTACGAAAAAATATTGAATTCTGTTTGTCTATGTGTCACGTCAATACAAATTTCATATATAAACAAAATTTTCTACTACTACAGCCTACTTATCGAAACGATACGAAACGGAAAATTTTCTATTCTGCTTCTAATTAACACTTTTTTACACTAAGCTCAGAGAAGATATACGATTTCATGATGGTGACGTTTGCTGAGTCGTGACAGTCGTGAATACGAGTTCATGAATTTTGATGGATTTCATTGATTTAATTCATTATGAAATGAAGATATTTAATATTTTGATAATGGTATTGGCGTTTTTAGTTTCTCTGGGTTTTTTTGTTTGTTTTTATTTTTTTTTACATTTCATATATTTTCATATCGTACAAAATCAAATAGGAAACATTTTAAAAATATTTTCCATCTATAGAATATTATAATAGTTAAAATTAAATTAAAATAATTTAGTTACACAAATAAATCAAAATATTAAAAATAAATGACACACAATAACGATCAAATAAAATGATTAATTTCTATTAATAATATTCATTTGTGAATTGTTTTGTGCTATCGTATTGTATTTCTCAAGTGTGTGTGTGTGTGTGTGTTTTGTTGTTTTGTGTTGTGTGTTTTTGCTGTTTTTTTATTTTATTTTAATTTGCGATTTGCGTTCGTTGAATTCATTTCATATATGTATTTTGTTTTTTCACATTGATTGTTCTTTTTAAAAGAAATTAAATATAATTGAAAAGGAAAATTAAATATGAGAGGTGGTTTTATTAATTAAACTTTCTTTTCTATGTACATATTTATTTTAATGGAAGTAAAAATGTTGGCAACGAGAAGAAACAGAAACAAAAGCATATGAAGAATCAATAGTATTGTTAAAAACTATAAAAGAATGAGAAAAAATTTGTATATAAATTATATCTCATTTATTATTTAAATATTTTATGTTTTTATTAATAAAATTGGTCGAATAATACTTTATAATTTGCTTTATTATTATAAAAAACAAAGTGTCAACGATAAAATGGAAAATGAAAATGAAAATGAATTAGATCCAAGAATTCAGGTATGTAATTTAAAATTATAATAATAATAATAATATCATCATATTTATTTATAAAATCTTTGTACATTGTACTCTTGTATAGCTGTAACAGTAGGCTGCATTTTTAACTTTATTGTTACTTTTTGCAAACCGAAGATGTGGTGGAGCTGTAGAATTGAAGATGTTTCTGATTTTAAATCCCCTCTACCCTATTCCCCACCGATCCGATGAACAAAATAAATAATGCTATGATATTTCGATTTATTTTATATATTCGCAAAACCAGTTTTTGTTTCCGAGTGTATTAACATTTATAATTTATACCTATTTTTAATTATTATCCAATGTTTTTTAACCTTCAACAAATTTACATTATTTATAAATTAATAGGAAATTTAATAATAAAATTCATATTAGTAAAATTTGTACATATTTTATTGACTTGATCCATATGAATTGAATTACAAATAAAATTATGAATAATGATTTATCAAAATTATTTTAAGGTGCTAGCTTAGCCCCTTATGATTTTATTTTTTTTTTTATCTAATAATAACACGTGATTATTACAAAAAAAAAAATAAATAAAAATGTACATCGCAATTTTTGGTCAAATGCATATATTTCACTAAACATTTTTGTTAAAAACCTCTTCTAATTTTTTCGTGTATACCGGCACATTCTGATTAATTTAATAATATTTAAAATTGAAAAATTCACAAAAATTACGTAAATGTCCACAAACAGAAACAATGCATTATTGTCGTAAAAAAGGCAATATTTAATTGTGTATTTGATCTGACTATTTCAATTTTTTATATAAGAAATGTGTGAGCAAAAACACACAAATAATTTATTTTAATTATAAAATTATTAAAGTAAAAAAAAAAAATTGGTGTCCTAATTATTTTCACATATAAAATAGATAGATTTAACAATATGATGCAATAATTTACGTCCGTAGAATTACATATTCACAATTTATATTAGAGCAAATATTCTATTTTAAAAGCTAACGGTATATTTTATTATAGTACGTACAGGTAAATTGTCAATTTAATGTGAGAAAATACATTGAAGGTATACTTTGTTTATATGAATGTATTTTGATTAGCATTACATACACAATAACATTTATATGACTAATGCCTAATATTTGAATAAAAGATTAAAATTTATTAATTACATAAAATAAGACGATTTTATTGCCTTTTTCCTATTTCACGTATATATAATAATATTATAATATGCATAAATTATATTGCAAGTATATTATTATTTTTATTATAGTTACATTTATATCAATGAAGAAAAATTATTCAACAGGATATTAATTAGTATCTGTTAAAGTAAACGTTGTAATTTGAATTTTTAAACATATAATAGACAAACAATTAAATGCAAATATACATAGTTTTTATAAATAAATATATTATCTTCTGTATAATATTATTTATTCGTATATAATGTAATTTAAAAAAAACTAAAATGTTGATGATCTTAAACTATCGATAACAAATAACATCAAAATTATATAATTTAAAAAAACAATGTTTATGGTTTGTACACACATAATTTTTTAATAAAGCAAATAATTAGGTATATATATATTTATAAAAATATATAATACTTAAATCTTTAGTTTTACCAAATCTAATAATACATTATACTTAATTATATGTAAATTTATTTGATTTTTACTTATTCGTACACATATATTTTAAATGTATATTGTTACAAATATATACAATATATATAGATCAATAATCGATGTTAATTTGGTTGGTTGCATATAGTCACCTTTTGCTAATACACCATTTTATTCTGTTTTCATTATAGAATTTTGATGACACGATAAACAATTATCATTCTAATTCAAAATGAATGCTAATGAATTAAAGATTTCTTGTATATTTTGAAATTTTTTTTTATAATATTTTGCCATTTCGTCTAAGACGGATTCATTTAATTTTGTTTCCAAAATTTCATGTATGCTATCTAATTGTGCCGTCCATTCGACTTTGGAATTTTGTAAATATTTTATAATATTATTATTATTCTCTGATAAAATACTTATAACATTATTAAATTTATCCAATGAAGCTTTATTTTTTAATATCTCATATTCAGCTTTTTCAGCTAATAATTCTTCAATCCAATCTTTTGATATTAATGATTTTTTCAAAAATTGCAATTCATCTATTACAAATGTATTTTGTGTTTTTACTAATTTTATTTGTTCTTTGTAAATGTCTAACGTTAATTTTGTATCACGTTTTAAACCATTTATTTCCTTACAAATATGTTCATAATTATTATTTCGTGTTTCTATAGTTAATTGTAACATGTCATCAATTTTATTTATATTTTCTTTAGTTACGTTTTGAATAAATTCAATTCCTAAATTCATTGATTCCGATTTCATTTCTAGTTGTTTTATACGTTCTTCAAATCCAGGTGAACATGCCTTTGTTTTCTTCGATGATACCTCTTTGATATTTTTACTAATCATTTCAAATTCATTACATAATTTTCCAAATTGACATCCAATAACTCCAATTTTTTCTATAGCTAATTTGGTTGCATCAACTCTTTTTGTAATATTTAAAGCATTACACATTTCATTAATTGGATTTGTTGATGGTTGTAATGCATCCGATTTTGGAACATCATTTATCAATTTAATATTATTTGGTAATATATTTTTTATATTACCATGAATAATAATTCCATTTGTTACAGATATTGGTGTTATAGGAGAATCTGTTGTATTTTTTTTTAAATTTTCATTAATAATTAAAATTTTATTGACATTATTTTTCTCATTCCTGTTGCTATTTGCACTTGTATTTACATAACGTTTGGTAATTGTTATTGCCGGTTTTGATGATATATTTTTAATCAAATTTTTTATTTTATTATGATTTTGTTTATTTTGAAATTCAACAGAATATTCTTCTAAATGCAATTGCTTTGCAATAATATGCAACAATACATGCAATACATTAAAATTTATATTACCATTGTCCGGTGTACCAACAGCTAAATCAATTAATTGTGTTATACACATTTTACCAGATGACATTTTATTATTATATATTTATTGTATTTTTTTTTCTTTTTATTTGTTTATTATATTCTATTTATTATATTATTATATTTATTATTTTATTTATTATTTTAATATTTATTATATTATATTATTATATTTATTATATTATTTATTATTTTAATATTTATTATATTATATTATTATATTTATTATATTATTTATTATTTTAATATTTATTATATTATATTATTATATTTATTATATTATTTATTATTTTAATATTTATTATATTATATTATAATATTTATTGTTATTAATAAAATCAAAATAAACAATTACAAATTAATAATTAAAAAGTAATGTCATAGTAACAAATTATAAATATAAGCTACTACGATTGGAATGAATTATTATTTGTTAAAGGTTTTTTTATTATTTATTTATTTTAATTGTTTACTATATTCTAACGTAAAATTATGTGTAATGTTACCACGTTTAATTATCGATTCGGGTTTTTCGTCCAATAACTTATGCCATATAGATACCCAATATCAATATTTATATATATATATAAAATAGGTGAGTACTTTATGGACCAAATTGTGGATAACTTGGATGAGTAAATGAACATTTTTCCTTCAATAGCTTTTCATTTAATTTGATCATGATTTTGTAAGTTAAAATATTTGATAAATGATTTTTTGTTATTTTCATGGAAATTATATTGAAAGTTAAAGCGATTTGTTCGCGGTTACGCAATCAAAAAACGTTTACTCATAATTTTCTGACAGTATACAAATTAAAATAATAATAAATAATCGTTATGAATTTATTTTGAGAATTTTAAACGCAGAAAATATCTATGCCTTCGTTAAACATCAATAGTAAAGCAAAACCGAACAGGTTTCAGATAGAAAGGAATGCTCTGTATTTGATCAGAAATATTGTGTATTATTTACTTAAAATACGGATCGCTACCGACAACTTCTTCTTCATTATAATGCATCATCACATACAGAAAAAACCAGTTAAAAATATATTAAAATCGGTGGGTTTGGTAGTACTCGTATACCAACAGAATTGGCTCAATCAGATTACCATTCTTCTACCGATGACAAATGTAGCATCTTAAAATTATTGTATTTTATTGCTTATTAATCGGATACCATTTAAACATGATAAAAAAATTTTGTTGGAAAACGGAAAAAGAAAAATATTCTCAAATTGAAACATTTTTATATTTTTAAATTATAGTATTTTTCTTACCTTACATTGAATTGTGTGATGATGATGATTACTGATTTTTTAGACAATTACCCATTACGTACTGGATCAAGTGATAATTTTGCCAGAATATATATAGCTGTAGCTACATCTTAAATGTATTTGACAAATAAACCACAGCATACTATTCATTCTTATTATCACTGATCGTTCATGTATGATGATCGCTAGCATATTTGTTTCTGTACTGGCATAATTTGTAATACTTCATTGCTTCCAAATTAGGTGTATATTGCATTCATTATTAAAATTTTGAAAAACTGGTTACGGTACTAATAGGCCCATATTATTTTCGATTTTCTTTACCTCGAACACCAAATCTTCTACTAAAATAATCATTGGCTGCAGCTTATTTAACTAAAATATAAATTAAATATTATTTTTAATTAATTTAATACGTTTTTATATATTACTTTTTTTTTTAGAGGTTATGTTACATGAGACATCTTTTAAAAACACAATCTTAAAAGGAATATTATTTCTTTTCAGTTGGAAACCGTAAAATCATTAAGAAATATATAATCATCATTTGAAATGGTAATTTTTATAATTATTTATGATAAATTATAAAAAAAACAAATTTCTTTTACATATAGTGAAGTCAAGAGAAAAACTATTACACAAACACAAATATTTAGCGTAAAAAATGTTACAAAAATTATTTTATTAATTTGTCAACAAAATCTTTAAATGAGTTAAATACTTAGAACTATTCGAAAATTCCATTACTATTCACAACTAGTATTATTATTATCATTATTTGTTATTTGTTTATCGTCTCGATTGCAATGACCATATGGATGGACCATATGAACGTTTATTTATTTAATTTTTATTTAGTTTTATTTATTTATATTTTTTTATACATCAATTATTCATAACCGATTTTGTCTTCGCAGCGAAACGTCAAACTATATATAAAAAAATGTATAGTTGATTTTTGGGTTTGGGGGTAAACAATGGAAGTAAGAGAACCTGGAAGCTGGAACATATAATATAAAAACATAACCCTAACATAAAAGTAAAGACATAATGTTCAGTCAGTACTCGTTTCGTAAAGACACGTATCGTTTCGTCAAGTGAAAACTTCTTCCCACAATGCTTTATGAAAGAAACGTTGAATCTGTCAATGATAATAGCCGTGATAATATAATTATTTATTAAAAAAATATTATATATATATATTAGTAATAATAGTTTTCCTATAACTATAATATATATATATATATATTTTTTCAATATTCTTACTTTTGTAAAAATTTTGTTCACAACACAATTTGTACTAAATAAATATGGTTTTATCAAACCGTTTCAAACCGACAATACAGAAAGTAAACTAACTTTTCCGTTTCGTACGAAAAAATATTGAATTCTGTTTGTCTATGTGTCACGTCAATACAAATTTCATATATAAACAAAATTTTCTACTACTACAGCCTACTTATCGAAACGATACGAAACGGAAAATTTTCTATTCTGCTTCTAATTAACACTTTTTTACACTAAGCTCAGAGAAGATATACGATTTCATGATGGTGACGTTTGCTGAGTCGTGACAGTCGTGAATACGAGTTCATGAATTTTGATGGATTTCATTGATTTAATTCATTATGAAATGAAGATATTTAATATTTTGATAATGGTATTGGCGTTTTTAGTTTCTCTGGGTTTTTTTGTTTGTTTTTATTTTTTTTTACATTTCATATATTTTCATATCGTACAAAATCAAATAGGAAACATTTTAAAAATATTTTCCATCTATAGAATATTATAATAGTTAAAATTAAATTAAAATAATTTAGTTACACAAATAAATCAAAATATTAAAAATAAATGACACACAATAACGATCAAATAAAATGATTAATTTCTATTAATAATATTCATTTGTGAATTGTTTTGTGCTATCGTATTGTATTTCTCAAGTGTGTGTGTGTGTGTGTGTTTTGTTGTTTTGTGTTGTGTGTTTTTGCTGTTTTTTTATTTTATTTTAATTTGCGATTTGCGTTCGTTGAATTCATTTCATATATGTATTTTGTTTTTTCACATTGATTGTTCTTTTTAAAAGAAATTAAATATAATTGAAAAGGAAAATTAAATATGAGAGGTGGTTTTATTAATTAAACTTTCTTTTCTATGTACATATTTATTTTAATGGAAGTAAAAATGTTGGCAACGAGAAGAAACAGAAACAAAAGCATATGAAGAATCAATAGTATTGTTAAAAACTATAAAAGAATGAGAAAAAATTTGTATATAAATTATATCTCATTTATTATTTAAATATTTTATGTTTTTATTAATAAAATTGGTCGAATAATACTTTATAATTTGCTTTATTATTATAAAAAACAAAGTGTCAACGATAAAATGGAAAATGAAAATGAATTAGATCCAAGAATTCAGGTATGTAATTTAAAATTATAATAATAATAATAATATCATCATATTTATTTATAAAATCTTTGTACATTGTACTCTTGTATAGCTGTAACAGTAGGCTGCATTTTTAACTTTATTGTTCATTTTTGCAAACCGAAGATGTGGTGGAGCTGTAGAATTGAAGATGTTTCTGATTTTAAATCCCCTCTACCCTATTCCCCACCGATCCGATGAACAAAATAAATAATGCTATGATATTTCGATTTATTTTATATATTCGCAAAACCAGTTTTTGTTTCCGAGTGTATTAACATTTATAATTTATACCTATTTTTAATTATTATCCAATGTTTTTTAACCTTCAACAAATTTACATTATTTATAAATTAATAGGAAATTTAATAATAAAATTCATATTAGTAAAATTTGTACATATTTTATTGACTTGATCCATATGAATTGAATTACAAATAAAATTATGAATAATGATTTATCAAAATTATTTTAAGGTGCTAGCTTAGCCCCTTATGATTTTATTTTTTTTTTATCTAATAATAACACGTGATTATTACAAAAAAAAAAATAAATAAAAATGTACATCGCAATTTTTGGTCAAATGCATATATTTCACTAAACATTTTTGTTAAAAACCTCTTCTAATTTTTTCGTGTATACCGGCACATTCTGATTAATTTAATAATATTTAAAATTGATAATATGAAAAATTGAAAAATTCACAAAAATTACGTAAATGTCCACAAACAGAAACAATGCATTATTGTCGTAAAAAAGGCAATATTTAATTGTGTATTTGATCTGACTATTTCAATTTTTTATATAAGAAATGTGTGAGCAAAAACACACAAATAATTTATTTTAATTATAAAATTATTAAAGTAAAAAAAAAAAATTGGTGTCCTAATTATTTTCACATATAAAATAGATAGATTTAACAATATGATGCAATAATTTACGTCCGTAGAATTACATATTCACAATTTATATTAGAGCAAATATTCTATTTTAAAAGCTAACGGTATATTTTATTATAGTACGTACAGGTAAATTGTCAATTTAATGTGAGAAAATACATTGAAGGTATACTTTGTTTATATGAATGTATTTTGATTAGCATTACATACACAATAACATTTATATGACTAATGCCTAATATTTGAATAAAAGATTAAAATTTATTAATTACATAAAATAAGACGATTTTATTGCCTTTTTCCTATTTCACGTATATATAATAATATTATAATATGCATAAATTATATTGCAAGTATATTATTATTTTTATTATAGTTACATTTATATCAATGAAGAAAAATTATTCAACAGGATATTAATTAGTATCTGTTAAAGTAAACGTTGTAATTTGAATTTTTAAACATATAATAGACAAACAATTAAATGCAAATATACATAGTTTTTATAAATAAATATATTATCTTCTGTATAATATTATTTATTCGTATATAATGTAATTTAAAAAAAACTAAAATGTTGATGATCTTAAACTATCGATAACAAATAACATCAAAATTATATAATTTAAAAAAACAATGTTTATGGTTTGTACACACATAATTTTTTAATAAAGCAAATAATTAGGTATATATATATTTATAAAAATATATAATACTTAAATCTTTAGTTTTACCAAATCTAATAATACATTATACTTAATTATATGTAAATTTATTTGATTTTTACTTATTCGTACACATATATTTTAAATGTATATTGTTACAAATATATACAATATATATAGATCAATAATCGATATGTTAATTTGGTTGGTTGCATATAGTCACCTTTTGCTAATACACCATTTTATTCTGTTTTCATTATAGAATTTTGATGACACGATAAACAATTATCATTCTAATTCAAAATTTGCTAATGAATTAAAGATTTCTTGTATATTTTGAAATTTTTTTTTATAATATTTTGCCATTTCGTCTAAGTCGGATTCATTTAATTTTGTTTCCAAAATTTCATGTATGCTATCTAATTGTGCCGTCCATTCGACTTTGGAATTTTGTAAATATTTTATAATATTATTATTATTATCTGATAAAATACTTGTAACATTATTAAATTTATCCAATGAAGCTTTATTTTTTAATATCTCATATTCAGCTTTTTCAGCTAATAATTCTTCAATCCAATCTTTTGATATTAATGATTTTTTCAAAAATTGCAATTCATCTATTACAAATGTATTTTGTGTTTTTACTAATTTTGTTTGTTCTTTGTAAATGTCTAACGTTAATTTTGTATCACGTTTTAAACCATTTATTTCCTTACAAATATGTTCATAATTATTATTTCGTGTTTCTATAGTTAATTGTAACATGTCATCAATTTTATTTATATTTTCTTTAGTTACGTTTTGAATAAATTCAATTCCTAAATTCATTGATTCCGATTTCATTTCTAGTTGTTTTATACGTTCTTCAAATCCAGGTGAACATGCCTTTGTTTTCTTCGATGATACCTCTTTGTTATTTTTACTAATCATTTCAAATTCATTACATAATTTTCCAAATTGACATTCAATAACTCCAATTTTTTCTATAGCTAATTTGGTTGCATCAACTCTTTTTGTAATATTTAAAGCATTACACATTTCATTAATTGGATTTGTTGATGGTTGTAATGCATCCGATTTTGGAACATCATTTATCAATTTAATATTATTTGGTAATATATTTTTTATATTACCATGAATATTAATTCCATTTGTTACAGATATTGGTGTTATAGGAGAATCTGTTGTATTTTTTTTTAAATTTTCATTAATAATTAAAATTTTATTGACATTATTTTTCTCATTCCTGTTGCTATTTGCACTTGTACAAACATAACGTTTGGTAATTGTTATTGCCGGTTTTGATGATATATTTTTAATCAAATTTTTTATTTTATTATGATTTTGTTTATTTTGAAATTCAACAGAATATTCTTCTAAATGCAATTGCTTTGCAATAATATGCAACAATACATGCAATACATTAAAATTTATATTACCATTGTCCGGTGTACCAACAGCTAAATCAATTAATTGTGTTATACACATTTTACCAGATGACATTTTATTATTATATATTTATTGTATTTTTTTTTCTTTTTATTTGTTTATTATATTCTATTTATTATATTATTATATTTATTATATTATTTATTATTTTAATATTTATTATATTATATTATTATATTTATTATATTATTTATTATTTTAATATTTATTATATTATATTATTATATTTATTATATTATTTATTATTTTAATATTTATTATATTATATTATTATATTTATTATATTATTTATTATTTTAATATTTATTATATTATATTATTATATTTATTATATTATTTATTATTTTAATATTTATTATATTATATTATAATATTTATTGTTATTAATAAAATCAAAATAAACAATTACAAATTAATAATTAAAAAGTAATGTCATAGTAACAAATTATAAATATAAGCTACTACGATTGGAATGAATTATTATTTGTTAAAGGTTTTTTTATTATTTATTTATTTTAATTGTTTACTATATTCTAACGTAAAATTATGTGTAATGTTACCACGTTTAATTATCGATTCGGGTTTTTCGTCCAATAACTTATGCCATATAGATACCCAATATCAATATTTATATATATATATAAAATAGGTGAGTACTTTATGGACCAAATTGTGGATAACTTGGATGAGTAAATGAACATTTTTCCTTCAATAGCTTTTCATTTAATTTGATCATGATTTTGTAAGTTAAAATATTTGATAAATGATTTTTTGTTATTTTCATGGAAATTATATTGAAAGTTAAAGCGATTTGTTCGCGGTTACGCAATCAAAAAACGTTTACTCATAATTTTCTGACAGTATACAAATTAAAATAATAATAAATAATCGTTATGAATTTATTTTGAGAATTTTAAACGCAGAAAATATCTATGCCTTCGTTAAACATCAATAGTAAAGCAAAACCGAACAGGTTTCAGATAGAAAGGAATGCTCTGTATTTGATCAGAAATATTGTGTATTATTTACTTAAAATACGGATCGCTACCGACAACTTCTTCTTCATTATAATGCATCATCACATACAGAAAAAACCAGTTAAAAATATATTAAAATCGGTGGGTTTGGTAGTACTCGTATACCAACAGAATTGGCTCAATCAGATTACCATTCTTCTACCGATGACAAATGTAGCATCTTAAAATTATTGTATTTTATTGCTTATTAATCGGATACCATTTAAACATGATAAAAAAATTTTGTTGGAAAACGGAAAAAGAAAAATATTCTCAAATTGAAACATTTTTATATTTTTAAATTATAGTATTTTTCTTACCTTACATTGAATTGTGTGATGATGATGATTACTGATTTTTTAGACAATTACCCATTACGTACTGGATCAAGTGATAATTTTGCCAGAATATATATAGCTGTAGCTACATCTTAAATGTATTTGACAAATAAACCACAGCATACTATTCATTCTTATTATCACTGATCGTTCATGTATGATGATCGCTAGCATATTTGTTTCTGTACTGGCATAATTTGTAATACTTCATTGCTTCCAAATTAGGTGTATATTGCATTCATTATTAAAATTTTGAAAAACTGGTTACGGTACTAATAGGCACATATTATTTTCGATTTTCTTTACCTCGAACACCAAATCTTCTACTAAAATAATCATTGGCTGCAGCTTATTTAACTAAAATATAAATTAAATATTATTTTTAATTAATTTAATACGTTTTTATATATTACTTTTTTTTTTAGAGGTTATGTTACATGAGACATCTTTTAAAAACACAATCTTAAAAGGAATATTATTTCTTTTCAGTTGGAAACCGTAAAATCATTAAGAAATATATAATCATCATTTGAAATGGTAATTTTTATAATTATTTATGATAAATTATAAAAAAAACAAATTTCTTTTACATATAGTGAAGTCAAGAGAAAAACTATTACACAAACACAAATATTTAGCGTAAAAAATGTTACAAAAATTATTTTATTAATTTGTCAACAAAATCTTTAAATGAGTTAAATACTTAGAACTATTCGAAAATTCCATTACTATTCACAACTAGTATTATTATTATCATTATTTGTTATTTGTTTATCGTCTCGATTGCAATGACCATATGGATGGACCATATGAACGTTTATTTATTTAATTTTTATTTAGTTTTATTTATTTATATTTTTTTATACATCAATTATTCATAACCGATTTTGTCTTCGCAGCGAAACGTCAAACTATATATAAAAAAATGTATAGTTGATTTTTGGGTTTGGGGGTAAACAATGGAAGTAAGAGAACCTGGAAGCTGGAACATATAATATAAAAACATAACCCTAACATAAAAGTAAAGACATAATGTTCAGTCAGTACTCGTTTCGTAAAGACACGTATCGTTTCGTCAAGTGAAAACTTCTTCCCACAATGCTTTATGAAAGAAACGTTGAATCTGTCAATGATAATAGCCGTGATAATATAATTATTTATTAAAAAAATATTATATATATATATTAGTAATAATAGTTTTCCTATAACTATAATATATATATATATATATTTTTTCAATATTCTTACTTTTGTAAAAATTTTGTTCACAACACAATTTGTACTAAATAAATATGGTTTTATCAAACCGTTTCAAACCGACAATACAGAAAGTAAACTAACTTTTCCGTTTCGTACGAAAAAATATTGAATTCTGTTTGTCTATGTGTCACGTCAATACAAATTTCATATATAAACAAAATTTTCTACTACTACAGCCTACTTATCGAAACGATACGAAACGGAAAATTTTCTATTCTGCTTCTAATTAACACTTTTTTACACTAAGCTCAGAGAAGATATACGATTTCATGATGGTGACGTTTGCTGAGTCGTGACAGTCGTGAATACGAGTTCATGAATTTTGATGGATTTCATTGATTTAATTCATTATGAAATGAAGATATTTAATATTTTGATAATGGTATTGGCGTTTTTAGTTTCTCTGGGTTTTTTTGTTTGTTTTTATTTTTTTTTACATTTCATATATTTTCATATCGTACAAAATCAAATAGGAAACATTTTAAAAATATTTTCCATCTATAGAATATTATAATAGTTAAAATTAAATTCAAATAATTTAGTTACACAAATAAATCATAATATTAAAAATAAATGACACACAATAACGATCAAATAAAATGATTAATTTCTATTAATAATATTCATTTGTGAATTGTTTTGTGCTATCGTATTGTATTTCTCAAGTGTGTGTGTGTGTGTGTGTTTTGTTGTTTTGTGTTGTGTGTTTTTGCTGTTTTTTTATTTTATTTTAATTTGCGATTTGCGTTCGTTGAATTCATTTCATTCATTGTTCTTTTTAAAAGAAATTAAATATAATTGAAAAGGAAAATTAAATATGAGAGGTGGTTTTATTAATTAAACTTTATTTTCTATGTACATATTTATTTTAATGGAAGTAAAAATGTTGGCAAAGAGAAGAAACAGAAACAAAAGCATATGAAGAATCAATAGTATTGTTAAAAACTATAAAAGAATGAGAAAAAATTTGTATATAAATTATATCTCATTTATTATTTAAATATTTTATGTTTTTATTAATAAAATTGGTCGAATAATACTTTATAATTTGCTTTATTATTATAAAAAACAAAGTGTCAACGATAAAATGGAAAATGAAAATGAATTAGATCCAAGAATTCAGGTATGTAATTTAAAATTATAATAATAATAATAATATCATCATATTTATTTATAAAATCTTTGTACATTGTACTCTTGTATAGCTGTAACAGTAGGCTGCATTTTTAACTTTATTGTTACTTTTTGCAAACCGAAGATGTGGTGGAGCTGTAGAATTGAAGATGTTTCTGATTTTAAATCCCCTCTACCCTATTCCCCACCGATCCGATGAACAAAATAAATAATGCTATGATATTTCGATTTATTTTATATATTCGCAAAACCAGTTTTTGTTTCCGAGTGTATTAACATTTATAATTTATACCTATTTTTAATTATTATCCAATGTTTTTTAACCTTCAACAAATTTACATTATTTATAAATTAATAGGAAATTTAATAATAAAATTCATATTAGTAAAATTTGTACATATTTTATTGACTTGATCCATATGAATTGAATTACAAATAAAATTATGAATAATGATTTATCAAAATTATTTTAAGGTGCTAGCTTAGCCCCTTATGATTTTATTTTTTTTTTTATCTAATAATAACACGTGATTATTACAAAAAAAAAAATAAATAAAAATGTACATCGCAATTTTTGGTCAAATGCATATATTTCACTAAACATTTTTGTTAAAAACCTCTTCTAATTTTTTCGTGTATACCGGCACATTCTGATTAATTTAATAATATTTAAAATTGAAAAATTCACAAAAATTACGTAAATGTCCACAAACAGAAACAATGCATTATTGTCGTAAAAAAGGCAATATTTAATTGTGTATTTGATCTGACTATTTCAATTTTTTATATAAGAAATGTGTGAGCAAAAACACACAAATAATTTATTTTAATTATAAAATTATTAAAGTAAAAAAAAAAAATTGGTGTCCTAATTATTTTCACATATAAAATAGATAGATTTAACAATATGATGCAATAATTTACGTCCGTAGAATTACATATTCACAATTTATATTAGAGCAAATATTCTATTTTAAAAGCTAACGGTATATTTTATTATAGTACGTACAGGTAAATTGTCAATTTAATGTGAGAAAATACATTGAAGGTATACTTTGTTTATATGAATGTATTTTGATTAGCATTACATACACAATAACATTTATATGACTAATGCCTAATATTTGAATAAAAGATTAAAATTTATTAATTACATAAAATAAGACGATTTTATTGCCTTTTTCCTATTTCACGTATATATAATAATATTATAATATGCATAAATTATATTGCAAGTATATTATTATTTTTATTATAGTTACATTTATATCAATGAAGAAAAATTATTCAACAGGATATTAATTAGTATCTGTTAAAGTAAACGTTGTAATTTGAATTTTTAAACATATAATAGACAAACAATTAAATGCAAATATACATAGTTTTTATAAATAAATATATTATCTTCTGTATAATATTATTTATTCGTATATAATGTAATTTAAAAAAAACTAAAATGTTGATGATCTTAAACTATCGATAACAAATAACATCAAAATTATATAATTTAAAAAAACAATGTTTATGGTTTGTACACACATAATTTTTTAATAAAGCAAATAATTAGGTATATATATATTTATAAAAATATATAATACTTAAATCTTTAGTTTTACCAAATCTAATAATACATTATACTTAATTATATGTAAATTTATTTGATTTTTACTTATTCGTACACATATATTTTAAATGTATATTGTTACAAATATATACAATATATATAGATCAATAATCGATATGTTAATTTGGTTGGTTGCATATAGTCACCTTTTGCTAATACACCATTTTATTCTGTTTTCATTATAGAATTTTGATGACACGATAAACAATTATCATTCTAATTCAAAATTTGCTAATGAATTAAAGATTTCTTGTATATTTTGAAATTTTTTTTTATAATATTTTGCCATTTCGTCTAAGACGGATTCATTTAATTTTGTTTCCAAAATTTCATGTATGCTATCTAATTGTGCCGTCCATTCGACTTTGGAATTTTGTAAATATTTTATAATATTATTATTATTATCTGATAAAATACTTGTAACATTATTAAATTTATCCAATGAAGCTTTATTTTTTAATATCTCATATTCAGCTTTTTCAGCTAATAATTCTTCAATCCAATCTTTTGATATTAATGATTTTTTCAAAAATTGCAATTCATCTATTACAAATGTATTTTGTGTTTTTACTAATTTTATTTGTTCTTTGTAAATGTCTAACGTTAATTTTGTATCACGTTTTAAACCATTTATTTCCTTACAAATATGTTCATAATTATTATTTCGTGTTTCTATAGTTAATTGTAACATGTCATCAATTTTATTTATATTTTCTTTAGTTACGTTTTGAATAAATTCAATTCCTAAATTCATTGATTCCGATTTCATTTCTAGTTGTTTTATACGTTCTTCAAATCCAGGTGAACATGCCTTTGTTTTCTTCGATGATACCTCTTTGATATTTTTACTAATCATTTCAAATTCATTACATAATTTTCCAAATTGACATCCAATAACTCCAATTTTTTCTATAGCTAATTTGGTTGCATCAACTCTTTTTGTAATATTTAAAGCATTACACATTTCATTAATTGGATTTGTTGATGGTTGTAATGCATCCGATTTTGGAACATCATTTATCAATTTAATATTATTTGGTAATATATTTTTTATATTACCATGAATAATAATTCCATTTGTTACAGATATTGGTGTTATAGGAGAATCTGTTGTATTTTTTTTTAAATTTTCATTAATAATTAAAATTTTATTGACATTATTTTTCTCATTCCTGTTGCTATTTGCACTTGTATTTACATAACGTTTGGTAATTGTTATTGCCGGTTTTGATGATATATTTTTAATCAAATTTTTTATTTTATTATGATTTTGTTTATTTTGAAATTCAACAGAATATTCTTCTAAATGCAATTGCTTTGCAATAATATGCAACAATACATGCAATACATTAAAATTTATATTACCATTGTCCGGTGTACCAACAGCTAAATCAATTAATTGTGTTATACACATTTTACCAGATGACATTTTATTATTATATATTTATTGTATTTTTTTTTCTTTTTATTTGTTTATTATATTCTATTTATTATATTATTATATTTATTATATTATTTATTATTTTAATATTTATTATATTATATTATTATATTTATTATATTATTTATTATTTTAATATTTATTATATTATATTATTATATTTATTATATTATTTATTATTTTAATATTTATTATATTATATTATTATATTTATTATATTATTTATTATTTTAATATTTATTATATTATATTATTATATTTATTATATTATTTATTATTTTAATATTTATTATATTATATTATTATATTTATTATATTATTTATTATTTTAATATTTATTATATTATATTATAATATTTATTGTTATTAATAAAATCAAAATAAACAATTACAAATTAATAATTAAAAAGTAATGTCATAGAAACAAATTATAAATATAAGCTACTACGATTGGAATGAATTATTATTTGTTAAAGGTTTTTTTATTATTTATTTATTTTAATTGTTTACTATATTCTAACGTAAAATTATGTGTAATGTTACCACGTTTAATTATCGATTCGGGTTTTTCGTCCAATAACTTATGCCATATAGATACCCAATATCAATATTTATATATATATATAAAATAGGTGAGTACTTTATGGACCAAATTGTGGATAACTTGGATGAGTAAATGAACATTTTTCCTTCAATAGCTTTTCATTTAATTTGATCATGATTTTGTAAGTTAAAATATTTGATAAATGATTTTTTGTTATTTTCATGGAAATTATATTGAAAGTTAAAGCGATTTGTTCGCGGTTACGCAATCAAAAAACGTTTACTCATAATTTTCTGACAGTATACAAATTAAAATAATAATAAATAATCGTTATGAATTTATTTTGAGAATTTTAAACGCAGAAAATATCTATGCCTTCGTTAAACATCAATAGTAAAGCAAAACCGAACAGGTTTCAGATAGAAAGGAATGCTCTGTATTTGATCAGAAATATTGTGTATTATTTACTTAAAATACGGATCGCTACCGACAACTTCTTCTTCATTATAATGCATCATCACATACAGAAAAAACCAGTTAAAAATATATTAAAATCGGTGGGTTTGGTAGTACTCGTATACCAACAGAATTGGCTCAATCAGATTACCATTCTTCTACCGATGACAAATGTAGCATCTTAAAATTATTGTATTTTATTGCTTATTAATCGGATACCATTTAAACATGATAAAAAAATTTTGTTGGAAAACGGAAAAAGAAAAATATTCTCAAATTGAAACATTTTTATATTTTTAAATTATAGTATTTTTCTTACCTTACATTGAATTGTGTGATGATGATGATTACTGATTTTTTAGACAATTACCCATTACGTACTGGATCAAGTGATAATTTTGCCAGAATATATATAGCTGTAGCTACATCTTAAATGTATTTGACAAATAAACCACAGCATACTATTCATTCTTATTATCACTGATCGTTCATGTATGATGATCGCTAGCATATTTGTTTCTGTACTGGCATAATTTGTAATACTTCATTGCTTCCAAATTAGGTGTATATTGCATTCATTATTAAAATTTTGAAAAACTGGTTACGGTACTAATAGGCCCATATTATTTTCGATTTTCTTTACCTCGAACACCAAATCTTCTACTAAAATAATCATTGGCTGCAGCTTATTTAACTAAAATATAAATTAAATATTATTTTTAATTAATTTAATACGTTTTTATATATTACTTTTTTTTTTAGAGGTTATGTTACATGAGACATCTTTTAAAAACACAATCTTAAAAGGAATATTATTTCTTTTCAGTTGGAAACCGTAAAATCATTAAGAAATATATAATCATCATTTGAAATGGTAATTTTTATAATTATTTATGATAAATTATAAAAAAAACAAATTTCTTTTACATATAGTGAAGTCAAGAGAAAAACTATTACACAAACACAAATATTTAGCGTAAAAAATGTTACAAAAATTATTTTATTAATTTGTCAACAAAATCTTTAAATGAGTTAAATACTTAGAACTATTCGAAAATTCCATTACTATTCACAACTAGTATTATTATTATCATTATTTGTTATTTGTTTATCGTCTCGATTGCAATGACCATATGGATGGACCATATGAACGTTTATTTATTTAATTTTTATTTAGTTTTATTTATTTATATTTTTTTATACATCAATTATTCATAACCGATTTTGTCTTCGCAGCGAAACGTCAAACTATATATAAAAAAATGTATAGTTGATTTTTGGGTTTGGGGGTAAACAATGGAAGTAAGAGAACCTGGAAGCTGGAACATATAATATAAAAACATAACCCTAACATAAAAGTAAAGACATAATGTTCAGTCAGTACTCGTTTCGTAAAGACACGTATCGTTTCGTCAAGTGAAAACTTCTTCCCACAATGCTTTATGAAAGAAACGTTGAATCTGTCAATGATAATAGCCGTGATAATATAATTATTTATTAAAAAAATATTATATATATATATTAGTAATAATAGTTTTCCTATAACTATAATATATATATATATATATTTTTTCAATATTCTTACTTTTGTAAAAATTTTGTTCACAACACAATTTGTACTAAATAAATATGGTTTTATCAAACCGTTTCAAACCGACAATACAGAAAGTAAACTAACTTTTCCGTTTCGTACGAAAAAATATTGAATTCTGTTTGTCTATGTGTCACGTCAATACAAATTTCATATATAAACAAAATTTTCTACTACTAAAATTTTCTACTACTACAGCCTACTTATCGAAACGATACGAAACGGAAAATTTTCTATTCTGCTTCTAATTAACACTTTTTTACACTAAGCTCAGAGAAGATATACGATTTCATGATGGTGACGTTTGCTGAGTCGTGACAGTCGTGAATACGAGTTCATGAATTTTGATGGATTTCATTGATTTAATTCATTATGAAATGAAGATATTTAATATTTTGATAATGGTATTGGCGTTTTTAGTTTCTCTGGGTTTTTTTGTTTGTTTTTATTTTTTTTTACATTTCATATATTTTCATATCGTACAAAATCAAATAGGAAACATTTTAAAAATATTTTCCATCTATAGAATATTATAATAGTTAAAATTAAATTAAAATAATTTAGTTACACAAATAAATCAAAATATTAAAAATAAATGACACACAATAACGATCAAATAAAATGATTAATTTCTATTAATAATATTCATTTGTGAATTGTTTTGTGCTATCGTATTGTATTTCTCAAGTGTGTGTGTGTGTGTGTGTTTTGTTGTTTTGTGTTGTGTGTTTTTGCTGTTTTTTTATTTTATTTTAATTTGCGATTTGCGTTCGTTGAATTCATTTCATATATGTATTTTGTTTTTTCACATTGATTGTTCTTTTTAAAAGAAATTAAATATAATTGAAAAGGAAAATTAAATATGAGAGGTGGTTTTATTAATTAAACTTTCTTTTCTATGTACATATTTATTTTAATGGAAGTAAAAATGTTGGCAACGAGAAGAAACAGAAACAAAAGCATATGAAGAATCAATAGTATTGTTAAAAACTATAAAAGAATGAGAAAAAATTTGTATATAAATTATATCTCATTTATTATTTAAATATTTTATGTTTTTATTAATAAAATTGGTCGAATAATACTTTATAATTTGCTTTATTATTATAAAAAACAAAGTGTCAACGATAAAATGGAAAATGAAAATGAAAATGAATTAGATCCAAGAATTCAGGTATGTAATTTAAAATTATAATAATAATAATAATATCATCATATTTATTTATAAAATCTTTGTACATTGTACTCTTGTATAGCTGTAACAGTAGGCTGCATTTTTAACTTTATTGTTACTTTTTGCAAACCGAAGATGTGGTGGAGCTGTAGAATTGAAGATGTTTCTGATTTTAAATCCCCTCTACCCTATTCCCCACCGATCCGATGAACAAAATAAATAATGCTATGATATTTCGATTTATTTTATATATTCGCAAAACCAGTTTTTGTTTCCGAGTGTATTAACATTTATAATTTATACCTATTTTTAATTATTATCCAATGTTTTTTAACCTTCAACAAATTTACATTATTTATAAATTAATAGGAAATTTAATAATAAAATTCATATTAGTAAAATTTGTACATATTTTATTGACTTGATCCATATGAATTGAATTACAAATAAAATTATGAATAATGATTTATCAAAATTATTTTAAGGTGCTAGCTTAGCCCCTTATGATTTTATTTTTTTTTTTATCTAATAATAACACGTGATTATTACAAAAAAAAAAATAAATAAAAATGTACATCGCAATTTTTGGTCAAATGCATATATTTCACTAAACATTTTTGTTAAAAACCTCTTCTAATTTTTTCGTGTATACCGGCACATTCTGATTAATTTAATAATATTTAAAATTGATAATATGAAAAATTGAAAAATTCACAAAAATTACGTAAATGTCCACAAACAGAAACAATGCATTATTGTCGTAAAAAAGGCAATATTTAATTGTGTATTTGATCTGACTATTTCAATTTTTTATATAAGAAATGTGTGAGCAAAAACACACAAATAATTTATTTTAATTATAAAATTATTAAAGTAAAAAAAAAAAATTGGTGTCCTAATTATTTTCACATATAAAATAGATAGATTTAACAATATGATGCAATAATTTACGTCCGTAGAATTACATATTCACAATTTATATTAGAGCAAATATTCTATTTTAAAAGCTAACGGTATATTTTATTATAGTACGTACAGGTAAATTGTCAATTTAATGTGAGAAAATACATTGAAGGTATACTTTGTTTATATGAATGTATTTTGATTAGCATTACATACACAATAACATTTATATGACTAATGCCTAATATTTGAATAAAAGATTAAAATTTATTAATTACATAAAATAAGACGATTTTATTGCCTTTTTCCTATTTCACGTATATATAATAATATTATAATATGCATAAATTATATTGCAAGTATATTATTATTTTTATTATAGTTACATTTATATCAATGAAGAAAAATTATTCAACAGGATATTAATTAGTATCTGTTAAAGTAAACGTTGTAATTTGAATTTTTAAACATATAATAGACAAACAATTAAATGCAAATATACATAGTTTTTATAAATAAATATATTATCTTCTGTATAATATTATTTATTCGTATATAATGTAATTTAAAAAAAACTAAAATGTTGATGATCTTAAACTATCGATAACAAATAACATCAAAATTATATAATTTAAAAAAACAATGTTTATGGTTTGTACACACATAATTTTTTAATAAAGCAAATAATTAGGTATATATATATTTATAAAAATATATAATACTTAAATCTTTAGTTTTACCAAATCTAATAATACATTATACTTAATTATATGTAAATTTATTTGATTTTTACTTATTCGTACACATATATTTTAAATGTATATTGTTACAAATATATACAATATATATAGATCAATAATCGATATGTTAATTTGGTTGGTTGCATATAGTCACCTTTTGCTAATACACCATTTTATTCTGTTTTCATTATAGAATTTTGATGACACGATAAACAATTATCATTCTAATTCAAAATTTGCTAATGAATTAAAGATTTCTTGTATATTTTGAAATTTTTTTTTATAATATTTTGCCATTTCGTCTAAGTCGGATTCATTTAATTTTGTTTCCAAAATTTCATGTATGCTATCTAATTGTGCCGTCCATTCGACTTTGGAATTTTGTAAATATTTTATAATATTATTATTATTATCTGATAAAATACTTGTAACATTATTAAATTTATCCAATGAAGCTTTATTTTTTAATATCTCATATTCAGCTTTTTCAGCTAATAATTCTTCAATCCAATCTTTTGATATTAATGATTTTTTCAAAAATTGCAATTCATCTATTACAAATGTATTTTGTGTTTTTACTAATTTTATTTGTTCTTTGTAAATGTCTAACGTTAATTTTGTATCACGTTTTAAACCATTTATTTCCTTACAAATATGTTCATAATTATTATTTCGTGTTTCTATAGTTAATTGTAACATGTCATCAATTTTATTTATATTTTCTTTAGTTACGTTTTGAATAAATTCAATTCCTAAATTCATTGATTCCGATTTCATTTCTAGTTGTTTTATACGTTCTTCAAATCCAGGTGAACATGCCTTTGTTTTCTTCGATGATACCTCTTTGATATTTTTACTAATCATTTCAAATTCATTACATAATTTTCCAAATTGACATCCAATAACTCCAATTTTTTCTATAGCTAATTTGGTTGCATCAACTCTTTTTGTAATATTTAAAGCATTACACATTTCATTAATTGGATTTGTTGATGGTTGTAATGCATCCGATTTTGGAACATCATTTATCAATTTAATATTATTTGGTAATATATTTTTTATATTACCATGAATAATAATTCCATTTGTTACAGATATTGGTGTTATAGGAGAATCTGTTGTATTTTTTTTTAAATTTTCATTAATAATTAAAATTTTATTGACATTATTTTTCTCATTCCTGTTGCTATTTGCACTTGTATTTACATAACGTTTGGTAATTGTTATTGCCGGTTTTGATGATATATTTTTAATCAAATTTTTTATTTTATTATGATTTTGTTTATTTTGAAATTCAACAGAATATTCTTCTAAATGCAATTGCTTTGCAATAATATGCAACAATACATGCAATACATTAAAATTTATATTACCATTGTCCGGTGTACCAACAGCTAAATCAATTAATTGTGTTATACACATTTTACCAGATGACATTTTATTATTATATATTTATTGTATTTTTTTTTCTTTTTATTTGTTTATTATATTCTATTTATTATATTATTATATTTATTATATTATTTATTATTTTAATATTTATTATATTATATTATTATATTTATTATATTATTTATTATTTTAATATTTATTATATTATATTATTATATTTATTATATTATTTATTATTTTAATATTTATTATATTATATTATTATATTTATTATATTATTTATTATTTTAATATTTATTATATTATATTATAATATTTATTGTTATTAATAAAATCAAAATAAACAATTACAAATTAATAATTAAAAAGTAATGTCATAGTAACAAATTATAAATATAAGCTACTACGATTGGAATGAATTATTATTTGTTAAAGGTTTTTTTATTATTTATTTATTTTAATTGTTTACTATATTCTAACGTAAAATTATGTGTAATGTTACCACGTTTAATTATCGATTCGGGTTTTTCGTCCAATAACTTATGCCATATAGATACCCAATATCAATATTTATATATATATATAAAATAGGTGAGTACTTTATGGACCAAATTGTGGATAACTTGGATGAGTAAATGAACATTTTTCCTTCAATAGCTTTTCATTTAATTTGATCATGATTTTGTAAGTTAAAATATTTGATAAATGATTTTTTGTTATTTTCATGGAAATTATATTGAAAGTTAAAGCGATTTGTTCGCGGTTACGCAATCAAAAAACGTTTACTCATAATTTTCTGACAGTATACAAATTAAAATAATAATAAATAATCGTTATGAATTTATTTTGAGAATTTTAAACGCAGAAAATATCTATGCCTTCGTTAAACATCAATAGTAAAGCAAAACCGAACAGGTTTCAGATAGAAAGGAATGCTCTGTATTTGATCAGAAATATTGTGTATTATTTACTTAAAATACGGATCGCTACCGACAACTTCTTCTTCATTATAATGCATCATCACATACAGAAAAAACCACTTAAAAATATATTAAAATCGGTGGGTTTGGTAGTACTCGTATACCAACAGAATTGGCTCAATCAGATTACCATTCTTCTACCGATGACAAATGTAGCATCTTAAAATTATTGTATTTTATTGCTTATTAATCGGATACCATTTAAACATGATAAAAAAATTTTGTTGGAAAACGGAAAAAGAAAAATATTCTCAAATTGAAACATTTTTATATTTTTAAATTATAGTATTTTTCTTACCTTACATTGAATTGTGTGATGATGATGATTACTGATTTTTTAGACAATTACCCATTACGTACTGGATCAAGTGATAATTTTGCCAGAATATATATAGCTGTAGCTACATCTTAAATGTATTTGACAAATAAACCACAGCATACTATTCATTCTTATTATCACTGATCGTTCATGTATGATGATCGCTAGCATATTTGTTTCTGTACTGGCATAATTTGTAATACTTCATTGCTTCCAA
The DNA here is from genome assembly GCA_910594885.2 of Bibio marci. Lineage (NCBI taxonomy): Eukaryota > Metazoa > Arthropoda > Insecta > Diptera > Bibionidae > Bibio > Bibio marci. Next base: position 30,345,076 of record OU343118.1, on the reverse strand, counting down.
ATTAGGTGTATATTGCATTCATTATTAAAATTTTGAAAAACTGGTTACGGTACTAATAGGCCCATATTATTTTCGATTTTCTTTACCTCGAACACCAAATCTTCTACTAAAATAATCATTGGCTGCAGCTTATTTAACTAAAATATAAATTAAATATTATTTTTAATTAATTTAATACGTTTTTATATATTACTTTTTTTTTTAGAGGTTATGTTACATGAGACATCTTTTAAAAACACAATCTTAAAAGGAATATTATTTCTTTTCAGTTGGAAACCGTAAAATCATTAAGAAATATATAATCATCATTTGAAATGGTAATTTTTATAATTATTTATGATAAATTATAAAAAAAACAAATTTCTTTTACATATAGTGAAGTCAAGAGAAAAACTATTACACAAACACAAATATTTAGCGTAAAAAATGTTACAAAAATTATTTTATTAATTTGTCAACAAAATCTTTAAATGAGTTAAATACTTAGAACTATTCGAAAATTCCATTACTATTCACAACTAGTATTATTATTATCATTATTTGTTATTTGTTTATCGTCTCGATTGCAATGACCATATGGATGGACCATATGAACGTTTATTTATTTAATTTTTATTTAGTTTTATTTATTTATATTTTTTTATACATCAATTATTCATAACCGATTTTGTCTTCGCAGCGAAACGTCAAACTATATATAAAAAAATGTATAGTTGATTTTTGGGTTTGGGGGTAAACAATGGAAGTAAGAGAACCTGGAAGCTGGAACATATAATATAAAAACATAACCCTAACATAAAAGTAAAGACATAATGTTCAGTCAGTACTCGTTTCGTAAAGACACGTATCGTTTCGTCAAGTGAAAACTTCCTCCCACAATGCTTTATGAAAGAAACGTTGAATCTGTCAATGATAATAGCCGTGATAATATAATTATTTATTAAAAAAATATTATATATATATATTAGTAATAATAGTTTTCCTATAACTATAATATATATATATATATATTTTTTCAATATTCTTACTTTTGTAAAAATTTTGTTCACAACACAATTTGTACTAAATAAATATGGTTTTATCAAACCGTTTCAAACCGACAATACAGAAAGTAAACTAACTTTTCCGTTTCGTACGAAAAAATATTGAATTCTGTTTGTCTATGTGTCACGTCAATACAAATTTCATATATAAACAAAATTTTCTACTACTAAAATTTTCTACTACTACAGCCTACTTATCGAAACGATACGAAACGGAAAATTTTCTATTCTGCTTCTAATTAACACTTTTTTACACTAAGCTCAGAGAAGATATACGATTTCATGATGGTGACGTTTGCTGAGTCGTGACAGTCGTGAATACGAGTTCATGAATTTTGATGGATTTCATTGATTTAATTCATTATGAAATGAAGATATTTAATATTTTGATAATGGTATTGGCGTTTTTAGTTTCTCTGGGTTTTTTTGTTTGTTTTTATTTTTTTTTACATTTCATATATTTTCATATCGTACAAAATCAAATAGGAAACATTTTAAAAATATTTTCCATCTATAGAATATTATAATAGTTAAAATTAAATTAAAATAATTTAGTTACACAAATAAATCAAAATATTAAAAATAAATGACACACAATAACGATCAAATAAAATGATTAATTTCTATTAATAATATTCATTTGTGAATTGTTTTGTGCTATCGTATTGTATTTCTCAAGTGTGTGTGTGTGTGTGTGTTTTGTTGTTTTGTGTTGTGTGTTTTTGCTGTTTTTTTATTTTATTTTAATTTGCGATTTGCGTTCGTTGAATTCATTTCATATATGTATTTTGTTTTTTCACATTGATTGTTCTTTTTAAAAGAAATTAAATATAATTGAAAAGGAAAATTAAATATGAGAGGTGGTTTTATTAATTAAACTTTCTTTTCTATGTACATATTTATTTTAATGGAAGTAAAAATGTTGGCAACGAGAAGAAACAGAAACAAAAGCATATGAAGAATCAATAGTATTGTTAAAAACTATAAAAGAATGAGAAAAAATTTGTATATAAATTATATCTCATTTATTATTTAAATATTTTATGTTTTTATTAATAAAATTGGTCGAATAATACTTTATAATTTGCTTTATTATTATAAAAAACAAAGTGTCAACGATAAAATGGAAAATGAAAATGAAAATGAATTAGATCCAAGAATTCAGGTATGTAATTTAAAATTATAATAATAATAATAATATCATCATATTTATTTATAAAATCTTTGTACATTGTACTCTTGTATAGCTGTAACAGTAGGCTGCATTTTTAACTTTATTGTTACTTTTTGCAAACCGAAGATGTGGTGGAGCTGTAGAATTGAAGATGTTTCTGATTTTAAATCCCCTCTACCCTATTCCCCACCGATCCGATGAACAAAATAAATAATGCTATGATATTTCGATTTATTTTATATATTCGCAAAACCAGTTTTTGTTTCCGAGTGTATTAACATTTATAATTTATACCTATTTTTAATTATTATCCAATGTTTTTTAACCTTCAACAAATTTACATTATTTATAAATTAATAGGAAATTTAATAATAAAATTCATATTAGTAAAATTTGTACATATTTTATTGACTTGATCCATATGAATTGAATTACAAATAAAATTATGAATAATGATTTATCAAAATTATTTTAAGGTGCTAGCTTAGCCCCTTATGATTTTATTTTTTTTTTTATCTAATAATAACACGTGATTATTACAAAAAAAAAAATAAATAAAAATGTACATCGCAATTTTTGGTCAAATGCATATATTTCACTAAACATTTTTGTTAAAAACCTCTTCTAATTTTTTCGTGTATACCGGCACATTCTGATTAATTTAATAATATTTAAAATTGATAATATGAAAAATTGAAAAATTCACAAAAATTACGTAAATGTCCACAAACAGAAACAATGCATTATTGTCGTAAAAAAGGCAATATTTAATTGTGTATTTGATCTGACTATTTCAATTTTTTATATAAGAAATGTGTGAGCAAAAACACACAAATAATTTATTTTAATTATAAAATTATTAAAGTAAAAAAAAAAAATTGGTGTCCTAATTATTTTCACATATAAAATAGATAGATTTAACAATATGATGCAATAATTTACGTCCGTAGAATTACATATTCACAATTTATATTAGAGCAAATATTCTATTTTAAAAGCTAACGGTATATTTTATTATAGTACGTACAGGTAAATTGTCAATTTAATGTGAGAAAATACATTGAAGGTATACTTTGTTTATATGAATGTATTTTGATTAGCATTACATACACAATAACATTTATATGACTAATGCCTAATATTTGAATAAAAGATTAAAATTTATTAATTACATAAAATAAGACGATTTTATTGCCTTTTTCCTATTTCACGTATATATAATAATATTATAATATGCATAAATTATATTGCAAGTATATTATTATTTTTATTATAGTTACATTTATATCAATGAAGAAAAATTATTCAACAGGATATTAATTAGTATCTGTTAAAGTAAACGTTGTAATTTGAATTTTTAAACATATAATAGACAAACAATTAAATGCAAATATACATAGTTTTTATAAATAAATATATTATCTTCTGTATAATATTATTTATTCGTATATAATGTAATTTAAAAAAAACTAAAATGTTGATGATCTTAAACTATCGATAACAAATAACATCAAAATTATATAATTTAAAAAAACAATGTTTATGGTTTGTACACACATAATTTTTTAATAAAGCAAATAATTAGGTATATATATATTTATAAAAATATATAATACTTAAATCTTTAGTTTTACCAAATCTAATAATACATTATACTTAATTATATGTAAATTTATTTGATTTTTACTTATTCGTACACATATATTTTAAATGTATATTGTTACAAATATATACAATATATATAGATCAATAATCGATATGTTAATTTGGTTGGTTGCATATAGTCACCTTTTGCTAATACACCATTTTATTCTGTTTTCATTATAGAATTTTGATGACACGATAAACAATTATCATTCTAATTCAAAATTTGCTAATGAATTAAAGATTTCTTGTATATTTTGAAATTTTTTTTTATAATATTTTGCCATTTCGTCTAAGACGGATTCATTTAATTTTGTTTCCAAAATTTCATGTATGCTATCTAATTGTGCCGTCCATTCGACTTTGGAATTTTGTAAATATTTTATAATATTATTATTATTATCTGATAAAATACTTGTAACATTATTAAATTTATCCAATGAAGCTTTATTTTTTAATATCTCATATTCAGCTTTTTCAGCTAATAATTCTTCAATCCAATCTTTTGATATTAATGATTTTTTCAAAAATTGCAATTCATCTATTACAAATGTATTTTGTGTTTTTACTAATTTTATTTGTTCTTTGTAAATGTCTAACGTTAATTTTGTATCACGTTTTAAACCATTTATTTCCTTACAAATATGTTCATAATTATTATTTCGTGTTTCTATAGTTAATTGTAACATGTCATCAATTTTATTTATATTTTCTTTAGTTACGTTTTGAATAAATTCAATTCCTAAATTCATTGATTCCGATTTCATTTCTAGTTGTTTTATACGTTCTTCAAATCCAGGTGAACATGCCTTTGTTTTCTTCGATGATACCTCTTTGATATTTTTACTAATCATTTCAAATTCATTACATAATTTTCCAAATTGACATCCAATAACTCCAATTTTTTCTATAGCTAATTTGGTTGCATCAACTCTTTTTGTAATATTTAAAGCATTACACATTTCATTAATTGGATTTGTTGATGGTTGTAATGCATCCGATTTTGGAACATCATTTATCAATTTAATATTATTTGGTAATATATTTTTTATATTACCATGAATAATAATTCCATTTGTTACAGATATTGGTGTTATAGGAGAATCTGTTGTATTTTTTTTTAAATTTTCATTAATAATTAAAATTTTATTGACATTATTTTTCTCATTCCTGTTGCTATTTGCACTTGTATTTACATAACGTTTGGTAATTGTTATTGCCGGTTTTGATGATATATTTTTAATCAAATTTTTTATTTTATTATGATTTTGTTTATTTTGAAATTCAACAGAATATTCTTCTAAATGCAATTGCTTTGCAATAATATGCAACAATACATGCAATACATTAAAATTTATATTACCATTGTCCGGTGTACCAACAGCTAAATCAATTAATTGTGTTATACACATTTTACCAGATGACATTTTATTATTATATATTTATTGTATTTTTTTTTCTTTTTATTTGTTTATTATATTCTATTTATTATATTATTATATTTATTATATTATTTATTATTTTAATATTTATTATATTATATTATTATATTTATTATATTATTTATTATTTTAATATTTATTATATTATATTATTATATTTATTATATTATTTATTATTTTAATATTTATTATATTATATTATTATATTTATTATATTATTTATTATTTTAATATTTATTATATTATATTATAATATTTATTGTTATTAATAAAATCAAAATAAACAATTACAAATTAATAATTAAAAAGTAATGTCATAGTAACAAATTATAAATATAAGCTACTACGATTGGAATGAATTATTATTTGTTAAAGGTTTTTTTATTATTTATTTATTTTAATTGTTTACTATATTCTAACGTAAAATTATGTGTAATGTTACCACGTTTAATTATCGATTCGGGTTTTTCGTCCAATAACTTATGCCATATAGATACCCAATATCAATATTTATATATATATATAAAATAGGTGAGTACTTTATGGACCAAATTGTGGATAACTTGGATGAGTAAATGAACATTTTTCCTTCAATAGCTTTTCATTTAATTTGATCATGATTTTGTAAGTTAAAATATTTGATAAATGATTTTTTGTTATTTTCATGGAAATTATATTGAAAGTTAAAGCGATTTGTTCGCGGTTACGCAATCAAAAAACGTTTACTCATAATTTTCTGACAGTATACAAATTAAAATAATAATAAATAATCGTTATGAATTTATTTTGAGAATTTTAAACGCAGAAAATATCTATGCCTTCGTTAAACATCAATAGTAAAGCAAAACCGAACAGGTTTCAGATAGAAAGGAATGCTCTGTATTTGATCAGAAATATTGTGTATTATTTACTTAAAATACGGATCGCTACCGACAACTTCTTCTTCATTATAATGCATCATCACATACAGAAAAAACCAGTTAAAAATATATTAAAATCGGTGGGTTTGGTAGTACTCGTATACCAACAGAATTGGCTCAATCAGATTACCATTCTTCTACCGATGACAAATGTAGCATCTTAAAATTATTGTATTTTATTGCTTATTAATCGGATACCATTTAAACATGATAAAAAAATTTTGTTGGAAAACGGAAAAAGAAAAATATTCTCAAATTGAAACATTTTTATATTTTTAAATTATAGTATTTTTCTTACCTTACATTGAATTGTGTGATGATGATGATTACTGATTTTTTAGACAATTACCCATTACGTACTGGATCAAGTGATAATTTTGCCAGAATATATATAGCTGTAGCTACATCTTAAATGTATTTGACAAATAAACCACAGCATACTATTCATTCTTATTATCACTGATCGTTCATGTATGATGATCGCTAGCATATTTGTTTCTGTACTGGCATAATTTGTAATACTTCATTGCTTCCAAATTAGGTGTATATTGCATTCATTATTAAAATTTTGAAAAACTGGTTACGGTACTAATAGGCCCATATTATTTTCGATTTTCTTTACCTCGAACACCAAATCTTCTACTAAAATAATCATTGGCTGCAGCTTATTTAACTAAAATATAAATTAAATATTATTTTTAATTAATTTAATACGTTTTTATATATTACTTTTTTTTTTAGAGGTTATGTTACATGAGACATCTTTTAAAAACACAATCTTAAAAGGAATATTATTTCTTTTCAGTTGGAAACCGTAAAATCATTAAGAAATATATAATCATCATTTGAAATGGTAATTTTTATAATTATTTATGATAAATTATAAAAAAAACAAATTTCTTTTACATATAGTGAAGTCAAGAGAAAAACTATTACACAAACACAAATATTTAGCGTAAAAAATGTTACAAAAATTATTTTATTAATTTGTCAACAAAATCTTTAAATGAGTTAAATACTTAGAACTATTCGAAAATTCCATTACTATTCACAACTAGTATTATTATTATCATTATTTGTTATTTGTTTATCGTCTCGATTGCAATGACCATATGGATGGACCATATGAACGTTTATTTATTTAATTTTTATTTAGTTTTATTTATTTATATTTTTTTATACATCAATTATTCATAACCGATTTTGTCTTCGCAGCGAAACGTCAAACTATATATAAAAAAATGTATAGTTGATTTTTGGGTTTGGGGGTAAACAATGGAAGTAAGAGAACCTGGAAGCTGGAACATATAATATAAAAACATAACCCTAACATAAAAGTAAAGACATAATGTTCAGTCAGTACTCGTTTCGTAAAGACACGTATCGTTTCGTCAAGTGAAAACTTCTTCCCACAATGCTTTATGAAAGAAACGTTGAATCTGTCAATGATAATAGCCGTGATAATATAATTATTTATTAAAAAAATATTATATATATATATTAGTAATAATAGTTTTCCTATAACTATAATATATATATATATATATTTTTTCAATATTCTTACTTTTGTAAAAATTTTGTTCACAACACAATTTGTACTAAATAAATATGGTTTTATCAAACCGTTTCAAACCGACAATACAGAAAGTAAACTAACTTTTCCGTTTCGTACGAAAAAATATTGAATTCTGTTTGTCTATGTGTCACGTCAATACAAATTTCATATATAAACAAAATTTTCTACTACTAAAATTTTCTACTACTACAGCCTACTTATCGAAACGATACGAAACGGAAAATTTTCTATTCTGCTTCTAATTAACACTTTTTTACACTAAGCTCAGAGAAGATATACGATTTCATGATGGTGACGTTTGCTGAGTCGTGACAGTCGTGAATACGAGTTCATGAATTTTGATGGATTTCATTGATTTAATTCATTATGAAATGAAGATATTTAATATTTTGATAATGGTATTGGCGTTTTTAGTTTCTCTGGGTTTTTTTGTTTGTTTTTATTTTTTTTTACATTTCATATATTTTCATATCGTACAAAATCAAATAGGAAACATTTTAAAAATATTTTCCATCTATAGAATATTATAATAGTTAAAATTAAATTAAAATAATTTAGTTACACAAATAAATCAAAATATTAAAAATAAATGACACACAATAACGATCAAATAAAATGATTAATTTCTATTAATAATATTCATTTGTGAATTGTTTTGTGCTATCGTATTGTATTTCTCAAGTGTGTGTGTGTGTGTGTGTTTTGTTGTTTTGTGTTGTGTGTTTTTGCTGTTTTTTTATTTTATTTTAATTTGCGATTTGCGTTCGTTGAATTCATTTCATATATGTATTTTGTTTTTTCACATTGATTGTTCTTTTTAAAAGAAATTAAATATAATTGAAAAGGAAAATTAAATATGAGAGGTGGTTTTATTAATTAAACTTTCTTTTCTATGTACATATTTATTTTAATGGAAGTAAAAATGTTGGCAACGAGAAGAAACAGAAACAAAAGCATATGAAGAATCAATAGTATTGTTAAAAACTATAAAAGAATGAGAAAAAATTTGTATATAAATTATATCTCATTTATTATTTAAATATTTTATGTTTTTATTAATAAAATTGGTCGAATAATACTTTATAATTTGCTTTATTATTATAAAAAACAAAGTGTCAACGATAAAATGGAAAATGAAAATGAATTAGATCCAAGAATTCAGGTATGTAATTTAAAATTATAATAATAATAATAATATCATCATATTTATTTATAAAATCTTTGTACATTGTACTCTTGTATAGCTGTAACAGTAGGCTGCATTTTTAACTTTATTGTTACTTTTTGCAAACCGAAGATGTGGTGGACTGTAGAATTGAAGATGTTTCTGATTTTAAATCCCCTCTACCCTATTCCCCACCGATCCGATGAACAAAATAAATAATGCTATGATATTTCGATTTATTTTATATATTCGCAAAACCAGTTTTTGTTTCCGAGTGTATTAACATTTATAATTTATACCTATTTTTAATTATTATCCAATGTTTTTTAACCTTCAACAAATTTACATTATTTATAAATTAATAGGAAATTTAATAATAAAATTCATATTAGTAAAATTTGTACATATTTTATTGACTTGATCCATATGAATTGAATTACAAATAAAATTATGAATAATGATTTATCAAAATTATTTTAAGGTGCTAGCTTAGCCCCTTATGATTTTATTTTTTTTTTTATCTAATAATAACACGTGATTATTACAAAAACAAAAATAAATAAAAATGTACATCGCAATTTTTGGTCAAATGCATATATTTCACTAAACATTTTTGTTAAAAACCTCTTCTAATTTTTTCGTGTATACCGGCACATTCTGATTAATTTAATAATATTTAAAATTGATAATATGAAAAATTGAAAAATTCACAAAAATTACGTAAATGTCCACAAACAGAAACAATGCATTATTGTCGTAAAAAAGGCAATATTTAATTGTGTATTTGATCTGACTATTTCAATTTTTTATATAAGAAATGTGTGAGCAAAAACACACAAATAATTTATTTTAATTATAAAATTATTAAAGTAAAAAAAAAAAATTGGTGTCCTAATTATTTTCACATATAAAATAGATAGATTTAACAATATGATGCAATAATTTACGTCCGTAGAATTACATATTCACAATTTATATTAGAGCAAATATTCTATTTTAAAAGCTAACGGTATATTTTATTATAGTACGTACAGGTAAATTGTCAATTTAATGTGAGAAAATACATTGAAGGTATACTTTGTTTATATGAATGTATTTTGATTAGCATTACATACACAATAACATTTATATGACTAATGCCTAATATTTGAATAAAAGATTAAAATTTATTAATTACATAAAATAAGACGATTTTATTGCCTTTTTCCTATTTCACGTATATATAATAATATTATAATATGCATAAATTATATTGCAAGTATATTATTATTTTTATTATAGTTACATTTATATCAATGAAGAAAAATTATTCAACAGGATATTAATTAGTATCTGTTAAAGTAAACGTTGTAATTTGAATTTTTAAACATATAATAGACAAACAATTAAATGCAAATATACATAGTTTTTATAAATAAATATATTATCTTCTGTATAATATTATTTATTCGTATATAATGTAATTTAAAAAAAACTAAAATGTTGATGATCTTAAACTATCGATAACAAATAACATCAAAATTATATAATTTAAAAAAACAATGTTTATGGTTTGTACACACATAATTTTTTAATAAAGCAAATAATTAGGTATATATATATTTATAAAAATATATAATACTTAAATCTTTAGTTTTACCAAATCTAATAATACATTATACTTAATTATATGTAAATTTATTTGATTTTTACTTATTCGTACACATATATTTTAAATGTATATTGTTACAAATATATACAATATATATAGATCAATAATCGATATGTTAATTTGGTTGGTTGCATATAGTCACCTTTTGCTAATACACCATTTTATTCTGTTTTCATTATAGAATTTTGATGACACGATAAACAATTATCATTCTAATTCAAAATTTGCTAATGAATTAAAGATTTCTTGTATATTTTGAAATTTTTTTTTATAATATTTTGCCATTTCGTCTAAGACGGATTCATTTAATTTTGTTTCCAAAATTTCATGTATGCTATCTAATTGTGCCGTCCATTCGACTTTGGAATTTTGTAAATATTTTATAATATTATTATTATTATCTGATAAAATACTTGTAACATTATTAAATTTATCCAATGAAGCTTTATTTTTTAATATCTCATATTCAGCTTTTTCAGCTAATAATTCTTCAATCCAATCTTTTGATATTAATGATTTTTTCAAAAATTGCAATTCATCTATTACAAATGTATTTTGTGTTTTTACTAATTTTATTTGTTCTTTGTAAATGTCTAACGTTAATTTTGTATCACGTTTTAAACCATTTATTTCCTTACAAATATGTTCATAATTATTATTTCGTGTTTCTATAGTTAATTGTAACATGTCATCAATTTTATTTATATTTTCTTTAGTTACGTTTTGAATAAATTCAATTCCTAAATTCATTGATTCCGATTTCATTTCTAGTTGTTTTATACGTTCTTCAAATCCAGGTGAACATGCCTTTGTTTTCTTCGATGATACCTCTTTGATATTTTTACTAATCATTTCAAATTCATTACATAATTTTCCAAATTGACATCCAATAACTCCAATTTTTTCTATAGCTAATTTGGTTGCATCAACTCTTTTTGTAATATTTAAAGCATTACACATTTCATTAATTGGATTTGTTGATGGTTGTAATGCATCCGATTTTGGAACATCATTTATCAATTTAATATTATTTGGTAATATATTTTTTATATTACCATGAATAATAATTCCATTTGTTACAGATATTGGTGTTATAGGAGAATCTGTTGTATTTTTTTTTAAATTTTCATTAATAATTAAAATTTTATTGACATTATTTTTCTCATTCCTGTTGCTATTTGCACTTGTATTTACATAACGTTTGGTAATTGTTATTGCCGGTTTTGATGATATATTTTTAATCAAATTTTTTATTTTATTATGATTTTGTTTATTTTGAAATTCAACAGAATATTCTTCTAAATGCAATTGCTTTGCAATAATATGCAACAATACATGCAATACATTAAAATTTATATTACCATTGTCCGGTGTACCAACAGCTAAATCAATTAATTGTGTTATACACATTTTACCAGATGACATTTTATTATTATATATTTATTGTATTTTTTTTTCTTTTTATTTGTTTATTATATTTTATTTATTATTTTAATATTTATTATATTATATTATTATATTTATTATATTATTTATTATTTTAATATTTATTATATTATATTATAATATTTATTGTTATTAATAAAATCAAAATAAACAATTACAAATTAATAATTAAAAAGTAATGTCATAGTAACAAATTATAAATATAAGCTACTACGATTGGAATGAATTATTATTTGTTAAAGGTTTTTTTATTATTTATTTATTTTAATTGTTTACTATATTCTAACGTAAAATTATGTGTAATGTTACCACGTTTAATTATCGATTCGGGTTTTTCGTCCAATAACTTATGCCATATAGATACCCAATATCAATATTTATATATATATATAAAATAGGTGAGTACTTTATGGACCAAATTGTGGATAACTTGGATGAGTAAATGAACATTTTTCCTTCAATAGCTTTTCATTTAATTTGATCATGATTTTGTAAGTTAAAATATTTGATAAATGATTTTTTGTTATTTTCATGGAAATTATATTGAAAGTTAAAGCGATTTGTTCGCGGTTACGCAATCAAAAAACGTTTACTCATAATTTTCTGACAGTATACAAATTAAAATAATAATAAATAATCGTTATGAATTTATTTTGAGAATTTTAAACGCAGAAAATATCTATGCCTTCGTTAAACATCAATAGTAAAGCAAAACCGAACAGGTTTCAGATAGAAAGGAATGCTCTGTATTTGATCAGAAATATTGTGTATTATTTACTTAAAATACGGATCGCTACCGACAACTTCTTCTTCATTATAATGCATCATCACATACAGAAAAAACCAGTTAAAAATATATTAAAATCGGTGGGTTTGGTAGTACTCGTATACCAACAGAATTGGCTCAATCAGATTACCATTCTTCTACCGATGACAAATGTAGCATCTTAAAATTATTGTATTTTATTGCTTATTAATCGGATACCATTTAAACATGATAAAAAAATTTTGTTGGAAAACGGAAAAAGAAAAATATTCTCAAATTGAAACATTTTTATATTTTTAAATTATAGTATTTTTCTTACCTTACATTGAATTGTGTGATGATGATGATTACTGATTTTTTAGACAATTACCCATTACGTACTGGATCAAGTGATAATTTTGCCAGAATATATATAGCTGTAGCTACATCTTAAATGTATTTGACAAATAAACCACAGCATACTATTCATTCTTATTATCACTGATCGTTCATGTATGATGATCGCTAGCATATTTGTTTCTGTACTGGCATAATTTGTAATACTTCATTGCTTCCAAATTAGGTGTATATTGCATTCATTATTAAAATTTTGAAAAACTGGTTACGGTACTAATAGGCCCATATTATTTTCGATTTTCTTTACCTCGAACACCAAATCTTCTACTAAAATAATCATTGGCTGCAGCTTATTTAACTAAAATATAAATTAAATATTATTTTTAATTAATTTAATACGTTTTTATATATTACTTTTTTTTTTAGAGGTTATGTTACATGAGACATCTTTTAAAAACACAATCTTAAAAGGAATATTATTTCTTTTCAGTTGGAAACCGTAAAATCATTAAGAAATATATAATCATCATTTGAAATGGTAATTTTTATAATTATTTATGATAAATTATAAAAAAAACAAATTTCTTTTACATATAGTGAAGTCAAGAGAAAAACTATTACACAAACACAAATATTTAGCGTAAAAAATGTTACAAAAATTATTTTATTAATTTGTCAACAAAATCTTTAAATGAGTTAAATACTTAGAACTATTCGAAAATTCCATTACTATTCACAACTAGTATTATTATTATCATTATTTGTTATTTGTTTATCGTCTCGATTGCAATGACCATATGGATGGACCATATGAACGTTTATTTATTTAATTTTTATTTAGTTTTATTTATTTATATTTTTTTATACATCAATTATTCATAACCGATTTTGTCTTCGCAGCGAAACGTCAAACTATATATAAAAAAATGTATAGTTGATTTTTGGGTTTGGGGGTAAACAATGGAAGTAAGAGAACCTGGAAGCTGGAACATATAATATAAAAACATAACCCTAACATAAAAGTAAAGACATAATGTTCAGTCAGTACTCGTTTCGTAAAGACACGTATCGTTTCGTCAAGTGAAAACTTCTTCCCACAATGCTTTATGAAAGAAACGTTGAATCTGTCAATGATAATAGCCGTGATAATATAATTATTTATTAAAAAAATATTATATATATATATTAGTAATAATAGTTTTCCTATAACTATAATATATATATATATATATTTTTTCAATATTCTTACTTTTGTAAAAATTTTGTTCACAACACAATTTGTACTAAATAAATATGGTTTTATCAAACCGTTTCAAACCGACAATACAGAAAGTAAACTAACTTTTCCGTTTCGTACGAAAAAATATTGAATTCTGTTTGTCTATGTGTCACGTCAATACAAATTTCATATATAAACAAAATTTTCTACTACTAAAATTTTCTACTACTACAGCCTACTTATCGAAACGATACGAAACGGAAAATTTTCTATTCTGCTTCTAATTAACACTTTTTTACACTAAGCTCAGAGAAGATATACGATTTCATGATGGTGACGTTTGCTGAGTCGTGACAGTCGTGAATACGAGTTCATGAATTTTGATGGATTTCATTGATTTAATTCATTATGAAATGAAGATATTTAATATTTTGATAATGGTATTGGCGTTTTTAGTTTCTCTGGGTTTTTTTGTTTGTTTTTATTTTTTTTTACATTTCATATATTTTCATATCGTACAAAATCAAATAGGAAACATTTTAAAAATATTTTCCATCTATAGAATATTATAATAGTTAAAATTAAATTAAAATAATTTAGTTACACAAATAAATCAAAATATTAAAAATAAATGACACACAATAACGATCAAATAAAATGATTAATTTCTATTAATAATATTCATTTGTGAATTGTTTTGTGCTATCGTATTGTATTTCTCAAGTGTGTGTGTGTGTGTGTGTTTTGTTGTTTTGTGTTGTGTGTTTTTGCTGTTTTTTTATTTTATTTTAATTTGCGATTTGCGTTCGTTGAATTCATTTCATATATGTATTTTGTTTTTTCACATTGATTGTTCTTTTTAAAAGAAATTAAATATAATTGAAAAGGAAAATTAAATATGAGAGGTGGTTTTATTAATTAAACTTTCTTTTCTATGTACATATTTATTTTAATGGAAGTAAAAATGTTGGCAACGAGAAGAAACAGAAACAAAAGCATATGAAGAATCAATAGTATTGTTAAAAACTATAAAAGAATGAGAAAAAATTTGTATATAAATTATATCTCATTTATTATTTAAATATTTTATGTTTTTATTAATAAAATTGGTCGAATAATACTTTATAATTTGCTTTATTATTATAAAAAACAAAGTGTCAACGATAAAATGGAAAATGAAAATGAAAATGAATTAGATCCAAGAATTCAGGTATGTAATTTAAAATTATAATAATAATAATAATATCATCATATTTATTTATAAAATCTTTGTACATTGTACTCTTGTATAGCTGTAACAGTAGGCTGCATTTTTAACTTTATTGTTACTTTTTGCAAACCGAAGATGTGGTGGAGCTGTAGAATTGAAGATGTTTCTGATTTTAAATCCCCTCTACCCTATTCCCCACCGATCCGATGAACAAAATAAATAATGCTATGATATTTCGATTTATTTTATATATTCGCAAAACCAGTTTTTGTTTCCGAGTGTATTAACATTTATAATTTATACCTATTTTTAATTATTATCCAATGTTTTTTAACCTTCAACAAATTTACATTATTTATAAATTAATAGGAAATTTAATAATAAAATTCATATTAGTAAAATTTGTACATATTTTATTGACTTGATCCATATGAATTGAATTACAAATAAAATTATGAATAATGATTTATCAAAATTATTTTAAGGTGCTAGCTTAGCCCCTTATGATTTTATTTTTTTTTTTATCTAATAATAACACGTGATTATTACAAAAACAAAAATAAATAAAAATGTACATCGCAATTTTTGGTCAAATGCATATATTTCACTAAACATTTTTGTTAAAAACCTCTTCTAATTTTTTCGTGTATACCGGCACATTCTGATTAATTTAATAATATTTAAAATTGATAATATGAAAAATTGAAAAATTCACAAAAATCACGTAAATGTCCACAAACAGAAACAATGCATTATTGTCGTAAAAAAGGCAATATTTAATTGTGTATTTGATCTGACTATTTCAATTTTTTATATAAGAAATGTGTGAGCAAAAACACACAAATAATTTATTTTAATTATAAAATTATTAAAGTAAAAAAAAAAAATTGGTGTCCTAATTATTTTCACATATAAAATAGATAGATTTAACAATATGATGCAATAATTTACGTCCGTAGAATTACATATTCACAATTTATATTAGAGCAAATATTCTATTTTAAAAGCTAACGGTATATTTTATTATAGTACGTACAGGTAAATTGTCAATTTAATGTGAGAAAATACATTGAAGGTATACTTTGTTTATATGAATGTATTTTGATTAGCATTACATACACAATAACATTTATATGACTAATGCCTAATATTTGAATAAAAGATTAAAATTTATTAATTACATAAAATAAGACGATTTTATTGCCTTTTTCCTATTTCACGTATATATAATAATATTATAATATGCATAAATTATATTGCAAGTATATTATTATTTTTATTATAGTTACATTTATATCAATGAAGAAAAATTATTCAACAGGATATTAATTAGTATCTGTTAAAGTAAACGTTGTAATTTGAATTTTTAAACATATAATAGACAAACAATTAAATGCAAATATACATAGTTTTTATAAATAAATATATTATCTTCTGTATAATATTATTTATTCGTATATAATGTAATTTAAAAAAAACTAAAATGTTGATGATCTTAAACTATCGATAACAAATAACATCAAAATTATATAATTTAAAAAAACAATGTTTATGGTTTGTACACACATAATTTTTTAATAAAGCAAATAATTAGGTATATATATATTTATAAAAATATATAATACTTAAATCTTTAGTTTTACCAAATCTAATAATACATTATACTTAATTATATGTAAATTTATTTGATTTTTACTTATTCGTACACATATATTTTAAATGTATATTGTTACAAATATATACAATATATATAGATCAATAATCGATATGTTAATTTGGTTGGTTGCATATAGTCACCTTTTGCTAATACACCATTTTATTCTGTTTTCATTATAGAATTTTGATGACACGATAAACAATTATCATTCTAATTCAAAATTTGCTAATGAATTAAAGATTTCTTGTATATTTTGAAATTTTTTTTTATAATATTTTGCCATTTCGTCTAAGACGGATTCATTTAATTTTGTTTCCAAAATTTCATGTATGCTATCTAATTGTGCCGTCCATTCGACTTTGGAATTTTGTAAATATTTTATAATATTATTATTATTATCTGATAAAATACTTGTAACATTATTAAATTTATCCAATGAAGCTTTATTTTTTAATATCTCATATTCAGCTTTTTCAGCTAATAATTCTTCAATCCAATCTTTTGATATTAATGATTTTTTCAAAAATTGCAATTCATCTATTACAAATGTATTTTGTGTTTTTACTAATTTTATTTGTTCTTTGTAAATGTCTAACGTTAATTTTGTATCACGTTTTAAACCATTTATTTCCTTACAAATATGTTCATAATTATTATTTCGTGTTTCTATAGTTAATTGTAACATGTCATCAATTTTATTTATATTTTCTTTAGTTACGTTTTGAATAAATTCAATTCCTAAATTCATTGATTCCGATTTCATTTCTAGTTGTTTTATACGTTCTTCAAATCCAGGTGAACATGCCTTTGTTTTCTTCGATGATACCTCTTTGATATTTTTACTAATCATTTCAAATTCATTACATAATTTTCCAAATTGACATCCAATAACTCCAATTTTTTCTATAGCTAATTTGGTTGCATCAACTCTTTTTGTAATATTTAAAGCATTACACATTTCATTAATTGGATTTGTTGATGGTTGTAATGCATCCGATTTTGGAACATCATTTATCAATTTAATATTATTTGGTAATATATTTTTTATATTACCATGAATAATAATTCCATTTGTTACAGATATTGGTGTTATAGGAGAATCTGTTGTATTTTTTTTTAAATTTTCATTAATAATTAAAATTTTATTGACATTATTTTTCTCATTCCTGTTGCTATTTGCACTTGTATTTACATAACGTTTGGTAATTGTTATTGCCGGTTTTGATGATATATTTTTAATCAAATTTTTTATTTTATTATGATTTTGTTTATTTTGAAATTCAACAGAATATTCTTCTAAATGCAATTGCTTTGCAATAATATGCAACAATACATGCAATACATTAAAATTTATATTACCATTGTCCGGTGTACCAACAGCTAAATCAATTAATTGTGTTATACACATTTTACCAGATGACATTTTATTATTATATATTTATTGTATTTTTTTTTCTTTTTATTTGTTTATTATATTCTATTTATTATATTATTATATTTATTATATTATTTATTATTTTAATATTTATTATATTATATTATTATATTTATTATATTATTTATTATTTTAATATTTATTATATTATATTATTATATTTATTATATTATTTATTATTTTAATATTTATTATATTATATTATTATATTTATTATATTATTTATTATTTTAATATTTATTATATTATATTATAATATTTATTGTTATTAATAAAATCAAAATAAACAATTACAAATTAATAATTAAAAAGTAATGTCATAGTAACAAATTATAAATATAAGCTACTACGATTGGAATGAATTATTATTTGTTAAAGGTTTTTTTATTATTTATTTATTTTAATTGTTTACTATATTCTAACGTAAAATTATGTGTAATGTTACCACGTTTAATTATCGATTCGGGTTTTTCGTCCAATAACTTATGCCATATAGATACCCAATATCAATATTTATATATATATATAAAATAGGTGAGTACTTTATGGACCAAATTGTGGATAACTTGGATGAGTAAATGAACATTTTTCCTTCAATAGCTTTTCATTTAATTTGATCATGATTTTGTAAGTTAAAATATTTGATAAATGATTTTTTGTTATTTTCATGGAAATTATATTGAAAGTTAAAGCGATTTGTTCGCGGTTACGCAATCAAAAAACGTTTACTCATAATTTTCTGACAGTATACAAATTAAAATAATAATAAATAATCGTTATGAATTTATTTTGAGAATTTTAAACGCAGAAAATATCTATGCCTTCGTTAAACATCAATAGTAAAGCAAAACCGAACAGGTTTCAGATAGAAAGGAATGCTCTGTATTTGATCAGAAATATTGTGTATTATTTACTTAAAATACGGATCGCTACCGACAACTTCTTCTTCATTATAATGCATCATCACATACAGAAAAAACCAGTTAAAAATATATTAAAATCGGTGGGTTTGGTAGTACTCGTATACCAACAGAATTGGCTCAATCAGATTACCATTCTTCTACCGATGACAAATGTAGCATCTTAAAATTATTGTATTTTATTGCTTATTAATCGGATACCATTTAAACATGATAAAAAAATTTTGTTGGAAAACGGAAAAAGAAAAATATTCTCAAATTGAAACATTTTTATATTTTTAAATTATAGTATTTTTCTTACCTTACATTGAATTGTGTGATGATGATGATTACTGATTTTTTAGACAATTACCCATTACGTACTGGATCAAGTGATAATTTTGCCAGAATATATATAGCTGTAGCTACATCTTAAATGTATTTGACAAATAAACAAACCACAGCATACTATTCATTCTTATTATCACTGATCGTTCATGTATGATGATCGCTAGCATATTTGTTTCTGTACTGGCATAATTTGTAATACTTCATTGCTTCCAAATTAGGTGTATATTGCATTCATTATTAAAATTTTGAAAAACTGGTTACGGTACTAATAGGCCCATATTATTTTCGATTTTCTTTACCTCGAACACCAAATCTTCTACTAAAATAATCATTGGCTGCAGCTTATTTAACTAAAATATAAATTAAATATTATTTTTAATTAATTTAATACGTTTTTATATATTACTTTTTTTTTTAGAGGTTATGTTACATGAGACATCTTTTAAAAACACAATCTTAAAAGGAATATTATTTCTTTTCAGTTGGAAACCGTAAAATCATTAAGAAATATATAATCATCATTTGAAATGGTAATTTTTATAATTATTTATGATAAATTATAAAAAAAACAAATTTCTTTTACATATAGTGAAGTCAAGAGAAAAACTATTACACAAACACAAATATTTAGCGTAAAAAATGTTACAAAAATTATTTTATTAATTTGTCAACAAAATCTTTAAATGAGTTAAATACTTAGAACTATTCGAAAATTCCATTACTATTCACAACTAGTATTATTATTATCATTATTTGTTATTTGTTTATCGTCTCGATTGCAATGACCATATGGATGGACCATATGAACGTTTATTTATTTAATTTTTATTTAGTTTTATTTATTTATATTTTTTTATACATCAATTATTCATAACCGATTTTGTCTTCGCAGCGAAACGTCAAACTATATATAAAAAAATGTATAGTTGATTTTTGGGTTTGGGGGTAAACAATGGAAGTAAGAGAACCTGGAAGCTGGAACATATAATATAAAAACATAACCCTAACATAAAAGTAAAGACATAATGTTCAGTCAGTACTCGTTTCGTAAAGACACGTATCGTTTCGTCAAGTGAAAACTTCTTCCCACAATGCTTTATGAAAGAAACGTTGAATCTGTCAATGATAATAGCCGTGATAATATAATTATTTATTAAAAAAATATTATATATATATATTAGTAATAATAGTTTTCCTATAACTATAATATATATATATATATATTTTTTCAATATTCTTACTTTTGTAAAAATTTTGTTCACAACACAATTTGTACTAAATAAATATGGTTTTATCAAACCGTTTCAAACCGACAATACAGAAAGTAAACTAACTTTTCCGTTTCGTACGAAAAAATATTGAATTGTGTTTGTCTATGTGTCACGTCAATACAAATTTCATATATAAACAAAATTTTCTACTTTAACTGCCTACTTATCGAAACGATACGAAACGGAAAATTTTCTATTCTGCTTCTAATTAACAATTTTTTACACTAAGCTCAGAGAAGATATACGATTTCATGATGGTGACGTTTGCTGAGTCGTGACAGTCGTGAATACGAGTTCATGAATTTTGATGGATTTCATTGATTTAATTCATTATGAAATGAAGATATTTAATATTTTGATAATGGTATTGGCGTTTTTAGTTTCTCTGGGTTTTTTTGTTTGTTTTTATTTTTTTTTACATTTCATATATTTTCATATCGTACAAAATCAAATAGGAAACATTTTAAAAATATTTTCCATCTATAGAATATTATAATAGTTAAAATTAAATTAAAATAATTTAGTTACACAAATAAATCAAAATATTAAAAATAAATGACACACAATAACGATCAAATAAAATGATTAATTTCTATTAATAATATTCATTTGTGAATTGTTTTGTGCTATCGTATTGTATTTCTCAAGTGTGTGTGTGTGTGTGTGTTTTGTTGTTTTGTGTTGTGTGTTTTTGCTGTTTTTTTATTTTATTTTAATTTGCGATTTGCGTTCGTTGAATTCATTTCATATATGTATTTTGTTTTTTCACATTGATTGTTCTTTTTAAAAGAAATTAAATATAATTGAAAAGGAAAATTAAATATGAGAGGTGGTTTTATTAATTAAACTTTCTTTTCTATGTACATATTTATTTTAATGGAAGTAAAAATGTTGGCAACGAGAAGAAACAGAAACAAAAGCATATGAAGAATCAATAGTATTGTTAAAAACTATAAAAGAATGAGAAAAAATTTGTATATAAATTATATCTCATTTATTATTTAAATATTTTATGTTTTTATTAATAAAATTGGTCGAATAATACTTTATAATTTGCTTTATTATTATAAAAAACAAAGTGTCAACGATAAAATGGAAAATGAAAATGAAAATGAATTAGATCCAAGAATTCAGGTATGTAATTTAAAATTATAATAATAATAATAATATCATCATATTTATTTATAAAATCTTTGTACATTGTACTCTTGTATAGCTGTAACAGTAGGCTGCATTTTTAACTTTATTGTTACTTTTTGCAAACCGAAGATGTGGTGGAGCTGTAGAATTGAAGATGTTTCTGATTTTAAATCCCCTCTACCCTATTCCCCACCGCTCCGATGAACAAAATAAATAATGCTATGATATTTCGATTTATTTTATATATTCGCAAAACCAGTTTTTGTTTCCGAGTGTATTAACATTTATAATTTATACCTATTTTTAATTATTATCCAATGTTTTTTAACCTTCAACAAATTTACATTATTTATAAATTAATAGGAAATTTAATAATAAAATTCATATTAGTAAAATTTGTACATATTTTATTGACTTGATCCATATGAATTGAATTACAAATAAAATTATGAATAATGATTTATCAAAATTATTTTAAGGTGCTAGCTTAGCCCCTTATGATTTTATTTTTTTTTTTATCTAATAATAACACGTGATTATTACAAAAAAAAAAATAAATAAAAATGTACATCGCAATTTTTGGTCAAATGCATATATTTCACTAAACATTTTTGTTAAAAACCTCTTCTAATTTTTTCGTGTATACCGGCACATTCTGATTAATTTAATAATATTTATATGATAAATTTAAATGTAAACCATTGACAGAAATACTGTAATTATTTCAACTGAAAAATTTATGATGGACACTATTTTGTAAACTATTGTGTGAGTGTAATTAATTTTAGGATTACACTTTATAAATGTAATTTTAAAATATGAAACGAATGCATTTCGATCGTAAAAACCATCGTCATCAGCAAATACCATATGGAATTGAAATTTTATTTAATATACGGATTCTATTTAGCTTTTTTCTCAAAATGTTTACCAAAACATTTGCTTGGCTTTCAAATGTTCAGTTTTGAATTAAAATTTTCAATTACTGGTTGGCATAACTGTAGTTCTATCTCACAAATGACACGAATAATTTTATCCTTCTTTATAGTTCAGCTATCGATTGTTTATTATTCTTATAGACCTGATTTTTCACGTAACCTCAAAGAAATGTAGTCCAACGGTGTTAAATCACATGATCTGGGTGGCCAAATTGACATCACCATTTCTTGAAATAACTCTACCATTAACATTTTTCTTTTAATAATTCAATTGTTTCATTTGCATATCCAGCGATTTCAAAATGTATTTCTTCAGTATTTTTAGGACAAAACAACTGGTTATTGTTTAATCATGATGGTTTTTAATTTATTTTTAATTGTTATTTGTACCTTTAAAACTAAATCCTTTCGTAAATTACTCTATGTTGTGATCTTGTTGTAAACGTCAACTAATAGACATTTCATCCTTTTTTAGCAACACTTTCACTTTAGCAACCAAATCAATGTGTTCTTGTGAACGGCAGCAGCTACGACTATATTTTTCTAACAATTCGATTAACTTGCAGATGGACGATTATGACGACCGACGAATATCAGTTAATTGTCTATAAACATTTTTTACCGAACTCCCATTTTCATAAATGAATTCAACAATTTGAACACGTTGTTGTATTGTATTGTATTGTATTGTTTTGTCGACACTATATTTATAAATGGTATAAATGATATTTCTTTAGACCTATAAGCAAAATGAATTTATGAAAAATTTAAAAGACACAGAGTATTCGCTATTACAATATAAGTGCATTCCAAGAAACAGCTGCCTTAACCTAACTATAGCTGATATAATGGTTTTTGCCGCGTTTGGTGCACTTCCTTCAGATTCTAGCTAATGCTTCGACAGCATATCACTTATTTTGTCGATCAGTAGTGTAGCATATGGTCATTTGTTTCAAACGTTGAATGAATGTTGAAAGGCAATATTAAATCAGGTAAACTTGGGCTACTATTTCCAAAAATGAACTTAAAAATTTATATTTGAGTAATAAACATCAGAGCCGGTAACATTAATTATTAATAAAATAAATAAATGATGTAATGTTTTTATAGAATTGTTTTTATATAACCATTAAACTGTTTTTATTTCTATTTCGTTGAGTGTATGTGAAAATATTGTAAAAATAAAGAAAATTTGCCAAAATGTAAGACATATTTTTATTGGGCTTCCTAATTGTAACAAAACAAAATCATAGATACAATGATTGAGATTTGAATGCATTTTTTCTAAATAGGCTGAACGGTTTTACCATGATTTCACACAGACTTTCAAAATATATTTCATCGTTATTCATGGATCAGAATGTTGTTGTTACTGTGCGTTTTAGTAGGATTGAAAAGGAATCATCTACTTCTTTAAGCTACTATCTGTCAATGCTGAAAGTTATCAAGTAAAAATGATCAAATTACTTGATGCTCTCGATGAAAAAATACAATTTACAGGCAAACGAATTCGAGTACTCTACTATATTTAACAATATTTAATTCATTCATTAATTAATCCAGTTTTGACATTTGCTTGAAAGAAGAATAGAGAGATTTTTATTTATTTGACTTTTAGTAATCTAATTTACTTGCTTTATTTGTTTTTGTACTACTTGCAAATTTGTACATTGTTTCGATCGGTGATTTTTTGTAATACCTCTATAAAAACTACAAGCCTTTAGTGGGGTTTCCCGGCTAGTGGAATTTAAAAAAAATTGAACTTATTTTGTATAAAAATAATTACTTATAATATCTTCTCTTTTTAATTTCAGGTGGAACTAGAAAATTTAAATATTGCAACAGATGAAATTAATAAATTGGAAATAGAATTAGAGGTAAAATTTATTGATATTAACAAAATTAACAATTTTTATTTAAAGATTATATTTTTAGTGTGTGGCAAAAATAATTGAAATTATTCTGTTACAGAAATCATAATACTTATCATCTACCTACACGTAATTTAACACAATTTGAATGGGTTGCACTTTTCAAATAATATTTTAATAAAAATTAGTAATAAAATACATACACTTTTGATGCTTGCGACGTAAAAATACAATGCGGACCACAGAGCCAATATTAAATTCTTTTTTAAAATTGGAAGAAAAAATTGTGCGGAGACTTACAATTTGTTGAAAAAGGTTTATGGTGATGATTGTCTCAACGACAAGTTTATGATTGGTTTTCACTTTTCATAAATGGTCGTGAGGAGGATTTAAATGATAGGCCAAGACCGGGATGTCCAGAAATTAAAAGTCGTGCTGAATTAGTGTAAAAATTCCGTGAAATCATTGCTTTCAATTTCACTGTGAGAATGTTAGTAAATGAATTAAGTACCATGTAAAAACAGTATTTGAACTATTAACACGAGATTTAGGTAAAACACAGATGTGTTGATAATGCATCAACTCACATGACCAAAAAATTTAATGAATTTTTTATGAAAAACTGATTTTTCTCATCAGGTGCCGTTCGCGTATTCGTCTGATCTATCACCGTGTGACAATTTTCTGTTTCCAAAACTGAAAACTGCTATGAAGATAAATATATAAATATATGATGATATTCCAGCCATCGAAGCAGCCGAGACGCAGGTGATGAAGAACATTGCTATAACTGACATAAAAATATCTATATATGCATTAGTTGATCGTGCGAAACGCTGTATTAAGTCAAATAGAACCTATTGTAACTGATGATGAAAAGTGGATCTACAACAATAACCCAAAAGCCAAAAACCCTCAGAAGAGTTGGGGCTAGTGTCACCCATTATCGTTGGGGTATTAAAGTGATAAGCAAAATTTGAAGACATTTTTTCTTGGTATTCGCCGATAACTTTAAAACTACTCGAGTTAATCAAATTTTTATTTCCGAAATTTTATCATATATGTGATTAAGTAACTCCGTTATTGGTGAACGAACACACACACACAGACACACACAAACACACACACACAAACACACACACACAAACACACACACACACACACACACAAATATTCCTGTCACTATACATTTCACCGCATAACCACAACCTGAAAGATTTTTACCATCTTTGAATATGAAAATCGACATTGACAATAAATCGTTGACCCTCAATTAATTCCGCGTGACTTGTAACGTTGCCTTATAAAACTGGGATTGAACCTTCTGTATGGCGCTTGCGTTTATATATGTAGTAGAATGAAATATAAAGTCGCCATTTCTTCTAAGGGAGCCGTTCACATGGCTCTAGCGGATATGGTCAGGTGTGCAAATCTTTAGATCTTGTATAGTTTTTATTTGACTACTGCCTGTTCGATTTTCTTCACGATCATCCACTACTAAGAACCATAACAATACTGTTAGGCCTTCCTGAGAGCAACTATTGTATTTATCGTTTTATTGATTCTATATGGACCGTTATTATTTATTATGATCATATTTTTTCTATTAATATTCCAATAGTCTAATACTCTCTAAATAAATAATACTAATATTCCGTTCTTATTTTATCCTGTTATTGTTCTCACTTCTTTAATTTTACTCAAAACCAATTAACATTTACAAGTCTTTTGTTTTTAATTTATTTGGAATTATAGGAAGCAAATTCAACATTTGGAATTTTATTAAATGAATCAACACGTCGCTTAAAATTATCATCGAAAAAATTAGGTAGTTGTATTGAAAAAGCACGGCCATATTATGAAGCATGTGAAAAATCACGTGTTGCCCAAATTGAGTGTCAAGCTGCAGCTGTTAAATTTCGTCAAGCAAATGGTAAATTTTAATTAAATATAATTTATTTGTATGTGATTGATCAATTATAAATGGTTATCCTTGATTTAATTTTAGAATTGCATGCGGCCGCAAAAGAAACAGTTGCATTAGCAGAAGATAGATTTATGAGTAAATCACATGAATGGCAATTTGATAATGCATGGCAAGAGACTTTAAATTATAATACAATGAAAGTTATGACAGCTGAAAAAGAAAAAGCTGATTGTCATTTAGAGCATCAAAAAAAAGCAAAAATATTTAGTGCAACTGAAATCACAGTATGTGTAATTGTATATATTATATGCAGTAACAGTAAGAATTCGATAATATGAATACCCGGTAATTCGTACGAAAAAATTCGATAAGCAGAACACCTTAAAATTAGTGGTTGTATCTTGTACATAAAAAGAAGTTTGTTAATCATCATCATTATAGAAATTTTTGCCATTCTTGAAATTTTGCAAACTTAGAAATAGATGGTAATCTGATGGTTCAAGATCAGATCTATATGGAGGATGTAGCAACACATTCCAACGAAGCTCCAATAACTTTACACGAGTGACCAAAGCTTTGTGTGACCTTGCATTTTTCGATTTGCTAATTCTTGGAATTGCTTTGATCTATTTGGTTAGTGGTTGTATGTACACATCTGAAGTGATCGTTTGGTTAAGTGGTCAAAGTTCAAAATAGACAATAACTTTGTAATTCCATCAAACTGATAGCATTACCTTCTTTTAATGAATATCTGATTTAGATGTTGTTTGCGCTGGCTCGCCTTTCTTGATCCATAATATTTTTCACTTTTACATTTTTGTAAACAATACATTTTTCGTGTTATCAATCGTTTCAAATGCGGGTCATATTCATTACGTTTCATAAGCATATCGCTGACGGCAATGCGTTGTGTTAAGTGAATTTCTTTAATTTCATTTTACATATCAAGTTTTTTCGTTGCTGCTAAGTTGTTTGTGATGCGTCTAGCTTCTCTGTAATCTCTTGTGTTGTGCTATGACGATCCTTATCAATTATTTATTTGATGATTATCAACTTCAAGTGGTCGACCTGAACGTTGTTCATTTTTGAGTGAAAACAAGTTTTTCCATTTGGTTCAATACAGCATTTGGCACGATCAACTGAAGCATACATAGATTTTTTTTATGTCAGATATAACAATGTTATAAATCACCAGCTTGTCACGGCTGCTTCGATGGCTGGAATATAATCATAAAAAGCTCCATTCATGACAGTATTCATTAATCCACTGTAACTTCTAGATCAGGCGAATATGGAGGGTGACTGAAGAGAGAAATCCGTTTTCATTCACTTTTTTTGTCTTGTGAGGTGGTGCATTATCGTGCAATAAAAACACCTATGTTTTACCTAAATCCCGTGTTAAATCGTCCAAATAGTGTCTTTACTGGTACTTAATTCATCAGCCAACATTCTCACAGAAACTGCTTTGAACCCATTTTTCTGAAAATAACAAACAAAGTGTCAATTAATCCACTGTAACTTCTAAAATGGTTATGGATTGTTATGAAATTTTGAGATATATCTATATACGGATATTTCGTTACAGGCGCCATCTGGTGGTTAGACCCGAGACATTTTAACCCATGTTTTGCAATAAACAATTTGATGTACAGGACCTTCAGAAACGCACAAAACTCTTAAGAATTGTTAAAATTTATTTTCAAAAGGGATTGTTAATTTAAACAAAATGTAACGTGCTTTAAAGTGTCGTCAAAGAGGGACTATTGACATCAATCACAACAATTAAATATATTCCGTGTAAGTTTACATTAAATTTTGCGTAAAGATATCCATTAAATAATTATAAAGTTCAATAGACACAGAAATTGAAGGAACTCGATGGCACAGATATCACGGTGCGCTTCGTTTCGGCTTGTATCTCCTCGATCGATTCAAAACTGTATCGCCGAAGCGGTCTTTTGAGCTTGTATGTCATAAAACCATTTTCAATTTGACCAGGAAAGTACATTCATCATACATTGACCCTTCTGCTTACCAGTTATTCAGATGAGTAGTTCTCACAAGTGTATAATGTCTGAAAATGACTTGACCAATATTTCATTTCACAACCATCATCTTTCTATCGCAATAGTATCTGTACAACTTAGCCGATAATTGGATAACTATGGATAGATAATAATGGCAAATATTTTGAAAACTAACTCTTTGCTAATAGCAATTATTAAAGAATGAATTTTATTAGAAATAAATAAAATAAATAACTTCAGACGAGTTTATTTAATTATTTCAATTTTGCATAAATATTCGTAATAATTTTTTTTGTTTAATTTTCAAATAGGTACAACAACTTGAAGATCGTTTTCGTCGCAGTATACAGAAATCACGACCATACTTTGAAGAAAAACAAATATGTCAAGATCAATTGCGTACACAGAAGGAACGTATACAAGAATTACAGTCACACATACAAATATCAAAAACAAAATATTCAACATCATTACGTAATTTAGAACGAATTAGTGAAGATATACATAAAATGCGTGGTAATTTATGTAATACAGGACCACCGGGACCACGAGAACCAGGTGTTGGTGCCGAATTAAATCATATACCAACCGAACACATTATATTGCCATCAAAAGCAACGCGTTTGAATAACAATAACAATTGTAATAATAGTAATAATTCTACTACACCTGATTATTTAATTGAATTAGAAAAATGTGATATTTCATCAATATCAACAAGTAGAGCAATTAGTGAAAAAGATGATGACAGTGATAATAATAATGATGATGACAATGATAATAATAATAATAATAATATTGATAATAATAATAATAATAATGACATAAATAATAAATCTAATGATATTAATGAGCTTAATTTGGAAGAATTAACTCAACGTTTTAAAGTATTGGCTGTACGTCCAGTCGAAGGTGGTGATGGCCAGCAAACACAAGTTGATGTATGGGAAAATGAATTAAATGATACTGTTGCTAAATTGGATCGTTTAATGATGATACGTGACGGTAATTCCATTCCTACAGCCAATCAAAATAATAGTTTACCAAATTCGCCAATTAAAAATTTGCCAGCAACATCAATACAACAACAACAACAACATCAACAGCCAAATAAATTATCGGCATCATCAACGCTATCATTAGCAACACCAATAAAAAAATTACAAAAAATTGAACCATTACCAAATGTGAATGTATCAATGCGAGAATTACCGTTATTAGCACGTATTTCAAATGGTATTTTAGAAAGAACAGTGAATCGTTCGCAAAATAAACGAAGATTATCATTGGAATAATAAAATTTTTCAAAAATTTATAAATTAATAATAATATTATTAATTTTAATTTAGTCATAAGTTAAACACTAAATATTATTAATTATAAATAGACATTGTGATTGTGTAGAGTGAGAGAGAGAGAGAGAGAGAAGGAGAGATGAGGTATTGAGAAATCATATCATCATACTATATTATAGCTTGTTTTGTGAGCCTATTTATGCTGGACACAGTTGCGACGTCGTTGACATCGTTTTCCAGACGCGTTGAAATGTCATAAAACGTATTGAATCAATTAAATTATACAGAAGTTGACAAAAAATAAACAACATCATCAACGCCGGCCGTTGCTGATCTTCAGCAACATAGAAAAAAGTTAAACCAATTTTAATGTTCCAACGGCGCCGTCAAGTGTCATTTAAATTATTTTTTCCATCAGTATTGTGTTGTTTTGTAAATTTAAACAGAAAACATTAATTAATTCAATAATATTATTTATATTTTTATATATCAACGCCATGTTTGGCATTTCAATGCGTTTGGACGGCGTCAAAACGACCGTCAGCACTGTTTCCAGTTGTTGTGACAAATTGTTAAGACCGATAATTAATAATAATAAAATTAATTTAGATCTGAAAATTAAATTATCTTAAGAACCTATAATTTAGCTACAAACAATAATTAACTTTTAATTTAAATAAGTCACAAATTAAAAAATAATAAATACAAAACACAATTAACAATAGTTTTAGTTATTATAGGGTTATGATTATAAACAAATTATTCCGTTTTCGATAGGTATATTTTATTTATATAATTATTAATTTTTTCAATATTTCTATCATTAAACGATAAACACACATAAAAAATAATAAATTCCTAACTAATTTTCAAAATGTGTGTTATATCTTTTTTGATGTATTTATTCACTTTGCACAGCAGTTTCGTTATGTTTTATGATTGTTTTGTGAAATGATTATTAACAAATAATAGTATTTTATTGTTAACAAAGGAAAAATATCCGAAAAAACAAATCACTAATTTTATATTTATATAAAAATGTTGAAAAAATTAATATTTTAAAATATAATAGAATAATATTAATTAATAAAGTAATCATTTAAAAGAGTAGTATATGTATTAAAAATAATAATTAATTATAGAAAATTCAGCACTATTCTTAAATAAAAAAATAATAAATAAATAAATAATTATATAAAATTTTAAAAATGCCTTATATTATAGCTGGTTTGGGATGCCCCCATGAATTAACAATTTAAGTTTCATAGAAGGCATACAGAAGGTTCTGTCTGTATCTAATAACTGCTGAAAAGAAATATAAATAGATTTTTAAACATTCATAGAACTTTCGTAAAAATGTGTAATAAAACCAAATGCACCATATAATTCTTCTGTAGAAAATTATTTAAATCTATCATAAAACTTATAAGTTTATAAGATAAACTCCTACTCATGTTTTAGAGTTTAGACGATGAAATTAAAACATCATTTTACTACAATATGTTGCATCCGAAGTAATTGGTCCTGATTTTGTGTTATGCACCATGCCTGCAATTCATACGTTAATATTAGTTATACTCAGCTTGCACTTTACATCTTGTAATGTTTTCGATTGGAATGTGGTATTTTTAGCTCAAAAGAGTAGCATCGAATTTCCTCTTCAATATCATTTTCCACATTTACCAACGATCCTAAGAATACGAAACGCTTTGTCGTAGTCCATCAACCGTCTCATTGATATTTCATCACATACCAGATTCAAAAATATGCTTTAGTTTTTGTGGTAAGCATCCGCCACGGTATTTTTAATGCAAACAAAGAAGAATTGTGGATGTAAAACCATGGTGACAATCTGACAATCTATAAATTTATACCAACGCGAAAGAATATGCACGTAGCACGTGCGTGGCAAACAATTACTGAATTGAGCACGAACATTTGTCGAATGTTTTTAAGCCATTCTCGTCAGGTACTACGCCTGCGAAAAGCTTAGATTTTAAGGATAGCGATGATGAAGATGAAATGTCCCTTGTGTTGCGCTCAAAGAAGTAATAGCTTTTAACAAGCTCATATTTATAATTAACGTGCATGCCTAAGACTGTGTGATATGTGTCGCATCATTGGAAAATTGCGAAAGTGATTGTAATTCAACGGCAAGGAAGGAAAACCACCGATAAAATTAACATCTTTAAGATCATCAATATCGCTTATATATACCAATTATGGCAAAGCTTTTCATTAAACCTAAGAACACTAATTCCGAATCATCAATTCGGATTTCGGAATAATCATTCCACATTAGACGGCAAATTCATTGAATTTCGTATATGTAGTGGAAAGGGCCTCTGTTCGGCCTTATTTTTGGATGATTCACCGGCCTTTGACAGGGTTTAGCATGAGGCTCTTGAATACAAGCTACCCAGGGATTTACCTAGACAGTACTACGAGATTCTTAAATCCTATATTTTAGACCGTCGCTTTCGCGTACGATACGAACAAGAATATTCGGAACTTAAGAAAATTTGAAGCAGGTGTACCACAAGGAAGTGTCCTGCGACAAACCCTGTATTTGTTATGCATATACAAGAGATATTCTGGTAGTAACAATTTCGCATAATGGCTACTTTTGCATAGATGATGCAGCACTATTGGTACCGCACGTTGTATGGGCAACCGAGAAACTGTAAAATGTAGTCATTAAAGTCAAAGAGATTGAAACCAACTATGGCGTCTCAAACTCAAAGAGACTAAGTCAAATAAACTTTACTAATAAAAGAAGATAAATAATCTTCCTATATTTATATATATATATGGGATGGTAATGTTGTACCCTATGCCAATACGGTCTAGTATCTAGGAATGACTTTGTATGCCAAAGTTAAAATGGAAGAACAACATCAAAAAGAAAGTTGAAGAACTAAAATTGAAATATAGAAAAATGAACTGGTTACTAGAAAGAAACTCATTGTCTGACCTATCTATACTTGGAATAAAATTCAATTATGACAAAGAAATCTAATGCCAAATTTATAA
This sequence comes from Bibio marci, assembly GCA_910594885.2. Lineage (NCBI taxonomy): Eukaryota > Metazoa > Arthropoda > Insecta > Diptera > Bibionidae > Bibio > Bibio marci. The sequence goes on along the minus strand of OU343118.1, from coordinate 30,311,640 downwards.
AGATTTTCCAAAAACAAGGTCCTACGTCGTATCAATAATGGTATCTTGGTATATAAGAAATGGTGATTTTAGATTCGTTAACTACAAATAAAACTTGTTGTCTGAGGTGGTTACAAAAAACAGGCGATGTCACGATCACATAAACAAAGAAATGGAAGCTATGTTTTAAATGTACAGAACAGTATTAGGAGATTTATAAGAACAAAAGCCTTAGCAGCTAATGGATTAAAAGTTATGAGAAAGTTTATATTTAATTATTATAAACTTTCTCCACCAAAGCGACTTATGCACTACAATCAAATATCATTTGTCGATCTTTCATAGATTGGTCTCGATTGTGGTGGGTTTTAGTGGCTACGAATCCCTCAAATTTTAGTGTACCAAAAACTACAATAATTATTAAAAATCGTTCGTTCCATGTTTCGTGCAGTGCAGTGCCTTTATACAATATTCGAGTTATACAGCATCCAATGTAATTCCCAGTTGTATAAAAAAAACATTAAAAACTCTTTCTTTTTCTTGAAAATGCAATTTATTATTATTAAATTATAAGAAATAATATTGAAATTTTTAATTATATAAAAAATTACATTTTATTAATAAATTGTGGTTTTTTTTTTTAATTTGTCAATATTTTATTTTAACTGAAATAAACAAATAATTATATTTTGAAATAATTAAAAAAAAAATTAATTGAATAATAATATAGTAAAAGTAAAAATAATAATGGATAATAATAATGATAATAATAATAATAATAATAATAATAATTATAATAATGACAAATACAATAAAAGTAATAATAATGACATTTCATCATCACTAATTTATATCTCAAACAAAATTAAACGGGAATTGAAAAATAAAAGGGGAATTGAAAAATAAAAGAAAAAAAAAAAAAATTGAATTACAAATTTAAAAGAAAAAAAAAAAAAAAAAAAAAAAAAAAAAAAATTTAAAAAAAACCGAAAGATTTGCTTAAACTGTAACAAAAATTATAATGAATATCGTTTGGTTGGGTGGAGGGGGAGGCACACATACACACAAACGCACAGAATTTTGATACTGTTTTTATAAATCAAGAAAATAGAAAAAATAAACTTTTAAATGCTATTTTTGAAAAAAAAAAATGTTCATTCATAAAATTTTGTTGTTATTGTTGTTGTTGATAAAACTTTCATTTTGTTTAAATTATAATTCGATGAAAAATAATTGAATGAAAATAAACCACCACCACCACCGCCGCCGCCGCTTCGATATTTTTACTGTCACAAAGCACTTTCGGTTTTTTTATTTTTTTTTTTCTATTGTTTTTACGTTGTTTTTTTTTTTTATTTTTTTTTTTTTTTTTTGTTGATGTCTTTCGCTTTTTTAACGAAAGTGCGCAGTGTAATTTTTAAAATTTTTTTTTTAAATTAAATTTACGAACATTAGCGCGCATTTAATTGTACCAACACAATTTTTATTATTTTTTTTTTTTTTTTTATAATTTTTGCATCATTTAAAAATTAAAAATTAAAATTTCATGAAATATTTTTTAGAAAATAAATGGAAGGAGCGGGGTGTGTTTGAAAAAAAATAATAATAATAATAATTTAAACAGTTATGGGAGCGGGGAGAGGGAGGGGTGACCAACTATTAATTGGAAAACAAAAATGTTTTTATTTATGATTATTTTGACATTAAATTAATTAATAGGAAAAAATAATGGACATATTTTAATGATGCAAAAAAAAAAATGAGTTTTTTTTTTTAATTTTCCAATTTTTTTTGTTATATTAATCTTTTTGCTTTGCATTTTTCTTATTGGTCGATATTATTTGTGTTGTTTTTGTATATATTTTTTGATTTTTTTTAATGGCTTATCTTGACCGTTCCAATTTTTTTTTTTTTTTTTTTTACCATAACAAACGTAAAAGCGAACGTTAAGATTAATATGGTTTTTTTTTTATATAAATATTTTTATTTTTATTAAAGGTTTTTTTATTTTTACCTTTTTTTTTTTTTTTTTTTTTTTTTTTTTTTTTTTTTTTTTTAATTTCGCCCTTTTGTTTAATGTTATTTTTGTTGCCGTTACAAGTTGTTTTCTTTTTTTTTTTTTTTTATTTTTTTATTTTATTTTAATAAAATATAAAATTTTGTTATTGTGAGAGAGAGAGAGAGAGAGAAAATGTAGAAAAATTAACGTGATTTTTTTTTTAAATGAAAATTAAAATTAGTCGAAGTAAAGAATTATTTTCTCTGAAAAATAATAATGAAAAATAATAAAAATATGTGACGGAATGACACGTTGAGGGTAGAGTAGAAGAGGGGAGGAAACAAATAATTGTTTTTTAATCAAAATTAACGAAATAATAATTTAATAATTCACAGCCATTTTGAAATTTAAAAAAACATTTAAATTTTCACACAAACGACAATTTTTGTTCTTATTTTTTTTTTTTTGTGGTCGAGTGTGTGGTTCTTCAAAGTTCAAAAATTTTGTATTATATAATTATAAATGAAATTATTGAATTTTGAATGTGTTACATAATTTATTGAAATTTAGTGCAGAAGCACAAAGATTGGTTTTTTTTTTGTAATACAAACGTTCAGCGCCAACAATCTTTGGTCATCAATATAAATCTTTAAAAAATCACGTTAATTAATCTTTTTTTTAAAGGAAAAATAATAAACAAAAAAGAAATGAAAATTTTTCAAAAAATAATAAATTCTACAATGCTGAATTTTGTTTCGGTTCTATTTTTTTTTTGTTTTTTTTTGTTAATAGTTCACAATCATTCAATCACACGCATTCATTTTTTTTTTCCAACTTCTCGTTGTAATTATTAATTAATTTTTTTATGTAAATAAAAAAAAAAATGATTTAAGAATTGAAAATGATAAAATAATTGTTTATTAAATTTTTGAACGTATTTGTGGTTGGGGTTGGTGGTGGTAATTAGAAAAAAAAAAAAAAACAAATTAGTAAATAGAAAAATTCAAAACTGAATGGAACATTAAATTACTAGCAAAAACACAAGAATTAGTATTTTAACCACCATCACTACCACCACCACCACCACCACCATTAATTAGATAATTAGATAAATAGGAAAATTTATTTTGAAAGGGAATGGAAAGGGGTGGTAGGGAAAGTAGATAAAGAACGATAGATTAGTCCATTTTTGACGTAACCGCTTGTTTAGCTTGATGTGCTTGGAGTACGGCTACTGCTTCTTCAACTTTAGCTGTTAAAGATTCATTATGTTCCAACATATGTAATAATTCCGAATTATCAATTTCCAATAACATTCCAGTAATTTTACCAGCCATTGTTTGATACATATTTTCAATCAATGGGAATAAACGTTCGCCCAACATTTGTTTTTGTTCAGATGGTTGAGCAGCTGCCAACATTGTTGAAGTTAATGGTTCTTGACCTGTGAAAAAATTTAAAAAAAAATTACATTATTACAAATAATATGAAATTATATTCCCAATATCCCAAATTATTTTGTTTTTCGATATTTTGCAGATATAAGGATATTCAGTGTTTCGGATGGTATGTTGGTGGGTGTAGCATACTTGCAAAGTCAGTTGCGACCGAACGCGTTCACAGGTTGCGGATAGTGGAACAGCCTATAGTATAATGGGTTAGCTACGAATAAAGAATAAGTAGCCAACAATGAATATTACAACATGCAAGCAACGAAAATTTAAAGACAATGATTTAAAATTTGCATCTTGGTATGTTAGCAGGGCAAGATGGCTGTGATATAAAGATCCTTAAAATTCGGGATTGGAAGACATTGACTGCGGGGATAGCTCAGGAGAAGGCTAAAACCGCACTTGGGTTATAGCACCATGGAGTAAGTAAGATCTTCACTTAAAGGTTTACAAAATATAGTTAAAATAATAATTATTGACAACTGATCATGGATTACGTTGCACATTTGTACAATTGCACATTCTTGCAACGAAAAAAGAAATCATCATCTTTTGATGATGAAGAGCTTAATTTGATAAAGGTGGAACAAATAAAGTTGTTGTATTTGGGGTTAAGAAAATCAACGAGTAATAAATGTTTAGTGTGTGGTTTTTGGTCGGGTGATTGGATTGGTGCATAATTCTTCGAATGTCGTTACTTTGAATGGTTCTCGATATCGAACGATAGTTTTTTTTTATGGGATGAATTGGAGCATATCAATGTGTGGAATATGTGGTTTCAACAGTGGTTATATATATATATATATATATAAGTTAGCATCATGTTAAACAAATGAGAATAAGAGTAGAAACACAATGACGGTGCGCCAACACAATGAAAATAAAAAGTTTAATATCTATTGAATGATTAAAATTATTGATTTATATACATAAAAGTTTAAGATCGTTAAAATTCGAGATTGGAAGTCGTTAGCTGCAAACAGGTACGGTTGGAGAAGGCTAAAACCGCATTGTGTTTTAATGCCATACAGTAAATAAGTAAGTATGACCTTATATGATATTTTCACTTTGAATAACATGACTTGATGATGAATAGTCAAAGGCTTATATTAGGAGTTGTTATGCGTATGAGTTTTATTCTTCATTAGAATATATTCTACATAATTTCATAATATTTTTGATCCTTTGAGATGTTGAGGAGAATAATCACTGTATTTTTAAAATAAAACAAAAATTAATGAAATAAAATCTTATCCTTTTTTTTTTTTTTTTTTGAAATTCGTTTGTCAGTCTCAGTCTCTCTGTCGAATTTATATATTTTTAATATTTAACTTTATTTGCCGGTATTTAGAAAAATATATATTGTATGTATTCATTATTTACCTTTAACATGTACAGCTTGAACTGTTTGTTGTGGTTGCACCATTGGAACATTAGGTGCCGGTGGATTTCGCATATTTGCGGTATATTTGTAGTTAGCACTGCGTTGTTGATTAGTTGCTTGAACTTGTGTTGTCATTGGACGCGCCTAATAAAAAAAAAATATTAAAATGACAATAGTTAGTCAATTATATCAATTACACAAACAAAACCAAAAAATTTAATTTTTAATTAAAATAAGATAACAAAATAGATAAAAATTTATTATTAATTTCTTACTTGAATATTTGTAGCACTTGTTTGTTGGCCGGTAATTGGACGTGCTGAATTGCGTAATGCATTTGCTTGAGCAACTGCTGCTTGACTAACGGCTGCCGGGACACCTTGTTGTGTTGTGCGTACACCGGTTGCTGTACCGCCGGGACGATATTGATTTGATATAGCCTGTGATGACATATTTGGATAACCACTAACAGCAGCGACAGCCGCAGCGGCTGATGGATTTATATTTTGTCCGGTTGCATTTGGACGAACTTGTGGTTGTGAAGCCCAACGTGGTGTAGTACGTATTTGCGTAACTTGTGGTCCATAGAAACGTTGCGGTTGTGGAATTGTTGGTACAAAATATCCGCCAGCACCACCGGTTGGGAATATTTGTCCCATTTGTTGCATACGCATATTAGCCATTCGTTGCATATATTGTGATGCCAAATGGGCTTTACGATCTTCTTTTCGTTGTGCCAATGCTACATATAATGGTTTTGTACCAACAATACGTCCATTCATTTCAGTTACAGCCTTTGTTGTTTCTTCCGGTGCTGAAAAGCATACGAAACCAAAACCCTTTGAACGGCCATCTTCCATCATTACTTTGGCCGATGTAATCGTACCAAAGGTTTCAAATTCTATACGTAAACGGTCGTCATCAATGGTATCATCCAAATTTTTTACATATAAATTAACACCTTGAAAACGACTTAAACGTTCAATTTTGAGTTGTTCAAAACGACGTTTTAATTCCAATTGCCGTTCGGCTTTCTTTTGGGCTCGACCCACATATAAACATTTACCTTCTGACAATTCTTTTCCATTTAATGCAAGTACCGCTGCCTCGGCTGCTTCGGCACATTCAAACGCAACAAATCCAAAACCACGTGATTTACCATCATCTTTATTCATGACTTTATGGCTTGTAATTTTACCAAACTGTTCGAACATTGTTTGTAAAGTTTCGTCCAGTAAGTCATCACCAAAGTTTTTAACATAAACATTGGTATAAAGTTTGTTTTTTTCATAAAGTGCCTTTTCACGTTCTTTACGTGGTATAAATCTGCCAACGTATACTTTTTTGTCATTCAATAACATACCATTGACTTTTTCAATAGATGTATTGGCGGATTCTTCGGTTTCAAAATGTACGAAACCGTAACCTTTTGAGACACCGTGTTCATCTTGTGCAACCTTGCAACTTAATATATTACCAAAGGCCGAAAAGGTATCATACATTGCTTTGTTATCAATGCTTTTATCTAAATTTTTAATAAATACATTGCCTACACCAGATTTACGTAATGATGGATCACGTTGTGACCACATTATACGTATTGGACGTCCTTTTAATAAATCAAAGTTCATCGTGTCTAATGCACGTTCAGCTGTAATACAATTAAATAAAATGATTGATGCATTTAATAAATAAATTAATAAATATATAATTTAAATTTTTTTAAACAAATCATAAATTATTTACTAATATTTTTATTGGCAATTTTAATATTTACACATTCGCATTCGATAATCTTAATTACATATTTATTATATGACTGTTAAGGTTAAATATCAATGTTAATATAGTAAAAATATTGTGTATATCCGCTTAGTTTTAAAACAATCTGAGTACAGAGATGAAAAAATGCAATTTTCCATTTGTTTGCATTTTAGTATTGAATGAAATGTAAGAATGTTAAGCTACGTTGTGGTATAAAACAGAATTTAGGCACAGAAACGGATTGGTCTGGAACAGAGGCGGTCTTGAACGGAGCTATTCTGGTCCCGATTCTGTTGCTAGCGTTGCAATGTAAACCAGCAACCGGTAACAGAAATATATATTTTTTTTAATTTTATTTTGAATCAAATAAATATGTGTGTATAAACATTGCAATCAAATAAATTACTTTGACATCTGGAGCTAGCTCTAGAAACAATTTACATTGAATGGGTTTTTTTTTCCGTCGCTAAAATGACGATTTACGGAGTTAAAACGAAGCTATTCTGTTGTTATCTGGTACAACGTAGCTTTAGAAATAAATATTTTTTTTACACTGATTGTTTTTTTCATATCGGTATCGATGCGATCTAAATACGGATTAATAAAATAATCCTTATGATTCATTTTTGCTAGGCTATTCGCATTTTCATTTTCACCTTACCTCACAAAAATTGAGGCTGAATAATTGACATACCCAGATGAACTGAATTGGGGACACACATTATAATCATCTTAACTGAACGTGTAAACGTAAACCATCCTACTATATTAAAATTTGAGTATGAAATACTTAAAAAATAAAAGACGCAAATGTTTTACATTCATTATTTTGTTTCTGTTTTTTATTCTTTTAAGTATTTATATCATTTTTATTGTTTGTATCATCTGGAAGACGGGATTGATATAAAAAAAAAAATCACCATCCTATTTGATATTAAATACAATTTTCATGTAACGCTTGTTTATAGCAAAATATTCAAAAATAAAATAAAATATTTCACCGATTAAAAGCGTATTTTATATATTAAATATTAATTAAATTTACTAATTATTATTGTTTTCGATTTAATGACGATAATAAAAATAATGGTATTCACTCAACAAGATAACAAAATAAGATTGATGTTATATATAGCGAATGTAATGCCATATTAAATAAAATATAATCGATTGTGAGTAACGATGTAGTACTTTTGTGGATACTGGCCACTCACAGCGGCAGCAATTATGAGGCTAACATGCTGGCGCGATCCGGTAGATGATCAACCTTTATTAGTCCTTGCCTACCGATTACCGGTAATTTGGTTAAGTGGTAAATTTGCTGATGTTGAATTTGATATTGATATACAGAAAATACAAAATGGATCATTTATAAGAAACATTTTATTTTTGTTTCTTCAGTATTATGGCCGGTTGATCCGGTTCGGTATAAACCGAACAAATAATTTGAGAGAAGAAAAATAAATGAGCGAGTCATATGTACCTAGTGCTGTTCTATTCATATTCATATTACATTATAATCAAATGATTTTTGTTGTTGCAAACATACATTCAAGCAGAATTGTATGTAAATGCAAGAAAAAATGTATAATATTACACAAACTAATACATATAAAAGTCTATTTAGACGAATTGCACTCTATTTAAAATGTAAATGTTAGATATTATGTGTTTCATGGAAATCGAAATTTTATATTATGTGTATTTGATTAGTGGCATATTTTTAAAAGTCATTTCACATTTCCACAAACGAAAATGTTATTGGAATTTTTTTTCCATATAAAATATGACGCGCAAAAATGACAACAAAATAAAATGAATTAAATGAATTTAATGAATTTTTAATGAACATGATTATGCTGCTTTCACCTAATTATAATGAATTCGTTAATGAGAATTATAATTCTAATGTATATTAGTAGAAAAACATAAAACATCAAAAATACATTTGAACAATCAAGTACTAAATTTTAATGTTATAATTCATTTGGTATTTTTTTGATAATTGGTGAATGTGAGTAGTTTATCTTTTGTAATATTAAAAATGATTCTAAAAACTTGTATATCACAAAATAGACAGAGTTATGTTATTAATAGTTGCAACCATATAATTGGTTATTGTGCTAGACTTGTAAAACGCATTTACTGTAGCCAGATAAAGAGCATGTGTATGATGTGGTAAAGAATGTAGATGTAATTAACGAAAACTTTATCTAAAAATGTGTAAACAACATATTTCTGGTTTACTTTCACAATTTAATGTGTGTGCACACACACACACAAACTGTGGTAATACCATAGATTAGGTGTAATAAATACATAAACATCAAAAAATGTATTATAAAATAATACAATCTTTGAAAAATGAAAGCTATTTCAGAATGAATAGAAAAAAAAAAAAAAAAAAAAAAAAATGAGTCATTTTCACATTTTTAAAATCAATAATTTTATTTGGAAATTTTCAAAAAATGAATAAAATCAACTCGTGTTTTTTTTTTTTTTCTTTTCATGTAAAAAAATGCATTTAGCAATGCAAATTTGATGTGTTGATGGTAAAGAAAGAGATAGATAGATATATATATATAAATATAGTAGTTTTTTTTTTGTTCTTTTCTTTCCATTTACACAGGGCAATAATTTAAAATAAAATGGCCACCGACAAGAAAACACGTAGTCGTGGAAGACGAAACGTAAGTCGGAAATGAAGACATTATTATGTTTATCGGCCAGCACATGTAGATTGTGCGTGCAGAAAAAATAGGAAAATTTTTTTTTTTCATATTAAAAAAATAAAAATATAATAGAAATTTTTTTTTTTTTCCTATTATACTTACCATCAGCAGGTTGTTGAAAATTGACATATGCATATCCTAGAGAACGTCTTGTAATTAAATCACGACATACACGTATTGACAAAACTGGCCCAGCAGTAGAAAATTTTTCGAAAAGCATTGCTTCTGTGATGTCAGCATGCAAATCACCAACATATAATGACGCCATTTTGTTATTTTTTTTTAATATGTATTCAGTTCAAAATTTATTATATATTTCAATTTTTTTTTTATTTATTTGGAATAACAAATCTTTACGTTATTTAATAGAAAAATGCAAATAAGTTTATTAAAGATATATATATATATTTTTGTTTCTTTTAATAATTATCAAACACAATTTTAGACACACTCTATACCGCATTCACAAAAAAAAAAAATTGTACACACGTTTTTTTTTTTCAATTTTTGTTGAGGTGCTTAGGAAAAAAAATAAAAATTTTTCAGCATGTATTTTATATATATTTCACTACTTTTTCGATTTTTTTGTATTGTTTTTTTTTTTTTTTTTTTTTTTTTTTTTTTTTTTTATTATTATTTTTTTTTTTTTTTTTTTTTTTTTTATTTTTTTTTTTTTTTTTTTTTTCACAAAAATGTGTATAAAGTTGTGTGATCCCTCTAGATAGGAAAAAAAAAACACACAACAATACCACAGCTCGGGCTAATTTACGACAACTGATTTCTTTTCACTTCATGCAGTGAATATATCACATGAATTTTATGATTTTGATTTTTTCGCTTGGTGCGCTGTCAAATGCATGTGTCAGTTTGTTTTGTATCGTTTGCATGAATGCGTGATGGAATGTTCATTAATGAATTGAATTAAATAGATATATATATATATATATTGAACGGGGAATTGAACAAAAATGAGTGTATTCAATTCAGCATTTCGTGTTCAATTTTTATTTCATGTTGTCAATACTAATATTTTTTTTATGCAGCGGCATCGGTTTTTTTTATTTTCTTCAAGAAGTAAATGATTTTGTTTTTTTTTTTTGATTTTTATAGAAATTTTTTTTAATTTTTATTTAATTTTTTTTTTAGTTTTTCTTATTTATTTAAAAAAATATTAATTTTTACACAATTGCTACAGTATTATACACATGCACACGACGGACGAACAAACATTTCACTAAGAAATTCAAATATGTAATGAAAGAAATACTAGAGCTATAGAAAAAATCATATTTTAATTTATTTTTGTTATTGTTTTTTGTTTTATTGTTTTTTGTTTTCTAAAATAGATAGGAAAGTTTTTTAAACATCAAAGTTAACATTGGACTGGGGAGTGCGAAGTATTTTTAATAGACTGCTGCGATATAAATATAAAATAAAGTAATAATATTATAATTTAATTAATTTTTTTTTTAATTTTATTGTTTATTTTTTCAGTTTACATATTATAATTTCTTAAAACGAGAATTTTTATTAAAATTTATATAAATTGCGTTAATTATATAATTTATTGATGCTTCTAATTTTGTAACCGCAATTTATTAATATCTCTTCTTTGGACCTAAAAAAAAATTATAGAAAAACAAATTTTATTTTAAAAAATTATATGATAAAATGGGATGCACGAAATGGAAAGCGGGCGTATCACGACTAGTGACTGGTGTACACGTCACACGGCTTTAACTCTAAATATCAACTTGAGAATTGTTGATTCAAGCGTTAAATGACGCTGTTCATTGATGACCATTATATTCTCGCTCGCTGAGTATCGGGAATTAATGATGAATGTATGCTTGCTTGGTTGCATTGCTATAGCCCAAACAGCACTAATATGAGTCATATGGACGTCTGTATGGAGGTTACATAAAGCCATACGCTTTTTTTGATCATATGGATATCTGTTAACAGTTTTGCCTCAATTTGAATCAGGCAGTGGATTAAAGTTTGTAAGGCAAAATATTAATATTGATTGGGGAGTGTCGATTGTTCTCCATTGGTCCCCTCAATTATTGTTGTTATCACCCCTTGACCGTTGAGAGTTAGGTGTAGAAAGTCGTTTGATGTTTTTCTAATGTTGATTCCAAAATGAGGGATTAATCAATCGATTTACCGAGATATGAAACAAATGTAGAAATGCACGTATGTAGTTTTGTACAATTAATCCTGAACTAGTCAATTAATCACAATTGAGTTATTTGCGTAGCGAGTCACATAGAAATGTTTTGTCGATAGACATTATATATTGTTGTTTTTTTAATGCTGATCCCAAGCTGGGGTACTAATTAGTTGAGTCGATGGGAGAGGCTATATGGTGTTTTTTTTAATACTGATCCCAAACTGGGGTATATATATACTTACTTCCATACGGCTGTTGTTCGTGATGTTGTTGTTGTTGTTGTTGTTGTGGACCGGTTGTTCCTTCACCACTATATGACCGTTTTCCATCAATATTGTCATATGGTGATAAAATACCGGGTGGTCCACCAAATCCTCCTGTATATTTATCATTATGATATTGATTATGTATTGATTGATTAATTGGTGACGATCCTGATGATATTGGTTTTATTGGTGTTAATGTATGATCATATTGTTGTTGCTGTTGTTGTGGTGTATGTAATTCTTGTTGTTGTTGTTGTTGTTGAGGTGGATGTGATTGTTGTTGTTGTTGTTGTTGAGATGGATGTGATTGTTGATGTTGTGGTTGAGGTGGATGTGATTGTTGTTGTTGTGGTGTTTGTGGTTTTTGTAGTTGCTGTTGTTGTTGTTGATATTGTGGTTGTTGGTGTTGTTGTTGTATTTGTTGTTGTTGAACTAACTGTTGATTATTATGAAACTGATCTTGATGTACAAGAATTAAATTCGGTGCCGATGATGGCGAAGCAATAGTTGGTTGAATAGCATAACCTGGTTTTTCTTGATTACCAAGTATACCAGGTGCGCCACCAAATCCACCGGTATATTTATCATACGAAGGTTTTTGAATAGGATCCGAAAATTGTGGTGAAAAAGTCGATGAAGTTCCTGATGATAATGTTGGTGCTATTGATCCATATGATGGTTGTGAAAAACCGAATGATGGTTGTTGTGAGAATCCAGTTGATGGTTTTGAAAAGCCATTTGATTGTTGTGAGAAATCACTGTAGGGTTTTGAAGAACCCGTGGACGGTGATGGAAAGCCTGATAATGGTTTTGGAAAACCATTTGATTGTTGTGAAAAATCACTGTAGGGTTTTGAAGATCCAGTGGACGGTGATGGCACGCCTGTTAATGGTTTTGAAAAACCATTTGATTGTTGTGAAAAATCATTGTAGGGTTTTGAAGATCCAGTGGACGGTGATGGGACGCCTGTTGATGGTTTCGAAAAACCATTTGATTGTTGTGAAAAATCATTGTAGGGTTTTGAAGATCCAGTGGACGGTGATGGGACGCCTGTTGATGGTTTTGAAAAACCATTTGATTGTTGTGAAAAATCATTGAAGGGTTTTGAAAATGCAGTGGACGGTGATGGAAAAACTGTTGATTGTTGCGAATAACTGCTCAATGTTGGTGATGATGGTGTTAGAACAGATGTTTGTGGTTTTTCATGTCCACTATTAAATTGATTTGCAAAATTTTGTGTTATAATTGGTTTATTTGATGGAACACTTTGAACACTTTGTGATATTACCGGTGGTAATAATTCATTTGTTAAATATGGAAATTTAGATGTATCTTTATTGTTTGTTGTATCAATTCCAACATGACCATTTGTTAACGATGATGGTGCATTTTTATCGAAAATGATGCCCGCAATATTATTTGAAATTTGGTGATCTTTATTAGCAGTTCCATAACCATTTTGAATTTCATTATTTGATACTTTATCATTAAGTAATAATGGTGATGACAATGCTGATGTTGTAGTTGTTACCGCTGTTGTACTTATAGATGATGATGAAGATGATGATGATGATGATGGGAAATGTGATGCTGGTTGATTTATGGATGGATAATTAAAATTTCCAGAACTTAATGGAAATTGAAAAGGTTGCTGTTGTTGTTGTGTATGTAATGATGATGTTGGTTTATTTTTGGTTCCACTTATTGTTCCTTGTAATTGGGTGATACCAGATGCATAACTTGGTAATAAAAATGTTAATGACGATGAATCTTTTTGTTGATCATCATGTTTGATAACATGTTGATATGATTGATCTTTATTAACATCCGTCATAAAACCGATAAGATCATTTGGTTTATTTTTATTATTGCCAATAGCATTATTGTTACTATTAACGGTCGAACCACTACCATATGGACTTGCTGTTTGTGATGGTTGTACGTGATGCTGTTGTTGGTATTGTTGTTGTTCAGTTGATTCTGCTAACGTTGTATATGGATTATTAATTGGATTACCATAGCTATCAATGAGTGGTGTTTCATTTGGATAAATTAAAGCATCTTTATCCGAGGTTTGTTGATTATTATTATAATTATTATTATTTATAACTCTAGGTTGGGTAACATAACTATTTTGTGATTTTAATTCAGTAGGTGCTGGTATTATTGAACCACGTCCACTACCATATGCTGCACCATTTGTGTTTGACGCTGCTATTTGATCAACTGAAATAAAAATAATTGAACATTTTTTAAAATTGCATATGTTTAAACTGATTTTTATTATACAGCCTACAACTATAAAATTAAGGCATTAAAAACATTTCATACATACAAATACGCTTCTAAAACTGAAGAATAATAAATCATAGCTGGGATCATATAACTTACCACGTACACTATATTTAAACATAGATGGAAATTTATTATGGTATCAACTGAACCAGTCAATTATTATAAGGTTTAGAATAATGAATAGGTGCATGAAAAAGAGGTGTACAAAGAGGGTTTCAATTTGGATTGTAACTAAGTAACTATGCTATTGTTGATTTTAAGACGGCCTATGATAGCACCAATAGGCGTTAAATGATGTAAGAAAAAATAGAAAATAAATGAAGACAATACTTCCTGATAATTACTGACGACAACACATTCATAGATCCATCGAAAGTTTATCAATTTGATTTCATTGATTTTTTTGCCATTTGCTATAGCTAAACGAGATCAATCTGTATACAGTTTTATATTTATTTTTAATATTGCAAAAAAAAAGAATAAAGAAAAACAATTTTAATTTTTGTTATTAATATACTGCGACAACTATAAAAAGATTAAAATATAATGAAGGTCAAACCGGTATTAAAATTAATTAAAACGATGTGTAAAAATATAGATAATGTGTTTGTATGTACAAAAAGAAGAATAAATTATATCGAGTTTTAGCAAGAATAGCTTAAAAGAAATGTTAATCAATTTACAGACGAGGTAAGAGTGTGCAAGAGTATATACGCAGATAAAATCACATCGGACTCGCAAAATAAAGATTGCGAGTATATATAATTTAAAGAAATACTTTACCATTTCTATTATGATAATTTTTAACAGGTTGGACATGAATACAGAGTGCGATCCATCAAGGGAGTGATAGCGATGCAGAATATAATTTTGAAAATACTATAATATAATTGATACTTTTTGGTTTTGAGATACAAAGATTTATTTCGATAGTTTTATCTTCAGCGACGTCCCGTGAATTTTTCGATTAGCTTAACAAATTCTATTTTCATCCCATTACATAAAAAATATAATTTATCGTTATAATTTAATATAATTGCAATTTTACAAAAAAAACTTATCGAATCATATGCACAGCCATAGCGGATAGAATATGCATTAATCGAAATTGGGTATATTAAATATATGCCAGTAAATATAATATATATATCTAAATATAGACTTATTCCCTATACTGAAACGCTACATAAGTTAAGCACGTGAATATTAAAATAGAACAATATTTTTAAAATAGAAAATTCGTTAAATTATAAATAAAATGACGTTAATAATAAAAAAATAAAATTTGAATTTCTAATATGAAAGAAATATTATTCAATTGTTTTTTATTTTATATGAATTTTTTATGACACATTTTTCATTTCAATTTTTATTTTATTGTAAGTTTTTTGTTTTGTGCGTGTGTCACGTCGTAGTAAATGAAAAAAAAGGAAGAAAAAAAAAATTAATAGAATTTTAAACATTTAATTATTTAATAATTAATTAATTAATGTAAATTAGATATTTAATTAATTACGTAATATTTAATATTATTTATAGTTTTATTTTCTAAAATGTGTTCAGTGTTTGTGTGTGTGTGTGTGTGTGTGTTAACAAATGCCTACAATAAATTTTAATTTTCTTTTTCCTTTTTTTTTTGTTAATGACGTTGTGTAAGTGTCTTCTTATTTATTTATTGATTAATTCATTAAGAATATATTTAAATATTGTAAGTGTTTTAATTATGTTTATTATATTTGTTTCATAATAATTATCAAATCTATTTAATAATTCATTGTATTCGAAAAGATTGATTTTTAGTGTATTAATTATGAATATAAATTTTGACTTTTTCGAATGTATAAAAAAAAGTGATTGCGATCTGTGTGACGCGATAACAGAAATTTTTATTTATTATTATTTTGTACCAAATTATTTCGAAAACCAAAAAAGTAAATATATTTGATTATTAAAGCATCGTTTTCCTAATAATAATAATATTAAAAAATTAATTTTTTTGTTTTTTTTTTAGCTACAGAAAATGTGGCTGTTACCGGCGGCTCCTCTATTGCGCCAAATATTGGGAAAAGTGAATCGGTGAGTACACTTTTTTGTTATTTAATATTATATTTATCGTTTTATTCTATTATATTATGAATCTAATTGTTTATGGAATGTATATATTTACGATTTTTTTATCTATTATTTTATTTATTTTATAAGATATTAAAAAACTATGGTAAAATGTCAATTGTTTATAAAATACAGTCTGTGTCAAAAAAAATATTGATACAAATTATTCATTAAAAAGAATTTTTTATGGTAAACGTTGTTTAACTTGTTTACATACACGCATAACGCCACTGGTTATCCTAAATTACCTCTTTATCTAAATAAATTCAAAGGTAAACACAGAAAATAGAATTTTGAACTGAATTTCTATAGATGTAAAATAATATTACCACATGTTCAATACAATACGATGACGATAGAAATGGGGTGTCAAAATCACAAGCACCACGACCAGAGTAGATATATTGCGTCCTCTTACCCTTAAACCTATATAGGATTTGTCCTTGGTACCTTGATGAACTGGACAATCCCCTTGGATGGAATTTTCCAATAATACTCGCTTTCCAAAAAATTGATTTGCCAATGCTTTTAAGCTTTGGTGTACCTGAACCGGACACTTGGCTATTAAGTATACCGTCATCCTTTTGGTATAGTATTTACAGGATATTTCCATTTTGAATATATGGTAGTTTCATGCGTATATATTGTCCCATTAATCCAACACATATAGAGCCGCCCTTTCACTCTTGTGCGTAGTGTAGTTAAGGCTAAGAAATTTTTTTGGGGTGCGCTTCAATCACTTTGATTTTTTCCCATTGCAATTATGTAAGATCAGTTATCCCGATTACATTCTTAAAATTTACTATGTTAAATCCATTAAGAGGGGCTTTTTGCCATTTGATCATTGCACTTATGCCCCAATGCATCCAAAGAAATTTTACCTTATTTGTCTCTACCAGTTGGTTACTGGCCGTATGGGTTGATTTTAATTTATGATAATAAATATAAATATAATAATAAAGCTAAGCTCTAGTGATCTAAATACAACCGCCTGACCCTCAGGCGTTTTATATATCCTTATCTTCACCAATTTTTAATTACAATGTTTTTAGAGTTGCTACATTTATGGCATGTACTTCAACTTGGAATATTGTGGCCGCCTCACTGAGGATCAAATTGTATATGTCAGCCGCTGGTCTCACAACATATTCTATATGTTCTCTTTGTTTTTTATTCAATGTTTTGTAATAGTGTGAACACAATGTAGATGCTTAAACACGTGTAATTAAGATCACCTTTCTAATTAAGAAGTGATCTTAAATATGTTGAATTGAGTGATGATCAAATTTAATAAATTACATTCGTCATTAATAGTTAATTATAGATACAAAAAACAATTTAAGTTCGTTATTATTATATTGGATAAAGGTGATATGCTTAAACATTAGTAATTAAGAAGACCACATTCCTATAATTAAGTGCTCTTAAATATATGCAATTGAATTTTTAACAAATAAATTACAAATATTCGTAATTAATAGTTAATTATAGGTACAAAAATGTTATCCATATTTCAAATGTGGTATTATTATTGACTAAAGGTGATGCTTAAACATTAGTAATTAAGAAGACCACATTCCTAATTAAGTGCTCTTACAAATATTATTCGTAATTAATAGTTAATTATAGCTACAAAAATGTTATCCATATTTCAAGTTCCCCCTGGTCCCGTCAACACCTTGAAGCATCGTACTTTACTCGTGGACACCCTGTATACCGCTATTAATTAAATGAATATTAATTAATGTGAGTTATTATAGATTTTTTTGGTTTGTTTTATAATTTAAGTCAGCATTTAGTTTTTTTTTTTTAATTGCTATACAAGTCTTATGCGTTATTCATTATAACTGTTATAAAATAATAATTATATTAATAGAATATGTTTCCGTAATCATAGGTTAGACTAATTTAACAATTTATAATAATAATAATAATAATAATAAAATGAATTCATTTTTGGCATTCTGTGAGTCATGTTTTGTTTTGTTGTCAAAAAAACACAAAATTAATTTCCTGATTTGCTGTTGAATAAGTATACTGCAATCAGTCCTGTACCTCGAGACTGAAAACCGAACTCTGAAAACTTAGCTGTTTTTATTATATTTTAATAGATTGCTATTGTTGTTGGTGTTTTTAGAATCGATAAAAATCGAGATGGCTTATTATGATCAAGTTTCTATAGTCCCGGTAACCTATAGACCACATAGTACCGCATATAGACTATATTATTGTTGTGCCTATTTGTTTCCTCGTGCCACGATGACCTCGACCATTTGGATAATATGTATTTTTATTGTTTTTAATGTTATTATTATAATGTTGTCATTATGCGTCACCTCTTCTCTGTCCCAAAAATAATGAGAATGAATAAAATAAAAACAAATATGTTTACTCGAAATATTCTCCTGTAACTGTATGAAATACATCGATTTGCTGCACGTTCAATAACTCCATTAAATTACTTTTTTATATTGATTATTGGAATATTGTTGAGTATTCGGTCATCGTTGCCATACATCGTTCAACTGATGTAAAACTGTTTCCTTTCATAGCCAAATGAAATTTTTGGGTATAGAAAGTAGTAGCAGGGAGCTAAATCAGGTGAAATACATCTTTACAATGTTCACTTAAATGCAATTTTTGATCATCATTTAATTAATGTGGAACAAACTTTGAATTCACCCTTCCTTGGACGAATTTTTTCAGTTAAAATTCATTGAATTATTGCTTTTGGATATTCCAAGTTCCATTTCGATGAATCTCGCTGAAGATTTCTTAAAAATATAAATATTCACGAAATTACATACTTTTTCAATGTTTATCGTCAGTAAATTGTTTCAGATGGTTGACCGGAACGTTCATCATCACCTATATAGCTTCTCGTTGCCTTCTGTGAATCGTTTCTGCCATCTAAACACTTGCGCTTTTGACATACAATTTAGAATCACACCCGATTTTGAGAAAATCATACATTACATTCTACGTGAAATTTTTCAATATTTGCTAAAATACTGAAATTTTTGAGATCATTTATGGAATAAAAAAAGCGATCGTCTTTGAAAATATAGTGTTGGACACTATACTCAAAAAGATTAACAATAATTAGAACTAGAACCGATGCCTCCGTGTATAACGATTCGAAAGTATCCTTTACAGCTACCATATGTTAACGCATTTAAGTCTATATCATCAGCTAATCAGCTAATAATTGAACCGATTTTGTAAAAATTGTTCCTTGCTTATCAATATTTAAACTCCTTACTGATTTCTCCAGCTTAATATTAAAAAGTAATGTTGATAATGTGGGTCTACCTGTCCTAGTCCATCAACCGTCTCAAAGTGATCAGATAATTTACCTCGGATTCTCATACGTGACTTAATAGTATCCAACGTCATATAGCCATCAAATTTATCAGTTTTTTTGGAATACTAAATTTTTACATAATTTTCCATAACTTTAGCCTATTGACGCTATAATGTATCGTCTTAAAATCAACAAACAAATGGTGTGTATTAAGATTGAAATCTCTACAATTTTTCAAAATATGCCGTTTATTAAGCATTTAATCGGATGCTGATCGATCTGCGCAGAAATCATACTGGATTTCTTCATTGGCATTCATGGAGTAAGTCTTTGGTATAGTATATTAGCAAATACCTTATATGCGGGCAATGTTTAATAAAGTTATTCGTCTGCCGTTGTTGCAAATCAATTTGTCACACTCTTTGTACAATGGACAGTTAATTCCCTGCTTCCACTCGTCTGGCAACTCATTATTATTCAAAATTTTTGCATTTAGCTCGTGTTGTTGATAGCATAATGTTTTTGCATAAATTGTTGCATGTTGCAAATGCATTGCGAATACGATTGGCACACCGGTACACCCTTCTATTATCATTGTTGTATTTAATTATGTTCCATTTCAGCGGAAACCTTTCGTTCCAGTTCTCCAGTTTTTCTACGAATTAATTTACGCTCGAAATTCCTCTTACCACGGGTTGTCATAAATTGCGGTTTTTGTTAGCCCGTGTTAGCATTTTCCATATTCATTATCAAATCACTCATATGTAACTATCACTCACTTTCAATAACCCATGTTGTGGTACCTTCAACATATGATTTTAATTTGTTCCACATGCTACTATTTATAATGATTTCCTGCTGGTAATTATCAAAATCTGTAATAATCCATTACATCCATGTACAATTGATTTACCGCTGTCTGTTCAAGTATTTCGACTGCCTGACTACAGGATGTATGTTATTAATAACTAAAATTTTGCCTTGTAACACATAACTAGATAATGATCAGAGTCAATATTCAAACCACTAGAAGTTCGAACATTCATTTCATTTGAACATTGACGTCCATCGATTAATATATGATCTATTTAATTATTTGTTCTACCATGGAGACTTCCGCGTCATTTTATGAATATCTACATCTGGGTAAAGTATTTACCACACTAATGAACAAGTTTTTAGCGAAAATGCGAAATCAATTCGTTGTTTCATAAAAACTGAGTTCTAGTTGATTGATATATTCTTTCGGGTGTCCCATCTTGCTATTAAAGTCGCCTATGACGATTTTAATTTTGTGACCGGACGCAGGTCTATGTGTTGATATCAGTTTTACATAAAATACATCCTTCACCTCATCAATATATATTTTTCAGTCGTCGCATGTATATATTGATGTGAATCAAACTGAAAAAATTCGTTCTTACTACACGTAGTGTACAAATGCGTTCGAATTAAAATCAATTACTGAATTTTTTGGCCTTACCTAAAATTACAAAAACGGTTCCGAACTCTCTTATTTTCCAATAATCGTTGCAGCTGTAAGCTAAAATATGTATCCAGTAAATTTTTTTCGGGCCACCTTTAGTTTCTTGGATATCTGTTATATCCAATTTGGATATTTCTAGAGTATCAGTAAGTGATCTTAAAGCACATTGCTATGGCAATAAATTTCTAACAATTCATGATGCAACGATTTCATCGTTGACTTTTAGTTCATAACTGGTTGTTTCTCCAATAAGTTGGCAGTTAACCAAATGCCCAAACTACTCAATCATTCTGTAAATATGTAGGGCATTTAATTCACCGCTACCGAAAATCGATATTGCTGTTTACTTGACATGGCCGTTCCACTGTCCACAACGTGTGGTAGCGTTCGGTTGTAACTGGCTATACAAATATGTTATGGGTCACACTTATTTGAAATTAACGCTACATTATATTTTATTCAAAGTATTTGCCATCTGAAGCTACAACTTTTGACCATTTTTTGTGGCAAATTATGATTCCCTCATATAAGAACTTCTTAGGTTTTGAAGCAATCCATGAATACAGCCATTTTTTCATATCTTCGTATGATTTGAACCGTTGTGCAGAAAAAGTTGACTGCATCGACCGGAACAAACGGTAGTCTGATGAAGCAATGTCTGGTGAATGTGGCGGGTGGGGTAGGACTTCCAGAGCCAAATGTTTCTAACGTTTCTTTGACCGGTCTTGCAACGTGTGGCCTAGCATTATGATGCTGCAAAATCACACGGTCATGTCTGTTTGCATATTCTGATCGTTTTTGATGCAATGCTCGGCTCAATTGGAATAATTGCTCTCGATAAAGTTCAGCAGTGATGGTTTGACCCGGTTTAAGCAGCTCATAGTGCACTACACCAAGCTGGTCTCACCAGATACAAATCATAACCTTAGAACCATGAATATTGCGTTTTGTTGTCGATGGAACCGATTCACCTGTCTTCACTCATGCTTTCAAACGTTTTGGATTATTGCAATGGATCCACTTTTCATCACCAATCACAATTCGATGCAAAATTTAATGTCTTTGAAGCAAAATTTCACACACATTGTTTTTCGATTTTTATGTTGTCTTTCCCGCAATTCATGTGGTACCCAATACGATAGCTTTTGAACCATTCCCATCTTCTTTAAACGTTTGGAAACACTTGTGCTTGGTTAACATCTAATGCCAATGCTAATTCTTCTTCCGTTTTTAACATGGATCGCCACTGACAATGAGTAAAGTTTCAAATTCTTCGTCTTCAAATTTTTTTGGTGCTCCAACTAACACGCGTCTTTATCACTAACATCAAAATCATTATTTTTAAACCGTCTAAACCAATACTCACAATTGTTTTTTGTGATGGGGAATGTTCACCATAAATTTGTAATAAAAAGCGATAAGTTTCTGCTGCTGTTTTCTTCTCTGAATAAAATTACTTAACGATAACTTTCCGCAAATGCTGTTTTGTTGGTACAAAATTTTGCCATTTTTAATCAACTAAAAAAAATACTTGTTTACACTTCAACTGAACTGGTCAATATGCGGAATATGAAAGGTGGATTCAACTACTACAATAGCGAAGTATTGCGTCACTTCACACTACGCAAAAGCAATACTACTTACGACACCTATCACAGTATCCCCAGGACTTAGTTATAGACTCATACTCAACATACACCACCACGCACATATATTTATTAGATCCTTATTCTTCCTTTGCAAAATCGGTTTACATCCTTAAACTATAATTTTTCTTATCTATTCAGCAGATTTTACCGATATAAACCCCTAATTTTGGATATATTAAAATGGCACGTATATTAATTAATTAATTATACATCGCAAATGAAACACATTCTCTATTGTGATTGATTAATTTCAATTTTCAATATTTCAATAGTGGCTCCTCTGTTTGTTGCCTATTAATATTTTCAATTTAAAACTCGTGTTTTTTTTGATTTTTTTTTAAATTAAACTATAATTTCGTGTGTTTTTATTGTGTATTCATAAATAATTTATAAATTTTGTATTAGAAATATTTATTTCTTTATTTATTATTTATTATGTAAAATTATGTATTTATTTATTTACATAAAATAAATTATGGCGGAGTACACGTTTTATTTAAAATACACATTATAATTATTAATAATTTTAATGTACGTATTTGTATATGGTAAAAAAAAACTTACGTAAATATGAACCTTCATATCTGGATCCGGGTAAAATAAATGCAAATTCATTAGTGGACGAAGATGTAAATTGTGTACCTTTTTGAATAATTTATAATTATTTATAAATATAATTATTGTAAAATAAATTGCAATCATAGTATTTATATTTATTTGATGTTAATAAAACTATAATAATTATAATTATTGATTCACTGATTTGATATATTTGTGTTCATGCTGATCGATATGTTATTATTACGTGTGTTTGTTGTGTGTGTGTGTGTGTTGTGGGATTCCGTGTGCGTATGTAAATAGATGATAATATATAGAATATAGATAGGTATTTAGTGTAGGTGTAGGTGTAAAAATAGAAAATTAATCAATTGTATCAAATTTATAGATATTTTTCTTATTTGTAATACAATCTATTAATATAAAAATAGTAATAAGTAATTATAGTTATTTTATGTACAATATTTTAAGCATTATACGTTAATTAATAAATTACATATAAACGATATATCAATAGATAGATGCAAGCAATTATAAGAAAAAAATACCTGATCAATATACAGAGTGCCCCCAATCTTCGACGGCAATACAAAAACACTAGATTCTCAGGGTCATTTTGCGTCGAAAATATTATATAACATTTTGGCTGAATCGACTTCGGTACGAAGTTACAAGCAAATAACCAAATTTTCAATCAGACCGTGTTTTGCACTCAAATGGGATCAATATCTCAATAACTAATTAATCGATTTTAAATTTTTGATACACTATTAGCCTTAGCACACCGAGATCTTTAATTTGACGTTAAGATTCGGGCAATTCGGGCATGTGGTTATCCAAATACTTACATGAATGTTAACAATTAGCTTAACGCCATTTTTCTTTTTAATAGTTTCAGTCAAGCATAAGTCGAAAAATTATGATGTAAAATTTTTTTCGGTATAAGTTTAAAAACTTGTCGCTTTCATAAGCTTTCGTTTAAGCTATAACATTACGATAGGTCTCAACTGGTTACAGCTTTATTCACAAATAACTACAACAATGTAGGCATAAAATTGGATTTCGCTATGGAAAAATTTTATCTTTTTTTTTGCTTTATTCTGAACCAACAATATGGACGTGGCAGATAACTGATTCCACACACTACTATGCATTCACACAAACCTTCACACACACACACACACACACACACACACACACACAAACCCACGAAAACACACGCAAGCATATCACCACAGTTTTAAACAAACAAAGCCTAAAATAATTGCTGAAAATGTGCTCCTTCAGGTCGAAGACATAGACAACAACACTTGTCAATAGACTGAATCAATCTATAAGTGTTTGCTGTTGCTTATGGCGAAGGCCTTGGATACAGTCTTTAATACGCTGAATTAACTCAAAACACGTGAATTAATCACAGTTGCACAGACTTTTTTCTTTAAGGAAACCCCATAAATAAAAATCCAACGGATTTAACTCTGGAGAACGTGGCGACCATCTTATGGGCCCACATCTGTCAATCCATCTTTGATCAAGTGCAGATGTGGTTTCTACATGATGGTTGCCCAGCGCACTATGAAGGGAATGTTAGATGCTGACTGGACGCAAATTTATATCAAAGATGAATTGGCATAGCTGAGCCTATAAGGTGGCCGCCACGTTTTCGAGACTTAAATTCGTTGGTTTTTGTATTTATGCGATTGCCTTAAAAAAAAAGTCTAAACGACTGCGATTAATTTACGTGAAGAGTTAAATCAACTAATTGAAGAGTGTCTCCAAGAATTTCGCCACAAGCTATAGCAAACAGTTGGAGTGATTCGGTCTATTGAAAAGCGTTGTGGTCTATGTATTCGAGCGCTAAAGGAGCACATTTTCAGCAATTATTTTAGGCTTTAATTGAGTAGAACTGTGATGATGTGCGTATGTGAGTTTATGTGTGTGGGCGTTTGTGTGTGTGGGCGTTTTTGTGTGTGTGAAGGTTTGTGTGAATGTGTAGGAGTGTGTGGAATCAGTTATCTGTCACGTCATCATTGTTGGTTCTGGGTAAAACAAAGAACAGATACATTGCTGTCATTAATAATAATATAACCTAAAATTTGGACTAAATATAGGTCACATTCCAAACGTTTATACCTATAAATTTCGATATACGTCAATATACCATATAATTATGTCACATATAGTCCAAGTGTAGAAATATATCTATCTTAACAAACTTAAAAACCGATTATTATTTGTAACGTTTATTAAATTTACTGAATTAAGTTAATTTATAACAATTAGTATCTGCAAAAAAATTTTAATTCTTAACACATGTGCCAGAAAGGTCTAACCACCATAATGATGCCTCTAACGAAATATCGCGTATGATATAAAAAAAATAGTGCCCATCTACAAAAGATAAATGTTAAAATTTCATAACAATCCGGCCATTAATTAGTTTAGACAAAATTACAGTTGGCACTTTGTTTATTTATTTTCAAAAAAGCAGTTTCGTGTGTTGATTTATCATTGCTTTTAATAGATTCCTTGCAAAACGTTGATATGCTGATGTTAAACGTGGTCGTTCAGACACCGATGATGCTGAACGTTCTGAACGTCCATATATAGTTAATCCTGAAAACATCGAAAAACCCCTGTAAATCATTATGCGGGTAATCGTAAAGTGAAATTATACTGAGATAGCTACTGAAACCCTGAACTTATATCAAAAGGCACTGCGCCGTTTTCGCAGTATTATACACAAACATTTGGGTATATGCTAAAAAGTTGTTTTCCAAATGGGTGCGCCGCCGCATTGCTCACACCCGAACAACAAAACAACAACGTATTGATGATTTCGAACGCTGTTTGCGTGTGAGTTTTTGCGTCGGTACATCACCGCCATTCACTCCTGAATCCAGAATCCACAATTGTAACGCGCACGAAACTACCCAAGTAGAAATGAAAGCTGAATTTAAAATGTAGCAACTCTGCCACAGCCAATTTGTTCAGAATTTTAGTTCCGGCAGCATTATCCAAACCCGCATATAAAATGTTTGTAACAAAGCTGTTTCAGTCAAATAGGAGCCTGTTTTGTTTCTGCAACAACGTTATAAAATTAACTTAGCTGAGGTTGCGGTTGCACAAAAATCAGTCAATTTTCAGCAATTTAGTCATCGCTATATATTAGCTTCTTGTAGAAATTATTTATGTAAACATTGATATTGTTTTGATACTACTGGAGTCAATAACCAGCTATTAATTACAAAAATTCAAAAATTCAGTTATATAGTTACAACAGCAACAACCAAAATGTGTTACCGGCAGCAAAGATGACTACTATGGACTGCAAAACTTTCCTGCAGACAAAATAAATTTCCACATTTCAGATTAAAAATAGATTCTAAAATTCAACTAAAGTCAGGTTGCCACAACGCTCTGTCAGTCATTTTATATATGCAAGAACTAAATGGTTTATAGAGTTCTACTTGGGTGCTTTGTATCGCCGGATACTCGGTGTCTTACTCGAACAAATCGTTGGTTTATTGGTAATTAATTCATCAGCCAATTTATTCTTACAGCGGATTTCACGGCGGTTTTTTTTCCACTAATTCAGTACGTGAGTTATCATTTAATTCATCACCATACATTTCAACTTTAACAATTTGTAAGTCTCCGTGCACTTTTTCCCAAATTTTCTCTTTGTTCCGCATTGTATGTTCACGACACATACTATACTGACACTCAAATGCGTGTAACTTTTTAAGTTGTCAACGTCCATTTGCATTAAATTGGACCGTTGAAAGAGGAAATATGTATCTTTGTAAGATGCCAACCATGTGTTCTATTTTTTATATTCAAATTGCACGACACACTGTAAATTGCTGCCCGACACACTGTGTATATTTTGCAAGAATCTCTTTCATACATGAACATAAGGTCGACAAAATCACAACGTAATGAAGTAGTTCAATATGTTTTTGCTTGTGCGATTTATAATACAATAATATTCAGTAAAAAATAGATCAACGAGTTTCTGTTAATAATATTTGAAGCAGAATTATGAAATCAAACAGTAGCCTTACAGTCGATTCTAAGCAAAAGATTAATGCAAACATTTAAAGAAGCTCCATTTATTCGATTTATATGCAAATTCCGGTTAACTTAATAAATAATTAATTATTGATTAAGTTTTTAATATCACGACACGATTAATTACGATACAAACAATTATCATTTCCCTATAAATATTTATCATATTGGAATATTATATAGGAAATCCACCATATATTCATTAATTGCATATGTAAAATATACTAGAATTCAATTATTAATAGCTCTCAATGTCATTAGCATAAGCATTTTTATTATACTCATAATTAATCAATTCTGTTCAATTTTGATCTCACGTTTTATAATATTTACATTTTCTTATTAATTCCAAACAATAGTAATTATTTATAAAATTTATATGTTTTAATTTCTGAAGAATGAATGAAATAATAATAAAAAATTTAAAATAACAGACACGTCGTAATAATAAATAAAATAGTGATAGAAAGAATTTAAATGATTCATAAAAAAAAAAACTATTCGATTTGTACAAGTTCAAGATTAAAATATAAAAATTACCACAAGATTTTGATCTCAAATAATTCGAATTGGAGTTATTAATAAAAATATGAAACAACATTTTTTTCCGAAGGGTATATCCAATTTTCTTAATACTATAATATAATGCTATTTTTATATACGATAAATTTTGTGAAAGTGGAATGTGTCTCGTGTATATTGAGTGTTTAACTTAGTTTTGAGGTAAAAAAACACAAGATTAATTTCTGTGTAAATTTTAATTCAATCAAAATGTTTTTTTTCCATTGCTTGCTATAACTTTTGACCATCTTTTTGTCCATTTGTGAATTCTGTGCGGTAGCCAAACGATTTTGGTTTCGAACCAATAACCTTTCGTTGAGCCATTTTTTTGATGTCATCAAATTTTGTAAAGTGTTTGGTCTTTACATTGATCGGAACAAGTGATAATCCGATGGTACACAGTCTGTTGAATAAGGAGTATGTGGTAGAATTTCTAATTTCAGTTATTCCAAAGTATTTTTTACTAATTGTTCAACGCGTTGTTGAGCGTTATCGTACAGCAGTGACTTTACATTGTTTCTGGACTGCATAATTGGACGATTCTCATTCCGGTTATGGTTCAAAAATCAATCAATTGTTGTTTGGGAACATACGCAGGAGTAATAGTTTAATTTGATTTTAGCAGTTTATCGTACGCACCACACTCCTTTCTGATCCCACACCAAATGTACAACATAATCTTAATTCCATGAATATTTTGTTTATTTTGGACTCGATGTTGATAGCCACACTGGATCACACACAAAATCTTTTGTTTGAGGTTATTGTATTAGATCCACATTTCACCACCATTTAGTATTTGATGCAAAAGATGCCATCTTTGGTGCCTTGTAAGCAATGCGAATTGCAAACCATTTAACAATTTTCAACGTTTGGTTTCACTCTGTTCATGTGGCACCCATTTTCCGTCTATTTGCGAATCTTTTCCATGACATGTAAACATTTACTTACAGTTGCTTATGAGTGACATTTAATGTTTCTGCAAGTGTTACTTTTAATGTTTGAGCGGAATTTTCATCCAATATTACTTGCCGATTTATCATCTTCGAACTTTTTTTCTGTTGACCTTAGCGTTCTTTGTCTTCAACATCAATATCACCACTTTTAAATCACTTCTAAACCATAGTATTCACATGTTTTGATTGATGGAACAAACTCACCATAAGTATAACAGATGCTTCTATGAGCTTTACTTACTTACTTACTTAGTTACTCCATGGCATTATAACCCAGGTGTGGTTTTAGCCTTCACCAACCTATTCTATCCGCGTCAATGGCTTAGAATTCCGAATTTTAAGGATCTTTATATCACAGTTTACTGCATCTAGCCATTTCGCCTTAGGTCTTCCGGTTCTCCTTCTACCTTCTGGATTACCATTCAACAGTTTTTTCGGCACATGCGTATTCTCCATGCGTAATACGTGTCCAAGCCATCTTAAACTTGTTGACCAAGCCTCCGATCCATACTTTAATATTGGACGTATAATGTTTTTTCATAACTTGTACTTAAGATCACACATTTTAATGTTTTCGTTTGAAATTGTTTTTTTAGCCCGTAATTACATCTGTTTCCAGCTGCTACCCTGTGGCGAATTTCCTCTTCAATATCATTTTCAACATTTATCAACGATCCAAAGTATACAAAACTATTGACTATGACAAAATTGTATTCTCCAATATTATCAATTTGATCTCGAATTCCTGATGTATTCGTTGCCACCATATATTTTGTTTTGTTTGCATTCACTATGAGACCTAGACCCGATGCCTGCTTGTGTAACGATTCGAAAGCATCCTTGACACCTATCATATTCCGACCCATTATGTCTATATCATCAGCATACGCTAATAATTAACCCGATTTTGTGAAAATCGTGGCTTGTTTCTCAATATTTACGCTCCTCACTGCGTTTTCCAGCGTTTTATTAAATAGTAGTGTTGATAATGGATCGCCTTGTCGTAGTCCATCAACCGTCTCAATGTTCCAACGTCATGGCCACCAAATCTATCAGTTTTTTTGGAATACCAAACTGTTCCATAATATTTCATAACTTTGACCTTGATCATATGCCGCTTTGAAAACAACAAACAAATCGTGTGTATCAACATTGAATTTCATACACTCCACGTTCCAAGATCTACCGTATACTAAATATTTGATCAGATGTCGATCGATGTGCGTTTTCCAGCGTTTTATTAAATAGTAGTGTTGATAATGGATCGCCTTGTCGTAGTCCATCAACCGTCTCAATGTTCCAACGTCATGGCCACCAAATCTATCAGTTTTTTTGGAATACCAAACTGTTCCATAATATTTCATAACTTTGACCTTGATCATATGCCGCTTTGAAAACAACAAACAAATCGTGTGTATCAACATTGAATTTCATACACTCCACGTTCCAAGATCTACCGTATACTAAATATTTGATCAGATGTCGATCGATGTGCTCAGAAACCACCCTGATATATTCGTATTCTCCGATAATTTCATTGGCGTATGGAATAAGTCTATGGTATAGTGTATTAGCAAATACCTTATAGATAATGTTTAATAAAGTTATTCCTCTGTAGTTGTTACAAGCCAATTTGTCATCCTTTTTGTACAATGGACAGATAATACCATCCTGCCACTCATCTGACACCTATTAATTATTCTAAATATTTACAATTAGCTCGTCCAGTAATGCATTTCAAACATGTTTAAAGAGTTCACCTGGTAAGCTATCAGATGCAGTTGATTTATTATTCTTGAGCTTCTGAATAACATTCTTTATTTCGTGTATTGATGGTTCACCTATAAATGTGTGTTCACATTTAATAGGTTTTTAAAGTACTCGGCCCATCTTTCGATGTAAGCTTTAGCAGGTGCGATTTCTTCATGCCGAAGTAATGATATTTATTTCTTTCCATTATGAATGGTATAGTATTAAAATATGATATCAGTATCAATTTCAACCCTCAAATCTAATTTAAACTATACCAAGTAAATTCGATCATAAAATTGCATAAAAATACAATTTTAGTACTGTCATCTGTTTCAATTGAAAGGGTAATTTTTTCGTTGAGCCAATGGTCGCCCACAATTCCCAATGAACTTTTGAATTCATGAAATTAAATATTTAAAAAAACTACGGGTGAACAATTAAAATATTACCAAAGCAAAAACCATTTAAAAGAAAAAATATTTGTAATTAGAATTTTAACACTCACGGTCGGGGTATATCCAATTATTCCACATAATAAAATTGTCGTCTTTGAATAACAATAAAAAGTACTAACAAAAAAGACTGGTGACCACCTTCAACTCAACATATAATACCGTGGGTTGTTCACATTTTTTGAGATATATTTCTATATGGAAAATTTTTGAAAACTTAATGTTAGTCAATGCTCCGCCGCCGTACGGTATTCATTTTTATTCATTTATTATTAATACAATACTTATTTTTCATATTTCTGTATAGTCAGAATTATTATAACTTTGAATTTTATGAATAATTTGTATAATTTTCGTTGTTTACCTTCGACGAGTAAAATAATACATAAATACAAAATACTATAAAATATGTTCATGAAGAAAAGGTAGGGTCTCATCTTTATATCTATATTTATACATTATTTATTTATTTATTTAATTACAGTTTATAATTAAATTGTGTATATTGACGACCGCATGATGACTAAAAATAATATAATTAACATTTTTCAACGCGAAGAAATTATTATATTAATTAAAATAAATAAAATACAATAAAATCCAATATAAAAATATTATAATACGCAGAAATCTTATCGAGGTAAAATTATGTTACAAAGAATATTCATAAAATAGGGTGGAGCGGCACTGATGTGTTGCAAATGGGATATTGTTACGAATGCGCTAATGAAAATCACAAATGAATTCATATATTTAATCACTTGAACCATTCCCAACTATTTGCATATTATCATTTTATAAGTGATAGGTGTGTCCTTGAAAACTTACGTGTGCTTAACACTTTGATAGGAATTAAGAAAAACAGTTTGTGAAATGAAAATGCTTCTTATTATCAATCTAAATTTAATGTAAATGTATAATGTCGGTTATTGCGTGCACAAAGATTAACAACTCTAATGAAATCCGATATTTCAATGCACATAAGAATAATAATTCTTATTCAACCGTAATAATTGCACCATAAACTTTATCAGAAGTCACTCAAACATTAATATCTATATAAGCTAAATGATCATACATAAATGTTCAAAGTGACTATGTCATCCGTCTGATCTTCGATCGTTGCATCTTCAAACGCATCACCAAAATATTTAGCAAACGTGGTACTACAATTGTCCACGGATGATCGTTCATATATTATTTGTTTAAATCTCATGTTAAAATCTTTCGAAATAGTGTCTTTATTAGTAATTAATTCAACAGCCAACATTCTCACAGTGAAATTTCCATCGAAAGCAATGATTTCACGGAATCTTTACACTAATTCAACAAGATTTTTAAGTTCTGGACATTGAGTTATCATTTAAATCCGGGCCCGACTATTTGTGAAATGTGAAAACAAATCATAAATTTGTTGTTGAGTACATACCAAACGTCACTCATATACTTTTTTCAACAATTTGTAAGGCTTCGCACCGTTTTTCGTGCCGATTTTAATAACACAATTTAATATTTTCGCTCTTAGTTCCACATTGTATTTTTACCACCCAACATTTTAAGTTGTCAACCGATTTTTACACGAGATGCATTTAAAAGAGGAAAGATGTATTTTTTTTAATGATTTCTTCTATTAACTGTTTTATGTCAGTGATTGGAATGCTGTTGAGAACGGTCGCATGGTCGTCGCCTTTTGAATACCTTCAACTTATGCTAAACGGTTTTTGTTTCATAGTCAAATAAAGTTTAGTGAATAGAAATGAGTCGCATCGGGAGTTAAATTAATTGAATACACTATAATTATAATATTATTAATTATATAAGCAAATAAATTTGATTATTTGTTCCATTCGGTGCAATTTTTGAACATCATTTAATTGCGATGTGGAACAAACTTTGAATTCACCTGTCGCAGACCAGTTAAAATTCTATGATTTATTGTATTCGGTATTCCAAGCATCGATTAATCTCTCTTATTTCTTAGAAATTTTCACGAAAAACACGCTCTTTTTCAATGTTTTCTTCAGTAAATTGGTTCACATTGTTTATCTGAACGTTCATCATCACTTATATAGCTTCTGTGCCTTCTGTGAATCATGCTTTTAACACCCAATTATCACCGCATACGCGATTTCAAACAAATCATACTTTTTTGAGTAGCATTTTTACCAATTTTAAATCAAAATTTAATGTTCTTGCTTTATTTTTATATTCATTTTTCGACCCATCGCACAAAAACCGGCTGTAACTTTATACGGATTGTATTTTCGTTTCTACTGAATATAATTTCATGAAATTTGAACAGTTTGTTGAACAATGTTCACTGAACATAATCACCACAAAAACTAAGAAGTGAATTGTTAATGGTGTGCGTATAAATAAGCTACGATTTACACTTAATAATATATTTGTCATTGGTTTTGTCAATTCGTGTGGATACTTTTACAAATATTTGCCATTGGTAATTATTTTCCGATTTAAATGGACACGATATTGTTCCGTAATTGTATGGCAAGTGCGGGAGAGTTGTGTGGCGCCGGCTTAAGAATAAATTAAAGTGAATAACCTTTTTATTTTTTTAATGGTATACATTTGTCGTCAATATATTTTTAAAAACACGTTATTATACAATAAAACAAAAACCATGGATCGCATATATGGCATCGATCGCATTATTACATCCCATTATAAAAATGCGATTAAATGCGATCATTAAAAGAATTTTTATCAATTATGGAATATTAAAAGTTGTATTTTATTACGTTTTCTTACAAAAAATAAAAAACACAAAAAAAAGGCAAGTCATTAATTTGTTCTTTAATAAATAAAATAAAAATCGGTGATTAAAAAATTACATTTTTTTTATAATCTGTCAATAATAAACATTTCTCGCGATTCGGATACCTATCCATAGCGACGACACACACGGTCACACAATTAAGTGGACACCTATTTGCATTTAATTTATATGTTAAGCGTTAGAAAATTATAATTTGAAGTAGAACATGTAATATAAAAACTTGCCTATAATAATTAGATAACAATTTTGGAGTTTAGCGTACAGGAATGCTTTGACGCTTTAGATATAAGATGAATATGACATAAAAGTGGTGCAATCAAACTGGCTCAAAAATAAATGGGCAATAACCTGTTACAAATTAGTTGCGTAATTGTTTTCTTATAAGAATCTCATTATTATTATTAGTGACAACATATTATAGTGGAATTTTCGGATATTTCCAAGGAAAGTTTGACCGTTAATAAGAGACAATTCGCAAATTGTTTCAGAAGTTATACAATGCCAGCGCAATTATATAAATCAAGGAATTACTAGAATTTAAACGTTTCCATAAAAGTAATAACCGCTAAATTAATACATTGAAAACGGTTTGCCAGATCGTCTAGAATTTCGAAAAATTAATTGCACCATTAATGAATTAATGACTTCTGCTTGTTTGGGCCGAAAAATAAACAAAAATCTTGGAGAATATCTGGTAATGGACACTAAAAAATTGTAAATTTAAAGCAAAAACACAAAAAAATGTTGAGGTGGTTCCATATAATGACTGTGTTTTATATAACGGGGTTGAAAATTTATCAGATATGGTTTCAAAACATTCAAAATCAATCACGGAATTGGAAGAGGAACGTGTGCAAAAAAAGAAACTGTTGAATGGTAATTTAGTAATAAGTAGAAGAGCCGAAGATCTAAGACCGAATGCGGCGATTTCTCCCCACTTGACCACTTCCGACTACGGTCTTATTTGGTTGACCGCAGCGTTTCTCAAAAGTTATTATTGCTTCCACTTAATAAAGTATTTGAAATTTATATAATTTAAATGAAATTTTCTCAATTGTTCTTATGTGATCACTCAATTTTGAGCCCGTCTGTACCATATCTCTCTGCATTAAGAAAATCTTTAATTATAAATGTTATGTTTATGAAGTAAAGAAAAAAAAGAGCAAAACAACAAAAAAAAATTATGTCATCTGATGGATACCGTAAAACGGGGTTAAGTGGATCGGATGGAGTGAAGTGGATCACACTTGTGTTTATTGCTACAAATATTAAAATATTTCTCATAGCAATTTTAATACAACCAAAAAAATCGAAAAATAAACAATTGGTCAGATTAACGGGTGATAAAAAAATTAATTCCAGTAATCATATGGTGCCGTAAAATTGATTGACTGCTTGGATGGATAGAACATCATCATAAAACTCGCCTTACATGACAATTTTTAGTTTTTAGGAATAGAAAATAGTCACATAGATCAGGCGAATACGGTAGAGGGTGGCTGATGAGAGAAATCCGTTTTTTCATCAAAAATTCATTCACTTCATTTTTAATGTTGTGCGAGGTGGGGTGCATTATCGTGCAATAAAAACAGCTGTTTTTTTTTTAAACATAAATCTCGTGTTAATATAAAATCATACAAATAATGTCTTTACTGGTATTTTTAATTCATCATCCAACATTCACACAGTAAAATTTCTAACGAAATCAATGATTTCACGGAATTTTTAAACTAATCCAATACGATTTTCTACTTCTAGAAATTCAGTTATCATTTAATACCTCACGATCATTTTTCAAAACGTGAAAACCAATCATAAATTGTCGTTTTTCGTTCCAATTTTAAAACAAAATTTAATATTGCACATTGTAATTTTACGATCAAAACTACTGATGACACTTAAATGCGTGCGTAACTGTTTCATCTGTCAATCGATTTGCCGATGCGGTTGGGTGCCTTTGAAAGAGGAATGATCTCGTATATTTTCCATGATCAAATAACTATCAATCGATATGGTACTTTTAGATTCATATTGCGGTTATTTAAAGCAAAGCACACTATGTAGTTAATTAAATACAATTTATTTTAATCATGAATGCAAACGTATACCTTATTTAGTCACTATATTAACAATAAATATAGAGATTTTATATTATTGTGATCTATTTCACCACACTTAGTAGTAGAGTGGATCGGAGTTCAGACAGTAATGCCGCGCAGACCTCCTATAAGAGTTACATTTTTTTTTTTCACTTCACTGAAACAATCAACGATTTATTTACTTACTTACTCCATTGCGTTAAAAGCCAGGTGCTGTTTTAGCCTTCTCCAACACGCTTCATTCGGATGGTATAGCATACTTGCAAAGCAAGTTGCGACCGAACGTGTCCATAGTTTGCGGATGGTAGAACAGTCTATAATATATTGGGTTGGCTACGAATAAAGAATAAGTAGTCGCTGACAATCTGGCAGCTGTGTATGAGAATTACTTTGGGGTGTTGTGTGAAAACAGCATCCGATTAAAACTTAGTTAATGATTCAGTGATTACACAGTAACGGTGAATCAGGGGCGCATTTATAACTGTTTTCGGAAGAGGTGATATACCCCGCGTAAATGCCCTACGAATTTACAGAATGATTAAGTTAAGGTTGAACGTATGGTTAACTAACAACTTCGCAAAAACAACCAGTTATTGAATTCTACAACACAGCCTCGGATCGGACAAAATAAACGGAAACGACTCAAACAACGAAAATTTAAGGACAACGAATTAAAACTTACAACTTGGAATGTTAGAAGAGCAAGATGGTTAGATGCAATAAACTGTGATATAGAGATCTTTAAAATTCGGGATTGGAGGACATTGTCTGCGGGGATAGGTCATGTTGGAGAAGCGTGTTGAAGAAGGCTAAAACCGCACCATGTATAACGCCATGGAGTAAGTAGTAAGTATAAGTAAGTAACACGCTTCTCCAACCTGACCCATCTGAGGCTAACGTGTTCCAATCGCAAATTTAAGGGATCTTCATTTCACCGTTTACTGCATCTAGTCTGCATATAGCCTTATTTCGGCTCTCTTTCTACCTTCTGGATTATGCCATTACCAACAGTTTTTTTTTTGGCACACGTTCCTCCTCCTTGCGTAATACGTGTCCAAGCCATCTTACAGTCTATTGATTTCGATTATATTTTGATAATATTTGGTTGACCGTGTTCAACTTGTCTAATTCAAAATTGTATCTTCGTCTCCATCAACCATTATTGTTATTTGACGCGGCCCCAAATATGATGCCACGGAGTATCTTTCGTTCAAAAATCCCAAGTAATGGTTCTGCGTGTCAAGCATTAAGCCTCCGTTCCATATGCGATAAAATTGGACGCATTAATGTTTTATATAGCTTGCACTTAAGATCACGCGTTGTAATGTTTTCAAATGGAATTATTTTTTGTTTAGCCCGTCTAGTAGCACATCTATTTCCAGTTGCTACCCTGCTGCGAATTTCCTCTTCAATATCCACGCATTCAGCAACGAACCTGAGTACATCGCGAAACGATATTTACAATTTCAAAATTATTTTCTTCAATATTAATGCAGTTTCATCTCGAATTCCTTCTCATGTATATTTGCGTTTTGTCTGCATTCACTTTGAAACAACTTAAGACATATATAACTAATTTGCACAAAAACTGCATTGAAAAAGATACAGTTAAAATACTGTTGGCCGATTTTTGATCCAATTATCACCCCGTTTTACGGTACATAAAAATTAACTATAATCCAAAACATAATTGTTGATTTAAAATTGTGCAATAAAATTGTTTTAATTTTATTCACTTTTAAACATTTTTTGGTCACGACAGAGTTCATAATAATATTTTTATTACTTTTTTTTTTGCTCAAAATTCGACCATTAATACATTTGAATTATTCGTAAAATTGCAACAACAACAACAACAACAACAACAACTATTAAAACACAAAATAAAAAGTTTATTATTTACATGCCAATGAAAAAAAAAAAAACCAAAAAAATAAATACCAATTCTTTTCCAACAAAAAAAACAAATGAAATGATGAAGGTAAAAAAAACATTGAATAATTTTATAAATAACATTTAATATTTTATTAGTCATTTTATCGGAAATACATTAATTTACGATATTTATTTTTATTTTAATTTGAAAATATTTTTTATGTAAATTTTTGCTGCTGCGTTATACAAATTTTGAAAGAATAATAATAATAAGATAAAGAATAATTTTTGTCTGCGGGTTTTTCCATTCAATAAAAATAAATGAAAAAGATAAAATCACCAAAAAATATATATTTAAATTTAAGAAAATATTTATTATAATAAAACAAAAAATAGTGTTTATGCACAAATTAATGTCAAATAAAATAACCACACACACACACACACACACACACACACAAAATATTTTGTGGTAATTAATTAACTTGCAGCAAATAAATGAAAAACATAAAATAGACTTACCAGGAAGATGGGCACTAAAACTTTGTTGAATCAATAGAATTTGTAGTGATAGAAATAAATGAATTATTAACGACATTTTTTACTATTGCTATTATTATTATTAATTATAATATAAATATTAATGTATGTACCACCCACACACCCACACACAAACACACAAAATATAAAATTTATAAATCACACAATAATTTTAACACTTTTTAATAATTAAATATTTGCACTTATTTGATCACTCACTCGATATAATTTTTATTTGTAATATTTTCAATGTTTATAGACGCGTGCAAAAAATTAATATGCGATTGTTTTGGTAAGACGTTTTCAATAAACATTTAATAATAAAAAAAATGGTGTGTGTGTGTGAGTATCTTAATCTTTGTGATGTGTTGCGGCGTTCAATCAATGCAAGAATGTATCTAAATTTTATTTTAAATCAGCTTTATATTAAAATTTTTCAAAAAAGATATATTGAAATAAAGAAGAAAAACGAGAGATTTAAGAAAAATACAGGTATTATGAAATGATCGATAAGTCCATTGTCGTCATTATTTTATATTTATTTTTTTTATTGGGTGTTTAACTTAGTTTGTAGGGAATTTTTATTTCTCTAAAAATATGGTAAATTTTATTTCAATCAAAATGTTTTTTTTTTTTCCATTGTTGTTGCAACAACTTTTGATCATCTTTCTGGCTATTTGTGAATTTCGTGCTGTAGAAAATGATTTTGGTTACCTTTCGTTGAGTCATTCATTTTTTTTGAGATCATCAAATGTTTGTAAAGTGTATGGTCTTTACATTGATCGCAATAATGCGATGGTACACAATCTGTTGAATAGAGAACATGTGGTAAAATTTCCCATTTCCAGCCTTCCAACTTATAATTTAGACTAATTTTTCAACTTTTGGTCAATCGTTATCGTGCAGCAAAGTCACTTTACGTTTTATCTGGACTGCATAATTGAACGATTTTCATTCCGCTTATGGTTCAAAAATCAATCAATTGTTGTTTGGGAACATACGCAGGAGTAATAGTTTAATTTGATTTTAGCAGTTTATAGTATGCAACACACTCCTTTCTGATCCCACACCAAATGCACAACATAATCTTAATTCTATGAATATTTTGTTTATTTTGAACTCGATGTTGACAGCCACACTGGATCACACACAAAATCTTTTGTTATTGTATTAGATCCACATTTCACCAACATTTAGTATTTTATGCAAAAAAAAAATGCCATTTTCGATGTCTCGTAAGCAATGCGAATTGCAAACCGTTCAGTAATTTTCAATGTTTGGTCATTTCTAGCGTGGCACCCATTTTCCTTCTTTTTGCCTATATTTTCTATGGCATATAAACGTTTACTTACGAGTGACATTTAATGCTTCGGCAAGTACTTTTAATGCATATGAGCGGAGTTTCCATTCAACATTGCTTGCAACATCCATCATCTTCGAACACTTTTTTCAGTTAACTAGAGCGTTTTTTGTTTTCAACATCAAAATCACTACTTTTAAACCACTTCTAAACCATATTTTGATTGATGCAGCTGACTCACAGATGTTTTTGTGCAAGCATATCAGCAAGTGATTTCTTCATATCAAAATAATACACACTTCGGAAATGATTTTTATTTCGTACCAATATATGAATCGTATATACTAAAAAGTCTGAATATGTTGACCAATAAAAATCATATAACTTTCAAATGATGCATTAAAATATGTGGATTAAAAACGAAATTACGTAGCCCAACAAAATATCAATCCTCAGAACTAATTTAAACTATCAATATTATAAATATTATATTTTGAATATTTCTACTGTTCTGTATAAAATAAAATTGTTATTTTGATAGAGTATAAAATATATATTGTAAAGTAATAAAATAGTAATTAATGATAAATCAAGTTCTTTCTTCCCACCAGCCGTCCGACCCGCCCCACCTCTATTATGAATTTCTTTTCATAGCGATACATTGCACCAGAGGTTTATGCATATGAAACTGTAATTTTTGCACATAACATAACAATTTTGCGTTCCTATACATTGTATTGCCTCAGACTCGCTTTTGTGTATCACTTAATTATAAGGTTGTTATAGAAATAATATAGATTTTATGAAAACATCTATCTTTCGTTAATTGCAGTACAATTGGTGAATTGACATATACCGCTATGCGGTAGAGTAATTTGCCAACTTTTGGACGTAATGTAAGGCTAAAGTGAAGAATTCTATATATGAATATCTGACGTCATTGTTATAATATTTATGTGATTAATTTTCTCAGGCATTTTCTCCCAATTTTTGTTTATCTACCATAAAATTGCAGTGTGTCTACGATGATGCATTATCTTGATGAAAAAGTACTTTTTTTCTGGCTAAATGTGGTCATTTTCACTTCACTTCATCTCTCAATCCAATCCAATAATGCATAATAATTGTTGCACCATTGATTGTTTTTCCTTTCCTTGAATATATAATCAATAAATATTATACCACTTGCCTTTTTCGGAGCACGTTGATTAGCTTTGATTGTTGTTTGATTTCGCTGGTATGTAGTGATGGATCCATATGTTTCATCACCGCAGTAATTTATCGATGTAAATATTCATTTGGATCACTGTTATACGATCCTTAAAAACTCCTCCAACAAATTATCTTTTATGGTAAATTCTGACTTGGTGTTCCATCTTCCTCTGAACGATGTTCATCTTTTGTGCTGTTGCAAGACCCATTTTAATTTGTCTTATCCATGATATTACGGTATAGTGTGTGATGGTGCATTATCACCATGAACAGAATCCAACACCTCTTTGATTAATATTATTTGTTTTATAACATTTCATATGGTAGGAAGTGTTTATAATCAGTGCACGAAATTCGTTTTGTTCCATATTTAAATAAAAACACAAAATTGGTTTACTGCAATCACCTCTGTAATAAAAAAAATACTCAATTAATATCACTGAAATGTTGGCAGAACAGTCTTACAACAGAGGATGATTCTAGTGAACAAAAATATATATTTGTCACTATAGCGAAACATAGAGATGCTGCTAGCGAGATTACTTTCGTGGTTACGCTCTGGAAAGGAAACCATCTGTGGCCATAATCAGGTGTTGATGGTGTAAAAAATTTTTGTGTCTCCATTGCTAACTGCTATAAAGGAGAATAATGTTTACAGAGACATTGTGAATTAAATGATTGTGCCTTTTGGTATGAATTCTAATTTAAAATCCCTATATTAAAAGTATTCTCGCTACCACGCCCCGCTCTCCCAAATCCCTAATTAACTCTTACCCAAGTCTTTGTAAACATTATTCTCCTTTAAAGAAGTTATACATTCGTATATTCCAGCAGTGAATATTCCTATATTTCTGCGGATTTGCATTTTCGTCGTTTTCGGCAACATCTAGCCCACATATATCTCGAAAACCAAAAGTAGGCTGAACTCCAAACTTCACAAAACAATAGCTTATGACCTCGACTTATGATCAGAATAAATTGGGACAATGTTTGGGGTTGCGACGATACAAACCGTTTTTCGATCGATTTTGGTCTCACTCTTTGTGTTCAACTATTTCTCAACAATTCTATAACAGTATCTGCAAATAACCACGAATTGTCTTATCTTACCGCCATGTTAAAGGTCTCGTTATGCTAATGCTAAAAGGTTTATCAAAACTTAAAAATCGGTTAATTAGTTATTGAGTGTTTGAATCTAATAGTACACCATTCGTTACTGTATTTAATAATAAGGCTACCGGAATAAATTCTGAGTGCCGTAGAGAGTCCTTGAATAAAAAAATGTTCATTTAGTATTTTCGCTATGCATTTTGTCACGGCTATTGCCTCCGCATAACCGATCAGCTACCTAAACCGAACCACCCTGTGCATAGAAAAGAAGATATATTCCATTATTTTGTATTCTAAGAAAAATGTTAACGATTTTAAACTGTTGATTTATTTACACACTCAATTTAATAAAAGAATATAGCAAAATACGGTAAATTTATAAAATGTGACTATCATATTAATTACCTGTGTATAGTATACCAGGTGTATGCATATGAAACATCAAGTATTAAAATAAATATAAAACGTTAAATGTAAAAATAATGTTTCACACATTTTGGCCATTTATGATCTGGCAATTTATGGATGCCACGCCAAACGAAACTGTTCATCTTTTGTTGAAAACCATTAGAGAAGTCGAATTTTAAAGTTCTCCAGATGTTTTAAAGTGCTGCTCTTCACGTACGTGTCCCATCGATGATGATCAAAGCATTCTCTGTGTTGTGTGAGTTGTCATTTACATCCAGCAATGCTTGCAATACGATGTCTCCAAACTTTTTCGATGGTATATTCCACATGTTATTCTTTTTCCACACCCAAAATCGCATAATTTTCTTGAATCGTTGATACTAATAGAATAGAATTGGCTTTGCGATAGAGCATCATGTTCACCATTAGCTTTACACAAGCATTATTGATGATGAACTTCAGATGGATTTTTCTCTGCAGAAAAGAACAAATAGCTAACCAAATCGGCGATTTTTGATGTATAACATTTGAAATGTTCTGTACTAAAAATATTTTTGGATACATGTCAAAACTATAAACGAACAAGCACAAATTTTTAAATAACATAAATGACATTCACACAGAAGGCAGCGAAAAGCTATAAGTTATGATGAACGTCCAGGTTGACCATCTGAAGCAATTTACGGAAGAAAAAATGGAGCTTGGAATACCAAAACCTATAATTTGACGAATTTTAACTGGTCTACGATATATTGTATATTCAAGATCTATTAAATGATGATCAAAAATTACACTGAATTGAAATAATTATCAATTTTTTTTACTTAATCATTCACCATATTCACGTAATTTAACTCCCGGCAGCAGGCTAATTTCTATTCCCTAAAATTCATTTGGCTATATGAACGAAAACAGTTTTGCATCAATTGAAAGCATTCAAATGGCAATGATTGCATCGTTCTCAGAACAGCATTCAAATGACACAGACATTGACACATTAAAAAGCCATTTGAATCATTTGTTGAACGGACAGCAAATCGATGCGATTTCAGTTGATAAAGATTATTTTGAATAAATAAGAATGATTTTTTGAGATAATTTAATATTTAACCATTTTAATAAATGATATTGTTTCGTGTGATATCATCCAAATGGTTTTCTGTATGCGGATGATTTAAAAATTTTCGAGTTGTAGCATTCCATATTACTTCAAAATTAACTGTCCATGATTTCGTTCTGCTTGCGTGCTTTAAATGTTGTGTACCTAAACGTGGATAAATACAATTGTGTTTCTTTCCATCGAAAATCAATTCCGATAGTTTTTAAATACAAAATTTGCATAATTCGTTCCTAAACGGGGGGGCTTAACGAAATACATGAATCTTTGCGTTATTTTCGATTGTATATTGTCTATTAAACACCGTATGTTGATTACATAACATATACAGCTTCCCCATCAAATGCTGCTGATTTATTAAAAGAAGTTGTCGGGAATTTTGTAATTCATACATTTTGAGGTGGTTATGCTGTGCTTTTGTCAGATCTCAATTGGAATATGGTTCAGTCATATGAAACCCATATACAACGATGAACACTCTAATTCCATTGAGTCTGTATAAAAACAAGTTGTTTTGTATACTCTAAGGAAACTGGGATGGACGGATGGTTTTCGGCATCCATCTAATATGCACAGATGTCAACCGATCAATTTGGAATCTTTAAAACACATTATTTTATATATTTTGGATCTATTGCCTAATATATAGGATCGATCCGTTAAATTTGCACACACTTTTACCATATTTAATGGGCGTCTTCGTAATCCATGCTTCTTGCGTTTGACCCATCATAAAACAAACTATGGAAAATATGGTCCATTAAACAATATGTCAAGTTTTATTGAATTATTATTCGAGTGTTACTGATTTTGGTTTGCCAGGTGATGTCTTTTTAGAGGGGCAATATCAGATCTATATGGATTTTCGACAGAATTAAATATGCGTCGCCCCTGTAGTTATTAATAGTTTGTTTTAATTAACGTCCATAATAAAATTAATTCCTATTTATAATCCATTTTTAATTATAATATTCGGTTATTATTACAGTGTAATTATTTAGTGACACATTTGAATAATTAATTAACACACATTCATCGCACATCACTTATTTATGGTATAGCAATAAATAATTAAATTAACTAAATTTAAAAATTTTTAGCACATATTTAATCTATAATAAATTTTTGCAAAATGGATTAGTGGAGTATGGTTGAATTATCACACATGTGTGTGTGTGTGTTATTTTAAATAATTTATTATTATATTAATTATAATATTTAAATACAAAACTACGAGCTAATTCTATTCATATCGCTATATTAAATTATATTTAAATAAATACATTTATTTATTAACTACAAAATACAATACATTATTTTAGTATGTAGTAAAAACTGGTTTAGAATTTCTTTAAGATGATGACGTTATACTAATTTCTGTTATTTTGCATTTATGAATAATACTTATAATAATACGACTATATTTATTTCATTAGATTCATATCTTAT
Organism: Bibio marci; assembly: GCA_910594885.2. Lineage (NCBI taxonomy): Eukaryota > Metazoa > Arthropoda > Insecta > Diptera > Bibionidae > Bibio > Bibio marci. The sequence continues at coordinate 30,266,786 of OU343118.1, read as the reverse complement.
TAAGATATTACATTGAAAAATTTTTAAATAATATTTATTGAATTTTGCATTTCATTTATTTTATTAAACATACAATATATAAATTAATATTTAATTAATCAAAATTTCCACCAATACATATACGTAAAATTTTAAAACATATATTAAATTGCATATTTAATTTAACCATTCCATCCATTATACTAAGGCATAAAACGAAAGATTAATTGTCATTTTAAAAATGTGATTAAAAAATTGTACTTTATTATAGCTAATTTTTTACAGGTTGCGTGAATAGTTTTTGCCATAGCCTAGAAATCGAAAGACTGTTATTTTTGGCTTGATGTAGTGATTTTTATTCAATATAATCTCCACAAAACTGCAATACATTTACTCCAGTGCTGCTCCAATAATTGTATACCGTGGCTGACGAACGATTCCGGAAGCTCAGTAAAATACCCGTCTGCGGCTGCTATGAACTCTTCAATCGACGAAAATTCCTTTTCAGCTGGAAAATTGTTTGATATTTCTGAAGAGGTAGTAGTCGCTGGTGAATACGGTGGATACAATTCAAGCAATTCGTACTTTAAATCCTTCAATTTATTAGTCATGGTCAAAACACTTTTGTGGGAACCGGATGCATTGTCTTGATGAAAACGGATTTTTTTGTGTTGTAAACCGGGTATTTTATTCTTACGGATTTTTGCGTCCAATTGATCCAAACGGTTACACAATAATATTCTGAGTTGATTGTTTTACCTTTTTGAAGATAATCGATCAATAAAATTCCTTTTAAATCCAAAAAAAATGATGCCATAAACTTTTTGCCGTTCGTTCATGCACTTAATCTGCTTTGGAGCCAAACATTCAGCTATAGTCCACTGCAAACGTTTTTGTTTCCATTTTAGGATCATGCGGTGGTAGATCCAAGTCTCATCCATATAGTTATAAAACGATGCACAAAATCGACTTTATTCTCCATAAAACAATCCAAATATACCGCTGACAAATTTGTTTACGATTGAGTTTTTGTTGAATTGCGTTAACGTGTGGACCACGGCACCACTTTTCCAAACAACTTTTTCATTTATAATTCTTCATTTAAAATATGATGTACTCGTTCCACCCACAGATGTCTATAGTATCAACAATTTCATGCGTAGTGTTAAACTTGGATCTTCACTAACAATTTCAATTTGTATTTCTTCAATATTTTCTGATGTTAATGTAGTTTTTGGACGTCCCTCGCACGGTTCATCTTCAAAGCTTGTACGATCCCACGTTTAAATTCAGCCATCAAATTTTTTACTGTTGCATATGATGATGGAGCACTTTGACACTAACACATTTACCATATCGTTATGAATTTCTTGTAGCGGCTAAACCTTTCTTAAATAAATATTCAATGATTGCTCGATTTTTTAATTTTTCAATATATTTGAATAAAAAAATCACTGACACCGTCAACTTCAAATGGCTTGTAAACAAGCAATGCGAAAGATTGAATTTGAATTTTCCAGGTATTCATATAACAGATGGAATATTCAAATACACTTATTTATTTGTCAGTATTAACGTCACACAACCTGTAGTACTAAACTTCCGTGTTAAACTAAATGTTCATATGTATAAGCAAGCTGAAACCTACCATGTGAAAATTTAAACATGGTTAATGGTGCAATGCCACAGCACTTCAAATATAAATTATTAATAAATATTAATTAAATTAATAGAAATAATTATAATATTATAAAAGCTATGAAAATTGGCTAATATTTCGACGACTAAATGATCAAAAATGTTAAGGTGATAAAAACGATAGAACTGGTTGAAGATTCACAAGATTCACTATCCATTTCATTTTAATAAATTACGTTTTTTTTCATCATAATGTAAATCGGATGGTGCGTGCAAGATCCGAACTACATGGTGGATGTGACATCCCAAACGAACTCCAATAATTTTTGACGAGTGACCGTGAAATGTGGGTGGCCTTTCGTTGGCATAGTGGAACACAGCACCTTTTAAATTTTATCAATTCAATGGTCGCTTTTCTTCAATTGCAATGTTCAGTTTAGTTAGTTGTTGATCGTTTGGTTGCACGTGGTAAAAGTTCAAAATAAACAATACTATTTGTAATCGCATCAAACTGATATAACATAACCTTCTTATTGATGCTTATCATCTTGGTTGCTCCACCATCTACATTATTGTATAAAACTCATTTTACATCACCAATTTTGAATCGTTTCAAAAATGTATCATTTTCGTTATGTTTCATAAACAAATCGCAGATGTTTTGTACGTTGTGTTAAGTGAATTTCTTTAATTTCATTAAGTACCCTTTATATATCGAGTTTTTTTCGTATCCAAGTTGTTTTAAACGCATTAGAATGCATAAAGATAATACATATGTTTAGCTTCTCGGCAATCTCACGTGTTGTGCCATGCCAATTTAGCAATTTTTCAAACTTTGTCACTACAGGACATACATTTTTTTTGAGCTTCTGTTGTGTTGTTTCCTGTAGTCTCTTGAAGGCATTGAATAGAGGTGTTTTTTTAACATGAGATATATATTCATATCGGCAAGGCTGGCTGTGACTATATCCGAACAAACTACGAACAAAATATTTATTAAAAATTAAAATTGTGCATAAAAATTCGTTGATTACTTACTGCATGCCATTAAACCCAACGTACCTTATCGGCAGCTTATGCCTTCCAATTGCGAAACGATCTTAATATCACACTTTACTGCATTTAACCATTTAGCTAGCCTTTGGACTTTTCTTCTTCCTTCTGGATAACCATTCAACAGTTTTGTGAATACGTTACGTGCCCAAAACATCTTAATCTATTGATTGTTTTGGCAATATTTGATTTGATTGTAACACTTGTACAACTTGTCATTATGTTCTTTGACGCCGGACCAAATATATCACGCAATATCCTTCGTTTAATAATCCGAAGTACTGGTTCTGTGGCATGCACAATTGGCTCCGATACTTACTGTACTATTGGGCACCATTATGAATTAGTCCATTAATCACTGTTTATTTTAACATATGAACTAAGCTAGTATTTATTGAAAAATACGTATTTAACTATAATATTTTATAAATTTACTTTCTTCACACAACACTTCTTAAACCAAATACTCCGACTTTCGTATCAACAAGATAGTTCTTGAACCATCTGTGTGTGTACCATATGTGTGATGGCACACGTTGTTCCATCATTTGGTACATTACAAAGTTACTTTTCAATCTTATCTTACATTTTATTTAATATTGCTGTGAATGTTTTTTTATCAATGTCATATGACTGTTGGATAATGTTTTCGTTTTTGGTTTACATCCAGCCTACATGACTATATCGAAAAGTTATTATTTAATCCGATAATATTTCCCGTACTATTTAATCTTTCCCTACTGAATCGTGTCACAGATGCTTTGGCAATCTCATTTATTATTTGCCATTATAAAAATAAAAATAAAAATCAATATTTAAAAATTTAAAAAAATATTAAATTTTTTATAATTCATTTTCTCTCAAATATTGTATATATACATTTTATATAAATAAAAAAATTACTTAAAATTAATTATTACATAGAATTCTATCCACACATTTATTATTATTTCAATATTAATTATAAAGTTCACAAAGCTTTAAATTCCAACTTCTTTTGATTAACGGCAAATACAAATGGAGTACAATACAGCAAGGGCGAAGTGTAAAAACAAGTTTTCAAATTACAATATCACAATATTTTTCTGGTAGTCGAGTTGAAAGAAGGCTAGATTAGGAAAAAAAATTGAAATATCTACACACTAAATTTACTAGAAAATCAAATCTAAAGAATTATTTTTTCTTTAGTTTTAGTTTTAACGGATTTCCATTTTTGTATACAGAATTGCAAATTCTAATGATAATTCATTAAGACTGATTTGCCGGAAAACTAGAAGTTCGGTGAACACCCAATTTTTTCTTTTTACATAATTTAGTCTAATTTCACTCAAGTTATAAGAAGAAGAATATAGTGATATTGAAAACTAAATGCTATTTCTCTGGTTTCGCCACTGCAATTCACACAACCTCAATGGCTCCCCATAAATTCCCATAAATTGTATACTAATAATGTATCGGTTCATTTTTAATTAATGTATCTTCTGGATTAATAAAATGTGTATCAAATATTAATGGTGATGTTAAAGGTGATAATATATCATAAGATAGTTCAAAACTTAATCCATTTCCATTTGTAGATTGTTCCTCAGCATTTTCAATATCAATATTATTATTATTATTATTATTATTATTATTATTATTATTATTATTATTATTATTATTATTATTATTATTATTATTATTATTATTATTATTATTATTATTATTATTATTATTATTATTATTATTATTATTATCATTATCATTATCATTATCATTATCATTATCATTATTATAATCATTATCATAATCAATAAAATTAAAATTAAAATTATTAATAATACTATCATTACTATCTTCATCATCATTATACAATTCTTCAATAGAATCCATATCTTGATAAGCAATAAATCCAACATTTTCTGATGGTTCAATTTTTATGTTTTCTAAAACTTGAGTATCATATAAATTTTGTGTTCTAGCACAACTCACTAAATCATCATCAATATCACTAATATAATCGTTATCTTTATCATTATTATTAATATTATTATCATCTTCATTATTATCGTTATCATTAGCATCATTTGTTTGAGTTATATTTTCTGTTATTTTTTTATTTACATTAATTACATTATCATTTGATGAAATAAAATTTATATCATTATTAATTGTATTTATTATTGCTATTGATGAATCTCGTATTACGGGTGATTTAATATTTATTAAATTATTATATTGTTGTTCCTATATACAAAATGAAATATATAATAATTGAATTAAAAAATATATATATGGTATAGCGAGGAGTACCGCAGATTGAATAAAATGCTATGAAATGATATGAATTATAGATGTCATGAATTTCACACGGATTAACATGTCTTGATGATGAACAAAACAATATACTGAATGTCGGGATGCCCTGCGGCATAATGGTATAACGATGAAGCCAATGAACTGAAATTGACTCATCAACACTCTTTATTGATACGTTACTATTCGCAAAATGTTAAAAATGATTACACAAATGCTTCAAGATTTGGCTTAAACATTCTGGTTTAATACAATCCAATACGAACAGAAAACTATAACAACATAAATGTACAAAAACCAGCTCAGTTCAGAATACTGTCGGGAGTATTTACCGACTGCAACATTTGCATGATACAAAAAAAATACCTTAAAAATATAAGACTGAAAGTGAACGAGGAATGTAGATTATGAATTTCGGCAGCCGATACCATAACATTGATCTGCTTAAGAAGTCAGTCTTGGGTAACCGAACCGTACCGTTTTTAGCGCTCGTGTTCGTTCATGTATCCAACGCAGAAGGAATCTGGTTTTTATCTTACAATTTCTGCCTATTAACTTTTATTTTCATTTTTTTATACAAAAGTTTGTTCATTTTTAGTAAAAGAACTAAAGTTCTATTAAATATTTATAAAATTTTTTTATTTTCATATTTTGGTGGCGGTGCTATTTCCAATACTATTGTTTTGATGTCGATAAAGAAGGTTTAAATTTGATACCCACTAACACACAATAGTTCTGCTGCCATTTTGATAAATTTAAATTTGTTATACTTTATCCAGATTCATTGAACATGCATTCCTAAAATCAAAAATAGAAGTTCGATTAAATTATTGGTATTTAATGTGGCGAGCGTAGTGACGCAAGTATTTAAAAGAAGTTGTTGCTACACAAAATGTTGCGCAGCGGATTAATAAATTCTGGATATCTGAAAAATCATCATCTTTAAAAATCTTTAGTTATTATTACAAAAATTAATTTTGCAACAAATTTTTTATAGTTTTATATTTTCAACGAGATAAAAATTTCTGATGGTTACGCTTTTAACAGATATCAAATATATTATACATTGCAGAATGTCGACATTGCTTATTTAAAATAGTATTTATTGATATATTAAATAATTAAATCAACGCTACTAATCTATATTTTAATCTCTGATTAAGATATAGCATATAAGATACCGTAGGGGTTGGGAACCGAGCAGCTGGCACTGTTTCATATAAAAAAAATGGGATAACACCCTTATTAATAGACGTTCTTTGAACCTATTGTAGTTTCATTAACTGAAATAATATCCCCCATGTACAGCCTTGTGTTTTTCCATAAGTCACAGTTTTTCATGTTAAAGTTTTTCAATATAAACGTCTTTCGCCGGTCATCAAAAAACTCGTATTGACCCTTGCTGACAAATTTCTCTTTATTCGGCATTGGTAAATATACATATGGGAATTTTGTGTTGATGGTTGCTTCATAAATTCGAATTCACAAATTGACTGTCGTGTTAATATCACATAGAATGCTAGCTGCGTTATCGCAACTGCTCAATTAATTCATTCACAACATAAATCCACTATAAATGAAATCCAAACTGATCAAGACGTTCATAATATATGCATAGTGTCCATACAGTACGTGATATTGCATTGCAATTTTCTACACTATATATACCCGGAAATATGTCGGAATTCGTTAAGTTTATGAAATACGATATATTTAAGAAGAAAGAAAAAAAAAACAATTGCAACTATATTACCTGAAATTCGATATCGGTAATATCATTTTCATTATAATTTTCATCATCATCAGTATTATATTCATGCAGTAAATTAACTAATGAATTGGTTACCTCCATTGACGTTGCACAATTATAATTATTTTTAGAAATACTGTTAATAAAATGATATTGTTCTTTTAATTGATCTGTTGTTATATTATCTAGGTATTCTTGATTTTGTTCTTGTTCGCGTTGGTTATCGTTGGCTGAATACTGTGGTCGTGGTGATGATGATGGTGATGTTGATGGTGTTGTGGGCGGTGTTTGATGAAATACATTTCTTAAAAATTGAAATATTCCATCAATTGTTTTAATTTGTTTAAATTGTACATTTTTTAAATTTTCAATTTCTGTTGTTATATCTAAGTGATTGTGTGCAATTACACTTAAATTATTTTCAATATCATTTAAATTCTGATTCAATTTATTAATTTCATTTTTTGACGGTATTAATTTTCGTTTTAAGAAATAATCATCACGATTTTTTAGTGTCGTTGTCGTTGCTGTTCCATTTTTATTATTCATAGGCAATTTTTTATTATTTGTATTCTTATTATTTTCTGAACAATAATTTAAACCAATTTTTTTTGTGCCTGATGCTGCTGCTGCTGCTGCTGCTGCGGCCGCTATTCTTTTTTTCATTAATTTTTGCCTCTGTATATAACATAACAAATGTTTTTTACCTCTTTGAAAATATTTATGTACAAATTCTGCATTATCAAATTGTTGATGGTCATGACATTGTGCTCGCAGACTATGATTATTTTCATTTGGTATTTTACGAAAACCATCTGCATTTATATTTAGAAAAAAAAATACGATTTTAAAATGTGTAGCCACATATCATAAAATGGTATACATTTTTATTAAGTTAATAATGTTTACATTTACAACTTACATAAATTTAATTGTCTTATAAAACTAGACATACAATTATGTTTATAATATGATGGAAGAACAGTTTTTGCAAAATACGTTTGACGTTCAATGCATATAATTTTGCCAGCCTAAAAAATAAATATTCAATATTACACGTAAATAAAATAAAAATAAGATTATGATAAAAAATTTAGTATTTTATGATAGACTAATCCAGAAATAGTGATCATATCATTTAAATATTTATATGTTAATCATCACTTATCAATATCATGCATGACGGCACCACCTATACGAGACACACTATGAGGTTGACACATTATTCTGCAGTAATATAAAAATTTACCAATTGTTCTGCTATTATTGAAAAATAGACGCATTTTCTCTATTGTAATTATTTTTATATGAGTGATAATGGTCTAGACAGAAATTAATTAATAAATTAATCTTTGAATAGCGTGCAACACCATATTTTTAAACATAAATTTCTATTTTTGATTTCAAAATAAATCTAGCGATCAAATTATTTCAGTCTTAAAATAAAGCGGTACGTTACGATCGATTAGCATGAACCGACGTTCATATATATTGTGTTAATTTAAGGATTTAAAAATAGATTACTTTTTTTTGTAATAACAGACTTTCGTAAAATGACGTGAAGGTCTCCAGATGGTAGAATAAATAATCAAATTGTTCAGATATATTAATTGAAGCACTGCGCTGTTCAAATATATATAATGGATGTTCGAAATTGTGGTAGTTTGATTATTGACTTGGATCATTATCTAATTAGGGTAGTATTACAAGTCAGGATTTCAACTATTAATAACATATGTGTAAGGACGACATGAGCAAGCAAAAAAGTTGAACAGACGGTGGTAAAACAATTATACATGGATGCAATGGAACAACGGTTTATTACAGATTTGTAGGATTACCAGCAGGAAAACAATATAAATAGTATGTGGAACAAATTAAAATTATGCGTTGAAGCAGTCGATAAGTTATTAACAGTGGTTATTAGAAGCGGGGTGTTAGTAGTTAGAAATGAATGGTTTGATGATGAATGGAATCAATATGTATACAGAAAACTGTTGAATATAGCTTCAGAAAACGCTGGACAAATCTTGCAATTTTGTAATTTTTCATCAAATTTTGTTCAAATTTGTTATGTAAGTTTACAATGGGAAAATTTTTTATGAAATTCCAAGAAAATCATACAGAAAAGTTATCAATAATGTTATGATCACGTTCTCCAATAACTGTGTAACCGTAACGCCATGTTTATCTTCAAAAAATTATGGGCTAATGATTCCTCCATTCAAATTCATGCTTACCAAACAAAGTAATAAACTTCCCCCGTATGAATAATTTTGATACAGTTGCTACAAAATGATATTCGACCAATATATATACAACGCATTTTTTCAATCCTCCTACAAATCCTATTATTCGGAACAGGCGTTAAGAGAGATTGGAACATTGTTCTATACTAATTAAAGACGTCCTACAATTCGTTAGATGTAAACAAAACCTGTATAAAGAATAATCCAAACGAAAATTACCACAGGAATTCTCTTCTAAATTATATTTGTTGCATAATTTCACTTTTGAGATGTTCATAAAACACTTAGAACAATATACGATAAAACATGACCAATGACACAAATATTAACATATGTTTATTGCACCCATCAATATTGTATTATGGATATTCGACTATTGTACGTAGAGCAATATTGTAGAGGCTACGAAATAATATAATGTAATCTAATCATTTAATAATAGTCTTATTTAATTTATTTTACTCATTTCTCGTATACATGTTAAACATTTATTATCCCTGTCGGTCTTCAATTATTTGTAATGAAATTAGACAAATTTCTACATATGAATGGTATTCGTTGGATCATAATATAACAAAAAAATTATAATAAAAATTTTCCACTGAGTTGGTACAAATTTATGTCCAAATTGCAATGGACGCCAATACCGAAAGGGTTAATAACTGTTTAGTAAACGCAGTGTTTACCTATTGTCTTATCAGAATAATGTATTCTTATCATTATTAATACAATAGACCATAATTTATATATATTTCATTATGTTGTGAAATTCTAGAAAATTGAAGAAATTTTTGTTTTATGCAAAACATAATGCATTGAATTTTTAGAAAATTTGAATTTATAAAAATAATATTGCCATAACAATAATTTATTTTGTTCAAAAATTCTCTTCTGAACAATATGAAAATAAATATTTTTAAAAAAAGTCTCACTACGATGGAGTGAGTTGTGCCAAAGATGAACAAGTTATAGAAACAGACGGTTTGTAACTAAATTTGAAGAACACAAAAAAAAAGTGATAAAAAAAATCACAACAAAACGTGTTGTTATAAGTTTACAACTAAATTATTATACATTATTTAATTAATGTATTTATATACTCACAGAATCCCAATGAATTAATTTATCTGTTTCTATATCATTAACAAGTTTCCATAGTTTTAATAAAAATGGTGTTGGATTTGTTTCTTCTAATCCTTTTGAATCCATTTTTTTTTTGCTTTTTTATACTTTTATTTGTGGCTGTAATATTGTTATTTTGTTGCAATTTTTATTGTTAGATCATTATTTTATAATAATATAAATATTATAATAAAATAGAAAACAAAACTATTTATATGAAATATTTATTTATTTTTGTATTTGTTTGCTAATTGCCGATTTTCTTATATTTTATTTTTATTAACAAAAACAACTATATTGTAAAAATAAAAAAAATAATCGATTTACTTTGAATGCATTGCGTTTGGAATGGATAAATAAATATTCAATGTTAACTTAACGAATATGTTTCGATAGGTTTGATTCGTTTAAAATAATTGACATTGGTCAATTGTCATTATGTTTGTGTTGTTTGTTATACCTTGGTTACGTTTATACGCGCACATAACTAGAGCGCATAAAGCTTAGTATGGTGATGAAAACAAATCGCCATGCAGTTTGCTCGAGTTATCCAAACGTCAAATAATGACAATTGACAAATGCTAATCTTATGGTTGGTAAATTAATTAAAAAATAATCAAATATTTGCTTAAATAATAAATAAAATAGCTATATAATAAATAAATAAATAAATAAATAAAATGTAATAAAATATCACATATTTCAACCAACATTATCTGTCAAGAATGGTCAAGAAATAAAATGTAGCACAAGCTATGAGTGTATTAATTACTTCCCCGAAACAAAAAAAATGCTTCTGGCATATAATCGTCAGCTCGAGCTACGTGCGGACATAAACGTAGCCATATTGTTGAGAAAAAACAAGCACTAACGTAAAAATTGAACGTATATATAAAGGTTTTAAAATTTTAGCCACCTGGATAATCTTGACGTAAATAATATAATTTATTGTGAATTGCCTGAACTACAATTTTTGTTGCAATTTCGTATTCAAACCATTGTTTTGATTCTGGTATGGAAAAATTCGAATTTGTAATTATTCATTTTAGATCTTTGTTCCCGAACGTATGAATTACTTTGATATTGATTTTCATAGTATAAACCCAAACCAGTACCGAATATATAGATCCATTCTGCTTTTTCATTATATTCATTTTTCTGTTCGTGGAGTTAATATTTATTGATTTATTTCCGTTCAACTTTATACGCCACTGTCTTAGTCCTGCCACAATTTGGTTGATAGTCGTTTGAAGCTTCCCCAGTTTTGTTTATTATAATATTGGATATATACAAAAGGTCGGTTTTTCGGTTAAAATTACATGTTTATTTTAGCAAGTACAAAAAAGTGACACATTATTTAGAGTATGCTTTATCAGAAACCACACGCTTCGCTCGTCTTTCAGTTAATTTACAGATTCCTTGCCTGAAGCAGTTGTCGCGTCATTTGTAGCGATCCATTCGTCAAGTCAATTTTTTATACTTTCATCAGATGTGCGAATCATGCATCTTGAAGAGCTGACTGCATCGACCAGAATACATAGTAATTTGAAGAAGCAATGCGTCTGGCGAATATTTCGGTTGCGGGATGGAACTTCTCAGTTTTTGTTAGTTTTTAATGAAATTTGCTGCTTCCTGGGTCATCAAACAAAAAAAAAAAAAACACACACACACAATATAAAAAACACAAAATTAATGTAATTTTTAGTTCATTTTAATAAATACATAAATAAATATTTGAATTCTTCATATATCAATACACAACAACAAAATAATCGTCATCGGCCCCATAAAATATAATTTAATTACTCAGAATTACCAAGCATAATTTCCGTATGTGCCTGAATAGGATACATGTGCTACTGGTGCAGCATATGAATGGGCAATAGCTGGTGCGGCATATGTATGAGCAATTGGTGCTGCATATGCTTTAGCATAAGTTGTATGTGCTACAGCCGGTGCGGCATATGTGTGAGCAATTGGTGCTGCATAGGTTTTAGCATAAGTTGCATGTGCTACAGCTGGTGCTGCATATGTGTGTGCTACAGCTGGTGCGGCATATGTATGAGCAATTGGTGCTGCATAGGTTTTAGCATAAGTTGTATGTGCTACAGCTGGTGCGGCATATGTGTGAGCGATTGGTGCAGCATAAGTAGCATGAGCATAAGCTGGAGCAGCATAAGTTGAATGTGCAATAGCTGGTGTATAAACATTATTGGAAATACGTGTGTCAGCTTTACGTACACTGGAGAATGCTGTGTCTAAGGCTTTTGAATGATGGGCAACGGTACCGCCGAACGAACGAACTGTTGATTCATGTGATGATCCATATGTTGGTGATGAATAGGCATAAGCCGGTGCTAATCCATATGAATTATATACGTGGCTTACTGATGGTGCTGCAGAGTAAGCAATTTTTGTTGGTGGTGCTGCATAAGATAATACTGGTGCTGGTCCATGTACTGCATGACTGGCATAAGCAATTGGTTCACCGGCATACAAACCACCGGCATTTACAAATGCTACCAATGTTGAAATGAATACAATAACTTTTGTTGCCATTTTGATAATATTGTATATTTTTAGTTATGTTAAACTGAAGAGATAACTTAATAAACTGATACAATTTACAAAAAATTTCATCAATTTATAGCCCTTTAAAAATTTGCATTAATTATACTTAATAATATTAAGTAATTATGTGTGTGGGTTGAGAGGGAGAATCTTGAAATTACAATAATATATTTATTTAAAGGACGACCGACACACATTCACTTTTATTTCTTAAATTTAAAATTTTGTTTTATTTTGATAAGTAATTGAACTTTATTGAAATTTTTCTTTCATTTGAGAAGAGTGGTTTTTGTGCTGTAGTTGTTGTTGTTGTTGTAAATTTGTAGTAACTTGTTTTTATTAAGTTAATTCAATTGTAACAACAAACACCACACCACTGAAAATACATCAAAATTATTGTAAATGTAGTCTTTGGATGTTATCAACTCGAATATGTATATTTTTGCCATAAAATTAGTAGTGGACAGACATTTTAAACGTCTATAAAACATAGAACCTCTGCAGTTTTCCTTACGATGGTGCAACCTGGTTTCAATTAACCATTTCTTTAGTCTTTGTGAACGAATTTTTATACTTGTTGAACATAACCACTTTGAAAATTGCCTCATTTCCGACATCTGTTTGAAGTTCATCTGAAAAACATATCCACTTGTTTGAACAAATGCAATACAGTAACCTTCAACCTTCTATACTTGTCAAAGCATTGACATGCGATATGTGCCATAGTCTCCACGTCTACAAGCATCTGCCAAATGGATTGCCCATCCATCGCCGATAATACAAGAAACCGCTGAATGTCCAGTAACAACCGCTTTTCTAAGGATTCCTTTCTTCATGCTTAGAACCACGCTTGGTGCTATTTCCTGTAGAAAAATCTAAGAGCTAGTTTAGATAGCCTACATGCACTCATCCTGCCCCATAACGTTTTCGATGTTCACTGGCATAATATGGTTCCGGACTATAGAAAATTAACGCCGACCCTTTCTATGCAAGGTTGCCTGCCGTTTCATTTCCATCGATGTAGCCATCTTTATCCGTTCCATTCTTCTAGTCATCGCCTGGGTATCCAGTGCAATTAGAATTTTATTTCCCTGCGCACCCGACCAATCTCCAAATAATCCAAACCATTAAGGCTGACATACTGACAAGTGTTTTTGGTCAGGCTAAAATATATTGTTGAGACTTGTACCAAAACCACAACAATGTTAATAGAACAACGTCGCGAAAGCACAACCATTTGTTGAGTTCATTTTCGTGATAATGATGAAGTATCGATCACATTTTATGAAGACTATAATTCTATAATTGTTGAAACTTAAATAGTGAACATGTTTTAACAGGACAAGAATATGTATGGAGATTTTCAGATTTTAAATGCTATCCAAACACATGTGGGAAAATCAATTAAACAAACATTTGGACAAGTGAAACGGGAGGTGATATGATGATACATATGATAATCATATGTTACATATATTAAATATTTGATCAGATGGACCCTGATCTGCGTATAGAATTCACACTCCTGTTCTCCGATAATTTCATTGGCATATATGGAATAAGTCTATTGTTTAATAAAGTTATTCCTCTGTAGTTGTTACAATCCAATTTGTCATCCTTTTGTACAATGGACAGTTAATATCATTCTTCCACTCATTATTCCAAATCTTTACAATTTGCAGTTGATTTCACCATAATGTGAATTTCTACTAATTATATTTAAAGAGTTCAACTGGTAAGTGGTATCTGATTCAGGTGATTTTTTATTCTTGAGCTTTATAAATAACCTTCTTTACTTCGTGCAGTATTCTTGATGGTTCAGCTATAAATGACTGAGCAGGTGTCCATCTTCTACGGTATTTACCGGCGTATTTACATTTAATTGATTTTTAAAGTACTCAGCCCATCTTTTGAGGCGGCACCGTTTCTCTTGCGCTATAACCTGTCCAGCTATATTTTTGCATATAAAAACGGATTTTGTTTCTGTTTCGGCGACAACCCTTCGTTCCAGTTCTCGTTTTTTTTTTTCTAATAATCAATTTACTCTCAAAATTCCTCTTAAAGCGATAGTCTTCTGTAGTAGTTGTTGCAGCTTGCGTTTGCATTTTCAGTCTGATTGCAAACCGAGAATTTTCATATTAGTCATCAAACCACCCATTTTCCATCCGATAACCAGCCACTCCCAGAGAATCCAAAATGTTTCCGATATAGAATTAATAAAATTAATGCTGGCCAATTGGCGATATTATTTTTGTAGCCAAAATGACGTATTTCAAAATAGTACAAATATAATATGGAAACTTATGTATCAGTTCTGTGATCCGAAATTTACAAATGACGGTGTTATATTATTTTATTTTTAAATCGAATCGAGTTTAGTAAAGTTTAAAGTTTTTATTTTCTATTGTATTATATTTTTTAATTATATAAATTAATTAATTATAAATAAAAATTATAAATTATCAGACTGTGTGTGTAAAGCAAACCATGAGTGAAATAGCAGATAATATGATGACATGCGAAATGATGACAATCTATTACGATGATGCTGTGATTTTTAATATTGTAATCGTCTACCAAGCATAATTATAACCAAGTCCATTTGAATATGTCATATGGGCAACGGCTGGTGCTGCTGAATATGCAACACCTAAAAGTGCAGTCGGTGCAGCTATAGCTTTTGCAGTATAACCATGATTGTAAATTGCCGGCGCTGGACCCGAATATCCATGATAAATTGGTGCTGGAGCTGCTACAGCCGCTGGATAACCATGATATATTGATGCTGGTGCATGGGCTACACTATAACCTGGATTACTAACACGTACATCGGATTTACTAACCGATGAATATGGTGTATTAATTGTTTTTGATTGGGTTGCAATTTGACCTAAATTTCCGTATGTTCGATAAATATTTTGATTTTGACTTGTTATTGTTGGTAAATGATGTTGTCCATTAATTGTACCAATAATTATGAGTGCACAGATTAATGTAAACTGAATATAAATAAATATTAAATAATTAACTTGACTTAAATTCACACAACGCCAGCTTACTTACTTTCAACATTGTTCGGCTTTAATTTTTTGTAATTTTATATTGTACGATTTTTCTTGATGAAAAACTAATATTGAACTGTATCTAAAATGTAAAGTGAACAGACCTTTTATATGAAATTAAATTGCACTTGTCCGAATAATTATATGTTGTTTAGATTGTGTGTGTCTAGTCGTCTGAAACATTCTAAATTATACAAAAATATGCATCAAGTTGAAATTGTGTATCGCGTTAGTTTAGTTGTTGTAATACAATTTTTAAATGTATAAATGCGTTTTTTTAATAATTTATTCGCAAATTTGTATAAATATTTATAAATATTATCTATTGTGTGTTGATTAGGAAAAATAAGAGTAGGAACATTTATATTGTTGCCCTTTTGTTTAGTTTATATACCATAAAAGTGAGGTTGGGTTGAGAATTACGAATAGTTTTTTAATATTACATATTATTGAAAAGAAAAAGATTCACGTTCTTACCAAATTGCAATGTCTGGTGGTGGAGCACAACGCCGTTTCAATTGAATTGCATATTGTTCAATTTGGTTAATTGTTGCGTGTATGTACACATCGGAATTGATCGTTTCGATGTGAGTTAATAGTTCAAAATAAACAATATGTCTTTGTAATCCCACAAAACTGTTAACGTAACCTTCTTTTGATGTATAACTGCTTTAGATATGTTGTTTGCGCTGCTCCATATCTTTCTTGCTCCACGATCATTTTCGATTTACATTGTTGTTAACAATCCATTTGTCATCGCTAGTTATCATTTTGGATCATTTTCGCCAAATTTCATAAGCAAATCGTTGATGTAAATGCGTTGTGTTATAAGTGAATTTCTTTAAATTGATGAAGAATCCATATATTGATTTTGCTTTCGTATCCTAGTTGTTTTTTCAACGCTTTTTGATGTGATACATTTGGTTTCTCTAAACTCTCAAGTGGTGCGGTATGACGCGATCCGCATCGATTATTGCTTTGATTTGTTCACCATTCACCACCTGAACGTGTAGCATCTTTGAATGACAAATAGCCAAAACGAAATTTTGTAAACCATTGTTGACACTGCGATCCGCATCGATTATTGCTTTGATTTATTTGTTCACCATTCACCACCTGAACGTGTAGCATCTTTGAATGACAAATAGCCAAAACGAAATTTTGTAAACCATTGTTGACACTGTCGTTCTCTTAACACGGTGTCACCACACATCAGTTTTTGTGAACTTGTTGTTTCCTTCGTGGAAGTAAAATATAAATAATTTCATTTCAATATAAAATTCTCATAATTTTCTTATTTTAAAACATATATAGAATTAGGAAATAAAAGGTATCTGATACCTGAGGAATATTCTATAGTAGATCTTTTAATAACAAAAATATTTTCAACTTGCTGTCATTGCGGAAGTCCTGGAACGGTAATTAAAAAAAAGTATACCCTATTTTTAAAATTAATTCAATAAAGCTATGGTATTTTTTCATGTACACGCCAATGAAAATCGCCGTACGCATAGAATGATTTTGTATACGAGTACTTTTAAATAGATTTCTGAAAAATTAACATTAACAATGGCCGACCGATGGATTGACAACCGATTTTTATGAAATTTGTTCTAATTGAGATTATATAAAAAGTTTCTATTAAAATTCTGGAAAGATATGGAACAAGTGGTAATCCGATGGAGGACAATCTGGTAAATAAGAAGCATGCGGTAGAATTTCCCATTTAAGTTTTTCCAAAGTAATTTTGTACTGGTACTGGTACATTTGGTCGAGCGTTATCGTGCTCAAAAATCGCTTTACGTTGTTTGTTGGCTGCGGTATTGGACGATTCTCATTCGGCGCATGGTTCAAGTAGATCAATATTGTTGTTGGTAACTTACAGCAGTAATAGTTTCATTTGGTTTTAGCAGTTCATAGTACGCACCACGCTCATTTTTGATCCCACCAAATGCACAACATGCCCTTACTTTCATGAATGTTTGCAGGCGATGTTAATGGACGACCTGAATCAACCCATGATTTTTTGCGTTTTGTATTATTGTATACTATTTGATGCAAAAAATACTACCTTCGGTGCCTTGTGAGCAATTCGAATTGCAAACCATTCAACGATTTTCAATGTAGGTTTTATATTCAGTTCATGTGAGTCATCCATTTTCCTTCTTTTTTATTCCCATGGCATGTAAACTGCATGCTAATAACATTTATTGCTTCTGTAAGTTCTTTGAATGTCTGAGCGGAGTTTCCATCCAATATTTCTTACAATTCATCATCTTCGAACTTTTTTGACCTTTGCATGACGAGTATATAATTTGCTTATACACTGCCAATATACACTGCGTGAACGATGCCCAGCGGTCCGCCGTGAAGTAACATATAGTTTGATGATGATGAACGCCACGTCAGCTGTGCAATTGGCTAAGTAATTATCAGTCCACTCTCATTTCTTTATATATAATTACACTTTTATTTGATTGTTAAACATAGGCAACATTATTATGTAATAGTGGGACGATTATAAATAAATATTGAATTTATTTTTGAAATATTGTAAATAATGCGTATACAACGCACGCACACACACACACACACACACTCAAATATGACATTGGTTTTTCTTTTGCTAAATTTACCTGTACGAGTTTGTGATTGTTTATTATTTTCAGGTGCAGTATTAATGTGAACTAAATTAAATTATCTACATCTAAAAAATGCGCATTTTTGTTGTTGTTGGAGAAGGATAATAAATTTTCAATAAGTTTTATACTTTCGTTTGTGGAATTAATTACACAAAAAATATATTTAATTTTTATAATATAAAGTATCATTTCACTATACCGCGCGATACTGCACCTTCGGTATGTGCTAATTTTAAACATATAGGAAAACTGTGTTGTTATAGAAATTAAATTGATATTTATAATGACAAAAGAACTGTCCTGGAACGATTCTATAATTACGATGCTGGTGGTAATTTTTCTTTTCACAAATCAATTCGTTTTTGACGAACTCATATACTCACACAAAACCAACAACACTTATTTATTGAAATGCTAAATAATACTCTGTATTAATGGTCTACATAAACAACCGATTATCTTTATAAATAAGTTTCCGGGGAGTTGGTTATAGGTTAAAATTTGGATAAACAGTTTCTAATGCGACGTTTGATGGACTATGACAAGGACGACCTACATTATCAACATTATTTTTTAATTAAATATTGACAAAACAAGGAACGATTTTTACAAAATTGGGTCGTCAACTGTTAACGTATGCTGATGATATAAACTTAATGGGTCGAAATATGGTGACTGTCAAGGATCAAACAAGCTAGAATCGATTCTAGAGCTCAAAATGAATACAGACAAAGAATATGGTGGAATTTGAGATTAATATTGGAACAAATAATTTTGAAATTGTAAATACTTTCGTATATACTTGGAAAAGAGATGCCACGGGTTAAAAAAATGATTCCAATTGAAAACATTACAATGAGATCTAAAGTGCAAGCTGCTTAAAACCGCCGGCTGGCACAACTGATCTGGGCCACGTAAACGAAACATCAATCGAGTCAATGGCAGTGTCTCCAACAGAACCAAAGCCGAAAAAACTACGAAGTTTTCAATCATAAAAGAAGATGATGCTCATTGCGTTTTCATCGATTACAATGGCAATGTGCATCACGAAGTCGGAACTTCTTCCACAAGGTCAAAAACAGTTAATAAAGAATATTACCTATGGGCGTTATATGAAACTGTTTGCGTGAATCAATCCGTACAAACAAGACCAGAATTATGGAAAAACAATTCATATGGATATATTGCATTATGATAATGCACCGCATCACACAATGAACGGATTATTCGTGAATTTTTGGTCAAAACAATACAACAGTGCGACTTTTATCTATTCGATGAAGTTAAAAAACCATTTCAAGGAATACGTTATGAGAGTACTGAAGTCATACAATAAAAATTGCTGGAAACTTTAAAGACTAAATACGAAAGAAAGAGTACCAAAAGTGTTTAGAGAGCTGGATCAATGGTTGACATAGGTGCGTATAGCAGTTGATTGAAGGTACTGCGAAGGAGAACACTTAAAAAAATGATCAAGATTAATGTATTTAAAATTTTTTCAAATTTGAACATGCGTTAGCGTTAAAAAAAGAAATCGTAGCCCGTGTCATAATAAAATTATCAAGTTATTGTTATTAATTGTAGAATCTACTTTAATATTTATTATTGATAAAAATTAAATCACATATTCAAGTTTTCGATTTCAGTCAGTCAGTCAGTCAGTCAGTCGCATATATTTATTTATTATTTAATCGGTGTGTATGAAAAAAAAAAGAGGTAAGGAACATCAGCGAGGTGTACCACCACACCTATGTTATATGTTAAATATGCTACACTTATTTATGGTATGCACTATGTCTGTATGATGTGTACAGTAGGTGCTCAAATTATTAGCGACATAGTACTAAGATTATACACATCATAAAAACCATAAATTACTTAGGCAATACTAAATATTTATTATAATAAATACATTAATAAAAATCGAATAAAATTAATCTTGTTAGTATTTATAGTAATTGCCACCGGTGTTGTGATGCAATTCTTTCTCCTCACAGTTTCAATCAACTGGCGCTTGGTGGTGATCATTTTGTCAGCGATCGCCCGTTCGGTGAGTTTCCACATTCGTGCGTTCATAGCATGGCATGGGTTCCTTGGCCTCAATAATTTGAGCATCTGCTGTGTATGTACTGTGTCTGTATGAAATGTATGTTATGTAAGTTTGATTACATTATATTGAAATTATTAAAAAGTTTTATTTCTCTCATTTATAACTGGAGTAATGTGAATTACATTTAAATTTATAATATTGATTTTAATTACATATAAATAATTTATTTAATTTAATAACAAGACAATGGATTGAGTTTATAATAAAATATATACACGTGAGCCGGTTGATAATTTCGGTGAAAAATCTATAAAGTTGCATTATAAATACAAAAAATTGGTAATTGATCAAACTGTAAAATGACTTGTCATGTCTCTGATTCTTCTCAAACGCATCAATTGTATATAGGCGATAGCAATCTTTTGTGATAGTTTCATTATGGACTTTAGGAGCCTATATTACACTACACCCGAACAAATACCATCATCAAATTTGCATCAGTTTGCAACCATTATTATTCGGCTTTGTCGTCGATGTTTATACTACACCATGATTTTCTACATTGCTAGTTATGGCAGTCTATTCATTTTTCATCACCAGTCCATTTAATAGCGGAAGACCCAAAAAAAATTTCCGGCATAATTGAATGTTGGAAAAAAACCTGTGAAGCGGCCAAAAGTGAAAGTGTAAACGTTCATTGAGAAACCGAAACACATTGATACCATAATATATAGTGTAATTCGCTTAATTGAGATAGGATATTGATGGAATCTTCCATACCGTCTCCAAATCGTAAGAATTTCTCATAAATCATAGTATTAGTTAGTGATTTAATAATTTTTTGAGTATTTTTTAAAGCATTAATAGAATTCATAATAAAAAAAAGTTCCGCCATTTCGTCATTCCGGTTTTTTTTGTTTCCATGAAGGAAACAACACATCACAAGCTCACAAAAAATTATGTGCTGCCTGTGCTGTATGGTTAGAAAATCTTAAAAAACCGACAGTGTTAAAATTTGATTGATAATTTCTCGCAGCCAAAGATGAACAATGTTCCGATGTTGTTCAGTTGAAATTGATGACGACCAAACCAAAGCAATAATCGTCGATGAGGATCGTCTTAGCACAACACGTGAACTTGTAGAGAAGCTAGATGTATCAGATTTAGGCATTGTAAAGAGTTTAAAACAACTTGGCCAAGAAAATAAAACTCCATTTATGGATTCCTGAGATATGAGAATGTAATGTAATTGATTTAACACAACGTATTAACATCTGCGATTTGATTATGAAATGTAACGAAAATGATCCATTTTTGAAACGATTGATTGCTGACGATGCGCAATAACTAACTAAATCGAACAATGTAATCCAATTGTTGTGTCCCACCATGACAACGCAACGCCACCCACATCTTTGATCACTCGCCCAAAAATATTCCACCTTGGTTTGGGAATTGTGTTGACACATCCACAATATTGCCCTTATTTTGGGTCATCTGATTATCATTTATTTCGATGCAAAATTTTTTTTGATTGCTAAGAATTTCAATTTAATATTTTTTAACGATACGGATCAGAAGTTTTATGAGCATGGAATTATGATGGTGCCTAAAAGACGGCAATATAGGTCATTGAATATAATGAACAATCCATTTCTATATAAAGTTATTTATTTAACGTGATCAAAATGTCATGGCTGAACTTTATCAATCTCAAGTGAACAATTTACATGATGCATTGGCCGGAAAAAAAGCATTTACAGGCCAAGCAAAGCGATCAGTCATATTGTTTTATACCAACGCCCGACCAAACACAACAAAACGCAACCAGGATCTTCAAGTTGGGCTGAGGAGTTCTACTGCATGCAGCGTATTCTCCACACTTGGTTAAACTAAACTGCTGTTTAGTTAGATTGATGCAGTCTTTTTTGGCTGACCAGCTGTTCTCGAAATTCGCCTTTGCCCGTAAATGACTCGATTACTATTTTGCCACCAAACAATCAAGTTTCTATCGTGAGGGCGTCCATCAACTACCACATAGATGACCAAAAACGCTATGTTTCCTGTTATACACCTGTCTGGGTGGGTAGTCTTAACTCAAACCCTTCATCCATAAATAAATAAAATTACCACGGTCAATGCAGTCAGTACTTTCTGACTTGCACACTTCACTTCATACGACGATATCAAAAAATTGTTTGTTGACTTGATGATTTGGATGGCATCAAAGGATAACAACTCTTCAGATGCTCGAAAGCTGATCAAAAGTTGCCATTAAAATATCACGTATTATTTATTTAAAATATATTGATTTTTTAACACACATAAAAGTAGCCAGATTTCAAAGTAAACATCCAATAGTTATTAAATTATGAGATGTTATTTTTCGAAATACTTGAAATTATAACAATTTTCAATTAAATTTTATTTCATTTTAGTCCGGCGAGTATTATATTTTGTAAAGCAATTATTGAAGGTCATCGTTTTGTCTTCTGTGTGTTTACGCACACCATTACCTTATGCAATTCATTTCTTTAATTTATGAATGCCAATATACTCGCTAGCTAAGTATAATTAAACACAGGGTGTTCGCCGGGAAGGTTTATTACCTGCAGTAAATCCATTGTAACATTGACTGTTGTATGTGAAGTTGCACGCACCGTCTTGTTGGGACCACATGTTATCATCATCACCGAAAGCACAGTATCTCAGTAAATCTCAACGGAGATTTCCGTCACACTCCACGTATAATGTCAATATCAATGTAAGTTTTCAGAAAAAAGCTTGCTTTTTAAATCATGTGGCGGACTAAAATGTACCCCGAACTTCACTCGTATAATTAATGTAAATCTAAAGAGCAAACGGCTCGCTTAAGTAATACAAAAACTAATCACAAAAATGCATTTTCATTGGTAGTTTAACTTAGTTTTGAGAATTGATTTTGGTTGGATTTAGCCTTAGTTTTAATACAGATATTTTGATGTTCATTACGACCATTTGAAAACTATGAAATTGGTCAACATAACATCATTTTTTAGTACAACTCATAATGGAACGAAATAAACATCACTTCCGAAACATATTACTGCGTATATTACTTCGATATGAAGAAATCAGCATCTGCACCTCAAATAAACATCTGTGATACTTATGCTAACTCGGTTCACATCCACCAAAACATGTGAATACTAGTTTAGAAAATTCAAAAGTGATGATTTTGATGTTGAACACACAGAGAACGCTAAGCTCAACAGAAAAACAAGTTCGAAGATGATGAATTGCAAGTAAAATTCCGCTCAGAAATTAAAAGAACCGACCCAAGCATTAAATATCACTCAAGCAACTATATGTAAATTTCATGGGAAACAAAACGGAAGGAAAGTGTGTGCCACATGAACTGCGACAGAAAGCAACATTGAACATCGTTGAATGGTTTGAAATTCGCTTTGTTTACAACGCACCAAAGATGGCATTTTTTGCATCAAATAGTAACTGTTGATGAAACTAGTGGAACTACTACAATAACCCAAAATTAAAAAAATAGTGAGATTACCCACCGGCCGACCATCAACATCGACGCCAAAACGAAACATTCATTGAAGTAAGAGTATGTTGTTCATTTGGTGCTGGAATCAAAAAGAAGTGGCCATGTGTACTATGAACAGGCTAAAACCAAATGAAACTATTACTGCTGTACGTTACCAACAACAGCATTGATCAACTTGAACCATGCGCCGAATGTGAATCGTCCAATATCTGTCAACAAACAATGTAAAGTGATTTTGTGGCACAATAACGTTCTACCACATGTTGTAAAACCAGTACAAAATTACGTTGGAAAAATTTAAATGGGACATTCTACTGCATCCTTCTTATTTACCAGATTCTCCTCCATCGGATTACAACAAACAATAAAGAATTATTTAATTGTATTCGAATTTTTGTCTGTATGGTTCGGACAAAAAACCAAAATGTAACTATAAATATGAGTATAAGTTAAAAATAATAACATCCATGTACTTGATGGTACATGAGTGGTTTACGTATACATACACAATTAAAAGATAAAAATTAATTAAATAAATAGGTGGTGGTGTGCGTGCGGTGTCGACAAATATCTTATGATCTTTTGTGCACTATTTTCAATGTTATGTAATTGTTTTTAGTTATCATTAAATAAGATTATACAAGGAAAAAATTAAACAAAAACAAGTGACATTTAAACAAATTATAATTGCGTACGAGTATTAATGTAAAATAAACCATATTTTGATCTCAATATTATGGTGCAGCAGTATTGTATAGGTGATTAAAATTAATATCTTAAAAATTGGTATTGTATTATATGTTCAGTGGCGTGTATAAAGTATATTCCGAGTCGCTACCAGCAACCATGATGACAGAGGGAAAAATAAATAAACTTAGACCATCGTTGGTGAGAGAAACGGGAAGGGAACAGTTCGTACACCAACAGTTTCTCGTTCGGTGGCGGCAAGATTCTATTTATAATACCGTTCAATTTTCTCTGCACGCATGCTATATTTATTTCAAATTCGATATAATATCAATGACACCCACTCCGAGATTATTTTCTAGATTTTGAATTGTTCATAATCATTCTGAGCATTTGCCGGAGTTGTGGGATATAAAAAGCGCCCGTCATTGAAATGCAATTTAGTCGTTGCATTCCATCTAATTGTTTCAAGCTAAGCCTTGCCCATGAAACTGTATAGATCAATAGCATATGAATGCCGTGTCAATCCAGTGAATCGATTTTAGGGATAAACCACAAGTGATACCACCATTCGACATTGCATAAAATAGCTAGAATTGGTTTGCGAATTAAATGTAACTAATTCGCATCCAAACTTACTATCCAACATTATCCCAATTGGTATTTAAGATATGAACAGCACTTAATGTGACACCTATTTCTTTAAACGTGATGGAACTAAAAATAAATCCTTTTTATTATCGTTCTATTTTATAAATAAAACATTATTGGTTTTAGCACATTTTATGGATACCATTTTTACATCAACTGCGGTCATTTCAGTGAGAACCGTGTATTTAAAAAGATTCATAAGTAGGTACCAAGTTCATTTGCAAAATTAACTGCATATAGGCTTGAGTGTATACAACACCATATTTGTTGAGATTGACTTCATCCGTCAGTATATCGTAAAAGTCATATTACATTTGGTGGCGCTTATTGGGCCTACCTACCAAACATTCAGCTAAGTTGGTAAATTACTCCGAATGCGGGAGCATATATAGCAATTCACCATTTGTACTGGAATTAACGAAATGTATAGATGTTTCCGTAATTCCATTATATGTATATCGGTGATTAGTTCATAATGATGTGTGTGCAGACAATCTTTGAATAGCTTCCAACATCATATTTTCAAAGCTATACGTTTTTTTTTTTTTATTCCATAAACGAACAACTGAAAAATTTCAGTATTAAAATAAATACTTAAACATTTCCCATGTAAATAACTGGCAATGAACCAGCATTTATATCGAGAATGATTAACATAAGGGCTATGCCACCACGCTACTGCACCAATGATAACCACAAAAGCAATGCTAATACAACCTCTTACCGATCACAACACCAAATCCTAACATTAAAGCAAATTCCTTAACCTTTAGCGTTCGCTCCATTCGATTTTACCAAATGATGTACATCAACAACCTCAGTGAATTTACACTTTTGATAGGAGAACTGTATAGACCCTGCGGATGTATATTTTGTTTTTAAATTGATTTTGTAAAAGTCTTTCCAGTATTTATAGCATAAGTTTTCTATTGAATTTGATTCATTGTAAGTATCAGTATCTCACCAAAGGAATAAATTCTATTAAAATTCCACCAGAAATCTTCCGCATTTGCATATACAGTACAAGACATTCTTTGAAGTCCATACAATTTATGGCGCCTTGGAGATGGTTTGTTTATATGTTCAGTTCTCCGTATTTCCATGAGTTCAGCAAATTTAACAGCCCTTTAGTAAATAATTGCCAATTTTGTCGCTATATGAGATTACGATGCGATTTCTGTAATTAATAACGTAGACATAAGAGTTATGGCTATCACCGGCGTGGTCTAATGACGTTATCTGATTTGATCATATTTTTATGTTCCGAAGATCAAAGTTTAAAATCGATAACTTCACGTCTTCTTTTTGTAGCAAAGTTCATTATATGGAAGTATTTAACAATATTTTCTACCAAATTGATCCGTCGTCGTATGGCAAATAAGCCGGTACAAAAATAACCCTATGTTTTACTATTTCAGTTGTAGAGATTACGAACATCACGGTAACGATCACTAAATATATCTTACGTTCTTATTTGGAAGGCATCAGAGTGACATGATCTAATTGTTTCATTATAGATGACCGCGTCAGAATAGAACCACAATTTGTATTAATACTAATGTAATATAAAGTTACTAACGAACCTTAAAAAAATTGTATATTTCAGAATGGTTGCGATTTTAATGTCATCAATCATCAACCATGCTGTGACATATCTTCGGGTATTGATGATGATATTGTGAGTGTGCTCTGCGGTGGAAATATAAATCACGCATAACATTGATAATTTAACCGCATTTCTCAATTTAAAAAAGGTTACAAAAATATAATACCAAAACGGGTGCGATGTTATGCATTCACCCAAAATATTTATTCGGCACGTCACTTATGTTTCCATTACAATATTTTATGAGTGCCCCCGAATATAAATTAAAATAAAAGCAATTTGTATTGTGGACTGTATAAATTTTATAATTGATCTGTGTATAACAACAGAAGGACGAACGTAAATATAACACTCGCTCATGCACCGCATTATATAACAAACAAGTAATTTAAATATACAAAAATAATGTTGAAGAACAGGTTCCAAAAAATGTTTACGATAAATAAATCAATTGAGAGTGAGAGTGCGCGTGAAGATTAAAATTAACAACAATAAAAAGGTACTAAATATTAATATTTTCAATTTAATCCTCTTTTTTTTCCTTTGTTCTCGTGCATAGATACATTTATTTTTAATTTTTCAATTCTGTTCAAGGTGGTCAAGATATATTAAAGCAATTATATTTTTATATAGGTTTTGTTAAATACCGACCTATTGAATTATTGCCATTGTGTCAGCGTCTGATGCAAATGTATCAATAAATGAATTATGAATAATTTTTATTGTTTATGTTTTATGATGATGCCGGTGCATCGTGATCGGAATGAGTGCCAAATAGATTGAATTTATATAAGTAGTTCAGCGCATATCGAATCGTATATAATCATTTAAGTTTACTATACGGATTGGTTGTAGTTGTAAAGACCACCAAGCCATCGTTCGGCTATCCATTGTCTATATCGTCCTTTCAGCATCTGTTTGAAAGGTCTCTTTGAATAGGTGAACTCCCGTAATCCTAAACCTTTTGGTACATTAATCCGGGTATTGATATATTTCTACATATATATCTTTTGATTGTACGCCCATCTGTCAGATAGACGAAACCCAAAATTATCATGTTCTTTGACAATTGTCCAGCAATTCCCTAAGCGTTGCTTCGAACACCCCCTCCCTCTCTCGGTATTTAAATAAAAAACTTAAGAGCTAATTTAGATTGTCTACGCATCTTTTTATGTTTCTGCAATGTTTCCCATATTACTCCATGATTCATATTTAGATTTGATCCATTACCCCATACATACATATATCAATGGCAGAGTACGGTTCTGGACCAATGAATGTTAAGATTCACCCGATTTTTGCTATCCCATCCGCTTTTTATTTGCAACGCTCCACATATGTGTGTACTCTTACCCAAACCAGGTTGAGCTCACTCGGAGTCGTCTGTCCTGTTTAGTTTTTGAATAAGAATTTTGTTTCTGTGCAACCAACCTGTATAAATTCTTACAGTTTGATGTCATGCACCTTCCGGTACCATCCTGAAGGCAGAGTAGTTGCCACCATCTTTGAAACAAACAGATCCAGCGGTAACAGCTTCAGTAACACTTTCATCGCAGTGGTTGCTGTGACGTGGAAGGTATCAGTTATTGACGCAGTAGCTAAACTTCAGTGCATTGTCCTTACGGTACAAGTCTGCCCCACCTAAGTTCGTATACCCCTAATATATTGCAATGTTTACCCAAAGTACCTATATTCCAGATCTACATATAGCTAATGTACTCCTGAAACGCTCAAATCGGATTTAAAAACCTTCAAAGGAACAAACTGCACACTATATCGTTCTTAAATTTAATTCGATGCACATTTATTTCCCCACACCAGTTGATTAAGAAGATCTATTTGAGTTCTGTTTATTGATCTCGGAGATATTCTCCATCTCCGCATAGAAGTGTTTCGCTATCGTAGAAACATCCTTATTTATCTTTCTTTTGTCTTTATATTATATTTAAATGTTTCTCACAGTATGTTTAAAAATTGTCCTCACCTTTTTCTTTAGTTCTCCGCGTACGCTATACACACCACCTACGCCGTGTAGGATATATGGTACAGTTCTTTCATGACCTTCGAAATGCATTTAATCGCCAAATGAAAAACATTTCAACTGTATATCTCCACATATCCAATAGTTTTCGGTATTGCTTTATTAGCATCGCCACACACAGTCTTTGAACCGTCTGTTCAGCTATCGATTCTACCGAAGTGAAAGTCCTACCACCCCATTAGCAGACTTTCTTTTCAGAGATCCTCTGTTTCGGTATCACCGCTTATAGCAAGACTTTTATGTGTATCTCCTTTTCATGCATATTTGCACTGCATTATCAATGACAAAGATTGTCCAATAAGTTAATTCAAACAGAGAAGAACTTGCAGAAGTATTAAATTTTGACAGTTAAACTGTTTTGAAACGATTACAATAAGAATGTTATGTTAGCCTCGAAATGACCTATTATATGTGCATTACGAATCCGAAGCATTGTCAAATTTAAGTACAGAACTCTAATTTTAGAATATTCAAGATATGAAATTAAAGCAATTTATTTTGGAAATAAGTAAGAAATAATATAATTAAATGAAAACAATACATTTTTATTCACAAATATTTTTATTTAAATTATTTTAATAAATACTTTACAATCATCATTGGAGACCCCAAACTTAAATAATAAGATAATTACCAAGCATAATTACCATATGTACCTGAGTATGAGACATGAGCTACTGGCGCAGCATATGAATGTGAAACAGCTGGTGCAGCATAAGCAGAATGTGCATAAGATGGTGCAGCATATGTATGAGCAATTGGTGCTGCATAGGTTTTAGCATAAGTTGCATGTGCTACAGCTGGTGCAGCATATGTGTGTGCTACAGCTGGTGCTGCATATGTGTGAGCGATTGGTGCAGAATAAGTAGCATGAGCATAAGCTGGAGCAGCATAAGTTGAATGTGCAATAGCTGGTGTATAAACATTATTGGAAATACGTGTGTCAGCTTTACGTACACTGGAGAATGCTGTGTCTAAGGCTTTTGAATGATGGGCAACGGTACCGCCGAACGAACGAACTGTTGATTCATGGGATGATCCATATGTTGGTGATGAATAGGCATAAGCCGGTGCTAATCCATATGAATTATATACGTGGCTTACTGATGGAGCTGCAGAGTAAGCAATTTTTGTTGGTGGTGCTGCATAAGATAATACTGGTGCTGGTCCATGTACTGCATGACTGGCATAAGCAATTGGTTCACCGGCATACAAACCACCGGCATTTACAAATGCCACCAATGTTGAAATGAATACAATAATTTTTGTTGCCATTTTATATAATTTTAATTTGTGTATTTACTCGTCGGTAGGCGATGCTTTATTGGACTGATACAATTTTCAATTATAATTTGCATTTTTATACTAAATTATTTTTTACGAATCATATGAAATTTTTGGTTAATGTTAACAAAAAAAACAACATTCACTTTTTGTTTATTGTTTTGAGAATTATAAATTCTCTCGCATTTCTTCTTTTATTACACGCAGAAATTCTGTACCAAAAATATTGAATGAATTATTTAATTTCAAACATTTAACATGGCATTGAAAATATAAAAGGATTCAGAACAATACGTTAATTTATTTTCATTGTTACAGATGTTCGAAACCTTCGCGTCATATTTTACTATTTATTGATATACTAAACCAGAAAAGTGCACCAGAAATACTAATAATAATTAGCATAATACAATATTTGTGAGCAACATTAGTGACGTCCATCAATTAATGTATGATCAATTTGATTATTTATTCTACCATCTGAAGACCGCCTCGTTATTTTATAATTATCCTTTTGTGGGAATTATGTACTACTAACTAATGACAATATTTTTAGACATAACGAAATCAAATCAATGGCAGCCCATTTTCATTCTTTGTTTCATTGACGCTGTGTGACTTGGATTATTTATTGTTTTCTATTCCACCGTAGACATTTCAACCTTCAGCGCATCAGTTTTTTCTTCAGTATGTCGAAAAATTATGTTCTTTCACATAGTGTACAAATGCATCCATCAATCGGATTAGAAGCAATTACTGAATTTCTTGCATTACCAAAAACTATCGTTGGCGTTTATTTGCTCCGATTCAAAGCCGAGTTTGTATAGTACATAAATAGTTGTTTTTCCGAAGTTGACACCATATTGTCCCACCTACTTAATCATACTGTAAATACGATGTGCATTTACAGGCGTATAATTCAACTCTATCGAAAAAAGTTATAGTGGCGGTGCTGACTCGTCTTGACGCTGCTTAATCATTGAATAATTAAGTAAGAGTTAAGTTGGTACTGTTTTTATACAGTTCTACCTAGCAATTTCACTACACAACTGCTGCCACATTGTCCGCGGCTACTTAATTGTTATACTTGTATCAAATCCGTTGCAAGCCATACCACTATCCGTAACATTGTGCAGCTGTAGCTTTGCAATAATATGCTATACCCAATATAACTACCGGATAAATAAGAGGATAAAATCGTTTACATTTACTGGCAAATCTTAAGAATATGGTGGATGAAGAAGTAATTCAAAAACGTAACACGTGTAATAATATGGCTATTTCTGATTTGTGATCAAGCGCATTAAAAAAATTAATCGGTCCACATTCTTTTCTAAATATTAAATATTTCTTGTGCACTTCTCTGTGTACATATTTAATAAATAGTAAAATATGACGCGAAGGTTTCGAACATCTGTAACAATGAAAATTAATTAACGTTTTGTTCTGAATCCTTTTATATTTTCAATGCCATGTTAAATTTTTGAAATTAAATAATTCATTCAATATTTTTGGTACAGAATTTCTGCGTGTAATAAAAGAAGAAATGCGAGAGAATTTATAAATCTCAAAACAATAAACAAAAAGTGAATGTTGTTTTTTTTGTTAACATTAACCAAAAATTTCATATAATTCGTAAAAAATAATTTAGTATAAAAATGCAAATTATAATTGAAAATTGTATCAGTCCAATAAAGCATCGCCTACCGACGAGTAAATACACAAATTAAAATTATATAAAATGGCAACAAAAATTATTGTATTCATTTCAACATTGGTGGCATTTGTAAATGCCGGTGGTTTGTATGCCGGTGAACCAATTGCTTATGCCAGTCATGCAGTACATGGACCAGCACCAGTATTATCTTATGCAGCACCACCAACAAAAATTGCTTACTCTGCAGCTCCATCAGTAAGCCACGTATATAATTCATATGGATTAGCACCAGCTTATGCCTATTCATCACCAACATATGGATCATCACATGAATCAACAGTTCGTTCGTTCGGCGGTACCGTTGCCCATCATTCAAAAGCCTTAGACACAGCATTCTCCAGTGTACGTAAAGCTGACACACGTATTTCCAATAATGTTTATACACCAGCTATTGCACATTCAACTTATGCTGCTCCAGCTTATGCTCATGCTACTTATGCTGCACCAATCGCTCACACATATACTGCACCAGCTGTAGCACACACATATGCTGCACCAGCTGTAGCACACACATATGCCGCACCAGCTGTAGCACATGCAACTTATGCTAAAACCTATGCAGCACCAATTGCTCATACATATGCTGCACCATCGTATGCACATTCTGCTTATGCCGCACCAGCTGTTTCACATTCATATGCTGCGCCAGTAGCTCATGTCTCATACTCAGGTACATATGGTAATTATGCTTGGTAATTATCTTATTATTTAAGTTTGGGGTTTTGCGATGATGATTGTAAAGTATTTATTAAAATAATTTAAATAAAAATATTATTGAATAAAATTATTTACTTTTACTTGGTTACAGCATCGTATTAAAACCCCTAGTCTGAGGCTCCTCCAACACGCTTCTTTTACCCGACCTATTTGTCTTCCATTACCGAATTTTATGTATCTTAATATAATAGTTTACCGTATCTAGCTATCTAGCCTTAGCCCTTCTGGATTACTATTCAACAGTTTTTTTTGGCACACACCAAACACAATTTGCGTCTATTCCGAAATTTAATCTTTGCCACCAATCACTTTGTTTTATGTCAATCCTTCGTGCAAAACCGTGTATTAATTGTTTCTGGTTCTGTGTCATTCATTATTTCGCCGATCGATCCATTTCGTTGTAATGTTTTTAATCGGAATAATTTTTTTAGCCGGAAAAAGGACCTGTTGCCAATTGCTACCATGCGTGACGAATTTTCTCTACAGTTTTTTTTGAATACCAGATGATTTATTATTCTTGAGCTTTAGAATAACACTCTTTACTTAGTGTATTGATGATTCAGATATAATGTCTGAGCAGTTTGATATTGCACAATTTCCGCGGTATTAACTGACGTGTTCACATTTAATAGATTAAAGAATTCGGCCTATCTCAAAAAAACGGCAACTTTCCTCTTGCGCTATAGCTTGTCTATCTATTTTTATGCACAAAAACGGTTGTTGAGATTATCATTGTTTCTGTTGATCTCCATTTCGAAATAAACCCATCGGTCCAGTTCTCGTTATAGAATTTTCAGTCTGGATACATTTTTTACATCCGAAGCATTTCCACATTCTTCATCAAACCTCTCATTTTTAACTATAACACCCCTTTTCAATATCCGCTATTGAGGCACTTGCAACGCATGCTTTTAATTTGTTCCACTTACTATTTTAATTATGCTGCTGGATATCTGTAACAATCCGTTGTTCTATTGCATCCATGTAGAATTGTTTTACCGGCGTCTGTTCAAGCCGTTCGACTGTCCATCTTGTCCTTACAGGTTGTGTATTATTTATGGCTGCAATTCTTGCTCTTAATACTACCCTAATTAGATAATGATCCGAGTAAATGTTCAAACCACAATTTCGAACATCCATTATACATTATAACAGTGACGTCCATCAATTAATATATGATCCCCTCGTTATTTTAAGAATATCGTTATGTGGGAAGTATGTACTACTAATGACAATGTATTTTGACATGGCGAATAAGTGGGCATTTAGAAAACTTGAAGGGAGTATATATGGTCAATGCTTATATTACGAAAGAATTAATTGATTAGTTGATTCAATGATGACGAAGGAAGATTTTTCAGTGCAAATCTTATGGAATCTCTCTCTGCGCCACAGACCCAATTCTTGATTTATCGATATCAAAATCTGACGCCCAAAATTGGATGGCACATTTCAGAATAGGCACCAAGATAAAAGAGAAGAATGCCCTTAAATAATATAAAGATCATCACATTAACTATCCTCACGAATGACAAAACCCATTGTGTAAACTTTAAATTCACCTATCCCGTAGACCAGTTAAAATTGGGTGAATTATTGGCTTCGGTATTCCAATCTTCATTTCCATAAATCTTGCTGAAGATTTCTTAGAAATTTTCACGAAATCACGCACTTTTCAATTTTTTGTTCAGTACATTACTTCAGATGGTCGAACTGGACGTTCATCATAATTTATAGCATCTCTGCCTTCTGCGAATCCTTTTTATCATCTAAAAATTTGTGCCTTTGATATAAAATTATCATCGATCATAGGCAATTTTAAACAAATCATAATTTTGAGTAGTATTTTTACCAATTTTAAAACAAAATATAATGTTGGTTCTTTGTTTTTTTGTATTCATTTTTCGACCGATGCCGGAAAAAAAACTGTAACCGCTGTAACTTTATGTGTTGTATTTTCGTTTTTGTACTGAATGTAATGTCATGAAATGTTGACGGTTTGTTGAGGAACGTTCACAAAACATAATCAGAAAAAAAAACTAAGAGGTAACGCTACTAGTTCTATGGTTTACATAGCCATTCCGGTTTATTGTGGGACAGAGGGTGTACCAGTAGGTAAACAATTAAACCTATAAATCAATCTAAAAAAGTATAAGAAATAATTAAATGCCCACAATTTTAATTCATTAACATTTTTATTTAAATTATTTTAATAAATACTTTACAATCATCATCGGAAACCCCAAACTTAAATAATAAGATAATTACCAAGCATAATTACCATATGTACCTGAGTATGAGACATGAGCTACTGGCGCAGCATATGAATGTGAAACAGCTGGTGCAGCATAAGCAGAATGTGCATACGATGGTGCGGCATATGCATGAGCAATTGGTGCTGCATAGGTTTTAGCATAAGTTGCATGTGCTACAGCTGGTGCGGCATATGTGTGTGCTACAGCTGGTGCAGCATATGTGTGTGCTACAGCTGGTGCGGCATATGTGTGAGCGATTGGTGCAGCATAAGTAGCATGAGCATAAGCTGGAGCAGCATAAGTTGAATGTGCAATAGCTGGTGTATAAACATTATTGGAAATACGTGTGTCAGCTTTACGTACACTGGAGAATGCTGTGTCTAAGGCTTTTGAATGATGGGCAACGGTACCGCCGAACGAACGAACTGTCGATTCATGTGATGATCCATATGTTGGTGATGAATAGGCATAAGCCGGTGCTAATCCATATGAATTATATACATGGCTTACTGATGGTGCTGCAGAGTAAGCAATTTTTGTTGGTGGTGCTGCATAAGATAATACTGGTGCTGGTCCATGTACTGCATGACTGGCATAAGCAATTGGTTCACCGGCATACAAACCACCGGCATTTACAAATGCCACCAATGTTGAAATGAATACAATCAATTTTGTTGCCATTTTATATAATTTTAATTTGTGTCTTTACTCGTCGGTAGGCGATGCTTTATTGGACTGATACAATTTTCAATTATAATTTGCATTTTTATACCAAATTTTAAGTATAATTATAAAAACAACAATCACTTTTCTTTATGAATTTAAATAAATTGATTCTGTTTTTAAAAATAAATCGTGTTCAAGACATTTTTTGATTATTTTTAAGTAGCTTGACATTGAAATCAGGATTTTATTATTTACACATTTTTCATTTTAACACTGATCTCATCCATCATAAGTATTTTATTATTATATAACTTTAACCTTATCTCCATTTATGATTGATATATTACAATATTACAATTGTATTGAATATTCATATGTTTCAAGCAAACAAACAATGACATTTTTCCTATATATTATCTTTATTGGTAGGTATGTGGCATAGTTCACCGTCTTTCACTGGCTGGATTGCAGTATATTTGAAGCCATATGGTTGCGATATATTACATCCTTCTACGTAGAGCTCGTTGTTGTGGCTTGAAAATTTGATATTTTAAATGTTTTAAGTTATTTACAAGTTGTCGTTTTTGTTTAAATACCATAATCATCGTCATCATAAAATTACAAAGAGCAAAGAACATCAATAACAGACGCCATATTGTTCTAATTTTAACCAAAAACATTCATCTATGAACCTTCGACCTCGGCAATTACAGATATGCACCTACCGCATGTAGACACTGTACACTGTACATCCTCTAGTAAAATCGACCATAATCTTCCTCAAAGAATCCTCATTTTCGCCGAATGATTTTTGCACTTCGTCCAAAGTTCCTCATTTCCAATTGTTTCCAAAGGTCATCGAACACGAAGAATTGTTCGAAAGCACTTATTTACAAAAACTTATAGGTGAGGTATAGGGAAATGTTCGTAAGCGTATTATAAGACACTTTCGCCATTTGTATCAAAAACTCGCATTTTGCAACGATAGATGTTATTAGCATGTTAGAAGTTACCCCGCCATTGAATATTCTATATTATTTCGTATATTCTTTCCGCACCACCATCAGGCATTTGATAGCCTTCAGTTACTAACCAGTCACCAGCAACGTTTGCTCGAGTTTGGCAAATATAGCCAATGAGTAGAAAAATAAATATTTAGAAAAATTATCTTAAACGTTATTATTAATATCCATGTCAACGATGGCCTTAAATCAATTCAACTCAATTTTTTGCATAGTAACAAGGTCTGTTAAAGATGTCAAATTTTAACTTAACCATAATTTAACTCCAAATCAATCTGTTTATCTTATCTACCATACGATTCGCTGAATATGTTGCCAAGATATCTTATGGTAAATCTACAATATATTTATACTGGCATGAAAACCCTCAATATAGATAATGAACCAACTTTTGTTAAAAAAACAACCAGACTTGAGGTTAAGGACATTAATCTTTGCTCTTTTAACACTGCAAATATATGATTAAAGATTGACATATTACAAATCAGGCGACTGCATAAGACCTTAGGTTTCATTCTGATATGATATAAAGTCACCGACCCACGAACCGTACCGGAAATCCCAAAAGAACGAATTGGCTAAAAAACTATTGAACTTGCTAATTACATGGGCATTGGATATTAAAAATTGTCATGCACTTGAGAAACAAAGACAGAATATCTCAAGAGTTTTATAGTTAGTGCTTACGAGAATTTATTCCATCCATTAGACATTAGACTTCGTAGACAATTCTCAATAATACGCGAGCCTTAAAAACTTGTACGGAGAATTGGCTAAAATATTCCAAACTACAAAAACGCAGTATAAAAAGAAAATAAGGCAATCTAAAACGAAGCATTGCAGAAAATGTTGCGGGTAGGTTGAGGTGGGGTTTCTGAAACAAGTAGGTTAAATAATATTCTGGGTGGAAATACCTCAAACTGTTCTGGTGTTTTCAGGTTTCTATCGGTCCAATACACAAATAATCAAAAGATTTCCATAATGCATGATGCCTCAACTGGCTAGTTTATATTCATACCGAAACCTAGTCGTCAAACATATACTGAAGACTTTGTCTTTCCGACCAATAAGTCTTACGAGCTTTATGCTTAAAATTTTAGACAGATTGATTAAAATCTCTACAAAAAATTAGGTACAATCTCAAGAATTGCAGTTTGCTTAGCATTTACACTAAAACTTAGTTTGATGCTATATTAAGAACACTATATCATTACGAGGTATTGGAGAATCACTTACACTGCCCACGGAGTGGAGTATTATAGCCAGTTCTATAGTTGATTCTGGCCGATGAACTTATTACGCATGTCAACAAATTGAGCCTATGCAAATGATTTTGCAACGATTTTGGTGCGGGCAGGCATATTGACACTCTGCGTATCGCCTGAATTTAAGGCTCTCAATGAAATCATCAGGTCAGTACAACGAGGTGGGCTATCGATAAACTGAAAAGTAAGGTTGCAGCGATAGTTAATTGTGCAATGGAAATTATTAAATCGGGCGTTTCTTTGGCGAATATATCAGCATATGTTTCTACAATAAGTCTGTAATGATGGTGTTCAATAGGACAACAATTAGATCGATATTATATTGCCATATTAAATAAAATAGCACCAGCCCACAGCGGTATTGTGGCCAATGAAGAGGCTGACATGCTGGTACAATCTGGTATACGATTTGCCTTCATTGAGCCTTGCTTACCGGTTTCCAGTAATTGGGTATAAGCAATGCATTGTCGACTGGATAGATATAGAATTTGGTCATTTATGGAGACTGTGTGAGAATTATAGGCAGGTAAAAAGGATGGGTTGTGGTCACAAATTAACTTTGTGCAAAATGTTCATTGACTGTGAATGTACGACATACGCAAATTGTTGGCACAAGGTATTTGGAAAATACACAATGGACCTTTCATAATGAATGGATCATTTATAATAAACAAATGTCTGCAGTTTCTTTTCTGAAATCAAACGCATTAAGTCGTAGGGCTCCAATCAGCGGGAGGAATAATCGAAAACAAGATAATAATTTCTTTCTAAATAATAAATGTTCGTTTATTTACAATAAAATGTTCACTCTTTCTTAAATTTAAATCATTAATCAATTAATGTAACTCATCAAATTACCTTTACACATATCATTATTATAATATTTACCAACCATAATTTACACCGGTACTTTGGAATGTGACATGTGCAACTGGTGCAACAGCCGCTGAATATGTAACTGCTTTTTGTGCAACAGCTGGTGCAGCGTATGTATGTGCAATTGGTGCTGCATAAGAAACAGCTGGTGCAGCATATGTATGAGCAATTGGTGCTGTATATGTTTTAGCATATGTTGCATGTGCTACTGCTGGTGCGGCATATGCGTGCGCTACAGCTGGTGCGGCATATGTGTGGGCTACAGCTGGTGCAGCATATGTGTGGGCGATTGGTGCAGCATAACTAGCATGAGCATAAGCTGGAGCAGCATAAGTTGAATGTGCAATAGCTGGTGTATAAACATTATTGGAAATACGTGTGTCAGCTTTACGTACACTGGAGAATGCTGTGTCTAGGGCTTTGGATTGATGGGCAACGGTACCGCCGAATGAACGAACTGTCGATTCATGTGCCGAACCATATGTTGGTGATGAATATGCAATAGCCGGTGCTGCATATGAAATGTGTGCTGATGGTGCAGCACCAAATGAATTGTATACGGTGCTTACTGATGGTGCAGAAGAATATGCAATTTTTGCTGTTGGTGCTGCATAAGCCACAGGTTCACCGATTAAACCAGCGGTAGCATAAGCTAATGTTGCACATAATACAATAATTTTTGAAACCATTTTTTTAAATTAATTATAGATTTGTACAAATTTAAAATACACTGCGCAATCGTTACTTTGTGCTTAGGTTGTGCTCACTTGACGGGCCTGATCGAAACTGATACAAACTGAAGGTATAGTCAACCGTTTTTATAGTCAAACAATATGTCATTGAATAATTTATGCAATTACTCTTAAGGGAATTAATATATTGTATGTAGATTATATTGAATTATGTAACTAAAAAATAAATGAACCAATCACCTTTGCAATAACAACCAAAACAACAACAACAACAATAAAAATACATAAAAACAAGTTAATTACAATAAAATTACCACCAACAAATGTTAAATTAAAATAAAACCTTTAAATCTCTTCATAATTATCTCCTCATGTGTACAAAAATATTCAATGAATGCACATCTCATTTACATTTAAATTTTTGAATTGAATTTTGTGATCGATTACTTAAAAAAAAAAACCAAAAACCAAAAACAATAATATTCTGGTCCTATATTTAACAAAAAGACAACAACAATTACTAAAAACGAGTAGTTAATAATAATAATAATATTGAACAACAACGAAAAATAAGAGTGACATACCTTAAAAAAATAAATGGATTACTTAATCCGATTTTGTTGTTGTTGTTGTTGTTATTATTATTATTATTTATGTTGGCATTTTAAATTATTATAATTATTATGTTAATTTATGGTTTGCTGCAGTCTATATAAATTACTATTACTTAAACTTAAGTATAATTGAACTAGAAATTATGTAAACAGATCAGAGAAAATGAATTACATTTACGCATAAAATCTGCCATAAATGCGTGAATGCGTGCGATAGATGCCCCGTACCGTTCATGCGTGTATTATGAAATCTGATTCAAGGGCAAAATTTCCACTTTATATACATTAAAGCTAATGCCCGAAAAAACATATATTTTTAATTACCATTTCTCGAAACAATTGTTTTTAAATTATAATGCAAGGCTATTTTATGATATAGAACCGAAAGTGCCCTCAGGTTGCTGATTGTGGAACGGTTTGTAACACATTTGCTACCAGTATAACAAATAAGTAGCCACGGACAATCTGATGGCTGTATAGGAGAATTACTATCTGAAAAAATGATCCACTTAAAACTTTGTTAATGATCTGATGATTACACAGTGTCATGTCGAGTCAGCAGTCCCAATATAACTGCTTTCGATAGAGGTGAAATTGTATACCCCTGTAAACAAATACCTTACGAATTTACTGAATTATTAAGTAGTTTCGAGGTGACAGTTTAACTGCTGTGAACTTCCGAAAAGTTATAAACTCTACAACACAGCCTCGCATCGGATAGGGTAAACGCGGAAACAACTGAATAAACTACGAAAAGATGGCAACGATTGGAATATTAGAAGTTTGTTGCAACAATGTGTTTTAAGATCACTTAACTGAAACACTAACAAAAAAGCCAAACTGCGGATATAACAGCTATCCAAGAAATTAGGTGGCCCGCAAAAAATTTACAGAAAAGAAAAAGGATACAAATTTTATTATAGCCGGCCAACGGTTGTGGTGAAAGAAGAGAGTTCGGAACCGGTGTTACAGTTTTTGGTGTAAAGCGAGAAATTCAGTAATTGCTTTGAATCCGATTGATGGCTGCATATTTGTACCCGCACAAGTGAAAGAACGAAATATTTCAATTTGACCGTCATCGATGTACATGCGTGTGGCACACACTTAAGAAAAAACTGATGAGGTTTTATGAAAAAGTGATAACAACACATAGCACGATATTAAGATCGTCTTAGGTGTCTTTAATGCCAAACTGGGACGGGAAACAATGTATCCACCAACTATAGGTAAACGTACAGTCTTCATTGAAATAACAAATGAAAATATACTGCGATTGATTGATTTTGTAATGTCTAAAAACTTGTTCATTACTGGTGTACATATACTTCCCACATAAAGATTTTAAAAAAAATGACGTGCGAGGTTTCCGAATGATAGGACAAATAATGAAATTGATCAACGGTACTGTTCAAATATAATGGATGTTAGAATTCGTCGTGGTTTGAATATTGACTGCGATCATTATCTAATTAGGGCAGTGTTACGACAAAAGGATTTCTGCCATTAATAATACACAACCTGTGGGGATGAAATGGGCAGCCGACGGCTCAAACATTTATATGTGCACCATCAATATACGAAATAAAGAATGTTATTCTAAAGCTTCAGAATAATAAACCACCTGGATCAGATAACTTACCGCGTGAAATCTTTAATAATTTTATTAAAGCATTGTCTATAAAGTATTTGCAAATATACTACACCATAGAATTATTGCATGAATGCCAATGAAATTATCGGAGAGAACACTAGATTTGGTGTCCATGACGTTGGATAATGTGATTCGTACGCGTGAATCCGAGGTAAATTATCTGATCATTTTGAGACGGTTGATGGCGTATGATAAGGCGACCCATTATCAGCACTACTACAAGCTGGATTTCTGCGCAAATTGAAGAAGGCAATAAAACTCAGGCATACAAAATACGATAAAATAAAAATTTAAAATAGAAAAGAAATTTTTTCCAGAAGCTCCTCAAGAAAATGCGAGCGAACGGGTATACTATTCTACCAGAAATATAAAATTCTATAATATAATAATATTACAATTTAATATAAATTATAGCAATAGCAATGTAATAATAATTATTATCATAATTTCGATGACAAACAAATACGAGACGGATTGCAAAAAAGAACAACAAAAACACAGAAATGTTTTGGTTACTATGAAAAAGGTAAATTTAAAAACTTTATCTTGTCGCCAATATAAATACGATTATTGTGTGCGCCATCTTTTTGTAATAATACGAAGGCACAATAGTTATCGATATAAAATGCGTTCAGCAATAAATTTTATTTATAATACTTTAAGGTATGGATGCCATGAATGCGACTCACTTTGCGTCACAAAATGCAAATTATTTTTAACTTAATTATTATTAAAAGTTTGAACAAAAAAATAATTGATTATGGTGTAATTTTTATTATTCCTAAATCATTTATTATAGAAAACTGTGAATTTATTTTCGAAATTAATTTTATTATATAAGTAAATAAAAATGCACACATTTTCATATACGTATAAATTATGCGAATTTCTAATCAAATTGTGTGCATTTAAAGTTTGATGTCCATATTAATTTAATGCAATCACCGTTGTATATGCAAAATTTGCATCTTTGTTCAACAATCATCTGAGAAAACACGGCTTTATGAATGCTAAAATACGGGCAAAATAAAATACTTCTCGCATTCACTAATGTAAACGTAACCCTTGTTAAATCTGGTAATACATGAAATTGACATTTCCAATTTTCTCTTTTTTTTTTTTTTATTCTTTCTTTCATATAAAAACATGAAGTTCTGAACTCACTGCCTACTACCACTTGCGGAAAAAAGAAATAAAAAATAATTTTTGATTTACATTCGCGCAAACACAAATAAACATTAAATAAATAAAAAATTAAAAATATATATAAAAAATATGATCATGACGATGATGATGATGATGATGATGATGATGATGATGATGATGAAATATACATATGCATGCGTAAATGTGTGCATAACACACCACACACACACACACACACATACACATCATTATTTATATGAAAGTATATATGATATATGGTGGGTTAGTGCAGAGGAGCATAATAGAAAGAAGTAAAGCGAAAGAAAAATATATAACTATTCACACAACAAAAATTCATACACAAACACATTACAAAAGTTGACACAAAACCAAATACGTCGAAGTCGCATATCACATTTTTGATGGCGTCGGTCGGTTGTAGAATTTTTCATAGTTAAATGTCTGATTATTTGTGTATAAAAAATATAAAAAATTATACATTTTTTATATTATTATTAAAACAAAAAAAGGTAAAAATTATTTAAATAAATAATAAAATATAATTGTTGTTAGAGTGTTGTACGAGTGTGTTTTGGTCGCGTCGCTGTTTCAATTAATACAATAATTTATTAATTATTCATTAAACATTTTGTTAGCACAAACATAATTTTGAACTTATTTTTTTTTGTCATTTATTTGCAATTAAAGTGTTTGTGTAATTTTTTATTTTCTTTTTTTTAATCAAAAGAACCAATGTTTTAAAAAAATACAAAAAGAAAATATAATTTTGAAAAAAAAATCAACAAAACGCGACGAGAACGGTTGTGATTTTGTGATTTCTTTATTTTTTTTTCGTTTTGTTATAAAAATTATCTGTAACCAAAAAAACACCACACAATCAAAACAACAACAATACAACGTTAAACAACAATAAACAAGTGGAAAAGTAAATAAAGTTTTTATATTATTTTTATTTAATTTTTGGTTTTTTTTTTTTTTTGTGTAAAAAATTAACCCCGTTGTTTTGTTTTTCATTTAAATCTATTTACTTTTCTGCAAAAATTTTATTTTAAAAATTGTGTGTAAATGAATAAAAACGCGCTTAATTAGATAATTTTTAAGAATATTTTTTAATTGTTTTGTGCCTCTCTAGTAATTGTTTAATTAAAATAAAGTTATTTTATTTATGCATTTATTTTAATTCAATGAATGTGTACGAAATACCCGGTTTCTTTTTTTTTCGGTTAAGATGTGTGTGTGTGTGTGTTGGTGCGAGTAAGCAGTGTGTGGTGGATACACCACCGTCGTGTTATTATAATTTTTTTAAATAAAAATATTTGTTTTTAATTGTTATTTAATT
Source organism: Bibio marci (assembly GCA_910594885.2). Classification (NCBI taxonomy): domain Eukaryota; kingdom Metazoa; phylum Arthropoda; class Insecta; order Diptera; family Bibionidae; genus Bibio; species Bibio marci. The sequence goes on along the minus strand of OU343118.1, from coordinate 30,222,578 downwards.
GTTAAATTAAAAAATTTATATTAAAAAAAAAAAAAAAAATATGTACAATACAATTTTAAAAGGATAATAATATCGAACAAATTGTTAAAAGTGCGCGCGCGTAACTAAGAAAGAAGCAAAATAAAAAGTTGTCTGTTGTCTGCTGCTGCTGCTGTACCGTTATTATTATGAATATTATTCTTATTTTATTTGTAGTCTTCGGTTACCATAGCAACACAATCAAAATTTATCAACATCATCAACATCATCATCATTATTGTCATAATGCAACGCAGCAGCCACTGCATTGATATTTTATCTAAAAAAACGGAAAACAATTAAATGATAAAATATTATAGAAAAAGGAAAAAAATACATGAAATCAATTTTAAAATAATGTTTTACAAATATCTAAATGACAATGTCGGCTATGACATTTTTGCCGACGTTGCCATTACCGTTATTATTAGTATAATTATCAACACAATTGTAATTGTAACATCCGTCACAACAGTACCACCAAATTTAATCAATATCCGGTATTATTAAGAAGATTATTTAAATAAAATAAAGCATGCTGAAACCAAGAAAAAAAATTTTAAATATTTAAAAAAAAAAAAACTGTTTAAAAAACAAAACCTTAAACAAAAAGATAAAAATAGCGTTACAGTTAAACCACCAAATTGTTAATGCAAGGAAATAAAAATGAATGCTAAGAAAACAACAGTTTTAATCAACAAACAACACAACAAGTTATAATTTTTTGAAATGAGTGCGTAATTTAATTGTGTTCGCGTAGTGTTTTTTTTTTTTGTTTTGTTTTGTTTTGTTTGTTGTTATTGTTAATCTTTGTGTCACACAAAACGCAACGCGTAGCGTAATAATACGCTAAAATTAATTTCTTTCCTACCATAAGCATTTTAATCAGTTACAATTATTTATAACAGTTATTTGGAAATGATAGGTTAGCATTGTTTTATATTTTATTATTAATTAATTGAAATTATTGTCTGTTATTTTATTAAACAGTGTCTTTATGACATTTTGTATGTAAATCTACTAGTTTTTGTATAATTTAGACAAAGTTTTAATCGTTTCTTTTGCATCATTCATTTATTTAAAAATTCGTCGTCAAGACATCATCAGCGTTAAAAGTTGAAAGTGAAATTTTGACCAGCAACGACATCAACAATATCATTTTTCATATATTTACCGAATCCCGAATCGAAATTTTATTAGCTGCTAATGAAGCTGTTAATATTGCTAAAGCCAAATGAAATTTACGAAATTAAAAAACAAATTCAGTAGCAGCTAATTATGAATTCGGTGATTTAGTACGGCTTTAAAATGATTTTAACATTTCAAGGTTTCTGTTTGACGGCATCGTTACCGTCCAGATTATCTTCTCTGCTTTACCATTTTCAATTGTTATACTACGGTTGCCTTGTACACACAAATTATACTTACAATTACATTTAATTACATTGCAATAGTCATATAAAACACAGAATTGAACTGAAGTTTCAAAATATTTTTCATGAACCTCACATTTTATGGCAATTATTCGTACGAAACCGTTGAGTAATACTGATCTGCTATGTGTGAATATGTTTAATTTTCATAGTGAAATTATCTAAAAGTCTAGAGAAGCATCAAATAAATTTGTACAAAATTGTTTACGTGTTAATGCAACTATAATACCAAAGATACAGAAACTTTAGTGTAATTTTATCACCAGTTGATTGCGGCTTGCCGCTTGTTTGCCACTATTTTATAAGACTTAATAAATTATTTATGCAAATATTTCAATTTTTTTTTACGCCCAATCAATCAATCATCATTATATGATGTATTAATAATATTGCTTGCAGTTACTGGCAGATTGATCGAATTCATTTGTATGATGTGCATTATTAATCAATTATATCAGCTAAGGTGATGTGCACCATTTTTATCCATGGTTTCATTGTTATGTGTCATTTAAATTAGTAATTCTTATGTAAATCGCTTAAATTACTAGTAATTTATCAATTAATGTGTGAGTATATTATGCACTAAATTCATGTGTCCCTGAAATTTTAGATAATTGCGCGCTCATAATTTAATGCTGCGGAATACACACGAGGAAAAGATCAATATTATTTTTTTTAGTTCTACTAAATTCGCTGGTTGCTTACTTCTATTTCATATAAGCGGCAGCAACAAGCTTAAATTCAAATCATTGTAAAGTGCTAGGAATGTCCTTGATCCTTAAAATATAATCTATTGTTAACTGACGATTTAATTCTCTTTCATGTGAAAGGTATCACATGATTATAATTTCAAAAAATGTTTTTATAAGGTATTTGCATTTTCTTGATCCTTACACTTTAATTTCTGATCAATTTCTCGGTTTAATTCGTTTTCTAATAAGATAAGGTACTAGAAAAGATCTGAATCCTTGTTTATTAATTATTATGAATATTACTCGGAATGTAATTTTGTCAAAGCAAAGTCATGTCATTTATTAAAATAATATGGAAAAGTGACATTTATCGAATCAAAACAGAAGTAATTTGTTACACGTTTTATCGAGGATGACATTTACCAAATTTTTACTGTGAATTCTATCATACAAATTAGCTTTTACAATTGCTTTATATTTCTGTAGATTACATACAATTACATAAAGACCGTTACCGAACAGTTTGGTTAAACAAATATTTATTTATTTTTACTACCAAATCTTTTAACGGAATTCAAACATTTTACGTATATTTTTGTGTCGGCGGACTCAATTGTTATGTTTTTATAATAATAGCTACCGATTTGGTTTACCGTGTACGTTATTCACTTTCCCCAGGAAATTTAGTTTTTCATTGATGTCAGAAATCATGCATTTATAGTCTCATTGGTAAGAAATACCGCCCATTTGAAATTGTAATGTACTGCGGTGCTTGTATTGTGGTTTTCTTCCAAATACTAATGTTTCAATCCTTTTTTTTCACTCTCATTTCCTTCCCAACATTCAATTATGCTCAGAGATTGAACATCGCTTTAATTCACTTTGGATTTTTGTTTATTTCGATGTTCTGAGTGCATGTGTACCAACAGTTATTGTCGGCAATGCTTTATCAACATCATTTATTTCTGTTACTTTGCGTGGCGGGGAAGTAAAGAGCAACATCTGATTCTATTTTTCATCTTTTCGAGTTTTGTCTTGGGTTTCGATCTCCGTAACCACAGTTCTGCATGGTATACTTGTGCTTTTCACTCCAAGGATACCCTTGTTATGATTTTCACATCCCACCTTAACGTGTGACCGATCTTTCCCCATTTACGTCTCTGAATCTGAATATGAATCCTTGTTTGGTTGCACCTCGTCCAAATTAACCTCATTACCAATTGTTTCAGGCCATTCTGCGAAGGCATTTATTTATTTTACAATAACCTGTAGGCAAGAGATGAAATTCGCCAGATTTCGCATGCGTAAAACAAAACACTTTTGACGTTTGAGTCAAAAACTCGCAATTATAATTATAACGCTCACTTTGGATGATCCGTAAATGTTGTTTCACATGTTAAATACAACCCGGGCTTTAGATATTCTAATTTTTTATATACTTTTCCGCACCACCATCAAATTTTACCATACTATCGAGGTAGCAGAATCTTTCAAAACCCCCTCAATTATGCCTACCACTGCCTACTCCGGGGGTGCATTCTTTTAAATCACTCAGCAAATGAATGAATTTTTTTGTATGCGGTTTAACATATTTTTGTCATTGTTGCACTTCATGTCAGCAAGCAAACATCATCGACAAAATTGTGATCGTTAAGTCGATTGAATGGTTCCCAGCCACGACACGAGAATCGGTATTAATGGACCTCATTATACAGTCGATAACGATAACGGAATAATAGTGGTAAACACGAGAATGGTGTTTCAAGTTACATGTCTATGAATTGTAGTTTTCGGTATTCCAACCTTCATTTCCATGAATCTCACTGAAGATTTCTTAGAAATTTTCAAGAAATCACACTTTTGTAATGGTTTTCTTCAGTATTGGTTTCAAATGATCGACCTGAACGTTCATCATTATTTATAGTTTCTCTGCTTTCTGTGAATCGTTTGTGCCATTTCCAATTATCATCATCATACGCAATTTTAAACAAATCATTTATTTGAATATAATTTTTACCAATTTTAAAACAAAATGTGAAGTTTCTTTGTTTTTATATTCATTTTTCAACCGATGCGCACAATTTACTGACACTTAATGCGTTGGTTGTTGGATCCCATTGAACGAAATGTAATTTTTAAATTAATAATTATTAAATTTTCTGTGAAAATACAGCACGATTTTTATCAGAGTTTTGTAAAATATAAAATATCATAAAGAAATTCTTACGTAGCGACTGCCCTCTTTCATTTAAAACCCATCCCAATAAAATTGATCTACGATACCGCACCTCTCTATAAAACCATTCATACAGCATTTGCGCGAATGTGTATTCCTTGGATAAGGAAAATACCAAACTCAAAGTTAAACGAAATTTGGATCCAAAAAAGACTTCAATAAATTTAATTATCAAAGTTCGAACAGCTCCCCCCCACCCACCACCTACTCGTCCGCATACATATTGTATTTACCAAATGTTTGATTTCCGTTAAAATATATATACGTCCGAAATTAATTAATTAGTCTATCGTTCCTAAAATATCCAATTCAATAATTGTTTAACAAGAAAAAAAAATAAAAAATTAGTATAAATAAAAAAAAAAACCCTGTGTGGTCATGATTTTAGGTTTAAGTAGGCGTGGTGTGCCGCCTGGACCTCCATTAAGTTTACCAACAACGCTCGATGATCCGGGTGCCGGCTGGAAATCCGGGCCGCCTATGGTTGGTGGTGGTGGTTTAGGTGGCGGTTTAGGAGGTGGTTTAGGCGGCGGTTTAGGCGGTGTCATCGGTGGTGGTCCCGACGGTCAATTAATTGGCGGTAGTGGTGGTTTTACACCAACCGGACCAAATTCATTTGGTGGACCTGTAGTATATCCAAATACTGGACAAGGAAGTCCGGCCGGAAGTGGTCAACCGTTACCATATCAAGGACCACCGCCGGGATCAAATACACCACAATATACAGCTTCGCCGGCACCATCAGGATCGTCAACACCGGGACCAGCACCGCCGCCTAATGTTAGCGGAGCCGGTTTTCCACCGCCACCAAGTTCAGCCGGACCACAATATAATGGACCCGGTGGACCGGTGGGTCCCGGTCCATTTGGTTCACCAGCACCAGGTGGACCACAATTTGGACGACCCGGCAGTTCAGGACCATCATTTCAACCATCCCATTTTGGACCACATGGCGGACCGCCATTTGGTGGACCACAATTTGGTATGCCACCCGGTTCACCATATCATGGTGGTCCGACACATATGGGTCCAATGGGTCCCGGCGGACCAATGATGGGAGGTCCTCCACAATCCGTTGATAGAATGGATCAAGGGTGAGTACAATTCAATTTTATTATTATTATTATGGTTTTTTGGTAATTTTATTTTAAAAATTTTACATATTTTTATTCGATCTGAAAATTGGATTTAATAAAATATATTATTTTAATCGAAATAATCAAGTACTCTAAAAATGGAATATATTTAAAATTTTATCGTCATTGTGATAGGAATGTCTATTTTTTTTTATACGTTCACCACGAAACAATTTCTTAATCCCGATTTATTTACGTTTTTCGTTAAAGAAATTTTGGAATAAATAATAACAAATTAATTCGATTACATTTTATTATAATATTTATTTATATGGTTTGGATTGAGAATGAAGTAGAAGTAACACCGCAGTTACGGTTTAACCGACTTATGCGTTGCTTTTGGTCTTTAAATTGAAGATACGCTTTTATTCCGACAGACAAATTTACTTACTTACTCTCAATGTCAATACAAATGTTCTTTATACGCGACCATAGAAGTTTTATGTCAGTGAAAAATAACTATGTATGAATGTTTGTTGTTGCTTAAGGATTGGTGTGTCCCAAGATTGCAAAAATATACAATCCATTTTTTTCGTTGTTAAAAATTGTGCAGTAACGACAAATTTTTTTAAAAAACATTAATTTTACTATTCTTTTTACTAAATGCTATGAGTCTAACAAGTAATGACGATTTACAAGACCCAATTTAGATAGGCATTTTGCAAGGAGGTCGAAACAGTTAACTGGTTAAAAACCTTGTAATTTTTTGCGACGTGCCTTGACATATTTATTTGTAGAATACTTTGTCTGCACATATCTATGAAACAAATTCTCGGCTCAAATAATTGCTTGAATAGAGTGTTATCATAAGTTAACATTTGGTACACATGTTTCGGATTCAAAATAAGGATGACCAAAAACAGACAACCACCAATTTTACCATCACTCTTTTCATTCATGCAAATTAAATTATCCTATAATTTTATTGTTCTTAATTTTTTTGAGTGCACACGTATGCTATATTTTCCACAATTCCGGACAGGATTACTATGCAAAAAAAAAAAAACTTAACTTATTAGGATAATTGTTCCTTTTTTTTTTTGGTTAAGATTGTATTTGTTTGAGTAAAAATTGGTTAAATAACAAAAATATGGTGATATTTGGTTGTTTGGTACAACGACGACGGACGGACGGTGTGGTATTGTTCATCTTCAACTTGGTTTTTTTTTTTTTTTGATGTAATTGTAGGTTTAAGTTTAAGTATATGAATTTGTATTTTGTTACTTCGACGGAAGAAACGAATATAATAAAATATAAAAAAAAAAGAGAATAAAATAAAAAAAAAAAACGCGCACACACACGCACGCACACAACAAAAATTAACTTGTTCGACTAGTTTTTGTTGAATATAAAAAATTGCTGGTGTATTATAGTTTCTTTATCTTTTTTTTTATATTATCATTATTTTTTATTTATTTATTTATTTATTTATTTATTTATTTATTTTTGAATAACGATATGAATTTTTGCCACCGACTGTACAGTACATCGTTCCACTCACATACACACGCACACACATATATATTTTTCCTATACATTCACTCACTCAACGCAATACTTACCCATACACATACAAGCGCACGTGAAAAGGTATAGTTTTTTTTATAAACATGGAAAAAAATATATCGAGAAAAATTGTTTGTGTTTTTTTTCTGTACAATCGACGTCCCTCACCTATTGCTTCTGCTACGCGATTATATGATTACATACTGCTGCGGCTGCTGCTGTTGATGATGATGATGTTGATGATATTTTGTTGTAGTATTTCTATTGCTGGTGTTTGCTGCTGACTCTTCAACAGGGTATTCCAATATTTATATTAAAATCAAGTTTTTCAAATTGCGAATGCGATTATCTTATAATTGCTATTAAATCCATAAAAGTATATGATGGAAAATATGTATTGATTTAAAATAATAATTTCAGTTGAGACATAGTATTGGTCTAAAAAAGTCTACGCAAATCTACACCTAAAATTGGGTTCGCTTACGTATCTCAACAAAAATGTTACTACTCTGGAATCTTGATTTCTTGAATTAACCAAACATTTGTCCATTTACGCTTTTTTGTTACTATCTCAAATTTGTATACGTACGACATTTAATATTCAACATCGTATTTATATTCACCTCACACCGCAATTACTGTAATTTATGACATTTGACTGCGTTCCAAATAAAAACGGAACAAACGAAAAGAAAAGATTTTTCAAATTCTTAAAAAGTTTGTATTTGTATAATTAAAATAATTTATAATTACAATTTTTCCTTATATTTATATCATTTTTTTGATAATTTAATTATTCCATTTTTGTTATATTAAAATCATAGTATTTATTAATAATTATATGAGGTTAGAAAATCATTTATGACTACAAAAGAACACACGAATAATTTGCTTATGAAATGCACACGTAAACACGTCTGTTTACAAGAGTGGCTATTCGAACGTTACCACTCGTAAAGTATTTGCGTATATAGAAATCGTTAAACTTTAAGATATATTTAAAAAGTTGTGCATTTATTTCCAGTTAAAAAGTTAGTTAAATTAAATTCTTTAACGTTTTTTTTTTTATTAGTTTGATATGAATTTTATTTCCCAAAATATTCTCTATTTTAATTAACTTTGGATTGAAAGCTTAGCAGAACGTGTGGATCGAAAATGTATGTTAATGCAATACAAAGTTGAGGTTGACGCGCGGGTTTAGTAGATTTTCTACTTTTTGCCAACTTTAACCTCAAAATGTAATATTATTTAAATTATTTTTTTATTATTGATTGTTGTAAAACTTTATTTAAACGTTCGCTTTCCCGATTTATTAATTAATTTATGGATTATATAACACAAACAATATGCATTGTTTCCATTCTGTTACTACCACCTTTATTTCAGATGTCAAAGTTGTGGTTGAGGTTGAAGTTGAAGTTCGTATTCTGTTTCGCGCATAATGAAAGAAAATATATAAATTGTAAAATGTCATGAATGTTCTATTCTATTAAATACAAATATTGTCGCCGACTCACAAAACACGTGTAAATCACAATGTTGTGTATTACCCTGTAAAATCATTAATTTTTATATACATTTTTTTTTTTTTATATACTAAATTATATATATAAATAAATTTTTATATCCATTCATTTATATATAAAATAATATATAATACATAGATATATATATATATACATATTAGATATATATATGTATAGATAGAGAAGAATAGATAATATAATATTATAAATATAAAATATATATATATATAAAGGGTTTTCCATTAAGAGCGCTCGCACATTGAATTGAAATTTTAAGTGATTTTTCATTGTAAAGTATATGCTGATAGCACTAATTATTAGAATATTAATATTATTCAGATAATTTACATCCAATTTTCGATGACTTTTGTTCATAAATCAAGTTGGATTGTGTGTGAACTGGCATGATATTGGGAACAAATTGACTGATACATTTCTCGCAATAATGCATACATTGAGCTTTTTCGTTTAGCAAATTGATTGTTCATTTCAATTTTTCAGAATTCATTGTCTATTATTAAATTTATTTTGGATTAATTTTACCCAAATTTCTCTAATTTTGTATGTTAACAAAACCATTCAGCCCGAAATGTGGTTCGTCACTGAAGATGATGTTTTTTTTTTTTTCGCCAAACGTTTCTCTACACAGATTATATTTTTATTTTAAATAATTTTAATGCATGCAGCGTTGACGAAATAATGGTATATTGCAGAATCCATTGACAATAAATATAAATGCCACAAAAATGAATTGAATGATATAGTTTTCCGCTGATGAGTGTCAATGATCGAGTGTTCCCATTGGAAAACAGTTTATGTATTCAAAAAATATATACATACACCTATATAGGCACTGAAATATAAATAAATGTATATATACTATACACAATACATTCATACATATAGCATTATATATTTATTATGTTTATACGATTGTACGTCGATATGCATATGTATAAAATGTATATATAAATCTATCCTATATTTTTTTGTGTATATATATACTATATTTCTTTGCATGTGTGTTGATTTATTTATTAGTTTACTCTTTCTATCCCATATTGAGTGAGTTGAATATTTTCTTTTTTCTACCCATTTGTGAAAAGATGATTACTGATGATGATGATGATGTACTGTAGACAAATAACAATGACGACGATTATATTGCGGTAGAGAGAGCGGTAAAAAATAATGATTGAGTTGATGGTGGTGATGATGATGATGATAATGATGGTGGTGGTACTGTATTATATTATTATATACATGTTTTTTTTTTTTTTTTTTTATATTTACTATTATTTTATTTATTTTTATTATATTTTTATATTCATTTTTTGCTTGACTTTTTTTTTGTTTTTTATATGGATACAACATTCATTTATATATTTATTTATTGTGTGTGTGTGTGTGTGTGTGTGAGTTTGTGCCTTTATATTACACATACATTTATGTTTTTATATACAAAACAAAACAAAAAAATAATGTATATTTATATACATTGATGTTATTGTATGCATATAATATAGTGGTGACCGCATAGAAATGCGGCACTAAATTGTAGAAACCATAATCGCATATTTTTATATAGAATATATTGTTTGCGGCTTTTTCTTACAATTCGACGACGAAAATGTTATATAAATGTGTGAAAGGGGGATAGCAATTATTTTCTATGGAAAAATAATGTATTGTTTTGTAATGGTTTGTACAATGTGATGGATGCAATACCATTTGATATTACGGTTTCATTGTAAATCCACCACCAATAGTTTCTCACTATTATAATTATTTGTTTGCGATTGTAATATTGTATTGAAACTTTAACCCCTTGTGCATTAATAATGATTCTGACTCGTTTTAATTAATACATTTCAGCTACATAATTACATAATTACAGTAAATAGTAGTAAATATAGTAAATATACTACAATGAGAGTCAATGTGTTTCAATTAATTGTTCATAATATTGATATGACATAATTTGTGGATGTCAAAAGTGTTCTCTCTCTCACTCAAAATTTTGCCGCATCAAAATGTTCTCAAAATAATATAAAAGCCTTTCAATGGGTTTATTAAAATGAGTGAAAGAGAATTTAGTTTAGTTTAGTTATTTTACTGAAGTTACTGCCGCTTTTCGTCACCATTTACTCTTCGATACAAAAAATGCTATCTTTAGTGCCTTGTAAGCAATGCAAATTGCAAACAATTGACTAATTTTCAATGTTGATTTCAGTCACAGTTCATATGCGACACTCATTTTCCTTCTTTTTGAATCTTTCCCATTGCCTGTAAACAAATACTTGCAGCTGCTGGCGAGTAACATTTAATTCTTCTGTAAGTTTTTTTAATGTGTGAGCGAAATTTTCATCCATTATTGCTTGCAATTCATTATCTTCGAACTTTTTTTTTGGTTGGCCTGAGCGTTCTTTGTCGTCAACATCAAAATCATTACTTTTAAACCATTGCTAAACCAGTATTCACATGTTTTGATTGATGGAGCAGGCTGACAGATGTTTCTGTGAGCTGCGGCAGCAGATAATTGAGTAATACGCCTATAAAATTGTATTTATTTCGTTAAGAATTGTACTAAAAAATGAGGTTATCTTGAGACCAATCTAAAATGAAATATAACAATTTAGATTAGAAAAATGTTATAGCGCTCAAAGGACGTTTAAGAGCATTAAAATATCTGACTTAACATCGAATGAAATTAAATATAAATAAGTTTTATATGGCCACTACTATTATTTTCATTTTTTTTTTTCGATGTACGCGCAATGTAAAAAAAAAAAAGACAAAACCCCATACTTTTTTTTTTTTTTTTTCTATTATTGTACAAAAAAAAAATGAAAAAAAAATCTACACTATTGATCTCTTTGGTCTATGGACTCAGGTTCTTTTTTATACTTTTTTTTCTGTTTTTTTTTTTTTTTGTATTATTATGAAGTGTTTTTGTTTTTCTATATTTTTTATAACAATTTTATTTTTTATAAATAATTTTTGTTTTTTTTTGTTTTACCTACTGTTTTAGAGGAATTGTTGAATGCATGTGTGTGAGTGTGTGTGTGTGTGTGTGTGAGTGTGTGTGTGTGTGTGTGAGTGTGTGGTTATGTTTATTGCTTGATACCTAATATTAAAGACAGACTACGGAGGATTATCATAATAAAAGTGTATATGTTGGTTTAGCCTTTTTCAGTTTGTCACCACACGATTGTCAAAATCTAACATATTTAGTAACATTTTTTTTTTAGAATTTGACAATCTATTGTGAATTCAAACTAATCTGTTTTTTGTTTAATATTTTCGATTGTCTAAATGTCATCTATAGCTGAATATTGATTTTTTTTTGTTAGCTGTTATTTGATGCAATCTCTTGTCACAACTGTCACATTTGACAACATTTTTATATACCTCTTTTTTTGGTAATTTCGACCTTCAAATGCTCTAATAAGCCAATATAATAGTGGCTGTTGATTGTTTTTCCATGTTCTAGGTTATGTTTTTGGTCGATTCGGACGGCTTTCATCGGTTGGCTGTCACTCAGCTGACTGTCGACTGAATTCTGGAGTGAAATGGTGAATCCATAATTCATCCATTGTTATGTACGGACGCAAAAACTCGGACTTATACTGTTTAACAATGTCCAAACAGCGTTCTGAATCATTATTTCGTTGTCGTTTTGTTGTTTTGGTGTGAGAAAATGCGGTACTCATTTGGAAAACCACTTTTTCATACTCAAATGTTTGTGTATAATACTGAAAACACTGCCTTTGATAACTTCAAGGTGTAAGCTATTTATTTTAAGTTCACTTAACGATTACCCATACAATGATTTTTAGGGTTTTTTTTCGATGTTTTAAGGATTAACAGCCTCATTTTCGACGGACCAGAACGTTCAGCATCATCGGTGTCTGTACGACTGCAGGTTAAAAATCACAACTAAAAAAAATCAATGATGATGATGGCTATTGTTGATGGAGCAGAGTCCGGCTAACACTTTTGGAGTCTTTGGTTGATGAATATTTTTTCCCATTAAAAGGCAATGATAAATCAACACACGAAACTGTTTTGAATTCACATTTTTCTGAAAATCACAAACAAAGTGTCAATTAATCCAATGTAATTTCGAAACTAATGATCGGATGAAATGAAATATGAAATTTTGACATATATCTTTTGAGGATTGGCACCATTTAAATATCATACGGATATCTTGTTAGAGGCGCCATCTGGCCACGAAAATTTTACACTCATTGGCAAAACGCGTTAGTATAAATTAGTAAATATGCGGTGAGAGGCATCACGTAACGTTCTTCTAATATCCTGCGGTTCTTTGTGATTCTTGAAACATATGATTATAATTTCTTTCATTAGAGTTATATGTTGCATGTCTAAATTTATAAATTATCTTTGTTGTGCATTTAAAATGTTCTTGAAATATCGATTCGAGTCAATTTAGTGTTAAGAGTGAGATTTGTGTCGCATCTTTAATTAACTTCATCAACTGAAACAAAAACGATTTGCACGTTCAACAAGTGGATTAAATGACTTTTTTTGTTGTTGATTATTATGGAACATTGTTTTAGTATATGGCAATCGTTGAATGTCTTCAATTTATGCAAAACGATTTATTTTCATGTAGCCAATTGAAGACAGGGAATGGGAATGGAGTCGCAGGAAGCTAAATCACTTGAATATGATGAATGATTAAGCAAAGAAATTTGGTGTTTAGTCAAATGATCAGTGATTATTGATGAACTATTGCATTATCATGCAGTAATCTCCAACTGTCTGGTTTCCGGTATTCAGTACCAACACGATGAATACCAAATACCAAACGCTTCAACACACACCAAAGTAATACTTACCATTAACCGCTGGGAATTTTGTGAATAATTCCTTTAATTAAACACTTAATTATCCTTTGGAATCGTAAAGAGAAATGTACATTGTTTTGATATTTGACTTCATTAAACGAGATTTTTTTGGATGTTTTTCATCTGATGGTGATCGTAGTTCACCACTTTCTCGCTTATACTTTCTGGTTCGAATTGAAAACACTATGTTTTCGGTATTCCAACTTCCATTTCCATGAATCTCACTGAAGATTTCTTAGTAATTTTCACGAAATCACACACTTTTCCAATGTTTTCTTCAGTAATTGCTTCTGTTGGTCGACCTCCTCGACGTTCATCGTCACTTATAGCTAGCTCGCTGCCTTCTGTGAATCCTTTATGCTATAAATTTGTGCCTGTGACTTACAATTATCACCGCCGCATACGTTATTCACAAAATATTTTTATTTCTATTTAAATTATCAATTTATTTTTGGTCGTTATTTCAATATAGCATTAGACCAAAAGACACCTAAAATATAAATTTTATAAATTTTATAAATTTTGTTATCTATTATTTACTCATATTGAATACAATAATTGTGACCAATATCTTTCGACGGAATCTTTTTAGTGTTTTAGGTGCCTAATAATTAAAAAAAAAAAAAAACCTCAGATTTGTGTGCCAAGGGATTTTGTATGGAGTTTCAATGGATTACATTTTGTATAAGCGAAATAGTGTAAAAATAATTACACAGTAGTCTGTTAATTTAGAGGGATCAATCTTTCATATTTTACACAAAATATAGTAAATTTTAAAATGCAAAATTTGGTCAAACATTGTTCACTTCACACACATTATTTACTTGCAAGAGTAAGTAACTTATGCAAAACAACAATATACTTTATTTTTTCCAAATAAATGAAAACAAAACTATTGAAAATGATGTCGTAATTCAAAAAGAATGCGATTGCATATCGTATATTATACAGTGTGTCGACGCGAAAAATAATTAAATGCAATTTATACTTAGAAATTTAAAATAAAGGATGCTAAAATTATATTTTCGTAAAATGTAAAATGTCGAATTTTTATTGTCAATTTTCATATCGCCATGTCAATTTAATTTGTAATCGTGTGTTTAACAATAATATTTGTAACTTCTTGTTACAAAGGATATCGAATCCTATTTCGGTTACATTTTGTGCTTCTGCCCTGGACTTTTTGGGTGTGTAACTCAGACATACGCCAAGTCATACCTCGTAATAACACGTTGACGCAAAATGATAGCTGTAGCCGTCCGATTGCAGTTGCCGTTGTAGTTATGATACGCTAAATTTGTGCGTCAACGAGAGTTTACAAGAACATATATCAACAGATTCTACACATAATAGCAGAAGACCTACGTGATGTACAATATTAGGAAATAGGAACTTACTTTTGCATATATCCAATACAATACTAGAAGCAACATTGCAAATTCAGGGTACGCGCATACATTGTTAGATTTCGTTGATTATGAGCATTTGATTTGAAAATTTTATAAATTATTGTGGAAATCTCAGAGACCAAATTCTATTAATAATATTTGTATTTATATTCTTCTCGCAGGGCCAATTGTAGCTAAACAATTGAAAAAAATTACAGACTATATATTTGTATACAGACACAGATAATAGCATTTAATAGTACAAGAGGTTGAACTATTAAATCGCCATAGATTTTTTAAAGTTATGGCATTTGCAATATGTTTTAAAATAACTTCACAATTATTGTTTAAATTAACAAAAAAAAGGAAAAAACGGTAACCAAAAACCAATTCATAAAAAGAAAACGGTTCCAGTAAATGACATTTAATACAAATTTCTTTGGATTTTATTGTTTTGACACACTGTAATTATACATACCTTTTTTTTTCCAATATCCGGCGTTTACAAAAACAAAACTAAAAAAATAAAATAAAATAAAAAAACCGATAATAATTTTTTTTTTTGTTTTGTTTTATTTAGTTTTAGTTAGTAACAAAAAAAAAATTACTAAATTTTTAAAACTCATACTAATTTGCTATTGTTTCTCTGGGCATAAATAAAATTTGAAATTTACAATGACCACTGACCTGACCTGTCGTATTTCCAATTGTTAATTTTATAATTTCCTTTTATTCTAGCGTAGTGTGGGTGAGCACTTACGTTAAGCAATCGTTCGGTAGTACCGTCTTCAATTCGCGAAACGTACATCAAAAATTTTATGCCTTTACGGAATCAAAAAATTGCTATATTGGAAAATATGGTTTTCATAAGATATTCAAAGGATAGAAATGCATGCGCACAACACTTTCGGCTAAATAAATAATATTAAAATAATTTAATCGCGGAAATATCTATCGCTC
Source organism: Bibio marci (assembly GCA_910594885.2). NCBI lineage: Eukaryota > Metazoa > Arthropoda > Insecta > Diptera > Bibionidae > Bibio > Bibio marci. The sequence continues at coordinate 30,206,806 of OU343118.1, read as the reverse complement.
ACCATATTTACAGACCAATTGTTGCATACGTCCGCATGCAGAGTAATTTATAAATTTGAAAGTAATGAATGTCGGAAGAGTCTATAATCGCATGCGCACTGCAGGAATTAGTAACATGCGGTCGGATGATGAACCTTAATAATTTATTCTGGTTGAGCTGCCAACTTCCATACAAAAATTTAAATATTCCATGGTATAAAATTACTAAAATACTATTCTTATTCTATTTTATTGTGAGCTGTCCACGCTTCCATATTACCTATGATTATTCTCAACATAAATTACACTGCTGCTACCGCATTGTTTCGATTTTAACAGATTCTAAGAAATTATTGTTAATGCCGGCGTTTTTAATAATGTCTTTTAAATGATCAATTCATTCTTATGTTTGACGCATCAGTTCAATTGATGTGGAACAAACTTTGAATTCACCTTGTGTAGCGTCAAGTTTTTCAGTTAAAATTTTATGAATTTTAGTTTTTGATAAACAACAACTATCATTTCCATCAATCTCACCGATGATTTATCGTCCACTTACACGGAATCACTCACCATTTGAATTATTTCTTGTTCTATCGTTGTTTTCATGGTCTGCTCCATATTTTCTTTGCCGCCTAATGTCACTTAAAGACTAGTGTTTTCGATAAACAATTAACAAATTTAATGTTGGTTCTTTGTGCTTTATGAATTTTACGACACGGCGCGCAAAAACTATTGTCATTTATTGCATTGTAATTTGGCTTACACTGAATAAAGAAATGCCATGAAACTTTGACAGATTGTTTTTCAGTAGATTTTCGTAATTTTTCGATAATGGCGATAGTATATATTTCTCAAAAACAGAAGCCAACTGCGCTAGTTGAGAATCTTGATGGAATGAAGTAACTTTTTATTATTCTCATCTTTGGATTGCCAATTTTTCGCTGGATGGGTTAATTCCAGCGATTTGAATGTTATCATGGTGGAAAATTACGTTACCGTGTCTTGTGGCCTATGCACTCTTCATTTTCCACATCAAAATCATCGTTTTGAGATTAGGTGTACTAGTTGCTTTTTTTGGTCCATTTGCTATTTATGGTCTTTTGCTATTTATTGGGTGAATGAATCAATGCCTTCGCGATAGAAATTTGCTGGTTTCAAAGTAAAATATTCGTCGAGCTAATTTCGCACATCTTCAACTTTCGCGAACTGTTGGTCCTTCAAATTATGATAAAATCGATCTGAATAAGTGTTAATCAGAAGGAGTCAATTTTGGAGAAGTTCACAATCTAAGGCGAGGAAACAGTTTCCTGGGCAGATTTTGTTGTATGCTGACGAGCGTTGTCATGCATCAATATCACATTCCGACTTCCTTGGCCTGTAAATAGTCTTTGTACCTCCCTTAATTTGATCACAATGGATCTGGTAACAATCAACTGTAACAGTTTGACCAGGTTCTAGAAGCCCGTAGTAAATAACTCCATTACAATCCCACCAGACACACAGTAACACTTTCTTGACATGAATATTCGTTTTTGCAACTGATATTGATGGGTGGCCTGGATCAACCCGTGTTTCTCTGCTTTTAGGCAAATTCATGTAAATGTTTTTTGCTTTTATCCGTCCGTTTATAAGGAACCAACTTTCCTTCTGTCTGTATCTCTGCCATTGCATACGCAATCGAAGTGATATTGCTTGTACAGTAACTCGTAACTGTTCTTCAAATTTTGCAACAGTTTAACATGCTTTTTTATCCAGTATAACTTGAAATTCCTCGTCTTCCATTTTTTTTTATTTTACTATACCTGGACGTGGATCGTCCTTAAGACTAACATTTCCATCGCAAAATCTTGCAAACAACTTTTTTACTGTTGAATGACTTACAGAGAATGTTCACCCAAAATCTAATTAATCAATTCCACAGGTTGAGCAACATTTTTTAATTTTTTCATTTGAAGAATAAAACTCAATGGCATTGATGTTGCTTATATCGTAATTCAACTATTATAACTTTGATAGATACTGAACGACAGCTTGTAAACGACTGAAACTTATGGTAAACAACGATGAATGACAAAAGCTACACATATACAAAATGGCGGGTGCGCGTTTTCGGTGAATTGGGTACGTTTAAGTATGTTTTAACTTGTGTACGCTTAGTTACGTTTTTGAAAGTTGACTCCCAATATCTTAGCTGTCGAAATCGTTGCGAACATTTTGTAAAAAGAACTATGCAAACTTATGAAATTAACATCTTAAACGTCAAAGACTACATAAATAATTTAAAAACTAGAATGTAGAAAACTGTTATATTCGGATGACCGCCATTTTATTGAATTTGAGTAAATTAAAATGAATTTTTGGAACGTTTATTCAACCTTTTTCTGCAATATACTCGAATTACGTGATAGGAAGAACGTAGTTTTAGGTACATCTCTTTCAAAAAATGAAAATTAAACTATTATTTTATAACTCAATTACTTAACAATAAATAAAATAAGTTCCTTGACATCAGTTGTGTGAGCGCGGTTTTTTTTTTTTTTTTGCTTTCGTTCTTATATTCAAAGTTTGTCATAACAAATTTTTGTTGTTCATTTAAATGCGCGGATTCCCACAATTCATGTAAAACTAAAATCTCAATTATTGAATAAAATTCGCGTTCATCTTACAATGTATAAATTACAAATGTGTGTGTGTGTGTGTGTAAATCAGCAACAAAACCAGTTTTTAGAAGAAAAAAAAAATAAATAAAAATAAAGTTATCAATTCTTTTGTTTCATCTCTACATTTTGTTTTTTTTTTTATTCTACTTTAGCAAAATTATAAAAATGATGCAAATATATTTTGATCAATGAACAAAATCATTTTAATTAATTACTAATTTAATAATATTTATTAATTTTTTTTTTTATTTTTGCTTATTTATAATCTTTATGTGAAAATCTGTTAATTTAAGCGAAAAAAAAAATGCAATATAGGCAATTTTATTTACTTTTTTTTTTTTTAAACAAAAAATACAAAACAGATATGGAAACGACAGTGACGACGTTGTCTTTATTGTATTGAGTGTTGTGTTGTGTTGTGTTGTTGTTGTTTTAGTATTGTTACTGTCCGTCCACAGAAGACACAAAACGGCATCGACACCAAAAACACATGCGTAACAACATACAATAAACAATAATAATAATAATAATAATAAATTATGAAATAAATAATGGAAAAAAAGAGGAGAAAAAATACGAAGATAATCCAAAAAATAAAAACAATAATTATGTCCATTTTCTTAAAGGGTGACAAAAAACAATTTTAGTTTACTAATTTATTTTTAGAAACAAACATGTTTTTATTGAAATGTTTGTCCTCACCCTTAGCGTCATATCACCTGTATTCTTTTCTTTTTAAAAGGAAACCTATAAATTTCCTAGATTTACACTGGGTTTCGGACCAACAGCCAAATACATCATCATACGACTTTCAGTGACTCCTTTGCTCAATAGAATTGAATTAAATACCTTGGGTCAGATCAATAATAAAATACATCTTACTCTTTTTATGTACTATTCATCTTTCTCATTTCTTACTTACTCTTACTGCATGGCATTTAAAAACCCAGGTGCGGTTTTAACCTTCTCTAACACACGTCTCCATCCTGACCCAATATCTGCAGCTAACGTCTACTAATATCGAATTTTAAGGATCATCATATCACAATTCACTACGTCTAGCCTTAGGTCGTCCGGCTCTCCTTCTTTCTACCTTCTGGATTACCATTCAACAACAGTTTGGCACACGTTACTCCTCCATGCGTAATATGTGGCCACACCATCTTATAAACTATTGATTTTGACAATATTTGGTTGACCGCGTATAATTTGTCTAATTCAAAATTGTATTTTCGCCTCCAACCATTATGTTCTTTGACGCGATACCTGGAGTATCTTTCGTTCAAAAATGCGAAGTAATGTTTTTCTTGTTTTGCGTGTATTGCACAATGCACTCCGATCCATATGTTAATATTGGACGTACTAATGTTTTATGCAGCTTGTATTTAAGATCTTGTTGTAATGTTTTCGATTGAATTAATTTTTTTTTAGCCCATTTTCGCATCTGTTTCCAATTGCTGCCACGAATTTCCTCTTTAATATCATTTTCTACATTTATCAACGATCATAAGTACATACGAAACTATTCACAATTTTAAAATTATTATCTTCACTAATTAATAGTTTGATCTCGAACTCCTGTAGTTCCTACTGGTGTATCGATTATAACGCATCCTTGAAAGTCATTATATTTTGATCCATTATGTCTATATCATCTGCATACATCGCTAATAGTTGACCTGATATTATAAAAATCGTTCTTAACTGCCTTTTCCAGTGTAATATTATAACGAGTAGTGTTGATAATGGGTCGCCCTGTCGTTTTTCATCAACCATCTTAAAATGATAATATAATTTATTCTGAATTCGCACACGTGCACATTATCCAACGTCAGGCCATCAAATCTATCTGTTTTTTTTTTGGAATACCAAATTCTGCCATAATTTTCCATATTTTTGAGCTATTCACACTTGATCATATGCCGCTTTGAAATCAACAAACCAATGGTGTCTATCAACATTGAACTCCCTACACTTTTCCAAGATCGTTCCTTGTTTATCAATATTTAAGTCCTTCTGCAGCATAATATTATTAAAAAGTAATGTTGATAATTGAGGTCGCCCTGTCGTAGTACATCAACCATCTTAAAATGATCATATAATTTATTCTGAATTCGCGTAAGTGATGCCTTAAAATCAACATAAACTTTTCTAAAATATGCCGTATACAAAACAATTGATCCAGATGTAGGACGATCTGCGGCGAAACCACTGGTATTCTCCGATAATTTCAATGCCATACATACGGAATAAGTCCATGGTATAGCATATTAGGCAATGTTTAATAAAGTTGTGATATACAACTGTCACCCCATACACGATTTTAAGCAAATCATATACGTTTCAGTAGGATTTTTACCGATTTTAAAACAAAATTTAATGTTGGTTCTTTGTTTTCATATTCATTTTTTGATTCATCACACAAAAAACAGCTGTAACCTTACGGATTGCACTTTCGTTTCTACTGAATGTAATGTCGTGAAATGTTTACTGTTTGTTGAGGAACGTTCGCACTACATAAATCAATTGGTAGCTAATATAATGCGCTACGGATTTTGCATATTATAGACATTCTCATACACCATGATATTGGCGGTTTTTACTGTGAAGAAAGAAGAACGAATTTGTAGTCGAAAAGAGAAAAAATGGGAACGTCTTCCCCGTAAACTTTTGCTCTATCCAAACTACCGCTCATCCCCTAGGATAGCGGATGGGGTTAAAGATTTTAACAGAAAGTAAAAGTGAGGTTACGGAAATAGGTTGAGGCGTCATTCCTGCTAATTTTTGTTCTAGGTGTCTAAAATTTGTTTTGGAAAAATATAAAAGGATTGAGATATTAAACGCTTTTCTCGGTGAGTCAGTGCTCTTGAGCAGTGGAAAAAATCCCTCGGTTGGTAATCAACAGTAAAATGCGTTTTATACCTTGCTATATCAAAAGCTGTTCTCTGTGACTCGCTAGGAGGAAGAGGGGAAGGAGGAGGAGGTGAAGGAGGTGAAGGTGAATGGAAATTTGGCTAGAACAAAATTTGTTAGTCGTGACCTCTTCTATCGATTTCTGCACTATCGCCCTCATGATTTATTGATGCGCCGCTAAAGTACTCCTTTTTTATGAACTACCAAATGCAGACGACATCAAATGTTAAAATTGTTAATACTATGAAAGTGCTTTTTATAAATAATGACCTGTCGCCAGCAGACGGTAGTCATAGATAAATTTTCTTCAGCAGCACAGTGCTTACACACTTAAACTGTACTTTAATGGAAAAAAGTTAATAAAATAGTGAGATCAAAGTTAGCCGAAAAATCTTGTTGGAGTATATCATCTTTTGGTATCAAATTTAATCTGAAATCCTCATATTAAAAGTATTTCCACTTCCACCTCCTACACCCCCACCTCTCTCTCAGCAACTAACTAAATCGTAATAGTCAAGTGTTCGTCAACATTATTCACCCTTATATAGAATGAAGTATTAGCAAATCATATTACTTCAAGTAGAGCTTATGACATCTGATAAACATACATTACAGCCAAGATGGTAACTTAATCCGCCGCATATGAGTAAACAATTTGCCTATTGTACTGCAATTAACGAAAGATAGATTTTTTTGCATATTATAATTCAATTATAATGTGCGATTAGTCCATAGTGATGTGTGTGTGTGTGTGCGTGCAGATATTGTTAATCTTTGAGTAGTGTGTTCAACACCATATTTTCAAAGATTTCCGTTTTTCTTTTTTTTTCCATAAACGAACAAATGGTCACCCAGCCAAAAAATGACAAATAGCAAGAATGGTACACACTATATTTCATGATAAATACACTTGAGCGCAATACCACCGCGTTATGCATTCGTATATTTCAGTTTGATAATAATATATTTCTGAAGATCTGCATTTTCGTCTATGTGAACTTCTAGCCCCCATATATCTCGGGAACCACGCTTAACTCGAAACTTCTCGAAACAATAGCTTATAACTCAGACTTATGATCACAAACAATTGAAACAATATTTCGGTTGCAACGAAACAGCCTGTTTTTGGTCTCACTCTGCAGACATTCAATTACTTAATTTCGCAACAAAATGTCACCCTGTTTTAATATACAAATTATTAAAATGTGAAATAAAAATAACCTATACAAACAAACAAAAAATACAATACAACACAACACTTTTAATACAAAAAAAATAATACGAAATCTTTTGCTACTCTTCTCATCAACATGAATCCACACACACACACACCACCACACACATATATTTTTATTTGAGATTGTTATAAAAAAAAAATAAAAAATTAAAAAAAAAGTACGAAATAAAATTAAAGAAAAAAAAATTAGATTTTTTCTACATTCTACAATTCTACACAAAAAAAAAAAATTGTGTACAAAAATAAAACAACCAAATAAAAAAAAAATGTATATAAAAAAATTGACTATTTTTTGTGTTTGTAGTTGTGGTTTGATTTTTTTGTTTAATAATTAGATTGTGAGAGTTTTTGTGTTATATCTCCATGCACTTAGTTTTTGCTTCCATATACAAATGTTTTTGATTTTGTTGTTGTTATAAATTTGTATTCAAACGTATTTTTTTTTTGTTAAGAAATTTAGCTAAAAAATTAAAAATAGGTAAACTTTTTCTCACAAGAAATATACAAAAAAACTCGAGAAACCGGGTATTTGTACTTCGTATCACCTGGTCTTTTGGTTCATTAAAATTACCACCACAACATTCAACATTTTAAACAACTTGGCGCCAAATATTTTTAATAATTTCGTTCACAAACGCTTTGCGTTGTTTTTCATATACTTTTCTATAACATTATCCCCATTCCTTACATTCGCCTCTAACGAATTCTCCAACATCCCTTACTACCGCCCCATCAATTTAACTCTCCTCTAGCTTTATCTACAGCAATTCCTTTCAACTACCTTTCCTACACCATCCCCCTTACAATATTTTCTACAGTCTCCTTTAGAACTTCCCTTACAATTTCTACTTCTATCGGCTCTCCATCTCGTTATTTCCTTTACTACTTTGTCTCCCATTTCCAGTATAACCTCGTTTACAAACACCTTTACAACAGCCACAATAACATCCTTATCAACATCTGGCAAACCTTCATCCATTAACTGTTACTCTATAGTTTCTCCTTAAACTTGCCCTTCTACCTCGTCTGCAACCTCCTTCCTTACAACTTCATCTGTCTCCATTAAAGTTTAGAACTTATCACTAATTAATAATTAAATTTAATGACATCAATTGTATCGCTCTGAGAAACGGTGGTGGTGCTATTCTATAATGTTTTTTTTTTCGTATTACAGTTATTTAAAATAGATTCCTTTTGCTATTAATTGTTATGGGTTTTGTTTCCCAAAAAATTCACTATTTTAATCGTTATGGGACAATAAAAATGTGTGCATTCGAAAAAAATTCGATATATTTAATATTTGAACACTTCGTCCTGCTTGGCGCACTGGGTCTCACAGTGAAAAATTCTCATAACGATGGTTTCGGGCTTTGTTATGAGACAGTTTTCGTTATGAACATTCTTCACTGTGAGATTTCTTTGTTGTGAGAATTTGTTCGCTATGAAATCCACTAATTTTCGGTTCTGAGAATTCGTTGCTATCGGATTTCTTCGTTATGAAAATTCTGCACTATGCAACCCGCTCCTCCCCTTGGTCGCACTACAGTCACGAAGATTGTTGTGTCATCCATTGCCACGAAACTTCAGAACTTATCAGACACTGGTTATGTTCAAATCGGGAATAATCAGGATGGAAGTAATTAATACGTAATTAAATACTTTAAAGTTTCAAGAAAATCGAATTACTGGTTATTTAGTAATTTGAATAGTAATATTCAGGATGTATGGGATCTCGTCGGGAGGCGGAAGGTTATAGTATCACCTGCGTCCATTAAACTTTAGAACTTATCAGTGAATTATGTTACCAGTTCTGTAAATCTAAAAATTATATACTGACGCTAATACTCAACTCACTCAAAGCATGTCGTTATATAAAAATGAATAGGATAGCATAATTCTGGTAGACACAAACAATGAAATTATTTAGTGTCATAGTTCGTAATTTGATCTGTCATCATGACATCTCTCTTATATTTATGCCACCCGCTTGTATTCATCAACCATTACGGTTGTTCTTAAAATTACTTACATCCACTGTGACTGACACAGGAGCATTTTTGGACATTTTTTCTTCATTTATTTGTTCTCTGTAAAAGTATAGTTTTAAAAATATCAATGTTCATATAATATTTTTTCTTATGTTTATCTGACAACAACAACAACAACAACAATATTCAAAGTAAAATAAACAATTAAAAATTGCAAATAACGACGCACGTAGATGTTGGGTTTATTTGTTGTTGTTGTGTTGTGGTTGTTTTATTTCTCTACTCCACATGTTTTGCTATTGTGTTGTGCGCGGTGCGGTGTCCTATGTTACGTATGAATGATTGAATTTTGCTATAGTATTTTTTATTATATGTATACAGTACTGGGCAGTATTTTTCGTACATGGAACAAATTTTTCTTGTTTTTAAAATAACTTATAATAATAAATTGTATTTTGGATTCAGTTGAGGTGAGTGTATACACACACACAGCTTTGAACAAGGAAACAGATGGATCATATTTTATTTTTTTCTTATAGTTGGTACTTCAATTGCCCTTCTGTAAAATTTGTTGTATCGATATGCAACCGATATTTTAATTTTTTTCACTTTTTGTTAATAAATAAACAATCAAAATCAAAGCATTTTCGTCACATTTTCCCACGAAGGATAAAAACACATTATAAGCTCACAAAAAATGATCTGCTGGGTATGGTGACAATGCCATAAAAAAACGACATTGTTAAAAGTAGTTTGCTAAATTTCGTTCTGGTGATTTGTCACTCAAAGATGAACAACGGTCATCCAATTGAAGTTGATTGCGACCAAAGCAAAACAATAATCTATGCGGATCGTCATATGCTAACACGTGAGATTGTAGAGAGGCTCAATGTATCACATATGTTACATTGAAAGGCGTTTGAAACAATTTGGGTGTGAAAAAAAAAATCAATTTTTGGGTTTCTCATGAACTTAAAGTAATTCATTTAACACAAAACAATAACATTTGCGATTTGCTTATGAAACGTATCGGAAATGATCCGTTTTTTTAAGCAATTGATAACTATAAATAATTTTGCTACTCATCTATGTTCGAAAAATATATCTCACACCTGTAATATTCTGATTTTCGTGTGACTCTGTGTGTGTGTGTGTGTGTGTTTGTAAATTGTACAAATAGTCGTCAGTCGTCAATGTTGTTATTGCATATTTCTTATATGTTTATAGTTTGGTTGTGATTATTGTTGCTATATAAAAGTTACTTTATTAGTGTAGTGTCGTTGCTAAGTTGTTACCTTGTGGTGACGTCTCTACAAATTATGTAAATAATATTAAAATATCAACTGGAATATGTTTCTACTTCACGCTTTAATAACCGTAAAGAAAATACCAACTAATTCCCAAGGACAGGACAATTTATGATTTAAATTTGTAAATGTTTTAACATATTAAGTCAAAATATGTTACACATTATAGATTGAGATTGAGACTTAAATTCTCCGGAAATCATATTATTCTTATTTGGTGTGTTTGGATAGTACTTATTATATTACTGTTATAAAATAACTCTGCATTATTGCAATTCATTAGAGTTTAATTTATCGAATAATTAAAGAAGATCCATTCACAGGATTACTTTTTTGACTGGTGCGTTAAATAAATTGATTGTTTCAGTGTGTAAAGTAAAGCACAACTGTGGAGCTACATTTCTGTGTGTCACAAAAAGTTTGGAAACACAAAATTTGACTTATGGTTGCTCTGTTCGGAACACCATTCATCGTAATGTCACCTTCTTTATTACTTTGAAAGAAATACGTATCTCTATTACGGTTGCCTCCCAGAACATGATTCGGTATATGCAGAGAAACTTAATAAAGATATGTTTTCTTCACTTGGTTAGGGTAATTTTAACTAATCTCCCAATTAATGCGATATCCATTACCCCTTTATATTAAAATTTTTGTCCGTTCCATTTAAGACATGTCAAACTAACGAGCACATCAAATCATATATGAAAAAGTAAAAATGAATTGCATCAAAACTTTTATAACTGAGAGATTCATTCCAATTGTTGTGTGACGCGCGAAGTGAGCCACCTTGAAAATTCATTAAGCATATATAAACACGTGACGTATTTTGGTATGAAGAAGAAAATTATGCGCATCACCATTACATTTCTATCAATAACTAGTAACATAAAGCGGTCGTCAATGTTTTCCAGACTACTTTTCAAAAATGCAATAAAATTTGACACCATTTTAGTACACGATTTTTATAAAGTCAATCTTTCTATTGGTCACACTTCAAAAATATTGACAATGCCATATATTTACGGCGTATAGAGACCAACAAAATGTATATAGCTTTGGCAATTATTACATGATTTACATACAATAGTTTAAAAAACTACTTAGTTCTTACTTGAGATTATTACTCAAATTGATATAAGTTAAAAATATTAGAATTTAAATATCTTTTGTAAAGAATTTCACGTTATTCTCCGAATCTATTCTTAGATTATTTACGAAAAAATTTTAATTCTATAATATTAATATTATTCTTCAAGATATCCCCATCTGTTTTAGACCAACATCTGAATCTCCGAACCTCTGAACAAAAAAATCTATTAACGTCTGAACTGCTGATCCTCTGACCCCCCAAACCAAAATGATTGATTCTCCGATGATCAAATCAAAATTATTGGCCACAAAACGCCATATCTACACGCGGCGTAGATTGTTTAACCGAAATTTTAGGTTAAAAAGTAACAAAACACAATATTAATAATTGTGGGACGTGATTTTTATTCAAAATAACTTCTATTTGACTCAATACAGCGTTCACGGCACGATCAACTAATGCACATACATAGATTTCTTTATGTTAGTTATTGTAATGTTCTTCATCACATGTGTGACGGGGCTGTTTGGATGGCTGAAACATCATCATAAAACGTTCCTTTTGTAGAAGTTTTAAGTTTTGGGAACAGAAAATAGTCACACAGTGACCAGGCGAATATGGAAGGGTGGTCGAGTATTCTCCATTAACAGTTTGATCTGCTGCGACAAATTCCCTGTAAACTATCCTTGAATGTAATCAGCATTGTCACAGCAATTCTTGACGTCCTATGGTCTTGGATTATCATTTAAATGCTCACATTTTTGAAATGTGAAAACAAATCATAAACTTATCGTTGAGACAATCATCACTACAAAATATTTTTCAACAAATTATTAGTTTCGGTACATTTTCGTCCATATTTGTTCCGCTTTGTATTTTTGGGACCATCAAAACTACTATTTCTGTAACTCTATAACCTGTCAACCGGTTTGCATGCGGTTGGGTGCGTTTGAAAAAGGAAAGACGTATCTTTGTAATGGCAGTACTGATTACGTGTTCTATTTCTTTAATTCAAATTGTGTCAAATTATTTAAATGAAACATAGTGCGTATACGAATATAGCAAAGTTTTTTCATCAATCCAGTTTAAGCGTTTTTATTTTTAACAGCTACCTTCTCTTGTAATTCACAATTATTATATAGTTCCAATTAGCAAAATCTGAGTTCTTGTACTATTTCTAATTTGAATGATGAATTTTTAAAAATGTGAAATATTTTCTCACTGTACGTTAACGCACAGTATTCGAAGTCGGCTATTTTATTAACAGATTGAATTCAGTTTAGTTTTTCGTATTTATATGTTGGTACTTTATTGGTACCATAAAATCGGTTTACATTAGACCAATCATAACCAATCACCATCGCTATGATAATTGTAATGAAAATTTTCCCAAAATTTCTTGTCGCATTTATATTTCTCATAAAATTTTATGTTTTTCTCATCTGTATTATGTGACGAAAACAATGATTTTTTTTATCTCTATACGAAATAATATGTAAATTTATCTTAACAATAAATATGGAACTACTATCGTATAGATAAAGACATGGATAGATGTATGTAAAGAGGAAGAGAGAGAGAGAGAGAGCGAGTGGAATAAAACATATACGTATAATATTGTAGATATATATACAATATATTCAATGAATGTAATTTATTTATATGTAATATTGTACCGAGCGCGCAGCCACGTGATTTTAATACATTTTCTCATTGTGGTGGAATTGTGTTGGGTAGACGTGGCAAAATATGACCATGGTGGTTGTTGTGTATGGGTGGCGACGGCGACAGTGGTAAAATTGTTAAAAATTCGGATAATGATGATGATTTCTGTTGTTTATAATTTTATGTTAGTGTGTTGGTTGGGGTGATATTATATGAGTATGCGGGGAGGTTGATAATGATGACAATAGGGATTTTCATAATAATTTTTTTTCTTTCACTTTAAATAATAAGGTGATGCACAAACTTTTTCTTTTTATATTGACACGTGTGCAGAATTTGTATTTTTTGGTTTTTTCTTTCAAACTTTGTTTTTACATACATTTCTTTTTATTATTTATTCAATACTCCGATTGTGACATTTTGACAGATTATTTTGACATTTGGTATAATATCTAGCTGTTTATACTTGTATGAACTTTGATGGATCATGATCGCTATACAATACATTATTTTGTTACAAATGCGTCTTGTTTGTCACTTTGATTTAAATACAAATTCTATATAAAAAATAATAATAATAATAATAATAATAATAAAAATATAAGAAAAATAGGTCTTTCTGTTAACTGTCATTGATTTTTCATTTTCATTTATTTGTTTTTGGTTTTTTTATATTACGTATATATATAATAATGACGACGACTTATATATATATTCTGTTTTATCATGTCACCCCATCTTTAGTCTCCCTCATCATCACTGTTGTCTTTTTGCGTTTTCTTCTTCCTTTGTTGCGCTGCTTGCTCTCAACTTTTTTATGAGCTTAAATTTTGTGTTTTTTTTTTTTTTTCCATATTTATATACAAATCAAGTTAACCTTGCTCTTCTCTCTCTTTCTTACATCACCATATACTATAATTGGTCTATATACCATACTCTTCATTATGACATACCATTCTGATGCTCCTGCGATCTAAAATAGTTGTACAATTTTTAGAAATATATATAAAGGAAAGAGTAACTAGAAAATGTTTTTAATATATATATTATGTGTGTTTAACTTAGTTTTGAGGAATTGATTGTAAAAAAAAAAACGAACAACGTTTATCAACAACGTTTATCTGGAAAATAGTAAATTTTATTTCAATCAAAATATTTTCCATCGTTTGCTACTATCATTTGACCATGTTTCTGGTATTGTGTGAATCTGGTGGGGTAGAAAAATGATTTTGGTTTCGAAGCAATATCCATTCATCGAATCATTTTCTCATCAAATGTTATGAAGTTTTGGTCTAGAAGAGTGTTTTGCATTGATCGGAACAAATGGTGCGCAGTCTGGTGAATGGAAAGTATGCGGTAGAATTTCTCATGTGAGTTTTGCCAACGAATTTTTATTAGTTTTGTATGACATCTGGTCGAGTGTTATCGTGCAACAAAATAATTTTACGTTGTTTGTTGGCTGCGGTATTGAACGATTCTCATTCAGCGCATGGTTTAAATCGATCCATTGTTGTTGGTTACGTACAGCATCGGTAATAGTTTTTAATTTTGGTTTCAGCAGCTCGCTTTTCTAATCCCACCAAATCCATAACATAATCTTACATTCATGAATGTTTCGTTTTGCAGTCGATGTGTTGATGTGGGGTCGACCGGCGGATAAACTCACAATTTTTTTTGCATTTTATATTATCGTAATATATTCACTTTTCATCACCAGTTACTATTTGATGCAATAAATTCCATCTTCGGTGCCTTGTAAGCAATGCGAATTGCAATCCATTTAACAATTTTTAACGTTTAGTTTCAATCAGTTCATGTGTGGCTCCCATATTCCTTCTTTCCCTGGTCACGTAAACGTTTACTTACAGCTGCATGCGAGTGGGCATTTAATGTTTCGGCAAGTTCTTTTTTAATGTTTGAGCTGAGTTTTTATCCAATATTGCTTGTAATTCATCATTTTCGAACTTTTTTTTTTCGGTTGATCTAAGCATTCTTTGTCGTCAACATCAAAATCATCCATTTTAAACCACTTCTAAAGCAGTATTCACATATTTTGATTGATAGAGCAGTCTTAACGCCATAAGTATCACAGATGTTTTTGGGCGAGCTTCAGCAACTGATTTTTATATCATAGCATATCGAAGTAATACGCTTCGCAAATGATGCTTATTACGTTGCATTAGGAATCGTACTAAAAATTGAGGTTTTGTTGATGACTTTTTCAATTAATTTATTGTACATCACCCACAAAACTAAGTTAAACCACCAATAGATTCATAATTCTGCTCTTGTATAAATAATTCCCATTTTATCAACTACCACTTCACCACCACCAGCAGCACTCCACCATGGGGAGAAGTTTTTTTTTCTATATTTCTTATATATGCGATTTATATTATGTTAATGATTATTTCTCTCAATACATACATTTGTGTGCAAGGGGGATGATTCAGGGTGATTCATAAAATGGCAGTGGTAGTAATGACTACATTTTATTTATATATATATATTTTTTCGGGGTGGTTTGTATTTCATTTATGAATGTTACGTATATATATAAATATAAAAGTGTACATATGGAGAATGCAATGGAAGAGGGTGGTTATTATAATAATAATAATAATAATAATAATAATAATAATAATAATAATTTGTATTATTATTATTATTATTATTATTATTATTATTATTATTATTATTATTTATATATAAATATGTATTTATACACGTAGATTTATATATATACGCTCGTATAAAGATAGAAAGATGAACGCGCAAATGTGTATGGGTTTTGTGTTTTGTGTAAAAGGGTGGCAGATGGTTACGGAGGCAATTTTACGTTTGACAAACATATTATTGGGATGAGAGATAAACTCATATTTAAAGACTCCCTATATATTTTCTACAGATGTACATATCTATTTATTTATTACTATGTACTATTTTCTTGCATACACTCTCTATATACTATTTAATTTAGTATATGTATTTGTATTATGTTTAACACAGGGTGTATATGAAGATAGATTTTTCTATTTTCTGTTTTGGCAACAGAAAATAGTCACACGCTGATTGATCAGGCGAATGTGACGGAGGATGAGAGAAATCCGTTTTTTTTTTAATCAAAAATTCATTCACTTTTTTTTTGTAATAAAAACAGCTGTTTTTCTGCTGAATATTCGGGTCTAACTGGCACAAATAGCGTATTTACTGGTACCAACTGGCTCTTAATTCATCAGTCAACATTCTCATAGTGAAATTTTCATCGCGATAGCAATGATTTCACGGACTTTTTCCACTAATTTAGTACGATTTTTAAATTCTGAACTTTCTGGTCCAGGCGTTTATCATTTAAATCCTCATAACAATTTTTGAAAAGTGAAAATAAATCATAAATTTGTCGTTAAAACATACGCAATCATCACCACAAAACTTTTGTCTCCGATTTGTAAGTCATCGCACATTTAAAATTAAAATTTAATATATATTTTGGACTTTGTTCCGCATTGTATTTTGACAACACAAACATCAAAACTGTGAACACTCAAATGCGTGTAACTTTTTAACCTGGCAACCGATTTGCATGCGGTTTGGGTGCACTTGAAAGAGGAAAGATGTATCTTTTTAATGATGATTACTGACATTGCGTGTTCAATTGTGATTATTTAAACGACACACTGTACTGTTATTGGTAGTGTAACTTAGTTTTGAAGGTTTGCTATTTAGTTGGCTGTTGTTTCCTCCTTTAATTCAGATATTTTGATTTTCTTTACGTCATTTGAAAGCTATGACATACTTAATTTAAAATATTATACTTCATTTGAGATGACATCAGCGGCCGAGGCTCGCACAGAAACATCTGTGATACTTATGGTGGCTCAGGCTCCATCAATTAAAACATGTGAATACTCATTTAGAAGTGGTTTGAAAGTTGTGATTTTGATGTTGATGGCAAAGAATTATAAAAATGCGAAAATGATGAATTGTAAGCAACGTTGGATGAAACCACGGTTCAGATATTAAAAGAACTTGTATAGGCATTAAATGTCACTTGCAAACAGCTGTGTAAGTAAATGTTTATATGGCCTGTGAGAAAGATTCGCAAAAAGAAGGAAAATCTGCGTGACACATTAATTGACTGAATTGACCAACATTGAAAATCGTTGAATGGTTTGAAATTCATGGTTTACGTGGCACCGAAGATGCATCAAATACTAACTAGTGATTAAAAGTGGATTTATACTACGATCCTCCTAAATTGTAAAAAATTCTGAGTTTATCCGCCAAAATGAAACATTCATTCATCAGAATGAAATGGTGTGTACGTATGAGCTGCCACAACCAAATGAAACTATTACTGCTGTACAACAACAATGGATCGATTTGAACCTGGCTCTAAATGAGAATCGTCCAATACCGTAGCCAACAAACAACGTAAAATGATTTTGCTGCACGATAACGCTTGACCAGATGTTATACAAAACCAGTAAAAAATACATTGGAATTCACAAATTGTCAGAAAAGATAGTCAAAGGCAATAGCAAACGATGGGAAATATTTTGATTAAAATAAAATTTACCATTTCCCCAGAAATATACGTTTCCTTAAAACTAAGTTAAACACGTAATAGTATAACGCAAATGGTAACGCCGAAGATTGTGTAGCAAAATAACTAATAATAATTGAATCTATCAAATTCAATTTGTAGCTATCGTTTAGCAATTCTTGAGTTCTCAAGAGTTGTAGTGTTGCTCAAAAAACGGGTTGCATCAATTCAATCAAAAAATAGTCGAAAAGAGCAATTTTTGGTGGGGAGAGTTATTTCTTTTGGAAGGTCCTTTCATACTTTTTTTTATAGATAGATATACTTACTTACTACTTACTCCATGGCGTTACAACCCGGGTGCGGTTTTAGCCTTCTCCAACACGCTTTTCCAACCTGACCTATCCGCAGTTAATGTCTTCCAATCCCGAATTTTTAGGATCTTTATATCACAGTTTACTGCATCTAGCCATCTCGCCTTAGGTCTGCCGGCTCTCCTTCTACCCGCCGGTTTACTATTTAACAGTTTTTTTGGCACACGCTCCTCCTCCATGCGTTCTACGTGTCCAAGCCATCTCAATCTATTGATCTTGATTGTTTTGACAATATTTGGTTGACCGTACAACTTGTCTAATTCAAAATTGTATCGTCGCCTCCAACCATTCTGTTCTTTGACGGGACCAAATATGCCACGGAGAGATAGATATACAGATAGATAAATAGATAGATAAATAGACAGATACAATTCTTCACTTCAATATGGCATAGTCAGTCACATATACAACTTTCTTTATAAATATAAATAAACATTTGTTTTCAATTGTAAAATTTGTGCAACAAAAAAAAACATTATTATATTTTAAACAAAAAGTTATTCGAATATAATTACAATTTTTATGCGTGGTTAAAAATGCAGTATGCAATAATGCACACGATATATCTACAAATAAATTATATATATACAATCTTTTAATGTGATTTACATAATTGAGATGATGTGAAAGAGTACAACAACAGCAACTCTAAACCGTTGAACACAGAATATTATGCAAATAAGCCAACCAGTAGCTGCAGTAAATAACTCTATGTAATATGCATTCGTATATTATGCACATGATATACACTCGATCCATTATTTACACGGTTGTTTTTTTTGTTGGTTGTATAAATTATAAACTCCTCACCAATTTATCAGTGCAATGTTTAACAGCTAAACAACTGTCTTTATCGATACTGTCGAGACAAGTGTGATAGTTTTTGCAAACCCAATTTTAGTAGTTGAACGACGATGTCGCATTCCTTAAGAAGTGACACTATATGTCATAACACCCTACTCATATTAAAATAAAATTATTCATAACTAAAATTAAAGATGAAGACTTTTTGAAACGACTTTAAAAATCCTAAAAGTATTAGGTGTATATGTGGAAACATTGCACTGAAGTTGGTTGTAATAAAAACGTACTTAACCCAATTGTTTGGCCCCAAAATTCACATTTAATTGTCGTTACATGTATTTGCATAGATTTGGACAACAAATTCATTACTTATTACTTTCGACGCTCAAAAGATTTCAACTGTTTTGTCAAATATTGTATTTTGATGACAAATTTGCCAATTGATTATGTGCCATCATAAAATGTTATTGTTGTTAAAATCACATAAATTTTAGTCATGTACAAACTATTTCGTTCTCGTGGTTATCAAAAATTTTAAGTGGCGGATGTTTTAAACCAAATTTTAAGAGTGTCAATGTTATTCTGTTTTAAGCAGGAATAAAATTTTACTGAAGCCAAATGGAAATGATTAATTCGGCATTGAGGAGATAATTCTGTTGGTATCTTAATTGTTAGCACTTGGTTTACGTAGGTTCCTGATGGACATGTTAACCTTAAAGACTATCCACGGTTCTGAAACACAATTTGAACTTAAAGCTTTACTTAATGACCACCCAACTCAACACAAGAACATGGAAAACAAATAGGAGTTACTCAAGTTTTCGTATGCAATGGAAAAGATCCACAAGGAAGGAAAATACGTTCCTCATAAGTTAACCGTAGAGCACAAAATTTGCAGAGTCAACATTTGTTTAAATTTGATTTCTCGCTATAAAGGAAAAAATGTAATTGCACAAAATCAATACTTGATTACATCTTGTCAGCACTACTCCATTCTTGCAATACTTTCTAGATTACTTTTGTACAGCGATGTCATTGGTGGTAAGTACGTACTTCTTCTCTATAGATGAGTTGTTCATGGGTTCGGAGTGGAAGGGTTTTTCATGTCCACAGATCAAATTCAACAAATTCGCTTATGAATCGGTTATGAAAATAGATCTACTTATAAATTCACAGATAAATTCACCAATAAGGAGGACTTAATCCAGACCATCAGCCATCTGTGGCCATTGCGAAGCCTAATATTTATGCCAATAGGTGTTATTGTGTGTATCTAGTGGTATTGGAAGGAAATTATCTATACTATGAAGTTCTTGAACATGGTCACACGGTCACAGCAAAACGTTATCAAGCTGCAATGCACAAATTATCTGATGCATAAGAGGAAAAATGTCCATTTACGGACCAAGCAATGCGATCAGTCATATATATATATGATAATGTCCGTCCACACTCAACAAAAACAACCGCAGCGAAGTGATCTTCAACTTGACGCCTTCTGAGTACTATTTGTTTAGATCGATTCAGCAGATATTTGGCTGAGCAGCGCTTTTGGAAAGTTGAAGATGTCCAAAAATAGCTCAATATAACTATTACAAAACAAGTGGTAGTCTGAGCAACGTCCGTTCAATATAGCGACTGCTTCAGGTGTTCCAATGGTAGTTTAACAATTGATTTTTCAACAGGTGGTTTTTTGGTTTTCTCAAGAAGCAGTAACGTATTGCTTTATCATGTCTATTTGCATATTTTGTTTCAAAGTAACCAGGTTAACCCAGATAGGTTTGTGTTAAGGAGAAGAAAAAGAAGAAGAAGAGCAAGAACGTAGACATGAAGAAGCAATCAAACTTTAGCTTAATATATAGCGTCATAAAATGTATTTAATGATTGACAAAAACTTTCGAATACAATGAGTTAGTTATACGTACCTACATTTACGCGTCGTTATAAATATTATAAAACTGTGTGAATCGAGAAACGAGTGTATAGTATCTGTAGTTTGTTGCAGCAATCAGAAAACAATCACTAATTTGTTGTCGGGAAATAAATTACCTTCATATACCCATACTTTATTATTATTATATAGCAATTCAATATTCTTTTTGGATTTCTCTCTGATTATATCGTTAATGGAATTTTTGTTCATCGCTTTATTATTATTATTATTATTATTATTGTCTTCTTATACTCGATATATATACAATATTTATGGTACATATAATACCTCTGCCTATATGTAAATGTACATGTTCATCCAGAGACACAGCGAGCGGATTCATTCTTATAATCATTGTCTGCGTTTGCTATATATAATATAATTGTATTAATTTTATAATGTATAGGGTGTCCCGGCGATGAATTTTATTCTTAATTTGGGTATGGGGGATTCATTTCATTTCATGTAGTCACTTATAACTTAAGGGGTTTAGCTGAAAATTTGCAAATCTTTAAGGTACAATAGTACTGTACAATAAACTTTTAGTTCCTATAATGCGAAGTTTCGGATAAATATGGTACACCCTGTGCATATATATATAAATTATATTAGTTTTTCGAATTTGAAGGTAATCGTATAATTATTTATCTTCAACTTACAAATACATAAGATTATTAATCCATTGTTTATCAAAAGCATATTATAATAAAATTTATTTATTGGAAATATGCAAAAATAAGTTCCGTTTTATGGTTAAAATTACATGTTTAATATTTAGAAAGTATTATTGGTATTATATAAAAGTGGTTACATTATTCAAAGTATGTTCGATCAGAAGCCACAACTTTCAGTCATTTTTCGTGGAAATTTACGGATTTTCCGTGTGAAGAAGTTGTCGCGCCTGTTTTTATAAGCGTTCCATTCGTCAAGCCAATTTGTTGATTCTTGTATAACGTGTGTATCGTGCGCCTTGAAGAGTTGATTGCATCGACCGGAATCAATAGTAATGTAAGGCAGGAGCAATGTATGATGAATATGGCTGGCGGTTTATAACTTCTCAGTTCTACCTTTCTAAGCGGGTTTTTTTAAGAACGCTTGCATAATATCGTTTGACATTGTCAAGTTGAAAAATTAATTTATTCTGTCTATTCACCCATTCTGTTCGTTATTTCATCACATCTGGTTGCAAACGCATTAGTCTATAGATTTTACTGCAAACCCTTTCCCTGAATATGAGATGTAAAACCAAAAACCAGAACCACAAAATATTTACAATACACCCTAAAACGTATAACAACAAAACCAAATTTTTTTTAAATATTATAAAACCAAAACCAACACTTATCGTAGTCGTAGAAAAACCACAACCGAATCACTAGAATTTTGGTTTAACGCTGCTTTTTAAAAAACTGAAAAATTTTTTCACCTATAAATTCCATAACAAATTATTTAAAAAATCCTTTTTCTGGGTCCGCCGTCGTACATCCCTTTTTTATTATTTGTAAATATATAGGAAAAGCTCATATGTATTGTATTATAGGGAAATAATAACAACTTATATCACATTAGGTCGAAAATTTATATTCATATACTCATTAAAATAATCTCTATATTTTTGGTTATATGCTTAAATTTTATTTTTTTTTTATATATATAATATACACGGTGTGTCGTTTAAATGACCGCAATTTTAGCGATTAAAAATATATCGGATAATTTTTATTCAACATATGTTTCATTTGACTCAATGCAGCGTTCACGGCAGGATCAACCAATACATGAAATTTTTTATACCAATTATAGCAATGTTTTACATCAGCTGCGTCACGGCTGCTTGGATGGATGGAACGTTTTGGGTACAGAAAATAGTCACACGGTAATAGTTCAGGCGAATATGGAGGGTGGTTGATGATTTTGTCTTCAAAAATTCATTCACTTTTTTGGTTTTGTGACAATTTTCGGCCACAAACAACTAAATAGCATTCTCCATTATCAGCTTGATCTTCTGCGACAAATTCCTTATATAAACAATCCTTTTTGAATCGTAGAAAGGTATCAGCAGCATTTTCTTGATTATTGACTTTGGAAAACCCAATTTCTATGATTTTTGTGTGCGCTTCTACTTCCATTTGGCAGATTGACGCTTAGCTGCAGGATCATATTTAAAGCACCGTGTTTTATTACTAGTTATAATGGAATCAAGAAATTCTACTTTGTTTTCAACAGTTTTAATCATGTCTTTACAATGCATTTGTTGGGTCTTCATTTAATTCGTGTGGAACGAAACGAGCACAAACCTTCGTTTTTTTCCTACCTAAATCCCGTGTTAAAATCATCCAAATAGTATTCAAATTCATCAGCTAATTTAGCACGATTTTTAAGACGTCAAGACGTCCCGGTCTTGCGTTATCATTTAAATCCTTACGACCATTTTTGAAACGTGAAAACCAATCATAAACTTGTCGTTTAGACATATCAGCTATACCGGTTAATGTCCGCCGTTTTTTAAAGTGAAAACACATATTTTTTGTGGGAGAAAACCCAAAAATTCTTTATTCAAAATATTTTCCATCACTAGTTACACATTTTGTCCACCTTTCTGGCAATTTGTGGATACCATACCAAAAAAATTGTTGTTCTTTTGATGAAAACCAGTCAGTGTGTTGTCTCTTTTGATATTTTTGTCGTTTTTGCAGCAAAGCACGGTTCAAATTGATCGTTTGTTGTCAGTAACGATTAGCATTAACAGTTTCACCAGGTTTTAGAAGCTCGTGGTACACCACACCTTTCTGAACCCACCAAACAAAGCATTCTCTTCTTACCAAAACGATTTGGCTTTGCAGTCGATGTTGATGGTTGTCCTGGATTAATCCATGATTTTTTCCATTTAGGATTTTTAAAATAAATCCACTTTTCATCACCAGTCACGATTCGATGCATAACAGACTTCCTTTTGTATCGTTGAAGGTGCATTTCACAGATGGTTTTTCGATTTTCTTGTTGCCTTTCAGTCAATTCATGTGGCACCCATTTACCTTCCTTTTGGATCTTTCCCATTGCTTTCAAGCGATCGGAAACGGTTTGTTGTGCAACTCCTAGTTGTTCTGCAAATTGTTGTTGCGTTTGCGTGTCATCTTCATTCAATACAGACTGCAATTCGATGTCCTCAAATTTTTTCGGCTGTCCACAGGGCTCTTTGTCTTCCACATCAAAATCTTTACTTACGCAAGCATCAAAACTACTGGCACTCAAATATACGTGTAACTTTTTAACCTGTCAACCGATTTGAATGCGGTTTGGTGCGTTTGAAAGAAGAAAGATGTATCTGTTTTAACGATGCCAATTTTCAATAGATGGCACTATTTTTTTAAAATTAAAATTATGGTTATTTAAACGACACACTGTGTAGGTTTATTTATACTTAAAGTAATAAAAGGGGGGAAAATGATTGTCTTTTGGATAACATAAATAAATTTATACTTATATGTGTGTTTTTTTTTGTTATTATATATGACTCTATTTGATATATCCTTTTTTCTATACATACACTGTACAATCATCAGTATCATCATCATCGTCAGCACCATCAGCATAAAATAACATAATAGCACAGGTGTGTGTAAATATTTTTATAGACTTGTCCTATATATTATTATTTATAACTACACGCGTTGTATGTAAAGCGGTTTGTTGTTCTGTTACATATGAAATATTTGTTGTTTGTATGTAAACAACGAATTTATTAGATATTGGATTATTTGATGATATATTTGTTATACCAATGATTTAACACTTTTGACACTAAATGTAAGATAAAAATATGTGTAGGTGAATATATTAGATAAGTGACGAGTTATATACAAATTGGTTCACTTTTACTTACGTTGTTTTCCGAAACTTTTCGAAAGTGTGTCAAATTTATATGTGATTTAAGATTAAGATAACTCTATAAGGGTTCACCAAACCGATTTGGCACTGTGACACGGGCGACTCTTCTATTGTACGACTACCGCTCTTTTGTTTTTTATGGGTTGCGATTACTCACCTAGCCCTAGTTGTCACAGTTCGGTATTGTAATTATTAGCATAATTGACACAAAAAAATCATTTTTGAACGTTGTATTTATTCAATTATAAAATAAAATGTTTCGAGAGATATCGAAACAGACCACCAATTGAGTTGCATTTTGTACCCCTACCCAGAAAACTGCACTGGTTGAAAACTTAAGCCATTCCCAACACAGAACCGTCTCTCGTCATGTCCACAGCATCTGTTTAAACGTCAACCAAAACATATCCTCTTCCTTGAGCCGATGAAATCCAGTAAACTTTAATCTTCTATTTATGAGAGCATTGACAGACGGCATGCACCGCATAGTTTCTCTACAAATGTCTTCCAAAAGGATTCCCATCCGTCTCAGATAATACTCGAAATCACCGCATGACAATTGATACCAATTTTGTAAGCGTTACTCGTTCCATGCTTAGAACCATGGTGGTTGGTGTAGAAAACCTAAGAGTTAATTTAGAGTGCCTATATATCTAATTATATTATCCTAACGATTCTGATGTTTGTTTACTTGATCCGTTTTTCTCCGATTAGATCCTTCTCCATTTCTATTCGCAACCCAGTTTAGCCATTTGACACATCCTAAAGCCAAAGATGTGCTCAACTTTGTCCGTTCCGTGCTTCTAATGACCAACTGGTTATCTCGTGCAAATGGAATTTTTTTTCCCTACACCCGATCCACGTATAAGTGATCCCGAGCATGTATTAAGTTCGAAATCTCAGCCATATATACTGAGATTTCCCAAGACTAATATTGCGTTGCAAGTCATGTTAACTGGTATAAATGTCACCACCTACTCTTTCTTTCATGACAGATCCATCTGTGAAGATTTCGATCGAGAGTTGTATAATACCTTACTCGTTGTCTCACTGTTGATATCATCCATTGGCATATCCAGTTTCGTACAAGATTCAAGACCGTTCTATACCCTTGTTCGATGCCATGCACGTTCACGTACCAACCTGCGGTTATCGCAGTCTTTGTAACAAACATATTTCAGCGATAGCAGAGTCTCATTAGCACCTCCATGGCACCGGTTGTTGTCGTGCAAAAATCATCAGTAATTGCCATACATGCCAGTCTTTATAATCTTTCTAGATGTACTGCGACCAACGATTGTATGTCATCACATAACCGAAGCATATTCAATTATAAAAAGAAATTATTTGTTTTTCGACACCTTCTCATTAGTTTCCCATAATTTTCGTCATCGAAATATTTGTTGAAGTGAATTATTTGTGTGACATATTTAACTATAAATTGACACGTTAAGTGTTCGTTTGTGTGGCGAATACGAGGTGTGGCCATAAAACTAACGAGGCTAATACTGTGAAACATTTTATTTTAAATTTTATATATTGTATTTTTCACCACCTGCAATTGCACCAATCGTCTATCGATACAATAATGCTCTATGCAAATTTTCCATTTTTCAAAACAATTCTGCGGAAGTTTTTTTGTGTGAGCTCCGTCAAGACGCGTACCGCACAGCTTCAGCGATCTCTGGAATAATAGCTCATAAATAAAAAATTAAATCACATCTTCTTTCAGTGTTTCCAAAAAGCTTGTATCATTTTCAAGTGTATTCAGTGTGTAGGTACAAACATTTCCGCAAGCTTTTTTTGGTTCGATTGTAAGAATTTCGAGCACAATTTTCGCATACATTTTTTGGATGTTAAAATTATTATCTAACTTTTGCCTTACACAATGCTTTGTCAATTCCTATACAGATTCAGCCACAGCACGAATACAGTTAACAGATGGTCTACAGATCGGATTAAATTATCCATTAATATGTCTACAGAAACGTGAGGGGCGTCGATCGAAAAAGAAAGCTTCACCCTATCAGCTATTTAAATCCTTTTGTTAAAAATTATCGCCTGTGTAAATAATTGTTAAAATCATGTATTGCCAATTGTATTACACTTATAAAGAACTGTAATTGGAACAAGTTTTACTAAAACTTTCCTATGGGAACCATACTAAGGACACCGAATTTATTTGAAAAATATTCTAATTATCGTAACAGGCTGACCAAAAAGACTGCTTTGTGTATCGGTTTTTATGTATCTTCTTTAGGATCTGCTGATTAGAAAACATTTAAACAAAATTGAATAGAAAATTCTAACATTTTCCAGGTTCCGGAATTCTTTTACATAAACCTGTTATGATTATAATTTTAAAGGAATTTCAAATAAATTCTTCTTATTATAACGCACTGAATTTCGAAATATTGCAAAAGGTATTTGAAGCTGGTTTGGAAATGGATATTCCGGTCATTAGTTCCTAAATTTTCAAAGATTTGTCATGAGAAATTATCAGAACTTAATTTGACAAACCAATGTCGTTTTTTTAACGTTTTACACAAAATAAATATGGTTTAACATTTGGAATACATAAACATAAGTCAAAATTACTCAAATCTCATCTATATGTGCGTATGGAAATTGCAATTTATTAGTGTGCAACCCAATAAAACACTTGACCAACGAAATCACAACACTCGTTAAATTGTCAGCAATAATTTCATTTCAATTCACGAACAGAGATTAAAGAGTTGGTTAGGTGATTGTAAAAATTGCCGACTTTCGTATGTGTGTTGCTATATCAAATGGAACTATAAAGAAAGAATATAAAAATTTTAACAACCCACCCCTAAACGAAACGAAAATAAGTTAAAAAGTTTATTATTTGATTTCTTTTAAATTTCTTTAGAAAAATCAATGATTTGATTGATTGCATTGTATTTTTTTTGTTAAATAAATCTCTGAAATAGTTCTGAATTTTTATATTTGTATATTTTTGATGGTCGTGCGTAATGTGTTCAATTTGTTTTCTAAATATGCGTAAGGGATCATTTTCCTTATATTGTGTAACATCACTTGAATCGAATTTATGTTACGTTTTTTTTTTCCCCCCCTTTCATTCATTAATTTATGTGACGTGACATTGAAATTAAATAGTAAATCATTTCTTAGAGGTGAATTGTACCATAAATAGAAATTTATTACATGCGCCACGTGACGTAATTCGTTTTGTGTAACAAATTTTACGATATGGAACACATCGATTTACCATAACACTAGAAACACACCATTGAAAACACTATTATTTGTGTTTTGTGCTTGGTTTTCCAAAAGTGATGGCATAATTTCTTCTATATTGTAGACTCCTGTTTTGTTGATGAGTACTGGGAAAATTTCAATAGAATCGACATGACAAACCGCAGGTGGTTCTTTTATAGGTGTGATTCGTTCAAATGAAATAAAAACAAGGATATTTTTTAACACTACTCAAAGATTAGCAATGTCAGCGGCACACCAACCGAATCACTGATATAAAAATAATGAAATTAAAGAAATGTTCGTTAATTGCATTGATAAATTGGTGAATTATTATATACTCGCATGCGTTGTAATTTACCAAATTTACTGTAATGATAATACCATCATAATCTCCACTTGGGAGTAACATACAAAAATGGATGATATTCGTTACATTTCATAAGGATATTTGCTGCTGATAATACATTGTACTGCAGTAATTGTAAGTGAATGGTTTTTTGTTAATATCTGAGGAGTTTTATTTACGCTTTACAATGCATGCATTTGTGATACATCGAACTCCTCTCTGACCCACAATTACTTAATACTTAACCCAAAATATTAACGTTGTCTTAAGAACCACGACAACAAGAATATGTTCTTAGCACAGACTAAGCATCAGAATAGAATCGGTTGTAAGTTATTTTCATATTTTGGGCGATATTGTTGTTACATTACAAAATATTTAACACATCGATTTACCATAACATCATCAATGCATTTTATTGGCTCTGTGTACGAAACGGTCACTGATACTTTCCGTTGCAATTACCATAATTTAATTTTAAATTTCTGTACTTTTTCTGTGTATAATAAACAATAGGAAAATAATATTATTTAATATCTTTATTTGTTGGGCAAACAAGTGTCATTTTGGTATGTGAGGGAAAATTTTATTTTCTTGAACAATGTCGAATAATCATTTAAAATAAATAACTTTCCAGGTCTTGATATGCAGAAATAGTTGTTATTTTTTTTGGTTTTGTTATCAAAATTACGATGGAAAAAAATATGGTGGCACCTTATCGATTTTTATATACATCGTTCTATATATATACGTAAAATCGGGTAAAACTACTGATGAACGATTCACATTTTTGGTGTTGTGAGATGGTGCATTATCGTATAATAAAAACAACTGTTTTCCCGCTCGATATTCGGGTCTAACTCGAACAATACTCGACCACAAACGATGTAAAACACACCTAAATAGTATTCTCAATTAACAGTTTGACCTTCGCGGACAAATTGCTTGTGAACAATACTTTTTGAATCATAAAAAATTATCAGTATTTTCTTGGATCTCTTGACTTTTGAAAACGCAATTTTGTTTGGTTTTGGCTCGTCTTTGTTAGGTCTTTATTTCATTCGCGTAGAACGAAACGTGCACAAACCATTTTTTATTGCCTAAATCTCTTGTTAGAGTCGTTCAATTAGTGCTTAACTCATCAGCTAAATCAGCACGATGCTTATGTTCTAGGCGTCCCGATCTTGGGGTACTACTTAAATTCTCACGATCATTTTTAAAATGTGAAAACCAATATATAACTTGTAGTTGAAACATACAATCATCACCATAAACTTTTCTTTTTAACAATATATAAGTCTTCGCACATTTTTCGTTCCAATTTTAAAACAAAATTTAATATTTACCCTTTGTTCTGCATTGTATTTTAACGACGCAAGCTTCAAAACTACTGACCCTCGTCTGTGTGTAACTTTTTAACCTGTCAACCGATTTGCATGCGGTTGGGTCCGCTTGAAAGACGAAAGATGTATCTTTCAATAGATGTGACTACGTGTTTCTATTTTTAAATTCAAATTGTGGTTATTTAAACGATATATTGTGTACCTATACTGAGGTTTGTAGTGGTGAACTCATATTTTTCAACTATAAGATTCAGTTAACTTAGAACAAACATTATAGATTTTCTTTAAAACGAGCCGTAAACACTAGGCATTGAAATGTTGCGAGTGAATTGGCGGTAAAATTCCATATATTGAATGTGAAATTTTCTCACCATCTTTTCGATCCGGTATTTTAAGTTGTATATCGTGAATGTAGTTTAGTCAATTTAACATATTGATTCTGCTGCAAACTTTGACTACAATCATTATTTTTATGTCACACGCTGTTTTTTCTTAATGCCTATCTAACACCTAAGTGTTGCTATACCTTAATTCTTATATCAAACAGTTTATATAGTTTAAACTTATTTTTATTTGTTGCCACCATGATCCCCTCATTAGATGTTTTACCCTACACATAAATTAATTTTTTTCTTTACAAATATATGAAATGAAAAAAATTGGAATACACGAATTATTATTAATTATATCTTATCAGTCACATATTTTTTTTCCTGTTCATTTTAGGTGTGTGATAGTGATGTGTGTGCGTGCACGTTATGTCAGTGTGAGTGAGTGCGAGTCAATATACAAATGGATTATGTCAATAATAAATATTAAGTATGGTCTAATTTTCTATTTTTTTTTATGAACTACTGCTGTTATCAGCGAGTTATAGAATTTTTTTTTTTCTCTGATAAGAATCTAATAATAAAAACATTTTAATTTTTTGTAACATATTTAGAGGAATATAGGGTTTTATTCTTTTTGGATTGCGATTATTACTATAATAATAACGAAATTTAATATTGCTAGTTCACAATTTGTGGTTAACCGTCAACCGAAACAAGTGCATTCAATTTATTTGGTAGTTGAATATAATATTTTTTGAGGGATTTCTAAGAGATTGGCACACACAAAAAGTAAATAATTAGCTGTATTAGCTCAATATTTGTTTATCACTTAGTTTAAGTAGAATCAACATGTTATTTTAATATTAACTATTCAAATCAACTCATATATTTTAGAAAATTATCAAACAAATAGTAGAAGCACGTGGTTGGAATGTGTTATCCCACGAATTGGACTCACCAGACCTAAAACTAATTACGACTTATTTCGAGCTATGGAACATAACATGCCTTATCCGAAATGTTACACTTCCGTTCCTTAGAAGATATTAAAAAATGTATTTTATCAAAAGACTCTAGGAATATTTTTTCTACGTGCAATAAGACAAATGCCAGAGGGAAGGGGAAAAAATCATAATAGCTAGCAATGGGAAATATTTTGAATAAAATGGAATTTTCATTGAAAGATAAGATTTGCTTTTACAAAAAAACCTATAATATTTAATTTCTTTTAATTAATTAATTCCCTTTGAAAATTCATAATTTCACAATAGTTTCCCGAAATGCTTTGATCTGATTTCGTAAATATCTCCAATCACATCCTACTAAATTCTTTTTAATACTCTTAACGTCTGTTCACTCATCCATTTTATAACTCGACAATGTCATTCTTTAAATTTAAAAGCCTTGGTTTTTATGTGACCGCAATCCGGCCCATCCAAAATCGGTGCAATACGAATGACAAAAATGATTATTCGTATTTTAAACGTGCATGGTTTTTAATAGTTGCAATTGTTGGTGTGCGTATTTACCCCTCAAAATAATGAAAGCGTTTCGTTAATTTGTGTGTTTGCCGATTGTCAAATATGACATTTCGTTGACATAATTTATGTGCAGAGTTCGTATAACAAAACCCATGGTTTTAATTAAGTCGCAAAGAAACGGAAAAATTGTAATTGTCGCGACTTTCGCAGTGCAGACTCATAAAAAAACCAAGGTTTAATCCAGCACACCACACCTATATCTTCTTATCATATGTTATCGCAAGTTTTATTTGTAACATAAATTCTAGTATTTCTAATTGTATTTTTGATGTATACCGGGTGTTTTATTTTAAATGAGTCGCAGGACTGGTGATAGTGACATATGTTTGACCTTGAATCGTTGTTCGAAGGTTGTGTAACAATTAATTTCAATATTTAACACTTGTAACTTTTGTAATTGTGATTATAAATTATATTATATAGAATATTTTCGAAAAAAGGTGGTGATTTTGAGACCTTTCCCAAAAATTCTATGGACAATTTTTTTTTTTTTATAGTAAAATACTTCTCGATACATTAGCGTTGCCAAAGATATATCGATCGAAGGTATACAGACAAACACGCACGATAGAATATTTACGAGTACAGCACCTCTATAGATGAGGTACTAATTTAAAATCATTAAATAAAACTTAGATTTATATATGAATCGTATTGTTTAAATTCTGTGTATGCAAGTGCGAACGTTTTTCTATTCTGCGCTAACCTTTAGTTGTAAGAATAGTGAGCTGTGACCACCAACTGCATTCCATATATGATTGAAAATTTATGACTAGCACTAAACACAAAAACTAATCACAACTGCTTAGCACATGCATTAATAGTACATTAAAGTTTAGTTTGCCTAAAGTTTGCCTAATGTTTCAGTAAATACTTTGTGCTCAGCATATTCATGCAAGGAGAAGATCTTTTTTCTAATCTTCTTTCTTTTATCTGCCTATAAATACCGACATTTTGTATTTTATCAAAAAGAGATGAAAGGTAAATATATTTACTTCTCACTTCAAAGTTAAATTAATTTTATCTCGTAATTTCGGATGAAGTGAAACCTATTGCAATCTATGTACGTAACGTACACTATGTGGAACAGTAGCTTTAGTGAAATTCACAATTACTTACAAGCGAACCACGCATGATGTGTCCACCTGTGAGTTAAATTAAATTTAAAAAACGTGTTGAATTTGTGAAAAAGGCTGTAAAATCATTGCTTTCGATGCGTTAATTTCACTGTAAAATTGTTGGCAGATGAATTAAGTACCAGGAAACACACTCTCATTAGCCACCCGCCGCCATATTCGCCTGATCTATCACCGTGGGACTATTTTCTGTTCCCAAAACTAAAAATCGACCATGAAATTCAACGTTATATGCTGATGTTTCATTCATGCAAGCAAAACATTGCTATAACTGACATAAAAATCTATCTATGCATTAGTTGATGGTATCAAACGGTGTATTCAGTTAACTGGAACCTACTTTGAATAGAAAATCACGTGTCAACAATTATAATAATATGTTTTTTATTGTTTGTAATCTAAAAATGCGGTTATTTAAACGATTCGCTTACAATTTATTTCACACCACCCTATGATTTAGGTATGGTATTTATGGTATGACGAGCCTGTTATAATAACAATGATGACAATATTTTCATATACAATAATTTGTAATTATAATAATAATAATAATAATAATAATAATAATAATAATAATAATAATAATGATGATGTTGAAAAAACTAAACAAATGGAAAAAAAACACACTTTTTGTTGACATTTTATTTTTTATTTATTTATTTATTTTAAATTTATATGGATTTTTGTGACAATTTGCAACACACTAACACTACTAAAACACTATAATTTGTATGTACCCAGTGGGACACTGGGTCGGTATGTATGATAACATCGATGATTGTCTACTTACTTCTAGTCAGCACTACTCCATTCTTGCAATACTTCTTCTCCAGATGAGTTGTTCATGGGTTCAGGATGGTTGGGTTTTTCATGTGTATACAGAATAAGTGTATTTTTCATGGCATCGAATTGGGTGAGTTTTTCTTGGGTTCGGAATGAACTACTTTTTGACGCGTTCTGGATCGGCTTACTTTTTCATGTCTTCTGAATGTACATACACTATCAATCCACGGTTTCACAATACATTCTAAAACCTCGATGTTCATATACAGACTTCATCACAAAACGAAAATATCCTGTGTATAAAGATTGCCCAAAGCTTCTGTGAAAAATATTCTTAAGATTTTCTTCAAAAATGAGGAATGAGAAATAATCAAATTGCCAGGTTTCTAGAAACTGACACAGAATATTATTCTGCGCGTAAAAATTATGCAGAATTTTCATCTAGCAAATATTCTTATAATCCATGCTTTCCACGTTTCTATGACCGGTTTTGCGACATTCGGCAGAGAATTATATTGTTGTGTAAAACCATTTTATCGTGGCTGGCAAATCTTGATTGTTTTTCTTGTAATAATCGCTTTAAATTGATTCGTTGTTGACAGTAGACTTTAATATTGACACTTTGATTTAGTTTTAACCATAAAAATGTAATAATCCTTACTGCGGAGTATCAACAAATATTGATACTTATTGAATTACAATCCACTGATTTTGAAGCATTGCAATCACTCCCGTCTGCACCTTCTTTCAGATAAAGCATATTTTCTATATAACCCGACGACAAGCATTCGATGACTTTCAGCAGCATTTTTCTTTCAATGAAATGAAATAATAACAACAAACCCCTCAGCAAATTATTAATTCACTAATAATAAAAATCAAATTTTAACCTAAATACAATTAGTGCTCACTTTAAAAAAAATGTTAATGCGGCTTAATTATAAGGTCAGTGCGATATTTTACTCTTTGCCAATACTCATGGGTTCGGAATAGATGGATTTTCATGTGTACTGAACAAATTCAACAAATTCGCTGGTGAATATATTCATGAAATTGGAAGTATATTATATTTAGAAATTGCAACTACATACAAAAAGTCCCACTGGGTATTATCATATTATGAAGTCTGTCTGTATTTGTGTGTGTGTGTGTAAACAATAATATATTTCGTGATAACAAAACAACGAAAACAATAAATTTAAAATTTAATTAAAATGTTTTATTTATTTTATTTAATATATATTGTGTTCAAACGAAGATACCCAAACGCAGCACATTATCGATACGATGGACGATACTCGCTCGTCCCGTGCCCATTGTATTTGGTATGAGTTTTTTTTTGTGACTATTTTAACTATAGATACATGTTTTTTTTTATCTAAGGCTAAGCCATCGCTCCCAATACCCACTATAAATTATTTTTATAATTAGTAATAATTTAAATACCGGTAATAATAGTAATAATAAATTATACTAATTCCCATTAACATCATTACCAATAATAAATTCTTTGATTTGTTTTGTTGCGTGTACAGAAAACGTATGACATTTTTAATACAGTCTCAGACTCAATAAGAAATAATATATGATAAGATTGTGAATTTGTATTTGTATAGAGAAAAAAAGCAGTGGCGGTCACCACATGCGTTGGAACAAATTTTCGAATCACTTTATTCACTTCGATTGAGGTATGTGCTAAACAATCGTTATGCACGCATGAATCGCTTTTTCGGGCGTTAAACTGCCCTAACGCCACTGTGGCCACATGATCCCTAATGCCGTAGTAACAGACAACCATTTTCTTCAATGTGCTTTCGCTGCGCACAATTTTTTTTAGATTTGGCTCGTCTTGAACGACCCATAATAATGCCTAAGTATACCTCAATTTCACTGTATGTAACACATGACAATTTAGCATTTTCAGTTCACGCACATCATCGATGCTTTTTTTTTTTTTGCACAACAACTGATTTTTTGACGATCTTCACGAAATTCGTCTTGGAGTGAACGTCGATCATGATTGAATTCGTCATATCAGTTTTTTATAGTGCTGTAGAATGGTGCTATATCGCGCTATACACACGAAATTGTTCAATACCTAATTCCATTTATTGGCCGAGATGAACTTTTGAAGACCCTTTAAAGAATGGATTTAATGATGGTAAGTCAAAACATTCTGAGTACACAATTTTAGGTTACAAAAAAAATAGAAAACACATTATAATAATTGTTCAAAACGTGAAATTGTATTCAAAATAGGTTCCATTTGATTTAATCCATCGTTTGGCCCCAATCAACTAATGTGTGAATAGATTTTTTATGTCAGTTATAGCAATGTTCTTCATCGCCTGTGTCACGGCTATTTTCGATGGATGGAACATCATCATATAACGCTTCTTTCATGACCGGTTTTCAGTTTTGGACACACAAAATAATCTCTCGATGATAATTCGGATCTAACTCAAACAAATCGTATCATACTTAATGCATCAGTCAACAGCCGATACTTAATGCATCAGTCAACAGTTTCGCAGTGAAATTTCCATCGAAAACAATGATTTCGCGAAAATGTTTACACTAATTCAGCACGATTTTTAAGTTCTTGACGCCCTGGCACCCTGGGGTGTTATCATTTAAAAGGCTCACAACCATTTTTGAAATGTTAAAATCAATCATAAACTTATTGTTGAGACTTATACAATCAACATCATAAACTTTTTTCAACAATTTGTTAAGTTTCCGCACATTTTTCGTTCCAATTTTAAAACAAAATTGAATATTTTAATCTTTATTCCGCATTTTCACAACACAAGCATTAAAACTACTGACACTCAAATGATTGGAATTTTTAAACCCGTCAACCGATTTCCACCTCATTTAAATACGTATACATCCGCAGTGATTGAATAGTACTTGTTGTTATGCCTTTCAAAAAGTTTTCGGTTTCTATATCTCTTTAGCATCTGAAGTACTGCAATGTTTTTGAATAACCATCAAGGCATTTTCTAAATAACCCGGAACAATATATTAATAAATTACAATCACAGGTCGATAATAAGTTGTTAACTTATTTAAATAATTGTCGTTTGCAAGAAGTTATACCGAAAGACGAAAGGTCACTGAAATTGACTAAAATCGATAATACAGTTTGCTTTTCACTTTCAGCAAAGAAACAATTACAATTCGTATTTCAAAACGTTGGAAATTTAATGGAAACTTATGTAAAATGAAATGAAATTTTATAAAATCATTTTATTATTTTGCGTTAACAATTACACTAAACTTTTACTAATCGAGGGTATATCTACTAGAGGAGTGGATGAAGGATAATTTTAATATTTTGACATACGGCACCGTATACTATATGCGAAAGACAATTAAGCACGCATTTGAGTAGAATTTAATTTTTCAAGGATCAAGGACATTTCAAAAGAATCTTATAAGGGTGATTGTAACCGTAAGTTGTGCTGCATCTCAAATGAAAAAGTGATGACAATTATTGAATTCAATAGTACTTTAGAATGTTATTTTAAATAGAAAGACAAGTCCTAGATCTTTATGCCTTTATGCGGTTGGGTGCATTTGACAGAGGATAGATGTATCTTTTTAATGATGCCAACTTTCAATAGACGGCACTAAAATGTGTTATATTTTTTTAAATTCAAATTTCGATTATTTAAATGACGCACTGCGTGTACTTTTATGCTAAAAAATGTAAAACTTTCCAATGGCGCTTGGCAAATACTAATAAGTGTAGGTGTAAGACTAGCAATATATATTTAGCAATACTTGCGTATGCTGACAGCCCATATAAGGCGTGGAATGGTGTCACTTCATCCCCATCGTGAATTTTAATTCTAAAAATAGTATACCTATAACATTACGGGTACTTCACTGAAAAGCTATTTAAACAAAACAATAAATGAATCCCCCGGAATTGAAAATTGTAGAAATAAAATGCGAAATACAAAACAAAATATTCTGTGTATAAAAATGAATGATATTTTTTAGAACGTATAAAATTAAATTATTATATTTTAAAATACGTACGAACATTTATTATTATTATTATTATTATTATAATTTTTCAGAAACAATCTAATCATGATTTTGATAAGGAAAATTGTTTATACACAATACATTTATTATATTTCAAATATGCATTCTTATTTCCACATTTGCATAATCATCATCATTTTATTTTATTTTATTTTATTTTATGTAAAAATAAGATGCTTATCCGCGTCGTCGTCAATGTTAGTAATTTCAAAAATAAATCATTATCATTTTATATTTATACCATTTTTATTTTTGAAAGTGTATAGGTACATTAATATATTCATACAAATATTGGTTCTTTTATTACTATTATTATTATACAAAAATTCCATTTATGCTATTTTCTTTCCCGCTCGCACATTTTACAGTGCCGGCTCAAGTAAAGTGAACGGCACGTCACGTAAAAACGTCAATCTAAAGAAATTCTATTGAACAAAATGGTTGTTAATAGTGATTTATAGATCACAAAGTTCTGAGCGAATTTAAACTTAAAATTAATTTAACATAAGATCTGTTGGAGTGGTGTTCGAAATTGTTGTCAATCGAAAGTGATCTGTATGGATGTAAACCAATTAAGTCTGGAATTTTGGTGATACCGTGACTATAGTAATCTTTTAGGACATCAAGAATTGACTACCAATTCTAATATACGCAATCTTTTAGTATTTAGACAACTATGAAGTTGCATTAAATGTATAAATTCTATTTGTAGAAAAATAATCAGGCTAGATGGCGATGGTCGGAACATCATCATAAAACGCACCTTTCATAACCGGTTTTCAATTTTGGGATTAGAAAATAGTCATACGGGTGAGAGAAATCTG
This sequence comes from Bibio marci, assembly GCA_910594885.2. NCBI lineage: Eukaryota > Metazoa > Arthropoda > Insecta > Diptera > Bibionidae > Bibio > Bibio marci. The sequence continues at coordinate 30,168,809 of OU343118.1, read as the reverse complement.
TTTTTTATCAAAAATTCATTCATTGTTGTGAGGTGCTTCATTATTGTGCTTTAAAAAAAGATGTTTTAACGTTAGATATTCGATAGTAATTCAAACAAATCTTGTATTTAATGGTACTTAATTCATCAGCCAACATTCTCACATTGGAATTTTCATCGAAAGTAATGAGGTTTTTTTTTTCACTAATACAGCACGATTTTTATGTTCTGGACGTCCTTGGCTTATATCAATAAATCTTCATAACAATTTCAAAAACATGAAAACCAATCATAAACTTGTCGTTGAGACATATCAATCATCACCACACAGTCATAATTAGTCAACAATTTGTAAGGCTCCGTACAATTTTTCGTTCCAATTTTAAAACAAAATTTAATATTTGCTCTTTGTTTCGCATTGTATTTTTATGACGCAAGCATCAAAATTACTTAAATTGCCTAATGTGTGTAGTGTGAAGTCTTCTCTCCTGTATCTGCAGTCATATATACGCGATAGCCACATGTTCTTCGTTTTGTTATTTTATTCGTATACAAAAGGCTATCATTTACAGTTCTTACGAACTTAAAAAAAAAAACTAGACTTAAATTTAGGGCTCGATACGAGGATATTTGACTCCGGTTAATCCATTGTGCTGTATCGAGTTAATCCCAAAAAGAGTATACCACTTCTTGATTACTTAGGCATTACGCCAAACCATCCGGACGCGGCGCGCTTTGAGTATCCCGACCTAGCATTGTAGCCAAGTTGGTAGTTATTCCGTATGTGCACATGCGTAACTAATCACCAATTGGATCTGTCATCATATCGCGACGGATTTGTATTTATTCAATTATTTGTAATGTGGTGAGTGCGCCGACTTTGTTAATATCTATGTGTCCAATCCAAACCAACATCATCATCATTTTCAAAGACATTAGTTTTATGATGTCATAAACAAACAAATGATAATGATCAGTTGAGCTAATTTTTTTTAGTATGAATGAGTTTTTAAGTTTCATCTAAAAATTGAACGGTCCACATTCAAGGTGAGGCATCTGTAATTCAAAATAACTATGAAGAATTGACCAATTACGATTAATGCGTGAAACTATATCATCAATATGATCAGAAAAAATGAAGGATGCGTAGATTTTTTCAGACTCTGATGAATCACCTGTGACTGCTGGTACTGCTGAGTGGTAAAAATTTGATAACGGTGGTATTCACCTGAAAGATTTCCATTTATATGTAGTTACAAGGCAGGGAAATGATCAACAGGCTACGTAATCAAGAATAATGTGTGGTACATAATGTTATCAGTGGTTTTTCATTTATAGATAACGCATAAGATGAAGCAAATAAGAATGTGCACAGAAGCAACAGGTCGTCGAATTTTAAAGAATAATTGGGTAACATCATTACCGGAAATATGTATTTGTTTTTCATTGGAATTTTATATGGCAGCGCGTAGAGCTTATGCGAAGCAAAACATTTAAAATGATCGTATTTTATGGTCAGCAAAGTATGGGGTCCTGAATTTTTTTTTTAGGAAAACAATCGTTGTAGACATAAATTTAAACAGATTTATTTTTTTTCACAAAGGAACCGAATGAAGTGAGTGCCTATAAATACAAACAGATAGATTCACATTGATTTCAGACATATGGAATAAGTTCATTGAAATCATTGTTTATGCTTTATAAAACCAGAGCAAAATATAACTGTTGAAGATGAGCGCATTTATTTCCTGTCCAAAAGTCAGGTGTAGGTGCCAATAAATTTGGCATCGAATTTTGACTTGCAACACACATCATTTGACAGCAAATATGTTTTGAATAGTTTTTCTTATTTAGGAAAAGAGTTAAAACGATCATATATCGTCACCTCTGATGAGTGAATAAGTTTGCCCAGCTATATATTGTGGAAAATTCTTATTAAATCTATTAGTTTACACACAGTGCACCAAAAGTAGTAACCAAACAAAATTGGGATAACACGTAACGTTTTTCCACTCTGCTATATAAATCATAGAATTGTGATCTTACAATATACAAAAGCAAACCAAATAAAAGAATTAGTTTGGAATTAAGTTTTTAGGAACATCTATGTTTATGCATTAGTTATTCTTTCTCAATGCAGTCATTTTCACTGATTTTGGGAAATAAAGGTGTACATTTAATACACAAGTTCATGTGGTGCTTACCCAACAATATTTCTTTTGAATCATTTCCATTGCTCTTAAAGGATGCTGATTTTTTTCAACTACTAAATTGAATCTAGCAGATTTTCTGCAATAACAAGGAAATTATCCCAACAGGAACAATACACAATTAAAATTGATAGTAATGACAATACAAAAAGTCGTAACGATAGATTTTTTATCTAATATCGAATTGTCGTAATTTCATAAATAATCAAAATAGGATGTTCAACAGCAATCATCTATCATCTGTCGTTAACATTATCTACCCCCAATCTCCGTTGTAAACATTTTATTCTAACTAAAAATTATTTTAATATGACAACTTAATTTTGTTACGTTTTGTAAACCTATACATACATGCGTACCATTCTATTTTTATTTATATATAATAATAAATTTGTTTATAATTATATATATTTATATATGTATGTGTTATATACTATATTATATATAAATCGTTATATACTTAGGCCATATATATAGTTATAGATATAGATATAGATATAGAGTTCCAGTATATACGAATATCCATACACTTTTGGAACGTTTTCGGTATCGTATTTTGTTGCGGGTGTGTATATATATATTTATATTTATTTGTATTAGTATTTGTATATATAGTTAAACTTATATATATTATATTCTCTTTTCTATGGGTTTTTTTTCGATATATACATAAACATTATGTATTATAAAATAATAGAAATGTACCATAAAACCATAGATAGATAAAAATAGGTACAACAGTAGGGTACAACAAACACGCATTACAACAGGGTTCATAGGAATTTGTATGATGAACAGATTATAAATTATTAATAGATGATGATGATGATGATGATGACGACGGTGATGTTGTTGATAACAATGATGACAATAATTATCATTTTCAATTTAATTAATTTTTTATCTCATTATTATGTGTGTTTGTAATCGTCATCATTGTTATCAAACAGAATTTTCCATAAACATCATCTGTATAAAATTAAAAATCACCATAAATTATAAAAATCAGAAAATCTATCGTTTGGGCGATTACAGTACACTTTGATTCAATTTCATTTTGCATTTTCTTAAAAATTTAAAAAATGTCTTTAACCAATTTATATTTTTCATACTATGCACCCTCTGTGTTCCAAAAATAAGGAAAATGGTTTTATAAAGTATAAAAAAACCATACAGCACCATATGTTATCTACTAATTAATTTGTGTAGTGCGCACCGACCTTCACAAACAGTCAAACCGTTAATAGATATTACGTTCAATGAAATTCACGATTAAACGCATACGCATTCAGAAAGATTGATTAAAAAATAATTGTTATCTCTAGCTAGACATTTTTTTTTAACATCTCTCGGGTCATCTGTTGTGGATGCCATACCAAAAAAAAAACTGTTCTTCTTCAGATGTTTTGAAGTGGTGCCGTTTAAGTGCAATGGTAAACGGAAGGAGTCAGCGTGGTGACTATGTAGGAGGTGGGATAAAAAAAAGCCTAGCCAAACTATTTCAATGTGTATTCGCAACACCGACTTTGGTTTGTGTGACGATGTGCGTTCTCATGCAACAAAATTGCGTTACCATGTCTGTCGTTTTTCGATCATTATTAACAGTTTCATACAGTTTCAATGGTTCATAACATATACCATATATCTTTTTGATCTCACCAAACACAGAGCGTTATCTCTTACTTCAAAATCAAAATTAGGTTTTGCTATCGAGATGTTGCTGGTTGACCGGATACACTCCATGATTTTTTTGCGTTTAGGATTCACAAAATACATTCACTTGTCATCACCAGTCGTCACCAGTCGATGCCAAAAAGACAACTTCCTTTCATGCCAGTGATGCACAGTTTCAGTGGTCCGTTCGCGGCTGTCCATTTACCTTCAGTTCATGTGCGGCACCCATTTTCCACACTTTTGGATTCTTTCCATAATTTTTAAACCCTCTCGGTAATCGTTGCTTGATCAACATTCAAAACTTCTTTGCCATTTGTTTTTGAGTTTGTATGAGTTATCTTCATTCAACAATGCTTGCAATACGGTGTTTTCAAAATTTTTCGGTGTGGTCTTTTACGTTGTTCATTTGCCACACAAAATCATCGTTTTTGTTGATCGTTGAAACCACTCATGGTATTATTTTTGCGCATACAGCATGTCCGCCATAATAGCTTTACTAAACATTTGAATCTAAAAAAAATTTGAATTATATGGAAAGAAAAGAAATGATCCTTTATTATCTACTTACTTACTTACTTACTTACTCCATGGCATTAAAACCCTGGTGCGGTTTTAGCCTTCTCGAACCGGACCTATGTGCAGTCAATGTCTTTCAATCCCGAATTTTAAGGATCTTCATATCACAGTTTACTGCATCTAGCCATCTTACCTTAGGTCTTCCGGCTCTCCTTCTATATTCTAGATTACCAATCAACAGTTTTTTCGGCACACGCTCCTCCTCCATGCGTAATACGTGTCTAAGCCATCCTTTATTATCACCATTACACAATTACACAACTATTGATCACCCTGTATATTTATTTATATATTTTCCTTTATTTATTTTTACTCGTATATAGAAAATGTTACATTAGTATTTTTCATATTTTCATGTGTGTGTGTGTATGTGTGTGTTGTGTGTATGTGTTTATATATATAGTACATTAATGTTTTTTTGTTTAATTTTGTTTAGTTCGGTTAGTTTGGAATTATATGTACGTACAATAGCTACCAAAAGTAGGTTAACAAGGTTATTTTCTTTATGAAACAATAGAAATAAAATATTTTTAAAATTCACATTCCAATTCGAAAAACTAATATTAACTGATTGTATAACCAGAAAATAAAATCGAAATTTGGAAATCGCAAATTGTTGTGTTCCAAACGTAGGCTAAAACAAGTGTGCTATAATTGCCGCAATGTCCATCATTGCATTGTGACAATTCTGATAACCGAGAAAGTCTATGTATTATTTCTATATAATACTAATTTCAGTTGATCTTCTGCAATGCAAATCTTTAATTCACTTAATATATAATTTTGTTTTCAATTACACTTGGTTTTACTATGGGTCGGATTCGGTTTGGCTTATTATCTCTGTTTATAATTATTAGCAATTATGTATCTTGTAGGGTCGATGTACCAGTAACCAAAACCCCAACTAATTTACAGTAGACCCATCTAATAAACGCTGTTGGATTCGGTTCTTGAACAGGTCTTATACTATTCAGAAAGTAACCTTACTGCGAAAATCATAAAAATGTGACCAAAAAACGCAACTGCTTTAAAACAGATATCAAATTGAAATTTGGTGCGGGAATGTATAACCAACTAGGAAGCAAATGGCATACGAAAATTTCTCGATTTTATTACACTAGTTTCACTAGTAATTTTTAACCTAAAAAATATGTATTTTTTTTTATTATTTGAACGTTTTGTTTGAGTTTTAAGTTTCTTTTGTAAACTTTTCTAAATTTCACAGAATTTCCTGTTTGGCATTATATTTGTCAATGTAAAAATATATTTATCTTTTGAATATTATAATAAAACAGAAATGATGGGAAAGAAATCATCGTACACTTATATTTTTTTTTTCTTAATATGTCTTTTAATAATGGATATATTAAAATAAATCCCATGGGTTTTTCTAAAGTTTAATAAATCCATGAAAATTTGGTTTCTTTTATGTTATATTAAATAGGGTAAATGGTGGCAATGTTGACCACTTGTTTAAAGACTATTAAAATATACAATATATGGAATCCCCGCTGCGTTCGAAAAATAACGTTGAATGGATTAAGAAAATAAACCAACTATTTTTATAATAATAGAAATTATCGTTATTTTTGAGACGGATTAATTTTCCTCAACTCAAATACATTGAATAGTCGTATGCGCCCAAAAAGTTATGTTTTTTTTGAATACGCATTTCAAGCGTTTCGGTAGCATTTTTATATAAATTTAAAATGGTTTTGTGTTCTTTATACGTTTAAAACTTAATGTTTTGAAGGTAACAATAACAAAATTTGAAATATCACTTCTAACGTAAAATTTCTGAATGCCTGGGGTCAAAAATAGGGATTCCCAATGTGCAAAATACTGTTTGACCTTCCTTGTATTTGTCAAATGCAAGGTCACCATCAGACGTCCACGTTAGAAAGCAAAAACTTTCGGTTTGAAATATAATACATAGTGAGTCTTATTAGAATAAAGTAGTGCGGTCCATTTCCCTGCCATGTTAAGAAATCTTTTACTTTGGGCAATGATATTAATTTAATAATTTTCAATGTTTCACAGTATTTTGGTAATTTAAAACCGAACAACCGCAGATTGCATAGTTGCAAATAAAAGAGAAAAATTCATTCATAATAATCCAAATGAGATAAATTTAATAATGCAAAAATGACTTTCAATGGGACACGGACAGATATTGGGTACACTATACCTTAACGGTCCAAACAATTTCGCTCATTACAACGCGAAATTACCCATACTTTTTACCAATGATTATATTAATTTTCATAAACATCATCTCAAATTATTATTTGACACACGGCAACGCCAACGCTATTTAAATAAAAATTGGATCATTGATGTTCTCCCAAAGTATTGAATAATGTATTTACGGGAATATTTGAATTCATTTGTGATTTTCGATATTAGCAATGTGTAACACAGCGACGACTCGTGAAAATAAATTGAGATTCACATGTAAATACGTATCGACTATGTATGTACTTTCTGAACGCTGGAAGCAATATTAAAATTTTTTCTTCTATGAAAGACTGGAAATTGATTAAATTTTATAATTATGTAATAAAAATTGGAAATCCGTTAAAACTATAGCTCGTTATTGCGAAAATTAGATAATTTATAATAAGTCATTTTTCCAGATAATTTTTCATTGACCCCCCGGACTGATGTTGATTTTATAATAGAGGGAATTAATTCAGGCACTTAGACCAAGGAAGGTTCACTGTGCTCTCCCAGTGACTTAATCCTCGAAGCATCTTGGTTCAGAAATTAAACCACACATGTTTCTTATAAGTGATCATGTTCATTCTGGAAGAAGAATCCAATGTATATTTTCTAAATACTCGATGCCTGAATTTTTCAAATGCCGGATATTTACATAACTAGTCCAATTCTTCCGACAAGAAACATTTAGCACAACATGCATTTGAAACCAAACACATTTTGTGAAGGTGAGTGATAGTTTAGCGTGCAGTGTCCCGTGAGCACCCCAATTACCAATCTTAATTTCTTTCTTATTTCTGTAATGTAACAGCCGCTCACCCACTTGCAGATGGAACAGCCGCCTATTTTCTTTGCCTGTCGACAGTTGTCACATTGTCTCTATATACGATTAAATTCTGTACGCGTCCAGTAAGCAATACACCATCCTGAACCCATCTACCGTTTACAGGTAGGCAAGGCGCAGGACCGTGTATCAGATCGTACCAGGCCTCTTCATTACCCACAACTTTAGCCACCGGGCTAACATTTACAATTTATGTAGTACTATTAGTGTCTTATGGTAAAAAATACTGCTGTAACAATGCACCACCATTCGAAACTCTACCCCGTTCTGTTCGACATATATAGACCCATATTTTCTATAACACTCTGTGTGTGTGTGTGTGTGTGTGTGTGTGCGTTCATTTCATTTAACTTGTGTAAAAAGGAATAGTTTTGCATGTCACATTTAATTGTAATCAAAAAATACCATCAATTTTTGTCTAAAATGTAAAAAATAAATCCTATAACAAAATATGTTTCCGTCATAACCTAATCTTTGATATGAAGTGATGGTGATCCCATACGCACAGGTTTTTTTGGGTATCAGAAGAAATATGATTTACTGGTGATCTGGATAAATAGACTATTATTTGTTGGAGAAAAATGGAGACATAAACAAAATGTATAAATATAATGCTAATAATGTTATGATGCGATGATGATGATGATAATGATGGAGATGATGATGGTAATTGTAATGATGATTATAGAGGGGAGCTTATGTGGTGATTTACTGGTAAATCTACTTTTATATTTATTTATTTATATTCCGTTTTTTTTTTTTTATAATACATTCTTTTAACTTTATTATTCAAAAAATACACACCAAAAATAAAAGTTATAATAAAATGTAATCATTTTTTTTTTAACGTTACTATAAATTTGTACCTACTAATATTTTTTATACAATAACAAACATTACAAAATTACAATAGTATGACTTGGAATCTGACGACTGATGTGTTGTGTGATGACGACTGCCTTGGAAATATTATTATAAAATGGAATGGGATTATTTATTTATTTATTTATTTATTTATTTATTTATTTATTTATTGCATATAAGAAAGAATTTGTATAAGATAAATTTCTTATATACTTTCTTATAAAAATATGTGTATTTGTATATGAAAGACATTTAAACGATAATATGGTGAAACAAAACAAAATATATAAAGATGTAAATGTATTTTTATATACAAAGTACAGGGTGTGTTTCGACATTTTTATTACTATTATGTACGGCATGTTTCAAAAACAATGCCGAAACAGTTGATGATAGTTTAGTTTGACAGTTGCTTAACAATTAATTACGAACTTTCTGCTTATGGTATTAAAAACCAAGTGAGGTTTTTAGCCTCTCCAACCAAATCTATTTGCAGTGATATAACGTCTTCCAATTCCGAGCGATCATTTCCTTTAATTTTCTTTTAAATTACTGGTTTACAACCAAATAAATTTATGCAATTTGGTCTACTCCATACAATTTATTCGCATTGATGATGATGTGGTGACATATTTCAGTGGCATGTGCGATAAGTCCTAACACAATTGTGTCAAAACCGGCAGGTTGTTTGTCATACTCCATTTATTCATATCGGTTTAGGCTTCCCTCTACCGAGAAAACTATGCGGTTTTGATGTTATGATGACAATCAAGTCAACAAGTCTCTCGTCATTTCCAGCACATGTTTTAAAGTCAACCAAAACATATCCGTTTCGTTGAGTAAATGAAATCCGGTAAACTTCAATCTTCTACTTGTCAAAACACATACGACATTCGTCTTCCATGCACAATCTTCCAAAAAAAATCGAATCCGTCTCAGATAATACCCAAAATCACCATCATATCGCGCATAACAATTTCCATCAATTTTCCAAGGCTTTCTCGCTTTATGCTTAGAACCATCCTGGTGTTATTTCCTGGTCGAAAATCTGATTTAAATTGATTACATCTACATTCATGTTGTCCCAACGTTTTCACGATATTCTTACATGATCAATTTTGAGACTCGATCGCTCATGATATCCCGCATCAATGGCGGAATTGTTTCCGAAACATTGAAAATCAAGATCGGCACCGTATTTGCAAGATTATCCGCCGTTTCATTTCCATCGATGCCCATGTGGTGTCGCCTTACCGAAAACAAGTGGAGTTCATTTCGAATCACAATTTATAGTTTAACCTTTGGACACATTCCAAAGTCAACGATGTTGTCATCTTAGTCCGTAGCATGCTTTTAATAATAGATAAAATATAATTGTATTTGTCTGACTAGCATTTATGGAAAGATCGTGTTCCACATACTCGTATAACAACAGCTGAAGTACCCATGAACTATGTCATCTGCATCGAGTGCACATTTTCTTCAAGGCGATTGAATTGATTTTGAATGATCGACGACTAATTCGAAATTTGGTTTCCTGGCAAATACACTTACATCAGGATCTTATTTGTGTTTCTGTCATTTTACCAGTCCCATCACGGAACAGTTCAATGCTAGATACTGAATTTTTGATGACCATCTTCTGAAGTTTACTGACCTCAGAGATGCTTCACTATCTCCTTTTATGTTGATGAAAAGATTTCTTAATTTTTTAGATTTTTTTGCTTTATATTTCTCCCAGATCTATTGTGAGAATTATCTCTCAAAGCATAGTTAAAACCACTTTCTTGGTTTCTCCAATTCCCCACACCACTCGGGTGTCGGCGTCCTGTTGTTCCACTAAAGTTAAATGACATGACCTTTGAAATGCACTTAACATAGCCGAATGTAAGCACAGTTAGCTGCGTCTCCACATTGTCAGTAGATTTTTGTATTGACTGTGTCGCTCCCGTCAGATACGCTTCCTGGTATTTATCCGTATTCCGAGGAACTTTACTAGTTATAACCGCTTTTTGCTTAATGGTCCCATACGTGACTGCAAAATAGATGGTTCTGTGATCCGTCATTGTTATTTGATTCATAACCTTCCATTTCGAATGTCATTCCATCATTTTTCCACTACATAGGGTAACATCAATCACTTGTCTACATCTTCAATCGACGCAGGTCGGCTCTGTTTCACTATTCATGACGATGATGTGTTATTCCTAACCACAAATAAATGTAATATTTCTCCTCTTCGGTTGTCATCTGTCGCCCACACAGTATTATGTGAATTTTCATTACCAGTCGCATATCTTTTACCTCACACACTGCAAATGCACAGAAAAATCTAACTTTCGAGGAGATTTGTTGTTATTGTTTCATTGGAAGAAAATGAAAACTGTTGTTGAAATCCATCGAATGCTTGTCGAAGCTTATGGCGAACATGCTTTATCTGAGAGATGGAGCTGAAAGTGGTTTCAGATTGGATATTTCTGTATTTGGTAGGCCAAGTAGCAAGGATTATTGCGGTATTCCGGTTTAAACTGAACCAAACTGTGAATATTGAACTATACTGTCAACAATTAATTTTAATCTTAAGCTTTTACTATAAGAAAAGCAACAAACATTTACCAAAGTCACCATAAAGTGGTTTATCAACAACAATGCGCAATTCTCGCCCGCATCTCGCAAAATCGGTCATAGACACGTGGGAAGCACACCGCATTTATTAACCATATGTTGTTCCATCAGATTTCAATTTGTTCAGATCGATTTCACATGGATTATGAACACAGCGCTACCACAACTGTGAAGACGTCCACAGATGGCTCGATTCTTTGATCGCATCAAAAGGAGGAGACATTGTATTTGTTTTGTTGAGGTTTGTGAAACCAGTTATCAAAACGCTGAAAGCTAAAAATTATGTTCAACAACTTGTCAACATTCACATAAGTATGCGTGGATAACCATAAGTCCAAATTGTCAAATTAATGGTTTCGGTATGCTAATACTTATGTTTGTATCAAAACTTTTAAAATCGATTAATTTAGTCATTGAGATATTGGATCCAGAAAGGGTGCGAAACACAGTTGGCTTGAAAATTTGATTATTTTCGTGTAACATCGTACTGAAGTCGAATCGCTGTTACCAAAACTACATGACTCAAAATGATCTGTGATAGAATGTAGAACGTTTTCGTATTACTGTCGGTAAATTAAGGCACCCTGTCCAAAGAAAGCTTTAGAAAAAAGACAAATTTTGTGTTAGGCGTCAGCGAAATATTTCCCTAATACAGTTACAAGAATTTTTTTTTATTAAATTTCATATCATTTCGATATATTGTAATATGAAACATTTTTTATTTTAAATTATTAACAACATTCAGCGTTATCTTTATTAGAATATCATTCTGATGTGGTGATATCTCTCATTGAGAGATGTATATGTGTGTGTTTGTACATTTTTTTGAACATATTTAAGCTATACACAGCATCAGCTATTATATTCCAATGTGGTGGGTATCCTTTAAAACATATAAAATCTCGTTTTTTTTTCTATGGTTATTCACATTCATATAATTTTGTATTAGGTTTCCTATTCTTTTGCATGGCATGAGCAGCGGCGGCGGCGGCGGCGGGGAGTTTGTGTGGAGGATTTAATGCGCTACTGTTTGTCTGCGTGGTTACATGTATATGTTTGTATATGCGGTATGGTACCATATATATCTCTTTATGTAGTAACAAAGTGATGAACATACCACAGCGCGACACACAGAGAAAAAGCTTTAAAATTACAAAAACAACTAGAAAAAAATAATAAAAAAATAAAATAAAGCGTAAAAAAATTGTAATATCTCTCTTCCCAAACCACCTTTAACATTTATATTTACAAGTTCCATACTAAAATATATATATAGCATTGCATGGCATCATCATAGTAGCAGCAGCAGCAGCAGAGCATCAGAGCAGCATCAGCAGAACATAAAAAAATTATTCAAAATAAAAATAAAAAGTGGAAAACAAAAAAATAAATAAGGGAGTCAAAAACATCATCACCTAATACTTTGCTTGCGTTGCGCTGGATTTAGTTTATAAAAATGTTTGATGGTGTTTTTGGGTATATAATACACATTGGTTTGAGGGATAAATGAAGTTACCAACCAAAACAACCACCTTATATAAAATTATATATACACACACACACACACACAAACACAAACACAAACACACACACTCTACTATACACCCATCACACACAGCACACAGTATCATCATAGTAGTAATCTCAAACCTATTGAAAATTGAATTAAAGAGGAACACTTGAATGAATTTGTGCTATTTTATTTTATTTTATATTAACAAAAGTTGGTGGTGATGTGTTACTTTAAAATTTCTTGCAAATAAATAGGGTTACTGCACCGGTTTCCAGCCGCTCACCCACTTACCGTAGCTTTGGTTGCACTAAGTGAACCCAAAAATTAGCGTAATCTACTATTTCTATTTATTACGAAATAAACTAATCATGGCATTTTGTCATAGGAATGCAAAATTTACTGCAAATTTGTAATAACGTAATTTTTATTAAAATAAATTTATCGGTAGTGATGTTTTGATATCAGATTAGATGTTATATCAGAAGATCGTTAAAGGCACGATCAATTAATTCCCAATGTCCTATATAGTATCCGCAACTTAACCTAGTTGAATAATAACTAGTGACAGGCGGTCGCCATGAGGAGACGTACGGATACTTAGCGGGATGCAGATAGTTTCGAGTTGGACATCTCGGCTTGTGAGTCATCATTTCCTATTTACTCTTGGCTAACCACCAGGCATGGGGTTAGGATTGGGATGGAGGTGAGATTGGAAGTGGGTATTGGTGTTTGGAGTGGGAATGGGATTAGAAAGAATTATAGGATGAAACTCAGTTGTTTCTAATTCTAGGAATTGTTATGGAAACATCAAAAATATTGTGGTTGGGTGTATCAATAATATTTGCCAATGGAATTTTATTGACATATCCTAAGTATCAGATTATAGTCATAATGTGATTGCAACATCCAACCGTTTGAGAGCCGCTCTCACAGGCACATAAATATTCTACCATGGATTTAAGCTCAACCTTTGCTTTATCCATAAGAATAAAAATACGGTGACGTTTCCCCATTTCATCGTATCCGCTCCGTTCCGCCTTTTATATAACTAGGTCTTAAAAAGATACAAGGATTATCGTGGTGTTTTTTTTTAATATGGGATTCGTGATATTTGCATTTTTCGCTATGGGAACTTCTTGCCAAGGATATTATTAATATGTCAAAGTATATTACCGATTCCAGCCGCTGCTGCTTAATTCTATAATTATCCGATCATTAATTTCGTTAATTTACAAATAAGAGATTATTATGTCTTCCATAAATAAAAGACGGGCAGTATCTGTTGGAAAGTTTGGCCAAAAACTTTAATTTCAATTCTCAAAAATAAATTAAAAATTATAAACAGTTTGGCGTGCCACGAGAAACTTTACAAGACATATTGAAGGGAAGAGTTTCTGACGAAACTATAAAAATGGGTCTTGTTCTACCAACGGACAAAGACAAAAAAAAAATCAGTGAATGGATAATTTTACGGAAATGATTTAAAGAAAGACTTAAAAAATTATTTAACACACAGTCTAGCCTTAAAAAACTGGACGAGCGCCTAATAGTTGACAAAATATCTACAATCAACTAAAAGATAATGGAAAGAAAACTATGACGGTCCTCTTCGCTTACAATGCAAGTGGTAACAATTTGTCTCCACCGGTGATTGTTCCATATCTATCCGTACGCTAGAACGTATTGTAAGAAATGTACCACCAGTCTGGACTATAGAAAGATCTGAATTCGGTTGGATGAAATTCGAAATATTTTTTGAATATGTGTCGAATTCATTGAATGAACGATAATAATATTTCTCGGTCAGATATGACGATGGCACTAAATGTATTTTGTGAAGAAAATGCAATTATTTTTTTATTCATATCAACCCAATGCTTCTCACATATATTACAACCGGTGGACACGTTTAAACGCTTTTGATAACTGAAAAATTGAACATGAATATTATGAGAAAACACAGGAACCAATTACAAAATAAAATTTCGCTTCTTTGCTCAAATAGCTGTTGGAAATAAAAGACCAACACAAAATTCATATACGTTTAACCCGGAACCACTCCAAACCACATCGATTGCACAAAATGTGTTCGAATTAATCGAAAAGCAATTTTATGGATAACACGATTTATCTGATAATTTGTCCGTCAGGAGAATGGAAAACAACATTAAAAGGACTCAATTGGAATTGATTTGTGGTTAATATTACAATATATTATATTATTTACAAGTACATGCTGTTTTTATAAAAAATTAACTTGCTACTTTTAGAATTTCATCAGAAAGTAAAACTGCCACACATTTCAAACCTTGAAAAGCATCTATAATTAACCCATACGTATAAGGAATTTGAAAGGTACAAATGTTAGCCTATATCGTTAGCAATTTTCGCGGATGGTTGGCAAGATTTTTTCAATATGAAAAGAACAAGAGACAAGAAGTTATTCAAAGGAAGCTAACGAAAAAGGGAAGCGCAGGCAAAACTTTGCAAAACATACAGCTGCAAAATTAGTTAACAATGCAACAAAATGCAATGAGCAATTAGCTACCGATGAGTTTAGCAGGATGAGTTCAAAGGTATTGGCTGTGACAACTCATTTTATCTCATTTATAAAATCTCCCAATCTCTAACGTATCTCATTTTATGTGCAGCAATCTTCTTGCTCCACGATCTTTTTCGATTTACATTATTGTAAATAATTGATTTTTCATCGCCAGTTAACAATCGTTTCAAAAATCGATTATTTTCGTTACGTTTCATAAATAAATCGTTGATAGAAATGCATTGTGTTAAGTAGATTTCTTTAAGCTGTTGAGGAACCCGTAAATCGAATTTCTTTTCCTATCCAAATTGTTTTAAACGCTTCACAATTTATGTAAGTAATACGTTGACCTTCTCTGCAATCCACGTGTTGTGCTACGGACGATCCGCATCGATTATTGCTTTGATTTGTGCGTCCTCAACCTCACCTGGACGATCTGAACGATGGTGCATCTTTGAGTGAGAAATCATCAGAACGTCAATTTGCAAAAAAATTTTTTCAAAACTGTCGTTTTTTTAAGGCTTTGTCACCATACACAGCACATAATTTTTGGTGAGCTTGCGATGCATTGTGTCCTTCTCTGTGGAAGTAAAATAAAACAAAATATGAGGGAAATGCTAACTTTGATCGTCTATTTTTCAACAAAAATTATACAAAAAATACCCGATTATACCGAAAAATGGTTTGATATTTCGAATACGTTAGTCAAAATCCAACAAAAGTCAGCTATGTGTGAAAGCCGCACTGACTATGTTGCTGAACCCAATAAAATTAAAAAATATTATTATTTTGTTTTAAACATTTCATTAGATTTACTCTTATTTATTTATTTATTTATAATATTTGCAAATGTAAAACACACTGGAAGTTATACTTCAATTAACATTTTTATACCGGCAGAACATTTTAATACGTTATTGAACCCTGGTTTTTGGGGTATTGATAATATCATATTGCAGGAATTTCATAGGAAAAATTTTCACAATCAATTGACACGTCAAATGCGACGACATCATTGAACTTCATTAATGTAATTTATCAAAATGTTCGTGGCCGCAGGACTAAGACCAATACTCTACTATTTCACTCATCTTTAAATTTCAATATTGTAAATGTTTATGCATTAACTGAAATTTGGTTGTGTAATTCCATAAATGATTCTGAAAAATTTGGCGATAATTACCAAGTTTTCAAAAATGACAGATACATTGATTGTACGCAGAGAGGAGGTGGAGTACTTCATTGCACCAGGGTACTACTTTCCGATGAGTATGCCTCATGTGTACGTATTGAATTTGAGACTAGGTGTTTGTTTTTTGTATTTATATTCCACCATCCAGTGATTTATGTGTTTATGATGAATTGAATTAGTCATCATTGTATTCGTCATGTATCCGTAAATATTTGTAATTGTAATGATGAGATTTTAAATTTTAACTTACCTATAACAATGACTGGATTCACTCAGATAATGACGATTATTTAATACCTTTTAATGTGTCATCTATACTATTGAAAAACAATTTTTTGATGATATTTCATCTCAGGGATTTAGACAACTAAATTCAATCAAAAATGGTAATGACAGAATTTTAGATTTGGTTTTCGCTTCCGAACAATCGGATAGTTGTGTAATTCGTTTGTAATGATTGTATTGTACCTGCGGATCATCAACATCCAACATTTATTTTGAAGATAAATTACTATGATAAGTCTTCGCTTCCAAATGATGGACTTTATAGTTTTGATTTTTTTCATGCTGATTTCAACAAATTGAATACAAAATTAAACTTATTTGAATGGAAAATATTCCATTGGCTACACTTTTGATAAAGCTTTAATTTGTTTTTATAATTTTATTTTTTTAATGTTTTCTTGATATAGTGCCATTGAAATGTTTTTTTTTTTAAAAAAAATCGTATGATCGCCATTGGTACGATGACGACCGAAGAAAAGTCTACGTAATCTTAGGAATAAGAAATGGCGTATATTCTGTAAATCGTGCAACGATTACGACTCATTATATTATAAAGATTTGTGTTTTCAATTTAATAATCTTGCTAAAAGACACGATATAAATCTTATATTTCCAAAATTGAATTGAATTTGAAAAACAATCCGTGTGAATTTTTGATATATGTCAATAACAAGCGTAGCGTCCGTGGTTACTCATCCGAAATGCGTTACAATAATGTGATTGGGGCTGATACTAATTCAATATGTAACATGTTCGCCGATTATTTTAACACGTTAATCGCCATGTCAGTCATATGTGTCTGACGCTAAGAAGTTCTACATGAGCCATGTCAGACATATATGTCTGACGTACGCGATCTAATAAAGTTACCATGGCCCATGTGAAAATTTTTCTGATATTATCGTGGCGATTAACGTGTTAAAATGTCTTATGAAAGATGTGATAACCTGACGAATAATATTAATTTTACATCTAATATTGAATCATTTAATTATTTGGCTGGAATTAGTTTATGGATGAGCAATGACGATGTTCACAACGCCAATTATGGGATGTAAAAATAAATATTCATATGGACCAGATGGTATTCCTGCAGTGGTTCTGAGAAAATGTGTTAATGTATTGGCATTACCATTATCTATTTGGTTCAATAAATCACTGTCACTGTGTTGTTTTTTCCCCAGAAATGTGGAAGACATCTTACATTATTTCTCTGTATAAAAAGGGTGGTAGGGTGGATGTTGCTAATTATCGACCTGTGGCAAGGTTATCTGTCATTCCAAAAATTTTTGAAAGCATTATAACATCCACCATTATGTTTAATGTAAAATCGATTATATGCCCCGAGCAACATGGTTTTGTTCGTCGACTACAAATCTATTATTATTTTTTTCTATTTTTATTTACCATTTGAAATTAGATTTACCTTTGAAATACGCAATGGGCTGAACACTAGACCAACAAAAGAGGTTCAAAAATGGAATTGATAAATGATGAGTTGGGAATTCTTTTGTTTAACTTTAATTTAGAATGAATTTTTTGGTATTGGTAATAAGAATGGTGAATTATTCTAATAATTTGGACACTTGGTATTAAATTTCTAAAGTATAGTTGTGTTAAATCGGCTGGAAAATGGTACAGTGACCCTATGAGAGCGAAAAGAAAATATGACAAATTTTTTTTTTTATATTTCTTTATCTTTTCCAGTCTCTCGATTTTCTTCTGTTTTTTTTCTATTTTTATGTAATGAAAAAGTTTTCTTTTATTTGTTATAAATTTCGTTTTTATATAATATTTTATTAACCCCTTTCAAAACTATTGATAAAGTTTAAATTAAAGTATGAATGGAATTTTTGAAATCGAGTATAGTTCATATAGGAAACAAAATTTGAGAGATAAGTGATAGTTCACCTAGTGCAGTGCGGTGTGGAATTGGTGTGCTCCGGTTAGTAGTTTGCAATGATAATGGTTTATGAATGCGATGGTTAAAGTTCATAGAGATGGGAATTGCATATAAATAATCTAGATGTACTATATTCTATTCGATGTCCATTTATGAGGATGCAGAGGATGCAGACGCAGCACACACGCTAATAAATAGCATATTTTAAATTCCATTTGTTTCGGGTTTAATGTCGCACGAAATGTTTACGGAGATGTACACGATGATGTGGTATGCGATATGCATCATCATAGGAATCATTTTTTTAATACATATCGGCTCAACTGAATTGACCTATGTCCTATGCAACTCACTGGACATAACTTATTTATTAATATTTTTAGGAATGTGAAGACTACGTCTGATCTCTATACATGTTATTCCTTTGTCTATGTTCAAAATTTTAAAAATGAATGAGATTTTGTCGAATCTGTATATTTTCATCATTTTTATACATTACAAAACACAACGCAGCAGTATATGCGTTAAAAGGTTAAATTCTTATATATATAAAAATTTTTATTTTTGAAACGTAATGGTTTTTGGGGATGAAAATAAAATAAAGTAATGGCGAAAAGTTGAAGGATAAATGTAAATACAAAAAAAAAATCTAAATAAATAGAGGAAATAATCTAGAACTAATTATATATTTTCTAGCATTATTATTATTATTATAATAAAATTATGGAATTGAATAAATTCGCATGAATACAACGCGTGGTTCCCCCACTCAACCGAACTGTGTTTTGTCAATAAATAAAATCAATTAGTAAATAGTTTTATTATCAAAAATAATGGTCAAATTAATTAAGGATTAAATTTACTTACAAACGGGGCGCACATATCCACAATAAGGAGACACATAAATTTATCCACTACTCCGACTGAACTGAACCGGTTATTTTCGGGATTATACTTACAAGTATACCGGTATTCAATGATGATGACATATCTAAAGTATTCAACAATAGTAATAAAAACTACTCTGTGTTTCGTTTAAATAACCACAATTTTAATTTTAAAAAATAGAACACCTTAGTCGCATCAATACTAAAAGTTGAACAGATACAGATCTTTCGTCTTTCAAAATGCACCCAACTTTATTAAAAAATCGGTTGACTGTTTCAAAAGTTAGACGCATATTTGAGTGCCATTATTAGTTTTAATGCTTGCGTATTGTAAAAATACAATGCGAAATAAATTGGAAATTATAAATTTTGATTTAAAATTTAAAAAAAAAATGTGCTGAGACGTACCAAAATCGTTAAGAAAAGTGTATGGTGATTAGTGTTTTAACGACAATTTAACGATTGATTTTTACGTTTCAAAAATGGTCGTGACAATTTAAATGATAACACGTGGACCAGAACGTCCAGAACTTAAAAATCTGAGTAGTGCTGAATTAGTGGAAGGAGTCTATGAAATCATTGTTTTCGATGCAAATTTCGCACAGTGAGAATGTTGGCTGATGAATTAAGTACCAATAAAGACAATATTTGCTCCACTTAGATGCTAATTTTCAGCGGGAAAACACCACCCCACACACAATCTTTGACAATCTGTGTCAAATTTCACGTCATAAGATTCATTATAGTTGTTGATACGCACTCTTGTTTTTGTATGACGTTTGAAAAAAGTTCATGTTTTGATATTTTTATTTTATGTCTGATTTTGAGTTGAGTAAATTATTTAGATTAAAATTTGTTTGCGGAATCAATTTTCTGTTGCAGATGCGTTACAGATGCGGTGCAGAAGTTCTTTGATAAATGGGCTATGTCGAAAACAAAATATTTACAAATGGTATAAATTGTTCCAAGACGGCAGACGACCATTAACGTCAACTGAACATGAAGAACATGTTAAGATCAAAAATCTGGTGCTTAAAACTCGTCGGTTAACACAATTACAAATGAATACAATTTTTTTGAAGACTTTTTGTTGCTCAGAAGCGTCTGGGCTTGTTTGGTTTCAAAAACACTTATTTCTATTGGAAAAAAGAGCGTTTTGTTAACGCCAAACATTCAATTTATATCGTTCCTCAACAAATCTTATTCGGCTAATTTAGAACCATTTGACAGCTGATTATTCTACATGATCAAAAAATGGCTCCGGGAACACACTGTTTTAAGCGGAAGAGATACAAACCGAAACGAAGTGCGTACTTAGAGCCATTCAGGAAAATTGAATTTTCAGATTGTTTTCAAGGAATGGAAAAAGTTTGGGCATAAATGTATTCGGTTGGCGGGACGGTGCGAGTTTACTTTGAAAATGAAAAAAATTGATTGGGAAGAATAATTAAGGATTTTTCAAAATAATTACAGTGTCATCCAATTGTAGATGTAAATTAAAACTATAATTGAATAGAATTAATTTTAATATTTATATTAATTACTTTTTCCATTGTAATTTATGTTAATATTTGCCTATGTTTTTTTTCGTTACAGACCTATGTCCAATGTACCTCGAAGATCATCCTCAAGTTTTTCACAAACCGAATACAAGGTGTTTGAATTAAATAAAAGATTGCAACATAGAACAGAGGTAAGTTTAGTTGTTTTCTATTTTTGAATATGTTCACCGGCGCTCAAAGTGCTTGTTTTCGAATTTCAATAATTATTACAAATCCTGAAACAATTCATCGATTTGAGAAAATTGGAATTAATATAACAATAATTTTGTTCAATAAATAACATGTAATTTTTTAATAGTGTCTCAAACATGTCGAATTTTGTGCCAATTAAATAATATTTGCGGAGCATTTTACTATACATTTACATTTTCCAAATAAAAATACCGCCACTGAAACCCATAGAGTTTTTGTGAAAACAACATGCAAAGAATGTTCTGGTGCACCGAAAAATGTTCAACTCGAAAAATTGAAAGCATTACTCTATGAAGATCTCATGTCGGACGCAAAATATAGATACAGAATCATTATAGGAATCTATCAAAAGCAAAGAAATTGGGTGCCGTACAAAATGAAACACTGAGAGACGTCGAAAACGGCGTTTTTTCACGTGTAAACAGTTGCTCTAACGGTCGGAAGATTCATTTCATGTAATCGTGACTGATGATCAAAAGTGGATACACTGTGATAACCCGAAGCGTAGAAAAGCGTATAACGTACGTTCGGCCATACATCAACATCGACGGCATAACCGAATATCAATGGTTCCAAATTCTTGCTCTGTATTTGGTGGCATCAGCTGGTTGTAGTAGTGTATTGTATTATATGACCCTATCTAACCCAACGAAACCATCATCTCTAACGTCTAAAATTGATGCGTTTGAACCAAGTCTATGCAGGAAAAACGGCCGCAATACGAGCAGAGACACGACAATGTAATTTTCAATTTTTATGAAGATGCTAAAAAAAATAGCTTGATTCATAGATTACCTAAAAAGATCATTCTTTCGTCATTCGGCATTTGTATGCTGCCAGAAAGATGGCATGAAAGTAGTGGCTAACGATTACCAATACCTTTCAATGACAAATTTTTTAAATAAAACATTCATTTTTACGAACTTACAGCTAGAACTTATTGATATTCACTTGTTCAGAACTTGCAAAATTTAATTCAACTATAGTGTTTACGCATCAACGAAACGATTAGGGGATGATGATGATTTTTAAAGGGAGAATTAATGTATGGAATAATCCATTGTGTATTTTGAAAATACCTTATACCTCCCGCATTTTGCATATGCCGGACATTCACATAAATAGTGTCATGCCGATTCTTCTTCTAAACAAGATACGTTTAGCACAAATGGAATTTGTGACCGTTGGCACTTCAAAGACCAATCTTATTCTTTATAGTCCTGGGACGGAATCTAATCAATAGTAGTGTCTTGGTTATAATTTTTAATTTTATTTGTTTAGAATCATCCTTAGAATCCCATGCTACCATTCTAGATAAAACATATCGTATTCATCTACAAAACTTCTCCATTGTATTAGAACTTTACAATAATAATGCTAATCTGAAAATGACAAGGAGATCGACTGATGTTTTTGAGATATTCTAATGGGTATATTATTTTCACTCAGTAGCAGAATGGCATGGCATTACCGTTTATTAGTCGTGAAATATAGTGGGTTCAATTTTCACTTCAAGTAATATGACTTGCTATATTATTAGGGGGGACTAGGAGGTGGAATAATTTTAGGATGAAAGCAAAATTTATGTATTCACTTTCTAACAAATCACAACAAACCGTTAAGCTCAAATATTCGTGCAATTAACATCATCACATAAAAATCTTTGTTTGTAAAACTCCATTTGGCGACTTTCTTTTTCGATCCTTTGTAAACCCGTTGGATAGAGTCTGCACTGCATTACTTCCATACCATCGAAGTTGTTTCAATTCGGTAGAATTAAAAAAACAAGGAATATATTTTATAATTTTAATTTTTGATTTGTTTGATTATTTAATTTTAGGAAAGTGATAATTGTTGGTGGGATTCCTTCGTAACAGAATTTTTTGAAGATGATTCATCATTAACACTGACATTTTGTTTAGACGATGGCCCAAAACGATACAGTAAGTAAAGACATATATTTATTTTAACAATATAATAATATCGTACAAATAAACCCAATACAAGCACTAATACTGTGTTAGCACTGACCCAATAATATTTGATTTTGCAAAAATAATATCGATGTTGTGTACCATATGAAATGCTAAAACCAATGCTGAAACTATCACTGCGGTAACGATGACTATACCGACGACTACAACTAATATACGATTAAAGCAAACAGTGATGAAATAACGACCAGAATGGTTGAACGGACAGAACAAATTAATTTTTCAACCAAACAATGCCAAGGCTTATACAGCAAATGGTGTTTAAAACTATTTTTTCAAAGGACAGAACTGGGAAATTTTATCACATCTGCCATATTCACCAGACAATTGTTCCTTCGGATTACTATTTATTTCGGTCGATGCAGTCAATCCTTTCGGCCGCACAATTCACATCTTATAAAATTATCAAAAATTCTCTCTGGATCGCCTCAAAAGGCGAGGTACCTTTACAACACAGTTTCGCTACAACGCTGCCCGAACAATGGTTTCTCTAAAATTAATTCTACAGAAAAATACGGTCAGCGAGGTTTGCAAAAAGTTATCAATTTTGAATTGCGTTGAAATTATTGACTCGTCGCTTATGCAATTATTGCCGGATATGATTATTATGGAAAATGATGATGAACTAATTCAAAATGAATGTGGTAACATACAGTAATTTGTAACACAGTAGGAGGCGATGGAATTGATGAAATAATAATTGATGGGGTGATCTATGAATTATATAGTTATTGATGAATTGAATATCAATAAATTGATTCAGATGGTCATATTCACTTTATACCTTCTCGTTCCCTTCTGTGAATCAGTTATGCCAATTATAAACCTGTGGTTTTTTTACACACAATTATGTCCATAAGATATTCAAATGCAAATCTTATGTTTGAAGTATAGCATTTTTACTAATTTTAAAACAAAATTTTATGGTTTTTATATTCATTTTTCCACCCAATGCTAAAAACAATGCGTTGAGCAGAACATCGAAGAAGTTGGTGTATCAACTTTAATGGCTGGATGATTTTATTGTTGTGTTGTTGTGATAAACTTTTACCAAGTTCAACAATTTTTTATTCTTCGACCCCACAACTTGTGTACGAACGAAGTGTTTTTTTTTTTATTGGTGCTTTATTAAACATTTCATCTACCAATACACTATTTCTTGTTGGACTGGAGAGGATTCTGATGGAAATCTAGAATACACTTCATTTGCATTCACATTGGCACATTTTTTGAAACCGATTATTATTATGTTGTCGATAATTCTACAGGTTTACACAGGTGATACAGCTGAAACAGAACCAAAATGAATACCAATTTGATTACACTTTTAGACTGCCATGCACGTCTACTCACATTGAATTTTATTGCAACTCCAGTGATTGCAATGTGTGTGTGTGCTGTACCTTTGTGACACTGATTTTTATTTTGATATTTTGATTTTTGCCACTAAAAAAATTAGTTCCGTTTTTTCTGTGTGAGACAAATTGTGCGCTACTTGACGATATCTCTCCCAAACTAAATTTTATATTTTGTTGGATCATAAATGTAAGACGATTGATGGATAAATATGGAATAGTTTTTCGATGATCTTCTGAGATGATGATCATCAAAATATATTATGATAATAATTTAATTTTTGTAATATATTAAATAAAATAAAGTATCTCTCTATGTGTCGAAACTATTGGTAAAATAATACCGTACTACAAAAAGAAATTGTTATTATTATTATTATTATTATTATTATTATTATTATTATTATTATTATAAAATCCATACTCTCACACACACACACACACACACACACACACACACACAGCTATAATATGTACAGTTATAAAAAATAATCATTTTGGAATTGGAATCTGTGACCTGTAAAGAAAAAAAAAAAAATTATTATAAAAGAAAAAAAATTAAATAAATTATTTGAAGAGTTACGTACAACAAAAGTTAAAAATAAAAAATTATAAATAAATAAATAAATGCGAACAAAGAAAAACTAACCAATAACTGAACTGAACTCTTGTAGAGGTAAATATAATGTTCCAAATTACCAAGCACAAAAGTGCTTCTTCTTATTATTTACTCTTCTTCTTTTTCTACATGAAATATATACCTCTGCTGTGATGAAAATGATGATCAAAATTATTATTTGTTGTTGTTGTTGTTGTTGTTTTAATGACTATTTATTTGCATTATGTATTTATGGGTATATATAAAATAACTACACATTTCTATGTACCATGTACATAATGTTTTCTCCATATACATAGACATTTAATAAATAAATAAATAAATAAATAAATAAATAAATAAATAAATAAATAAATAAATAATAACAAAAAAACTGTACATAATTTTGCGTTTATTTATTTCTTAAATTTCTATCTATATCTGCAGCAATAATACAAAAACAAAAAAAAAACAACAGTAATGTATCAATAATATGATACGGCTTCGTTTTAAATGAGTCCATCCCATAACTCCTAAAAACTATATAAGATCTAATCGACACATAATAGTTTTTATCATAACACATGGGCTGAAAAGTTTCCGAAAATTCTAAGAAAAAAACATTTTTTTTGCAAAATTAAACTTTATTCATCAACATACATTCCTTCGCGGGCGATACACTGATTCCAACGATCTTCCAACTTTTCGATACCATTTTTATAGTACGATTTCGTTTTTTCCTCAAAATAGGCTTCTGTTTCGGCGATCACCTCTTCATTGCTCTTAAATTTCTTTCCAGTGAGCATTCTCTTGAGGTCTGCAAAGAGGAAAAAGTCGCTGGTGGCCAGATCTGGAGAATACGGTGGATGTGGAAGCAATTCGAAGCCCAATTCATGCAATTTTGCCATCGTTTTCATTGATTTATGACACGGTGCGTTGTCTTGATGAAACACCACTTTTTTCTTCTTCAAATGCGATCGTTTCTTAGCGATTTCATGCTTCAAACGCTCCAACAAGGCTATATAATAGTCACTATTGATGGTTTTTCCATTTTCGAGATAGTCGCGATGAAAATTATTCCATGTGCATCCCAAAATACAGATGCCATAACCTTGCCAGCCGACTGTTGCGTTTTTGGTCGTTGTGGACGAGGTTCGTCGCTTGCTGTCCATGATGCTGACTGCCGATTTGACTCCGGAGTTTAATGATAGAGCCATGTTTCATCCATTGTCACATATCGACGCAAAAATTCTGTTTTATTGCGGTTGAACAAGCACAAACATTGCTCGGAATCATCGATACGTTGTTGTTTTTGATCAATTGTGAGTTCGCGCGGCACCCACTTTGCACAGAGCTTTTGCATGGCCAAATATTCATGCACGATTTGTCCAACACGCTCCTTTGATATATTCAGAACCTTAGCTATCTCGATCAATATCACTTTACGGTCATCTAAAATTATTTTGTGGATTTTTTTGATATTTTCTGGAGTAACAGCCTCCTTTGGACTTCCACTGCGTTCATCATCCTTGGTGCTCATATGGCCGGTTTTAAATTTTGCAAACAAATGTACTGTTGAAAGAGCTGGAGCAGTGTCGGGATAATGCTCGTCATGCAGCTTTTGGCTTCAGAAATATTTTTTCCAATCAAAAAATAATGTTTAATCAACGCACAAAATTCGTGTTTTTCTATTTTTTTTCAAATAACAAAAGTAGCTACACTCACAACGCAATATCTCACAAACTAATGGTCGGTGGGAGAAACCCCAAAAATTCTTTATTCAAAATATTTTCCATCACTAGTTACACATTTTGTCCACCTTTCAGTCAATTTGTGGATACCACACCAAAAAAATTGATGTTCCTTTGATGAAAACCAGTCAGAGAGACCCAATTTTCGAGTTCTTCAGACGTTTTGAAGTGGTGGTCATTAAGGGCGTGGCCCATCGATGAAAACAAATGGTAGTCTGAAGGAGCCAAGTCTGGTGAATAAGTCGCATGCGATAAAACTTATCAGTTAAGCGCCTCTAACGTTTCCTGGACCGGTATTGCTTTGTGTGATGATGCATTGTCATGTAGGAAAATTACCTTGTGTTGTCTCTTTTGATATTCTTGTCGTTTTTGCAGCAAAGCACGGTTCAAATTGATCGTTTGTTGTCGGTAGCGATCAGCATTAACAGTTTCACCAGGTTTTAGAAGCTCGTGGTACACCACACCTTTCTGATCCCACCAAACACAAAAGCATTCTCTTCTTACCAAAGCGATTTGGCTGTTGATGGTTGTCCTGGATTAATCCATGATTTTTTCCATTTAGGATTCTTAAAATAAATCCATTTTTCATCACCAGTCACGATTCAATGCAAAAAAGACTTCCATTTGTATCGTTGAAGGTGCATTTCACAGATGGTTTTTCGATTTTCTTGTTGCCTCTCAGTCAATTCAAGTGGCACCCACTTACCTTCCTTTTGGATCTTTCCCATTGCTTTCAAGAGATCGGAAACGGTTTGTTGTGCAACTCCTAGTTGTTCTGCAAATTGTTGTTGCGTTTGCGTGTCGTCTTCATTCAATAAAGACTGCAATTTGGTGTCCTTAAACTTTTTCGGCTGTCCAGGGCGCTCTTTGTCTTCCCCCTCAAAATCATTGCTTTTGAATCGGTGAAACCATTCTCTGCATGTTCTTTCGGATAAAGTGTTATCACCATAAGCTTCTACAAACATTCGATGTGATTCTGCCGCAGTTTTCTTCAAACGAAAAAAAAAAAAAGCAATGATGTCCGCATTTCGCGTTTTACTCACACTAAATTCGACATATTCAATTATTTTTTTAACAATGTTTTTGATCGATAAGAGGTCTGCTGTCAACTAATTTTTGGAGAGAAATGTCACAGCTTTTAAACAAATTTTAAACAAACAAAGCTGCAGTCAATGTCTTCCAATCCCGAATTTTAAGGATTTTTATATCACAGTTTATAGAATCAAGCCATGCCGCCATAGGTTTTGCGGCTCTACCTTCTGGTTTACTATTTAACAGTTTTTTCGGCACACGCTCCTACTACGTGTCCAAGCCATCTCAATCTATTGATTTTGATTGTTTTGATAATATTTGGTTGACCGCGTACAACTTGTCTAATTCAAAATTGTATCTTCGCCTCCAACCATTCTGTTCTTTGACGGGACCAAATATGATGACACGGAGTACCTTTCGTTTGAAAATCCGAAGTAATTGTTCCTGGTTCTGTGTCATGCACCAAGCTCCAATAATTTTTGACGAATGACCAAAGATGTGTGTGGCCTTTCATTGTCATGGTGGAACACAACAACACCTTTTCGATTAGCCAATTCCGGTTAGTTTTTCTTGAATTGCATTGTTTAGTTTTGTTAGCTGTTAGTTGTTAGTTGCTTGATTGAATTGATCGTTTGGTTGTGTGGTAAAAGTTCAAAATAGACAATGCCTTTGTTACCCCATCAATCTGATAACATAATCTTTTTTTTTTTGTTGGTGAATATCAGCTTTAGATGTTGTTTGCACTGGTTTGTAATTTTCTTGGTCCATGATCTTTTTTCGATTTACATTGTTGTAAGCAATCCATTTATCATCGCCACTTATCAATCGTTTCAAAATTGATTACATATTCATTACGTTTCGTTCGCATATCGCTGATGACAATGCGATGTGTTAAATGAATTTTATTTTAAGTTCATGTGGAATCCATATATCCGAGTCTGTTTTCGTATCAAAATTATTTTAAACGCTTTGCAATGCATGAAGTTTATACATTGAGCTGCTCTGCATTTTTATGTGTTGTGCTATGATGATTCGCATAGATTATTGATTTTATTTGGTCGTCATCAACTTCAACTGGACGACCTGAGTGTTGTTCATCTTTGAATGAAACATCATCAGAATGAAATTTTGCATACCAATTTTATCACCATACACAGGACATAATTTTTTGTGAGCTTGCGATGCGTTGTTTCCTTCGTGGATGCAAAAAAGGTAAATCTGTATGACGAAAATGCTTCATTTGAATTGACCATTGTTCAACAAAAACTAAACTTTTGTTAAGGTCGATCAGTTCAAACTATATAAATCAATTATTAGCAAACACATGATGCTACGGGTTCTTACATTATTAAGCTATTGCCATATTATATTTGGGAAGGACGCAGAGTGTTTTTATACCGTTGAGTACTGGCATAGACTATGACATACATTTTCTGGTAGTTTTCAGAAATTCTGAAATGGAATAATGTAATTTGTATAAGTGATCCATTACTTTGACACACATACACACCTGATTCTACATCACACTCCAGTTTTAGACTTTTAGAATAATATTAAGCGACAATTACAAGTTTACACACATTTTAAAAATGTTTTAATAACTATTTAAATTTATTTTATTTCAATTAGCAATAGGAAGAACACTGATACCACGATATTTTCGAAGTATATTTGAAGGTGGAGCAACTGAATTATATTTTGCTTTAAAACATTCAAAAGAATCATATCATGCGACAATGTTATCATTAGACTGTGAACAATGTACAATGATAACACAACATATGAAACCGTTGTTGACAAAGGTACTTTTTTTAAAAAGTTGATTTTTATACGCATAAATTCGCATTAATTATCCTTAATCCTGTTTGTTTTTTTTATTTCTATTTAGATTTGTACAGAAGGACGTTTACAATTAGAATTTGTTAATGATGAATATTTAAGAATAAAATCATGGCATTATACAGTTAGAACTCATAAAGAATTAATACCAAGAAATATACTTAATATGCCTTCGGGTACACCAGAATTGATGGAAATACAAAAAAATATAACACGAGGGGGTATCTCAAATGCAACAATAAATTATCTACGCGTGAGTATGGGGTGATTGAGAAATATATGATTTTCACAAAATCCAAATAATTTTAATATTTAGGTATTAAATGATTTTTATATATTGGGTGTATTGGCAAGCGTTCAATCAAAATATGGGAAAACGTGAACGTAAAAACCGAAAACAATCACAACACAGAGCGAATAAAACAAAATGTTATAATTCATTGAAAAAGCATAGGAAAAACGATTTTGGGGAGAAAATATACCAAAATATATATGTCAAAAAGGGTAAACTTAAAGTCTAACGGAGGTTGTTTAACGTAATGGAAAAACTAATGGGACAATACATCAGTTTTAGTGACTAATTTAATTGCCTATCAGAGCAGAAAGTCTTCTATTTTTATTGTAATTAATATATTGTCACGGGAACATATTGAAAGTGCTTTAGAATCAAAGCATTGCCTTTATGTATATTCAGCTTGTTTTCGACAACGTGCGAGCTAAACTTCAATGGACAATTCCATAAGAAACCGAACGGGAGATGACATTGTGCAAAGATTGATTAAAAATAAGCTGAATGTAGTGGTAATGGTAAATTCATCAATATTATTAAATGTTGGTACTACAAAGGATTGCCATCAGCCAATTGTATGCATCGCCATTGTTGTGGTCATTACATTTATTAGTTGATGATTTACTATCGCTTCTCAACAATAATGGTTTTTTCAAAAAACTATGGGCTATGTAGATGACGCATCAATAATGATTGAGTACAGGCATGTGACAGAACCATTGATGAATTGATGCCACAAGCAGGTACTTTCAATAAACCAGGGAAAAACCAATATTGATACCATGCAGCAGTAGGAGAAAGTATAATATTCCAGAATTTAAAGTAAGTGGGTTCCAGTGGGTGAGCTGAGGTCTGAGCACTGAGACAAAATCAAATAGCTAAGGTTTATAAAAATTGACATGGACTATTTTCATCACTGTGAACTAGATTGTTAACATGACCTGAAGTCTTAGTCGACGACGTAATAATTGAATATACAGGCAGATGGGTATACCTGGATTGATGCAAGCAGCGACGACCTTGTGGAAATAGATCGACCAGGCATTGGACAATCAAAAACTGAATTGGATTCAAACATTAATTTGAATATAACAGAAACCATTGGAACGACTGCCTTGGCGTTAATTGACCTGTGTAAAAATAAATTAAGGCTATCACCATAAATCAGATGGAATGAATCTTATGGAGGGAAATCTGAAATCACCAAAATGACATTGTAACCATCAACCATTTACCATATTCACCTGATTTGATCCCTTGCAACTTCTATCTATTGCCCAAACTACATTTGCCGATGAAAGGAAAGTGTTATGCCGACATTGATGCCATTTCAAATGGTGTCGGCAGTGATTTTGAAGGACATCTCTAAAAATGAACTTAAAAATTCATTTGACATGTTAATTAATGCAGCTACTACTTTGAATAAAATGAAAAAATGAAAATAATAAGTTTTTGTTCTGTTATTTTCAAAAAGTTTCGTTTTCTGTGAGTTTTCCGACGTCACATATTTTCATTGCATATGCAAATAATATTTTTTATATAAAATTCATTTAATTATTTATTTATTTTTATATTGTTTTAAAAAATAACGAATTAAATAATGACGGTTTTTTTTTTAAATTTTACAGTTATGTGTAATATTAGAACCAATGCAAGAACTTATGTCAAGGCACAGAGCTTATTCATTAGCGCCTAGGGATTGTCTGAAAACGACGTTATTTCAAAAATGGCAACGCATGGTGGCACCGACTGGTAAGAGACGTACTTTATTTATGTCAAAAATACGAATCGCTGTAGAAAACGAAGCAAATGTGGCGCAATCTATGTATTTTTTTTATTTAATTTTATTAATTTTTAATAACAGAAATTAATGTCAATTATTTATTGCGAAATGAAATTTAATTAATAGTTCGATCGATGCTTGTTTTTATTATTTCTTCAATTTCTAAGGCACCGTAGCTCCCCTGCAATGCTTATACAATATTTAAAACTATCGCAAATGTAATATGATTTTTTAAATTAAAGCAAGCTCTCTTCTGTTCGTATGTTTGGGCAACAAAAACGATCATTTAATTATAATTTCATGACATTTTGATTTCTGACTCAAAATATTGTATTAAGAGGAACAAAATTGCAATTTAAAAATATTATTGTATGCCACACACATTGTTCGATTGTGGTGTGGTATAATTTTATATTTTACATTCTAGTATTACCGCAATTCCTTGGCGAGTTACGGCCTTGAAGTGGCTCCAAAAGGCTAGCTCTCATTCATCCACTTATTGACATTGATGCTGAATGTTTTGCCACTTATGAAATCATGTATGAAATTATTGTATGGGTCAATAAATCAGCTACTCATGCTGCGCTGGTTCTTTAGTACTGCCGCCAAACGGCGTCACACAACTTCGATATGCTGACAATTAAATATTTGCTTCTGTGTATGGTTAAAAATGTGTCTTCGCTACACAACTACAGCACTCTCAAACTTAAAATAAATAAATTAATTAATTTAATTATTGTTTTTTTTGTTTTCATTTTATTTTATTAAAAAAAAAAACAGTTGATACTACAAGGCAACCCAATAAAAGACGAAAAAGAAAAGTTTCAAATTCGGGTGGCGGAGGAAATAATGCACCACCAGCAACAAATAAAAAACGATCACCAGAATCAAATAATCAATTTCAATTAGTAACGCAGGTAGTTGTGTTATATATTACGTTAAATTTGTGTAAATTATTATGTTTTGCTGTCATTGGGTTTTGGGGTCATGGGAATGGGAGGCGGAGGTTGACGTGTGCTGCGGACACAGTGTGCCGTTTAAATTACCCGCAAGTTTAATTTAAAAACAAAAAAATACGACACGTAGTGAATGTTGACATCATTAAAAACATATACATTTTTACTCTTTTTCAAATGCAGCCATATTGTGAAATCCATTTCGTCATTTCGATGGAAATATCACTGTGAGAATGTTGGCTGGAAGAATTAAGTACCAATAAATTATTTGATTTTAACAAAAGGTTTAGGTAAAAGAGCAACTGTTTTT
Organism: Bibio marci; assembly: GCA_910594885.2. Lineage (NCBI taxonomy): Eukaryota > Metazoa > Arthropoda > Insecta > Diptera > Bibionidae > Bibio > Bibio marci. The sequence goes on along the minus strand of OU343118.1, from coordinate 30,135,835 downwards.
ATTGCACTATCGTTGCACCAATAAAGTGAATTAATTTTTGATAAAAAAACGGAATTCTCTCATCTAGCTAACCTCCGTGTATTCGCTTGATCTATCACCGTATGACAATTTTCTGGTTACCGCAAGTGCAGGTCACTATTACGATGAGAATGATTTGGCATAAGTGTGAATAATAAAAAATCGTTTAGTTTTAATTGTAGTTACGAAAAATCCTATATACGAAAAATAAACACAACCATTATCATCGGAACCAACATGAACTATTATATTCATGGTCACAAAGTGTGGTAATGATGTGTGTGTGTATATTCGATTGGATCAGAAGGCATCGATATGCGCTTTTTTCAAATATCATATTGAACGCTATCAATATTAAATTTAAGTACTTGACATTACGTAAGACCGCAAATATTGGGAACATTAGTACAGAAACAAATAATCTTGAATGTGATATTCATAAATAGGGAACTGAAAAACGACTATAACTTGCGTTCAATTTGATTTCCGATGCACTTTGTTGCACTTACTGATGGTAGCAGCAAGCAATTAGTTACGCCTAAGAACGAAAACAAATCAAAAAAGCAAAAACATGATCTAATTATTTTTCGAAGTTCTATATTTGTGCCATTTTTTAAAGAAAATCACTGAGTGTTACACTTGTGTAGTGTTACTTATTTATTAGGACATAGAAGCTACATTGTGCACTGTCTACTAGTGAAATTCTCGAAGCGTTTGGTTTTCTAAACCAGAAAACCAGAGATGTTTCATATAAATGTTATGTTCATTATGGACGGGTTCATTGTGCGTTTTCCAAATATTTTATACCTGTATTTTGCATATGGCAAACATTCACATAAACAGTGCCGCCATATACCGATTCTTCCGACAAGGATCTGTTAACACAAAAGGACCAAATACACTTTATGAACGTGATAATGTTTAGAGTGGAGTGCCCCGTAAGCACTACAACAATCAATCTTCAATTATATTGTGCACTCGCTTACTGATAAAAATTTTAATATTAATTTCTCAATACTGCGTCAAAGCGTCCAGCTTTGTTTTTCAAAGAAATTCATATGTAAATTGACAAAGGAGGGAATAATATTTTGTCCAAAGTCATGTGTTTTTCTTTCGGTCTTTTTGTCAAAAAAATCGACTCAAACATTTAAAATAATTTTGTTATCAATTACTTATTTCTTTTTTTCTTTTTCTTCTTCTTTCAGGATGTAATGGTTGTAGGCGAACCATCATTAATGGGTGGTGAATTCGGTGACGAAGATGAACGTCTAATAACACGTTTAGAAAATACACAATATGATGCAACTAATTCAATAGATCACGACAATCATGGAGGTGGTGGTGGTGGTGGTGGCGGTGGCGGTGGTGGTGGTTTTGGTCATGCTGATTCACCTATGGTACCGAATTCTTGGAATCAATTAGATAGAATGGATAGAGGTCCGGGTGGCGGTCCTGGCGGTGGCCCTGGTGGTATGGGCGGTGGTCCCGGTGGACTTGGTGGTTTAGGTGGTGTTGGTGGTGGACCCCAAGGTAATACACCGTCCAATCAAGATCCAGATAAAAAAAGTCCAGTTGTTTCACAGTGACGGATAATGATGTAAACACAAAATATTATATTTTGATGTTCACACACAAACACAAAATAAAGAATGTGTTCTCTTTCTACAAAAACAAATGAATTTTTTATTTTTTTTTTTTTTTTATAAAAACAAAACACCATTAGCAAAATAATGAAACAAAAAATGTGACACAAAAACTAATTTAATAAATTTTAAATAAATAATTAAATAATTAAATAATTAAATAATTAAATAAATAAATAAATAAATACCAATAAATATTAATTAAAAAAATATATAAAGTGAAAAAAATGTGAATACAAAAAATAAGAGGTGTATGACGATGACGTCACAATTATTTGGGGTGTGTCCAATTTTTTTTTTTTTTTTTTTTTTTTTTCCCCTCTTAAATGTTGGATGCCCATGTGAATTCGTTTCTAAATAATAATAATAATAATAATAATAATAAGATTTTGTATAAAAATTATATTAGCAATAAATTTATATAATTGAGAAACGACTGAAATATAAAAATAAAAATAAAAAAAAAAAAAAATTATTTATTACAAAAAAAAAAAAATAAAATAATTAAAAAGAAAAAAACAACAACCACAACAACAACAACAACAACAACAACAACAACAACAACAGCAGTAACAGTAACTGCGAAATAAGTAGAATCTAAAAAATTTAACAGTGTAAAAAAAAAAAATATATAAATAAAAAGAATTTGTGTAAAATAAACAATAATTTTTAACAGTGTGATCTTTTAATTTAAACAAAAAAAAAAAAAAAAAGAAAAAAATTAGTAAAAATCAAATTAATTTTTTTTTTTTCTTTTTTTTTTTCCATATATTTTAATTATTTTAATTGATAAAACTTAATTTTTATGTTATTTCTATGAGAAAAATTAAAGAAAAAAAAAAAAAAAAAATGGAGGAGACCTTCTCCTCGCGTGTAGAAGAAGATTACAAATTAAAAATAATTTTACTATTTGTTAAAAAAAAAAAAAAAAATTATAAATTAAAATTAAAAAAATTAATTGGCGTAAAAGCAATTTACAAAAAAATTATTAATTATGTTAAGTAAGAAAAAAAAAAAAAAAACAAAAGAAATTGATTTAAAAAATAAAATAATAAATTTTAGTTAAAACAAATTAATATAAAAATACAAAAAAAAATTAAAAAAAAAAAAAAAAAACTATAACGAATTAATTAATTATTAAAATAATGAATAAAAAAAATAAAAAAACAAAAGAAAATTTTTAAGGTTAGAAACAAAAAACTGAAATGAAAAGAAACACACAACTTTCATGTTTTTTTTTTCCATCAGAAAATTTAAAACAAAACAAAAATAATTAAAATAATATATTTTTTCTTTTTCTTTTCTTTTCTAAAAGTTTTGAAACAAAATTTTTAAAAATAAGATACAAAAAAAAAACAAAAGAAAAAACAAAAAAACAAAAGAAAAAACAAAAAAACAAAAACAAAAACTGATTGCGCAATATAAACCAAAGACTTATCATAAAAACAAAAGAAATTTAAATGAACACATTTCTTCCGCTATCTCTTGTCATCCCTATTGTTGTTGTTGTTTTGCATTTATTTTATGGTTCACAAATAAAAAAAAACAGCAGTAGCAGTGCGTGTCCATTGTACTGTCGTCATGACAGTGTAGGCTGGTGGCGTACGAACGAAACGAGGGGCAGAAAAAAGTTGAATTAACTTCAACTTTTGATATCACACCGCCGCCACACAAATACATTCGAACAAACGTCAATTTATTGTTATTAGATAGTAACCAATTTTGCCTAACACTAGTAAAAGCCATAAGACTTTCACACAAAAACTCACGCTTGTAAATCTTCTGAGGAGATATTTTCTTGCCCGCAGATTTTTATCGTTCGTTTATTGTAAACCAAGGGTGGAATTATCGGAGGCGATGACTATCGTATCGTCTATCGTTTGAAATTACAGTATTGTCAATGTGGAAATCGTTGCGTATGATAAATATATCGTCTTCATATAACCACAAAAATAACGCCAAAAGAGTGTAGCACGACTATGCGTTACATACTATTTGTTAATTACTTGCTTACTCCATGGCATTATAACCCGGGTGCGGTTTTAGCCTTCTCCAACACGCTTCTCCAACCTGACCTATGCGCAGTCAATGTCTTCCAATCCCGAATTTTAAACAATATTTATATCACAGTTTACTGCATCTAGTCATCTCGCCTTAGGTCTTCCGGTTCTCCTTCTACCTTCTGGATTACCATTGAACAGTTTTTTCGGCACACATTTCTCCGCCTCCATCTTATCTTAATCTATTGATTTGGATTGCTTTGACAATATTTGGTTGACCGCGAAAACAGCCTCGTCTAATTCAAAATTGTATCTTCGCCTCCAACCATTATTATAGTAGTTCTTTCACGCGCCACCAACTATAATGCCACGGAGTACCTTTTGTTCAAAAATCCAAAGTAATTGTTCCATACTCTTTGTTATCATGCTAAAAGTTTTATGCATTATTTTTATTCTATCTTATAAGACATTGATTTCTAAACGCATGAATTCTCACGATTTACGTTGTGTTACTTTTCCAGATGAATTCAAAAGTGGTCACAGCGTTTCAGCAACTGTTCGAAACATTAATGCTGCATTAGGTGACGTTCCGTGCTGTTGATGAACGGACCTTTCAACTATGTTTTAAAAAATTTGTGAATGATGATGAAAGTCTTGAAAATGAATCACGAGGAAGACCAGAGCTCTGTGACACTGCATTGCGAGCACTTATGCAGAATCTAAACCTCGCACTACTGTTCGAGAAGTTGCACAAGAATTAGGCGAGTTAGTAAACAACAACGGTATCACGCCACCTCTCAACCATTGTAAAAGTGAAAAAGTACGTGCACTGTAAGAACAGCAAAAATAAAAAACATCGTTTTGAAATCTGTAGTTCTTTGCTTCTAAGAAATAAAAGCGAACCATTTTTAAACAGAATTATCACCTGTGATGAAAAATTTATCGTTTATGATAATAGGCGTTGTGCAGCGCAAAGGTTAGACGCAGATATGAAAGTCCAAAAACAATACCAAAAGCACTACTGTTTTCGGTGGTATATGGCCAAAATAATTCATTAAAAATTTTAAAAATGCTGCCGAAACAATACCAGCAGAGAAGTACGCAGTGCCGGAATTGAACTTGTGCATAAATACATTACGTCAAATGCAGTCGGGGTCACTGGGGTCAACTGAAAACGATCCATTTTGCTTCATGATAACGCACCGCGACCACATGTTTCATTGATCGTAGCAAACAAATTGACCGAATTAAGATACAAGGTTTTATCACATCCACCATATTCATCGCGGACATATCTCCAACTCACTTTTTTAAACATTTGGACAACTTTATCCGTGTGATAAAAAGTTCACCAATCTGGAGCAGATCAAAAATGACTTTCAATCTCTCATAGACACCATCAGAGAGCCAATTTTTTTTATGAAAGTGGTATCCAAAAACTAGTAACACGTTGGCAAAACTGTGTTGATTTTGATGGGGTGTACAGATAAATTTTGCAGACGTGAATCGATTTTAAAAATATGTTGGAAATTGAATAAATAATTTGAAATTCTATAATACAACCATGGAAAGCCCGTAATTCAAACAGATGATTATTCGTAATGATCGATCTGCCGGCAAAAATTTAGTTCGGTGACGACCCTAATTTTATTTTCATAATTTAGTTTAATTGCATTGAAAAATATAGTGATATTAAAAACTGAAGCCTATTTCTCTGGCTTAGCTACTCTTGGCGTACTGCATTATCTATCGCCCTCGTCGCCTGCCTATATAGTATTTATTTCCCTTTAATAAAAAATCAATATATTGTATTTATACAAACTTATTGTGCAATCATCGATAGTAGTTCCAATAATTTGCAAACATTTTGTTAAATGTAACGAAATGTTATCACTCAGTGACACGTGATTTGTTTTGTTGATTGTATGTGTCCTAAGATTGTTTATTGTATTTTCACCGAATTTAAGGTCCGCAATTGCACTCAGCCTAATTATTAATCGTTAAACATGGGGGCATATCACTACAATGGCAATGCTTATGATATTCAAATTGACATTAATTTTTATTCTAGCATTCCATGGTTATGCACAAGGGTTGCAGAAAAAATAAAAATTGACTAAAGTTAACGAAATTTTGCTTAAGTCTGAATGTTCCTAATATTGTGGTTGCAATGCAACATACGATTTACCTTTATTTGCACTGAGACGTCAGTTTTGCTTATCACATAGTTTCATTCAGTTACCCTTTACTTTTGTAGAATTTACTTATTATGTTTCGATAGATCCCCTTTGAGAACAAAACTTTATTCAAATGAATGGTTTTCACCACCCAACGATATTTTTTCTATGGGAAAATTTAATGCATTTAATTTTTTTGTAAATAAATAGAAAAAGTTAATATTGAAACATTTCAAAATTAATGGCATTAGACATTCTCCATGTAATTTTCCAAAACTTAGAGAGTATCGTTCGTTATTAAAATGTAATTAGGTGTACAATCGTTCATAATATTCCAAGTCAACCTCTTTCAATTACAAAATGTATTCATTGTTTGTTTGTTTATTTTTTTTTTTGCGGTTAACGAAGAAATGTGTTCAAAATTGTATTCAACGAATGACACGCTTGAGCGTATTAAATGTTACGTATAATTAATGGTAACATTTTTTCACTTCTCCATTACTTTTAACTGATATTTGACATAACTGTCTGATTGTTAGTTATCATTTGTAAAATTATCGGGTAAGGTGTGATAAAATGAAAAAATCTCGTTTTTCTGGGCTCCGTAGACTCCGCAATTGTGAATTTTCATCTCGTGTACACGAAAAAGTTTTCAGTTTTTAATGTCACTATATTTTTTTATTGTAACTTGAGTGAAATTAAATTAAATTATGAAAAAAATTTGGCATTCACCGAACTAAATTTTTGCGGAAAATCGACTTTTATGAATTATCATCTGTTTGAATTACGGACCATATTTTTAACGGATTTCCACAGTTGTATACAGAATTTTAAATTATATTCAATTTCCAATCTTTCATAGCAGAGATTTTTAAAATCGATTCAAGCTTGCAAAAGGTACAACCGATTTTACAATCGATGACAAGGAATTTAAAAAAACATTGTGGTACTGTATAAAGTGAACTGAACCCAAGTGGTTCAAAAAATGTATACAGTAACTATGATTTTGATTTGCAATTCTGTATACAAAACTGGAAATCTGTTAAAACTATGACCCGCAATTCAAAAATAAGCGTTAAAAGTCGATTTTTCGGAAAATTTGTTAAGTGGAAATTGTAATTTGAAAACATTTTGTTACGCTTCGCCCTTGGTAGCCAATGAAAACAAAAGTAATAAAAATAAACACTAGAAATGTCAACGGATTTTCGTGTACATCTTAAAATGTAACAGTTGCGGAATCTAGGCCCAGTTCTTTATGCTTTCTTGATTTTTCAGTAGCAATTAATTATATAATAATTAAAAATAAAATAAAAATTAAAAATTAATTAATTAAATATATTTATTTATCAAATCGAATTAAATAGCTATAAAATGTACTCACCAACTAACAACAATTTACATTGCTGCAAATTTAACATCAAAATCTAAAAACTAGCTGGATTTGTGAATACTTACCGACGAAAAAAACCAAAATTGTTACAGATGTACATTGATTACCACCAAACGATGTTTGAGAAGCGAACAAATGTTACCATTAAAATGTTAAGTCTTTAGTTTTTTTGTTTATATTCATAGAAAAAATTAAAATACAAAATAAATACATATTGTAATTGTAAACACACACACAAAAACACACAAAACATTTTATTGTAAAATTTATTACATCAAAATTAAATTACAAGAAATAAAAAAGAAAATAATAAAAAAAAAAAATAAAAAAATGAAAAATTTAAAAAAAATTTAGTTTTTTATTTGCCTGCTTTCCGTGAAAGAATAATATAAAAATTATGGTTAGTTTGTATTTTAAAAGTTTCACCTAAAATAAAATCGGATGTAAATTTAAACACTATTGCGCGGAGATAATGATCTATTCTTGAAAAAGAAATGAAATATTTAACGCTAAATTCTCAAATATATATTCCAGCGAAGATATTCAGAAAATATTGTGGATTATGTTCTCCTGATACAATTTCTTGAAAACAGTTAGAGTTGCTCTGGATATTATGATCTCCTGATACTTGATCCGAAAAATAGTGGTTATTTTCTTGGAATTTTTTATTGGGTTTTTAAAAAACGCTATAACTCAGCTGTTTGAAAAGGTGGACGGGTGGGAAAATTATCAAATGATAGAAAATTAAATTGCATAACTTTTGGTAACATAAACTCAAGGATATTTTTTATCAAAATTTTTCCAAAAAATATGGCTGGAAATAGGCTCAAACGATCGGGGGTGATCGTGCGAACAAGAATCCGTTGAGATTTTTCGAAAATTCCGCCTCTAAGTGGGTCAAAAATGAAAAAGAAAAAAATTTAAAAAAAAATTTGCCTCCTGGTAATTCTGCGCGACTGTTACTTCGTCTGAAAAATGCCTGGTATTTTAGTGGAAATTTTTATGAATTTCTTAAAAACGCTATAACTCAGCCGTTTGAAGTGGTAGGCGGGTGGGATAGGTATCAAACGATAGGTAATTACATAACCTAACTTTTGATAAAATAAAAACATGGCTGTTTCTCAACGTTTTTTGTTAATTAAAAAACACTATAGCTCAGCCGTTGGAAGTGGTAGGCGGGCGGGATAGGTATCAAACGATAGGTAATTACATAACCTAACTTTTGGTATCATAAAAACCTGGATTTTTTCCAAAAAATTTTCCAAACAAATTTCCAAAAAATGGCTGAAAATAGGCTCAAACGATCGGGGCTGGTCGTGCGAACAAGAATCCGTTGAGATTTTTCGCAAATTCCGCCTCTAAGTGGGTCAAAAATGAAAAACAAAAAATGAAAATTCCGGAAAATTCTGTGAAAAATTGTGGCTGAAAATAGGCTCAAACGATCGGGGCTGGTCGTGCGAACAAGAATCCGTTGAGATTTTTCGAAAATTCCGCCTCTAAGTGGGTCAAAAATGAAAAAGAAAAAAATTTAAAAAAAAATTTGCCTCCTGGTAATTCTGCGCGACTGTTACTTCGTCTGAAAAATGCCTGGTATTTTAGTGGAAATTTTTATGAATTTCTTAAAAACGCTATAACTCAGCCGTTTGAAGTGGTAGGCGGGTGGGATAGGTATCAAACGATAGGTAATTACATAACCTAACTTTTGATAAAATAAAAACATGGCTGTTTCTCAATGTTTTTTGTTTATTAAAAAACGCTATAACTCAGCCGTTTGAAGTGGTAGGCGGGCGGGATAGGTATCAAACGATAGGTAATTACATAACCTAACTTTTGGTATCCAAAAATTTTCCAAAAAATGGCTGAAAATAGGCACAAACGATCGGGAGTGATCGTGCGAACAAGAATCCGTTGAGATTTTTCGCAAATTCCGCCTCTAAGTGGGTCAAAAATGAAAAACAAAAAATGAAAATTCCGGAAAATTTTGTGAAAAATTGTGGCTGAAAATAGGCTCAAACGATCGGGGCTGGTCGTGTGAACAAGAATCCGTTGAGATTTTTCGAAAATTCCGCCTCTAAGTGGGTCAAAAATGAAAAAGAAAAAAATTTTAAAAAAAATTTGCCTCCTGGTAATTCTGCGCGACTGTTACTTCGTCTGAAAAATGCCTGGTATTTTAGTGGAAATTTTTATGAATTTCTTAAAAACGCTATAACTCAGCCGTTGGAAGTGGTAGGCGGGCGGGATAGGTATCAAACGATAGGTAATTACATAACCTAACTTTTGGTATCATAAAAACCTGGATTTTTTTCCAAAAAATTTTCCAAAAAAATTTCCAAAGAATGGCTGAAAATAGGCACAAACGATCGGGAGTGATCGTGCGAACAAGAATCCGTTGAGATTTTTCGAAAATTCCGCCTCTAAGTGGGTCAAAAATGAAAAACAAAAAATGAAAATTCCGGAAAATTCTGTGAAAAATTGTGGCTGAAAATAGGCTCAAACGATCGGGGCTGTTCGTGCGAACAAGAATCCGTTGAGATTTTTCGAAAATTCCGCCTCTAAGTGGGTCAAAAATGAAAAAGAAAAAAATTAAAAAAAAAATTTGCCTCCTGGTAATTCTGCGCGACTGTTACTTCGTCTGAAAAATGCCTGGTATTTTAGTGGAAATTTTTATGAATTTCTTAAAAACGCTATAACTCAGCTGTTTGAAGTGGTAGGCGGGTGGGATAGGTATCAAACGATAGGTAATTACATAACCTAACTTTTGGTAACATAAAAACATGACTGTTTCTCCATGTTTTTTGTTTATTAAAAAACACTATAGCTCAGCCGTTGGAAGTGGTAGGCGGGCGGGATAGGTATCAAACGATAGGTAATTACATAACCTAACTTTTGGTAACATAAAAACATGGCTGTTTCTCCATGTTTTTTGTTTATTAAAAAACACTATAGCTCAGCCGTTGGAAGTGGTGGGTGGATGGGATAGGTATCAAATGATAGGTAATTAAATTACCTAACTTTTGTTATCATAAAAACCGGGATTTTTCACCATGCATATGAAACCGTTATATGAAAATTCCGGGAAAACCCGTAAATAGATTCGGGTCTTCTAGTAGTAAAACCTGTTTCTAATCTTCTATCAAATACATCTAGAAATTTTCAGGAAAATCCGGAAAATTTTAATTTTGATCGCAAAATTCCGGGAAAACTGTAGTAGTTAGGAAAAATGTTCAGTACCACTCCCACAGTACATTTACCATCTAAATCCATTTATGGCTATAAGACATCAGTAAGTCATCAACTTTGGGCTGGAGAAAATTCCCGGAATTTCTGAAAACGGACTTTTTGATGTTCACGATTCAAATAAATTAGTTAGCCAATTTTCGTTACAGCCATATTATAGAGAATCTTAATGCGCACATTAAAGCTTCTGGACTTTTTCTGTGAAAAATCTATTGGCCGACTTATAACCGATTTAAGATTTGGAAATTTTCGTGTAAGCCTAACTTTGGGCGGTCATTGTGTGAAAACCATTAGACTTAGAGAGTTGTGGTGAGGATTAAAAGACGTGGCATATAGTCTACTATCCGTGATAATTAGTGCAATGGTAAATTCCATTGGAAAAGCCGGAAAATTCCCATTTGAAAACATGCAAAAATCGACGTTTTTCGTTGTTCGTGGAAAATCCGTATTTCCCATTGGAAAATTCCAAAAGAGTTTCAAAACCTAGATTGAACTTTTCTCTACATTTCTGCATCATTACATTTTGGAAAATTGAGTTTTTGCCAATTCCCCAGGTATCTTAAGATTGGTCTACAAACGCTTTTCCGGAATTTAGGCACCTATAGCCGGAAAACCGTTATAGATAGAAAGCAGCCCCAATATTAAAATTTGTAGCCCTTGATGAGGACTATCACTGGTGAGAAGCTCATTGCGAAATAGTGAGTATTTCCGGAGTTATAGGGGACCAAAAGTGACCAACTTGGTACTTTTGAAGCGCCATAGCTCCGCCCCCTTAGGGAAATCGGGAAAAGTGGTCGACAGAAAGTGTTTTTTTTTCGAGTTCTACAATCCCTGAAGATATGAATGTCCTACGGGCAAAAAAATTTTTTCGGCATGAGGTTATAACCCACACTTTTCCAGGTCAAAAAGGTAAAAAAGAATGTGGCTGGAAATAGGCTCAAACGATCGGGGGTGATCGTGCGAACAAGAATCCGTTGAGATTTTTCGAAAATTCCGCCTCTAAGTGGGTCAAAAATGAAAAAGAAAAAAATTTAAAAAAAAATTTGCCTCCTGGTAATTCTGCGCGACTGTTACTTCGTCTGAAAAATGCCTGGTATTTTAGTGGAAATTTTTATGAATTTCTTAAAAACGCTATAACTCAGCCGTTTGAAGTGGTAGGCGGGTGGGATAGGTATCAAACGATAGGTAATTACATAACCTAACTTTTGGTAACATAAAAACATGGCTGTTTCTCCATGTTTTTTGTTTGTTAAAAAACACTATAGCTCAGCCGTTGGAAGTGGTGGGTGGATGGGATAGGTATCAAATGATAGGTAATTGCATAACCTAACTTTTGGTATCATAAAAACCTGGATTTTTTCCAAAAAATTTTCCAAAAAAATTTCCAAAAAATGGCTGAAAATAGGCACAAACGATCGGGAGTGATCGTGCGAACAAGAATCCGTTGAGATTTTTCGCAAATTCCGCCTCTAAGTGGGTCAAAAATGAAAAACAAAAAATGAAAATTCCGGAAAATTCTGTGAAAAATTGTGGCTGAAAATAGGCTCAAACGATCGGGGCTGGTCGTGCGAACAAGAATCCGTTGAGATTTTTCGAAAATTCCGCCTCTAAGTGGGTCAAAAATGAAAAAGAAAAAAATTTTTAAAAAAATTTGCCTCCTGGTAATTCTGCGCGACTGTTACTTCGTCTGAAAAATGCCTGGTATTTTAGTGGAAATTTTTATGAATTTCTTAAAAACACTATAGCTCAGCCGTTGGAAGTGGTAGGCGGGCGGGATAGGTATCAAACGATAGGTAATTACATAACCTAACTTTTGGTATCATAAAAACCTGGATTTTTCCAAAAAATTTTCGAAAAAAATTTCCAAAAAATGGCTGAAAATAGGCACAAACGATCGGGAGTGATCGTGCGAACAAGAATCCGTTGAGATTTTTCGAAAATTCTGCCTCTAAGTGGGTCAAAAATGAAAAACAAAAAATGAAAATTCCGGAAAATTCTGTGAAAAATTGTGGCTGAAAATAGGCTCAAACGATCGGGGCTGGTCGTGCGAACAAGAATCCGTTGAGATTTTTCGAAAATTCCGCCTCTAAGTGGGTCAAAAATGAAAAAGAAAAAAATTTAAAAAAAAATTTGCCTCCTGGTAATTCTGCGCGACTGTTACTTCGTCTGAAAAATGCCTGGTATTTTAGTGGAAATTTTTATGAATTTCTTAAAAACGCTATAACTCAGCCGTTTGAAGTGGTAGGCGGGTGGGATAGGTATCAAACGATAGGTAATTACATAACCTAACTTTTGGTAACATAAAAACATGGCTGTTTCTCCATGTTTTTTGTTTATTAAAAAACACTATAGCTCAGCCGTTGGAAGTGGTAGGCGGGCGGGATAGGTATCAAACGATAGGTAATTACATAACCTAACTTTTGGTATCATAAAAACCTGGATTTTTTCCAAAAAATTTTCCAAAAAAATTTCCAAAAAATGGCTGAAAATAGGCACAAACGATCGGGAGTGATCGTGCGAACAAGAATCCGTTGAGATTTTTCGAAAATTCCGCCTCTAAGTGGGTCAAAAATGAAAAACAAAAAATGAAAATTCCGGAAAATTCTGTGAAAAATTGTGGCTGAAAATAGGCTCAAACGATCGGGGCTGGTCGTGCGAACAAGAATCCGTTGAGATTTTTCGAAAATTCCGCCTCTAAGTGGGTCAAAAATGAAAAAGAAAAAAATTAAAAAAAAAATTTGCCTCCTGGTAATTCTGCGCGACTGTTACTTCGTCTGAAAAATGCCTGGTATTTTAGTGGAAATTTTTATGAATTTCTTAAAAACGCTATAACTCAGCCGTTTGAAGTGGTAGGCGGGTGGGATAGGTATCAAACGATAGGTAATTACATAACCTAACTTTTGGTAACATAAAAACATGGCTGTTTCTCCATGTTTTTTGTTTATTAAAAGACACTATAGCTCAGCCGTTGGAAGTGGTAGGCGGGCGGGATAGGTATCAAACGATAGGTAATTACATAACCTAACTTTTGGTATCATAAAAACCTGGATTTTTTCCAAAAAATTTTCCAAAAAAATTTCCAAAAAATGGCAGAAAATAGGCACAAACGATCGGTAGTGATCGTGCGAACAAGAATCCGTTGAGATTTTTCAAAAATTCCGCCTCTAAGTTGGTCAAAAATGAAAAACAAAAAATGAAAATTCCGGAAAATTCTGTGAAAAATTGTGGCTGAAAATAGTCTCAAACGATCGGGGCTGGTCGTGCGAACAAGAATCCGTTGAGATTTTTCGAAAATTCCGCCTCTAAGTGGGTCAAAAATGAAAAAGAAAAAAATTTAAAAAAAAATTTGCCTCCTGGTAATTCTGCGCGACTGTTACTTCGTCTGAAAAATGCCTGGTATTTTAGTGGAAATTTTTATGAATTTCTTAAAAACGCTATAACTCAGCCGTTTGAAGTGGTAGGCGGGTGGGATAGGTATCAAACGATAGGTAATTACATAACCTAACTTTTGGTAACATAAAAACATGGCTGTTTCTCCATGTTTTTTGTTTATTAAAAAACACTATAGCTCAGCCGTTGGAAGAGGTAGGCGGGCGGGATAGGTATCAAACGATAGGTAATTACATAACCTAACTTTTGGTATCATAAAAACCTGGATTTTTTCCAAAAAATTTTCCAAAAAAATTTCCAAAAAATGGCTGAAAATAGGCACAAACGATCGGGAGTGATCGTGCGAACAAGAATCCGTTGAGATTTTTCGAAAATTCCGCCTCTAAGTGGGTCAAAAATGAAAAACAAAAAATGAAAATTCCGGAAAATTCTGTGAAAAATTGTGGCTGAAAATAGGCTCAAACGATCGGGGCTGGTCGTGCGAACAAGAATCCGTTGAGATTTTTCGAAAATTCCGCCTCTAAGTGGGTCAAAAATGAAAAAGAAAAAAATTAAAAAAAAAATTTGCCTCCTGGTAATTCTGCGCGACTGTTACTTCGTCTGAAAAATGCCTGGTATTTTAGTGGAAATTTTTATGAATTTCTTAAAAACGCAATAACTCAGCCGTTTGAAGTGGTAGGCGGGTGGGATAGGTATCAAACGATAGGTAATTACATAACCTAACTTTTGGTAACATAAAAACATGGCTGTTTCTCCATGTTTTTTGTTTATTAAAAAACACTATAGCTCAGCCGTTGGAAGTGGTAGGCGGGCGGGATAGGTATCAAACGATAGGTAATTACATAACCTAACTTTTGGTAACATAAAAACATGGCTGTTTCTCCATGTTTTTTGTTTATTAAAAAACACTATAGCTCAGCCGTTGGAAGAGGTAGGCGGGCGGGATAGGTATCAAACGATAGGTAATTACATAACCTAACTTTTGGTATCATAAAAACCTGGATTTTTTCCAAAAAATTTTCCAAAAAAATTTCCAAAAAATGGCTGAAAATAGGCACAAACGATCGGGAGTGATCGTGCGAACAAGAATCCGTTGAGATTTTTCGCAAATTCCGCTTCTAAGTGGGTCAAAAATGAAAAACAAAAAATGAAAATTCCGGAAAATTCTGTGAAAATTGTGGCTGAAAATAGGCTCAAACGATCGGGGCTGGTCGTGCGAACAAGAATCCGTTGAGATTTTTCGAAAATTCCGCCTCTAAGTGGGTCAAAAATGAAAAAGAAAAAAATTAAAAAAAAAATTTGCCTCCTGGTAATTCTGCGCGACTGTTACTTCGTCTGAAAAATGCCTGGTATTTTAGTGGAAATTTTTATGAATTTCTTAAAAACGCTATAACTCAGCCGTTTGAAGTGGTAGGCGGGTGGGATAGGTATCAAACGATAGGTAATTACATAACCTAACTTTTGGTAACATAAAAACATGACTGTTTCTCCATGTTTTTTGTTTATTAAAAAACACTATAGCTCAGCCATTGGAAGTGGTAGGCGGGCGGGATAGGTATCAAACGATAGGTAATTACATAACCTAACTTTTGGTATCATAAAAACCTGGATTTTTTCCAAAAAATTTTCCAAAAAAATTTCCAAAGAATGGCTGAAAATAGGCACAAACGATCGGGAGTGATCGTGCGAACAAGAATCCGTTGAGATTTTTCGAAAATTCCGCCTCTAAGTGGGTCAAAAATGAAAAACAAAAAATGAAAATTCCGGAAAATTCTGTGAAAAATTGTGGCTGAAAATAGGCTCAAACGATCGGGGCTGGTCGTGCGAACAAGAATCCGTTGAGATTTTTCGAAAATTCCGCCTCTAAGTGGGTCAAAAATGAAAAAGAAAAAAATTTAAAAAAAAATTTGCCTCCTGGTAATTCTGCGCGACTGTTACTTCGTCTGAAAAATGCCTGGTATTTTAGTGGAAATTTTTATGAATTTCTTAAAAACGCAATAACTCAGCCGTTTGAAGTGGTAGGCGGGTGGGATAGGTATCAAACGATAGGTAATTACATAACCTAACTTTTGGTAACATAAAAACATGGCTGTTTCTCCATGTTTTTTGTTTATTAAAAAACACTATAGCTCAGCCGTTGGAAGTGGTAGGCGGGCGGGGTAGGTATCAAACGATAGGTAATTACATAACCTAACTTTTGGTAACATAAAAACATGGCTGTTTCTCCATGTTTTTTGTTTATTAAAAAACACTATAGCTCAGCCGTTGGAAGAGGTAGGCGGGCGGGATAGGTATCAAACGATAGGTAATTACATAACCTAACTTTTGGTATCATAAAAACCTGGATTTTTTCCAAAAAATTTTCCAAAAAAATTTCCAAAAAATGGCTGAAAATAGGCACAAACGATCGGGAGTGATCGTGCGAACAAGAATCCGTTGAGATTTTTCGCAAATTCCGCTTCTAAGTGGGTCAAAAATGAAAAACAAAAAATGAAAATTCCGGAAAATTCTGTGAAAATTGTGGCTGAAAATAGGCTCAAACGATCGGGGCTGGTCGTGCGAACAAGAATCCGTTGAGATTTTTCGAAAATTCCGCCTCTAAGTGGGTCAAAAATGAAAAAGAAAAAAATTAAAAAAAAAATTTGCCTCCTGGTAATTCTGCGCGACTGTTACTTCGTCTGAAAAATGCCTGGTATTTTAGTGGAAATTTTTATGAATTTCTTAAAAACGCTATAACTCAGCCGTTTGAAGTGGTAGGCGGGTGGGATAGGTATCAAACGATAGGTAATTACATAACCTAACTTTTGGTAACATAAAAACATGACTGTTTCTCCATGTTTTTTGTTTATTAAAAAACACTATAGCTCAGCCATTGGAAGTGGTAGGCGGGCGGGATAGGTATCAAACGATAGGTAATTACATAACCTAACTTTTGGTATCATAAAAACCTGGATTTTTTCCAAAAAATTTTCCAAAAAAATTTCCAAAGAATGGCTGAAAATAGGCACAAACGATCGGGAGTGATCGTGCGAACAAGAATCCGTTGAGATTTTTCGAAAATTCCGCCTCTAAGTGGGTCAAAAATGAAAAACAAAAAATGAAAATTCCGGAAAATTCTGTGAAAAATTGTGGCTGAAAATAGGCTCAAACGATCGGGGCTGGTCGTGCGAACAAGAATCCGTTGAGATTTTTCGAAAATTCCGCCTCTGAGTGGGTCAAAAATGAAAAAGAAAAAAATTTAAAAAAAAATTTGCCTCCTGGTAATTCTGCGCGACTGTTACTTCGTCTGAAAAATGCCTGGTATTTTAGTGGAAATTTTTATGAATTTCTTAAAAACGCTATAACTCAGCCGTTTGAAGTGGTAGGCGGGTGGGATAGGTATCAAACGATAGGTAATTACATAACCTAATTTTTGGTAACATAAAAACATGGCTGTTTCTCCATGTTTTTTGTTTATTAAAAAACACTATAGCTCAGCCGTTGGAAGTGGTAGGCGGGCGGGATAGGTATCAAACGATAGGTAATTACATAACCTAACTTTTGGTATCATAAAAACCTGGATTTTTTCCAAAAAATTTTCCAAAAAAATTTCCAAAGAATGGCTGAAAATAGGCACAAACGATCGGGAGTGATCGTGCGAACAAGAATCCGTTGAGATTTTTCGAAAATTCCGCCTCTAAGTGGGTCAAAAATGAAAAACAAAAAATGAAAATTCCGGAAAATTCTGTGAAAAATTGTGGCTGAAAATAGGCTCAAACGATCGGGGCTGGTCGTGCGAACAAGAATCCGTTGAGATTTTTCGAAAATTCCGCCTCTAAGTGGGTCAAAAATGAAAAACAAAAAATGAAAATTCCGGAAAATTCTGTGAAAAATTGTGGCTGAAAATAGGCTCAAACGATCGGGGCTGGTCGTGCGAACAAGAATCCGTTGAGATTTTTCGAAAATTCCGCCTCTAAGTGGGTCAAAAATGAAAAAGAAAAAAATTTAAAAAAAAATTTGCCTCCTGGTAATTCTGCGCGACTGTTACTTCGTCTGAAAAATGCCTGGTATTTTAGTGGAAATTTTTATGAATTTCTTAAAAACGCTATAACTCAGCCGTTTGAAGTGGTAGGCGGGTGGGATAGGTATCAAACGATAGGTAATTACATAACCTAATTTTTGGTAACATAAAAACATGGCTGTTTCTCCATGTTTTTTGTTTATTAAAAAACACTATAGCTCAGCCGTTGGAAGTGGTAGGCGGGCGGGATAGGTATCAAACGATAGGTAATTACATAACCTAACTTTTGGTATCATAAAAACCTGGATTTTTTCCAAAAAATTTTCCAAAAAAATTTCCAAAGAATGGCTGAAAATAGGCACAAACGATCGGGAGTGATCGTGCGAACAAGAATCCGTTGAGATTTTTCGAAAATTCCGCCTCTAAGTGGGTCAAAAATGAAAAACAAAAAATGAAAATTCCGGAAAATTCTGTGAAAAATTGTGGCTGAAAATAGGCTCAAACGATCGGGGCTGGTCGTGCGAACAAGAATCCGTTGAGATTTTTCGAAAATTCCGCCTCTGAGTGGGTCAAAAATGAAAAAGAAAAAAATTTAAAAAAAAATTTGCCTCCTGGTAATTCTGCGCGACTGTTACTTCGTCTGAAAAATGCCTGGTATTTTAGTGGAAATTTTTATGAATTTCTTAAAAACGCAATAACTCAGCCGTTTGAAGTGGTAGGCGGGTGGGATAGGTATCAAACGATAGGTAATTACATAACCTAACTTTTGGTAACATAAAAACATGGCTGTTTCTCCATGTTTTTTGTTTATTAAAAAACACTATAGCTCAGCCGTTGGAAGTGGTAGGCGGGCGGGGTAGGTATCAAACGATAGGTAATTACATAACCTAACTTTTGGTAACATAAAAACATGGCTGTTTCTCCATGTTTTTTGTTTATTAAAAAACACTATAGCTCAGCCGTTGGAAGAGGTAGGCGGGCGGGATAGGTATCAAACGATAGGTAATTACATAACCTAACTTTTGGTATCATAAAAACCTGGATTTTTTCCAAAAAATTTTCCAAAAAAATTTCCAAAAAATGGCTGAAAATAGGCACAAACGATCGGGAGTGATCGTGCGAACAAGAATCCGTTGAGATTTTTCGCAAATTCCGCTTCTAAGTGGGTCAAAAATGAAAAACAAAAAATGAAAATTCCGGAAAATTCTGTGAAAATTGTGGCTGAAAATAGGCTCAAACGATCGGGGCTGGTCGTGCGAACAAGAATCCGTTGAGATTTTTCGAAAATTCCGCCTCTAAGTGGGTCAAAAATGAAAAAGAAAAAAATTAAAAAAAAAATTTGCCTCCTGGTAATTCTGCGCGACTGTTACTTCGTCTGAAAAATGCCTGGTATTTTAGTGGAAATTTTTATGAATTTCTTAAAAACGCTATAACTCAGCCGTTTGAAGTGGTAGGCGGGTGGGATAGGTATCAAACGATAGGTAATTACATAACCTAACTTTTGGTAACATAAAAACATGACTGTTTCTCCATGTTTTTTGTTTATTAAAAAACACTATAGCTCAGCCATTGGAAGTGGTAGGCGGGCGGGATAGGTATCAAACGATAGGTAATTACATAACCTAACTTTTGGTATCATAAAAACCTGGATTTTTTCCAAAAAATTTTCCAAAAAAATTTCCAAAGAATGGCTGAAAATAGGCACAAACGATCGGGAGTGATCGTGCGAACAAGAATCCGTTGAGATTTTTCGAAAATTCCGCCTCTAAGTGGGTCAAAAATGAAAAACAAAAAATGAAAATTCCGGAAAATTCTGTGAAAAATTGTGGCTGAAAATAGGCTCAAACGATCGGGGCTGGTCGTGCGAACAAGAATCCGTTGAGATTTTTCGAAAATTCCGCCTCTAAGTGGGTCAAAAATGAAAAAGAAAAAAATTTAAAAAAAAATTTGCCTCCTGGTAATTCTGCGCGACTGTTACTTCGTCTGAAAAATGCCTGGTATTTTAGTGGAAATTTTTATGAATTTCTTAAAAACGCTATAACTCAGCCGTTTGAAGTGGTAGGCGGGTGGGATAGGTATCAAACGATAGGTAATTACATAACCTAACTTTTGGTAACATAAAAACATGGCTGTTTCTCCATGTTTTTTGTTTATTAAAAAACACTATAGCTCAGCCGTTGGAAGTGGTAGGCGGGCGGGATAGGTATCAAACGATAGGTAATTACATAACCTAACTTTTGGTATCATAAAAACCTGGATTTTTTCCAAAAAATTTTCCAAAAAAATTTCCAAAGAATGGCTGAAAATAGGCACAAACGATCGGGAGTGATCGTGCGAACAAGAATCCGTTGAGATTTTTCGAAAATTCCGCCTCTAAGTGGGTCAAAAATGAAAAACAAAAAATGAAAATTCCGGAAAATTCTGTGAAAAATTGTGGCTGAAAATAGGCTCAAACGATCGGGGCTGGTCGTGCGAACAAGAATCCGTTGAGATTTTTCGAAAATTCCGCCTCTGAGTGGGTCAAAAATGAAAAAGAAAAAAATTTAAAAAAAAATTTGCCTCCTGGTAATTCTGCGCGACTGTTACTTCGTCTGAAAAATGCCTGGTATTTTAGTGGAAATTTTTATGAATTTCTTAAAAACGCTATAACTCAGCCGTTTGAAGTGGTAGGCGGGTGGGATAGGTATCAAACGATAGGTAATTACATAACCTAATTTTTGGTAACATAAAAACATGGCTGTTTCTCCATGTTTTTTGTTTATTAAAAAACACTATAGCTCAGCCGTTGGAAGTGGTAGGCGGGCGGGATAGGTATCAAACGATAGGTAATTACATAACCTAACTTTTGGTATCATAAAAACCTGGATTTTTTCCAAAAAATTTTCCAAAAAAATTTCCAAAGAATGGCTGAAAATAGGCACAAACGATCGGGAGTGATCGTGCGAACAAGAATCCGTTGAGATTTTTCGAAAATTCCGCCTCTAAGTGGGTCAAAAATGAAAAACAAAAAATGAAAATTCCGGAAAATTCTGTGAAAAATTGTGGCTGAAAATAGGCTCAAACGATCGGGGCTGGTCGTGCGAACAAGAATCCGTTGAGATTTTTCGAAAATTCCGCCTCTAAGTGGGTCAAAAATGAAAAACAAAAAATGAAAATTCCGGAAAATTCTGTGAAAAATTGTGGCTGAAAATAGGCTCAAACGATCGGGGCTGGTCGTGCGAACAAGAATCCGTTGAGATTTTTCGAAAATTCCGCCTCTAAGTGGGTCAAAAATGAAAAAGAAAAAAATTTAAAAAAAAATTTGCCTCCTGGTAATTCTGCGCGACTGTTACTTCGTCTGAAAAATGCCTGGTATTTTAGTGGAAATTTTTATGAATTTCTTAAAAACGCTATAACTCAGCCGTTTGAAGTGGTAGGCGGGTGGGATAGGTATCAAACGATAGGTAATTACATAACCTAATTTTTGGTAACATAAAAACATGGCTGTTTCTCCATGTTTTTTGTTTATTAAAAAACACTATAGCTCAGCCGTTGGAAGTGGTAGGCGGGCGGGATAGGTATCAAACGATAGGTAATTACATAACCTAACTTTTGGTATCATAAAAACCTGGATTTTTTCCAAAAAATTTTCCAAAAAAATTTCCAAAAAATGGCTGAAAATAGGCACAAACGATCGGGAGTGATCGTGCGAACAAGAATCCGTTGAGATTTTTCGAAAATTCCGCCTCTAAGTGGGTCAAAAATGAAAAACAAAAAATGAAAATTCCGGAAAATTCTGTGAAAAATTGTGGCTGAAAATAGGCTCAAACGATCGGGGCTGGTCGTGCGAACAAGAATCCGTTGAGATTTTTCGAAAATTCCGCCTCTAAGTGGGTCAAAAATGAAAAAGAAAAAAATTTAAAAAAAAATTTGCCTCCTGGTAATTCTGCGCGACTGTTACTTCGTCTGAAAAATGCCTGGTATTTTAGTGGAAATTTTTATGAATTTCTTAAAAACGCTATAACTCAGCCGTTTGAAGTGGTAGGCGGGTGGGATAGGTATCAAACGATAGGTAATTACATAACCTAATTTTTGGTAACATAAAAACATGGCTGTTTCTCCATGTTTTTTGTTTATTAAAAAACACTATAGCTCAGCCGTTGGAAGTGGTAGGCGGGCGGGATAGGTATCAAACGATAGGTAATTACATAACCTAACTTTTGGTATCATAAAAACCTGGATTTTTTCCAAAAAATTTTCCAAAAAAATTTCCAAAGAATGGCTGAAAATAGGCACAAACGATCGGGAGTGATCGTGCGAACAAGAATCCGTTGAGATTTTTCGAAAATTCCGCCTCTAAGTGGGTCAAAAATGAAAAACAAAAAATGAAAATTCCGGAAAATTCTGTGAAAAATTGTGGCTGAAAATAGGCTCAAACGATCGGGGCTGGTCGTGCGAACAAGAATCCGTTGAGATTTTTCGAAAATTCCGCCTCTAAGTGGGTCAAAAATGAAAAAGAAAAAAATTTAAAAAAAAATTTGCCTCCTGGTAATTCTGCGCGACTGTTACTTCGTCTGAAAAATGCCTGGTATTTTAGTGGAAATTTTTATGAATTTCTTAAAAACGCAATAACTCAGCCGTTTGAAGTGGTAGGCGGGTGGGATAGGTATCAAACGATAGGTAATTACATAACCTAACTTTTGGTAACATAAAAACATGGCTGTTTCTCCATGTTTTTTGTTTATTAAAAAACACTATAGCTCAGCCGTTGGAAGTGGTAGGCGGGCGGGATAGGTATCAAACGATAGGTAATTACATAACCTAACTTTTGGTAACATAAAAACATGGCTGTTTCTCCATGTTTTTTGTTTATTAAAAAACACTATAGCTCAGCCGTTGGAAGAGGTAGGCGGGCGGGATAGGTATCAAACGATAGGTAATTACATAACCTAACTTTTGGTATCATAAAAACCTGGATTTTTTCCAAAAAATTTTCCAAAAAAATTTCCAAAAAATGGCTGAAAATAGGCACAAACGATCGGGAGTGATCGTGCGAACAAGAATCCGTTGAGATTTTTCGCAAATTCCGCTTCTAAGTGGGTCAAAAATGAAAAACAAAAAATGAAAATTCCGGAAAATTCTGTGAAAATTGTGGCTGAAAATAGGCTCAAACGATCGGGGCTGGTCGTGCGAACAAGAATCCGTTGAGATTTTTCGAAAATTCCGCCTCTAAGTGGGTCAAAAATGAAAAAGAAAAAAATTAAAAAAAAAATTTGCCTCCTGGTAATTCTGCGCGACTGTTACTTCGTCTGAAAAATGCCTGGTATTTTAGTGGAAATTTTTATGAATTTCTTAAAAACGCTATAACTCAGCCGTTTGAAGTGGTAGGCGGGTGGGATAGGTATCAAACGATAGGTAATTACATAACCTAACTTTTGGTAACATAAAAACATGACTGTTTCTCCATGTTTTTTGTTTATTAAAAAACACTATAGCTCAGCCATTGGAAGTGGTAGGCGGGCGGGATAGGTATCAAACGATAGGTAATTACATAACCTAACTTTTGGTATCATAAAAACCTGGATTTTTTCCAAAAAATTTTCCAAAAAAATTTCCAAAGAATGGCTGAAAATAGGCACAAACGATCGGGAGTGATCGTGCGAACAAGAATCCGTTGAGATTTTTCGAAAATTCCGCCTCTAAGTGGGTCAAAAATGAAAAACAAAAAATGAAAATTCCGGAAAATTCTGTGAAAAATTGTGGCTGAAAATAGGCTCAAACGATCGGGGCTGGTCGTGCGAACAAGAATCCGTTGAGATTTTTCGAAAATTCCGCCTCTGAGTGGGTCAAAAATGAAAAAGAAAAAAATTTAAAAAAAAATTTGCCTCCTGGTAATTCTGCGCGACTGTTACTTCGTCTGAAAAATGCCTGGTATTTTAGTGGAAATTTTTATGAATTTCTTAAAAACGCTATAACTCAGCCGTTTGAAGTGGTAGGCGGGTGGGATAGGTATCAAACGATAGGTAATTACATAACCTAATTTTTGGTAACATAAAAACATGGCTGTTTCTCCATGTTTTTTGTTTATTAAAAAACACTATAGCTCAGCCGTTGGAAGTGGTAGGCGGGCGGGATAGGTATCAAACGATAGGTAATTACATAACCTAACTTTTGGTATCATAAAAACCTGGATTTTTTCCAAAAAATTTTCCAAAAAAATTTCCAAAGAATGGCTGAAAATAGGCACAAACGATCGGGAGTGATCGTGCGAACAAGAATCCGTTGAGATTTTTCGAAAATTCCGCCTCTAAGTGGGTCAAAAATGAAAAAGAAAAAAATTTAAAAAAAAATTTGCCTCCTGGTAATTCTGCGCGACTGTTACTTCGTCTGAAAAATGCCTGGTATTTTAGTGGAAATTTTTATGAATTTCTTAAAAACGCTATAACTCAGCCGTTTGAAGTGGTAGGCGGGTGGGATAGGTATCAAACGATAGGTAATTACATAACCTAACTTTTGGTAACATAAAAACATGGCTGTTTCTCCATGTTTTTTGTTTATTAAAAAACACTATAGCTCAGCCGTTGGAAGAGGTAGGCGGGCGGGATAGGTATCAAACGATAGGTAATTACATAACCTAACTTTTGGTATCATAAAAACCTGGATTTTTTCCAAAAAATTTTCCAAAAAAATTTCCAAAAAATGGCTGAAAATAGGCACAAACGATCGGGAGTGATCGTGCGAACAAGAATCCGTTGAGATTTTTCGAAAATTCCGCCTCTAAGTGGGTCAAAAATGAAAAACAAAAAATGAAAATTCCGGAAAATTCTGTGAAAAATTGTGGCTGAAAATAGGCTCAAACGATCGGGGCTGGTCGTGCGAACAAGAATCCGTTGAGATTTTTCGAAAATTCCGCCTCTAAGTGGGTCAAAAATGAAAAAGAAAAAAATTAAAAAAAAAATTTGCCTCCTGGTAATTCTGCGCGACTGTTACTTCGTCTGAAAAATGCCTGGTATTTTAGTGGAAATTTTTATGAATTTCTTAAAAACGCTATAACTCAGCCGTTTGAAGTGGTAGGCGGGTGGGATAGGTATCAAACGATAGGTAATTACATAACCTAACTTTTGGTAACATAAAAACATGACTGTTTCTCCATGTTTTTTGTTTATTAAAAAACACTATAGCTCAGCCATTGGAAGTGGTAGGCGGGCGGGATAGGTATCAAACGATAGGTAATTACATAACCTAACTTTTGGTATCATAAAAACCTGGATTTTTTCCAAAAAATTTTCCAAAAAAATTTCCAAAGAATGGCTGAAAATAGGCACAAACGATCGGGAGTGATCGTGCGAACAAGAATCCGTTGAGATTTTTCGAAAATTCCGCCTCTAAGTGGGTCAAAAATGAAAAACAAAAAATGAAAATTCCGGAAAATTCTGTGAAAAATTGTGGCTGAAAATAGGCTCAAACGATCGGGGCTGGTCGTGCGAACAAGAATCCGTTGAGATTTTTCGAAAATTCCGCCTCTAAGTGGGTCAAAAATGAAAAAGAAAAAAATTTAAAAAAAAATTTGCCTCCTGGTAATTCTGCGCGACTGTTACTTCGTCTGAAAAATGCCTGGTATTTTAGTGGAAATTTTTATGAATTTCTTAAAAACGCAATAACTCAGCCGTTTGAAGTGGTAGGCGGGTGGGATAGGTATCAAACGATAGGTAATTACATAACCTAACTTTTGGTAACATAAAAACATGGCTGTTTCTCCATGTTTTTTGTTTATTAAAAAACACTATAGCTCAGCCGTTGGAAGAGGTAGGCGGGCGGGGTAGGTATCAAACGATAGGTAATTACATAACCTAACTTTTGGTAACATAAAAACATGGCTGTTTCTCCATGTTTTTTGTTTATTAAAAAACACTATAGCTCAGCCGTTGGAAGAGGTAGGCGGGCGGGATAGGTATCAAACGATAGGTAATTACATAACCTAACTTTTGGTATCATAAAAACCTGGATTTTTTCCAAAAAATTTTCCAAAAAAATTTCCAAAAAATGGCTGAAAATAGGCACAAACGATCGGGAGTGATCGTGCGAACAAGAATCCGTTGAGATTTTTCGCAAATTCCGCTTCTAAGTGGGTCAAAAATGAAAAACAAAAAATGAAAATTCCGGAAAATTCTGTGAAAATTGTGGCTGAAAATAGGCTCAAACGATCGGGGCTGGTCGTGCGAACAAGAATCCGTTGAGATTTTTCGAAAATTCCGCCTCTAAGTGGGTCAAAAATGAAAAAGAAAAAAATTAAAAAAAAAATTTGCCTCCTGGTAATTCTGCGCGACTGTTACTTCGTCTGAAAAATGCCTGGTATTTTAGTGGAAATTTTTATGAATTTCTTAAAAACGCTATAACTCAGCCGTTTGAAGTGGTAGGCGGGTGGGATAGGTATCAAACGATAGGTAATTACATAACCTAACTTTTGGTAACATAAAAACATGACTGTTTCTCCATGTTTTTTGTTTATTAAAAAACACTATAGCTCAGCCATTGGAAGTGGTAGGCGGGCGGGATAGGTATCAAACGATAGGTAATTACATAACCTAACTTTTGGTATCATAAAAACCTGGATTTTTTCCAAAAAATTTTCCAAAAAAATTTCCAAAGAATGGCTGAAAATAGGCACAAACGATCGGGAGTGATCGTGCGAACAAGAATCCGTTGAGATTTTTCGAAAATTCCGCCTCTAAGTGGGTCAAAAATGAAAAACAAAAAATGAAAATTCCGGAAAATTCTGTGAAAAATTGTGGCTGAAAATAGGCTCAAACGATCGGGGCTGGTCGTGCGAACAAGAATCCGTTGAGATTTTTCGAAAATTCCGCCTCTGAGTGGGTCAAAAATGAAAAAGAAAAAAATTTAAAAAAAAATTTGCCTCCTGGTAATTCTGCGCGACTGTTACTTCGTCTGAAAAATGCCTGGTATTTTAGTGGAAATTTTTATGAATTTCTTAAAAACGCTATAACTCAGCCGTTTGAAGTGGTAGGCGGGTGGGATAGGTATCAAACGATAGGTAATTACATAACCTAATTTTTGGTAACATAAAAACATGGCTGTTTCTCCATGTTTTTTGTTTATTAAAAAACACTATAGCTCAGCCGTTGGAAGTGGTAGGCGGGCGGGATAGGTATCAAACGATAGGTAATTACATAACCTAACTTTTGGTATCATAAAAACCTGGATTTTTTCCAAAAAATTTTCCAAAAAAATTTCCAAAGAATGGCTGAAAATAGGCACAAACGATCGGGAGTGATCGTGCGAACAAGAATCCGTTGAGATTTTTCGAAAATTCCGCCTCTAAGTGGGTCAAAAATGAAAAACAAAAAATGAAAATTCCGGAAAATTCTGTGAAAAATTGTGGCTGAAAATAGGCTCAAACGATCGGGGCTGGTCGTGCGAACAAGAATCCGTTGAGATTTTTCGAAAATTCCGCCTCTGAGTGGGTCAAAAATGAAAAAGAAAAAAATTTAAAAAAAAATTTGCCTCCTGGTAATTCTGCGCGACTGTTACTTCGTCTGAAAAATGCCTGGTATTTTAGTGGAAATTTTTATGAATTTCTTAAAAACGCAATAACTCAGCCGTTTGAAGTGGTAGGCGGGTGGGATAGGTATCAAACGATAGGTAATTACATAACCTAACTTTTGGTAACATAAAAACATGGCTGTTTCTCCATGTTTTTTGTTTATTAAAAAACACTATAGCTCAGCCGTTGGAAGTGGTAGGCGGGCGGGGTAGGTATCAAACGATAGGTAATTACATAACCTAACTTTTGGTAACATAAAAACATGGCTGTTTCTCCATGTTTTTTGTTTATTAAAAAACACTATAGCTCAGCCGTTGGAAGAGGTAGGCGGGCGGGATAGGTATCAAACGATAGGTAATTACATAACCTAACTTTTGGTATCATAAAAACCTGGATTTTTTCCAAAAAATTTTCCAAAAAAATTTCCAAAAAATGGCTGAAAATAGGCACAAACGATCGGGAGTGATCGTGCGAACAAGAATCCGTTGAGATTTTTCGCAAATTCCGCTTCTAAGTGGGTCAAAAATGAAAAACAAAAAATGAAAATTCCGGAAAATTCTGTGAAAATTGTGGCTGAAAATAGGCTCAAACGATCGGGGCTGGTCGTGCGAACAAGAATCCGTTGAGATTTTTCGAAAATTCCGCCTCTAAGTGGGTCAAAAATGAAAAAGAAAAAAATTAAAAAAAAAATTTGCCTCCTGGTAATTCTGCGCGACTGTTACTTCGTCTGAAAAATGCCTGGTATTTTAGTGGAAATTTTTATGAATTTCTTAAAAACGCTATAACTCAGCCGTTTGAAGTGGTAGGCGGGTGGGATAGGTATCAAACGATAGGTAATTACATAACCTAACTTTTGGTAACATAAAAACATGACTGTTTCTCCATGTTTTTTGTTTATTAAAAAACACTATAGCTCAGCCATTGGAAGTGGTAGGCGGGCGGGATAGGTATCAAACGATAGGTAATTACATAACCTAACTTTTGGTATCATAAAAACCTGGATTTTTTCCAAAAAATTTTCCAAAAAAATTTCCAAAGAATGGCTGAAAATAGGCACAAACGATCGGGAGTGATCGTGCGAACAAGAATCCGTTGAGATTTTTCGAAAATTCCGCCTCTAAGTGGGTCAAAAATGAAAAACAAAAAATGAAAATTCCGGAAAATTCTGTGAAAAATTGTGGCTGAAAATAGGCTCAAACGATCGGGGCTGGTCGTGCGAACAAGAATCCGTTGAGATTTTTCGAAAATTCCGCCTCTAAGTGGGTCAAAAATGAAAAAGAAAAAAATTTAAAAAAAAATTTGCCTCCTGGTAATTCTGCGCGACTGTTACTTCGTCTGAAAAATGCCTGGTATTTTAGTGGAAATTTTTATGAATTTCTTAAAAACGCTATAACTCAGCCGTTTGAAGTGGTAGGCGGGTGGGATAGGTATCAAACGATAGGTAATTACATAACCTAACTTTTGGTAACATAAAAACATGGCTGTTTCTCCATGTTTTTTGTTTATTAAAAAACACTATAGCTCAGCCGTTGGAAGTGGTAGGCGGGCGGGATAGGTATCAAACGATAGGTAATTACATAACCTAACTTTTGGTATCATAAAAACCTGGATTTTTTCCAAAAAATTTTCCAAAAAAATTTCCAAAGAATGGCTGAAAATAGGCACAAACGATCGGGAGTGATCGTGCGAACAAGAATCCGTTGAGATTTTTCGAAAATTCCGCCTCTAAGTGGGTCAAAAATGAAAAACAAAAAATGAAAATTCCGGAAAATTCTGTGAAAAATTGTGGCTGAAAATAGGCTCAAACGATCGGGGCTGGTCGTGCGAACAAGAATCCGTTGAGATTTTTCGAAAATTCCGCCTCTGAGTGGGTCAAAAATGAAAAAGAAAAAAATTTAAAAAAAAATTTGCCTCCTGGTAATTCTGCGCGACTGTTACTTCGTCTGAAAAATGCCTGGTATTTTAGTGGAAATTTTTATGAATTTCTTAAAAACGCTATAACTCAGCCGTTTGAAGTGGTAGGCGGGTGGGATAGGTATCAAACGATAGGTAATTACATAACCTAATTTTTGGTAACATAAAAACATGGCTGTTTCTCCATGTTTTTTGTTTATTAAAAAACACTATAGCTCAGCCGTTGGAAGTGGTAGGCGGGCGGGATAGGTATCAAACGATAGGTAATTACATAACCTAACTTTTGGTATCATAAAAACCTGGATTTTTTCCAAAAAATTTTCCAAAAAAATTTCCAAAGAATGGCTGAAAATAGGCACAAACGATCGGGAGTGATCGTGCGAACAAGAATCCGTTGAGATTTTTCGAAAATTCCGCCTCTAAGTGGGTCAAAAATGAAAAACAAAAAATGAAAATTCCGGAAAATTCTGTGAAAAATTGTGGCTGAAAATAGGCTCAAACGATCGGGGCTGGTCGTGCGAACAAGAATCCGTTGAGATTTTTCGAAAATTCCGCCTCTAAGTGGGTCAAAAATGAAAAAGAAAAAAATTAAAAAAAAAATTTGCCTCCTGGTAATTCTGCGCGACTGTTACTTCGTCTGAAAAATGCCTGGTATTTTAGTGGAAATTTTTATGAATTTCTTAAAAACGCTATAACTCAGCCGTTGGAAGTGGTAGGCGGGCGGGATAGGTATCAAACGATAGGTAATTACATAACCTAACTTTTGGTATCATAAAAACCTGGATTTTTTCCAAAAAATTTTCCAAAAAAATTTCCAAAAAATGGCTGAAAATAGGCACAAACGATCGGGAGTGATCGTGCGAACAAGAATCCGTTGAGATTTTTCGAAAATTCCGCCTCTAAGTGGGTCAAAAATGAAAAACAAAAAATGAAA
This sequence comes from Bibio marci, assembly GCA_910594885.2. Lineage (NCBI taxonomy): Eukaryota > Metazoa > Arthropoda > Insecta > Diptera > Bibionidae > Bibio > Bibio marci. Next base: position 30,105,591 of record OU343118.1, on the reverse strand, counting down.
ATTCCGGAAAATTCTGTGAAAAATTGTGGCTGAAAATAGGCTCAAACGATCGGGGCTGGTCGTGCGAACAAGAATCCGTTGAGATTTTTCGAAAATTCCGCCACTAAGTGGGTCAAAAATGAAAAAGAAAAAAATTTAAAAAAAAATTTGCCTCCTGGTAATTCTGCGCGACTGTTACTTCGTCTGAAAAATGCCTGGTATTTTAGTGGAAATTTTTATGAATTTCTTAAAAACGCTATAACTCAGCCGTTTGAAGTGGTAGGCGGGTGGGATAGGTATCAAACGATAGGTAATTACATAACCTAATTTTTGGTAACATAAAAACATGGCTGTTTCTCCATGTTTTTTGTTTATTAAAAAACACTATAGCTCAGCCGTTGGAAGTGGTAGGCGGGCGGGATAGGTATCAAACGATAGGTAATTACATAACCTAACTTTTGGTATCATAAAAACCTGGATTTTTTCCAAAAAATTTTCCAAAAAAATTTCCAAAGAATGGCTGAAAATAGGCACAAACGATCGGGAGTGATCGTGCGAACAAGAATCCGTTGAGATTTTTCGAAAATTCCGCCTCTAAGTGGGTCAAAAATGAAAAACAAAAAATGAAAATTCCGGAAAATTCTGTGAAAAATTGTGGCTGAAAATAGGCTCAAACGATCGGGGCTGGTCGTGCGAACAAGAATCCGTTGAGATTTTTCGAAAATTCCGCCTCTAAGTGGGTCAAAAATGAAAAAGAAAAAAATTAAAAAAAAAATTTGCCTCCTGGTAATTCTGCGCGACTGTTACTTCGTCTGAAAAATGCCTGGTATTTTAGTGGAAATTTTTATGAATTTCTTAAAAACGCTATAACTCAGCCGTTGGAAGTGGTAGGCGGGCGGGATAGGTATCAAACGATAGGTAATTACATAACCTAACTTTTGGTATCATAAAAACCTGGATTTTTTCCAAAAAATTTTCCAAAAAAATTTCCAAAAAATGGCTGAAAATAGGCACAAACGATCGGGAGTGATCGTGCGAACAAGAATCCGTTGAGATTTTTCGAAAATTCCGCCTCTAAGTGGGTCAAAAATGAAAAACAAAAAATGAAAATTCCGGAAAATTCTGTGAAAAATTGTGGCTGAAAATAGGCTCAAACGATCGGGGCTGGTCGTGCGAACAAGAATCCGTTGAGATTTTTCGAAAATTCCGCCTCTGAGTGGGTCAAAAATGAAAAAGAAAAAAATTTAAAAAAAAATTTGCCTCCTGGTAATTCTGCGCGACTGTTACTTCGTCTGAAAAATGCCTGGTATTTTAGTGGAAATTTTTATGAATTTCTTAAAAACGCTATAACTCAGCCGTTTGAAGTGGTAGGCGGGTGGGATAGGTATCAAACGATAGGTAATTACATAACCTAATTTTTGGTAACATAAAAACATGGCTGTTTCTCCATGTTTTTTGTTTATTAAAAAACACTATAGCTCAGCCGTTGGAAGTGGTAGGCGGGCGGGATAGGTATCAAACGATAGGTAATTACATAACCTAACTTTTGGTATCATAAAAACCTGGATTTTTTCCAAAAAATTTTCCAAAAAAATTTCCAAAGAATGGCTGAAAATAGGCACAAACGATCGGGAGTGATCGTGCGAACAAGAATCCGTTGAGATTTTTCGAAAATTCCGCCTCTAAGTGGGTCAAAAATGAAAAACAAAAAATGAAAATTCCGGAAAATTCTGTGAAAAATTGTGGCTGGAAATAGGCTCAAACGATCGGGGGTGATCGTGCGAACAAGAATCCGTTGAGATTTTTCGAAAATTCCGCCTCTAAGTGGGTCAAAAATGAAAAAGAAAAAAATTTAAAAAAAAATTTGCCTCCTGGTAATTCTGCGCGACTGTTACTTCGTCTGAAAAATGCCTGGTATTTTAGTGGAAATTTTTATGAATTTCTTAAAAACGCTATAACTCAGCCGTTTGAAGTGGTAGGCGGGTGGGATAGGTATCAAACGATAGGTAATTACATAACCTAACTTTTGGTAACATAAAAACATGGCTGTTTCTCCATGTTTTTTGTTTGTTAAAAAACACTATAGCTCAGCCGTTGGAAGTGGTGGGTGGGTGGGATGGTTATCAAATGATAGGTAATTACATAACCTAACTTTTTGTTACATAAAAACATTAATTTTTTTCTAACAAATTCTCAAAAAAATAAGAGTTGGAAACAGGCTTAAACGATCGGAGGTCATCGTTAATTCAGTCATTGGAAAAGATTAATGCCTGAACATTATTCACTACTGATACAATTTATTCAATGGGCTATGAAATAATGATGTCCGAGTGCTTAAGGAAAGCAATAAGAAATGTGGATGAGACTACTGCCTGGATATTATGCTCATCCGAATACAATGCCTCGAATAATTGATTTCTTTGCACTTGAAAATAATACTAATTTCCCTTGAATTTAAAATTAAATAGATAATGATAAAAGCATTGCATTACATTTAACATTTGAGGGTCACCAGAGCACCACAATACAAATGCAATATTTTCCAGGGATAATGAGAAAATAAAGAAAAAAAAAACAATTTTTTATAATTTTTTAAATTAAGCAATTTGTTATAACATTTTTTTTTTATTCATTTCATTTTTTTTTTAATTAATATTTGACAAAATTAATGGTGTAAAAAAAAAAAAAATTAAATTAAAAAAAATTAAAAATTAAAATAAAAACAATTATGAATTATATATTAATTTACATTATTTTGTTTTTTTTTTTTCGTTTTAATAAAACTATAATTAAATTAATTAAATTAATAATTTTTATTTTATTTTATTTTATATTTTTTTTTCTTTTTTTTATATATTTTTTCTCTTTTTTATTATTTAAAAACTTAAAATTATGACTTTTTTAGCGCGCAAATATATATAAATTATAAATTATTTTTTTTATTAAATATTATTATTTTTTTTTTTATTTTTTAAAGATATATATATTTTTTGTTTGTATTATTTATTAATATTTAATTTTTTTTAATAAAAATAACAATTATAATTAAATTATTTTTTATATTTTCATATCATTTTGATATTTGATTTTATAAAAGAAAATAAATGAAGAAAAAGATTTTAATTTTAATAAAAAATATGTCATTTTTGTTTTTTTTTTTTTTTTTTTTTTTCATTCCCTTTTTTAACAAAACTGGCGATTTTTATTAAATAAGAAAAAAGAAAAAAAAAAAAAAAAAAAAAAAAAACAAACGAACATTTTTAAAAATAGAAAAATCTTTTTAAGAAAATCAATTTTAATGGTGGTGGTGAGTAACAAAATTTAATTATTTTAATTTTTTTTTTTTTTTTTTTTTATCGCATATAAAAATTACAATTATATTTAAGAAAAAAAAAAATGAATTCAAGTTCAACAAAAAAAAAATACCAAAAAAACCTGGCGATGTTTTTTTTTATATTTTAAATTTAAATTTAATTTCATTTTCTAAATAATATTTACATCTTTTATTTTTTTGTAATTTTTACATTATTTTTAATGGGTTTTTTTTTGTGTTTTTAAATTAAATTATTTCAAAAATTCTCGTTTGCGATAAAAAAAAAAAAAAAAAAAATAAAAATTAAAAATTAAAAATAATAATTAACAAAAAAAAAAACCAAAAATTAATAATAATAAAATAATAAAAAAGAAAAATATATTTATTTATTTTTTTTTTTTTGTTTTTTAGTAGCTAAATTTTCGATATATAATTTTTAATTAAATTAATTGTTTTTTTCGTTGAAATGTAATAAAGTTTAATTTTTTAATGTATGAATTGATACCGTTTTTTTTTTTTTTGTTGTTTTGTTAAAACTAAAATAATAATTAAAATGGAATTTTAAACACAAAAAGTGTATGAGAAAATTAAAAAAAAAAATAGAATAAATTGCAAATTTTTAATTAATAATTTTAATTATTGTAAATAATTTTCTTAATAGAGTACAAAAATGTTTTAAATTTTTTATTTTGTATCAATTCACACACACTCTCGATCATTCTCAATCAAATTCGTTCGCTATCGCTCTCTCTCTCTCTCTCTCAAAAATTAATAATAATCATTCTTTTTTTTCTATATCGCTAAAATCATCGTTGAATAGTTTTTATTTTTAATAAATAAAATAATATGGTCCCAATTTTGAAATTTTTTTAAAAAAATTATAATTTTAAATTTTTGTATTGCAAAAAAAAATGTGAACGATGATTTTTTTGGGGTTTTTCCGTCTCCCTCTCCAATACCGAATTTTGTATATAAAAAATATATATATATACGAAACCTTTTGTTTGTTAATTTTTAGTCAATTTGGGGAGTAGTGGGGTGGTGGGGGGGGAGGGAGGGGGGTGATAGAAGAATAATATTTTTTTTTCGCGTTTTTTTAATTTTGAATAATATCAAAATAAACAAATAATAAAAATTATCAAATTATGGTCTTTCTATTTCTATCTAACGAAGAATGGAATGCACAAACAGCACACACACACACACACACACAAAACACATATACATATAAACTATATAAACATATACACACACAAACACACACACACACACACACACACAAACACGCTTAATTAATTAATTAATTAATTAAAATATATAATTTTAAAGTCTAAATGGTTCACGTTGATTGACGGGTGTTGAACCACGACTTTTACGTGTTGGTGGTACTGGTGGTTCCATTGATGGTTTTCGTGGTGTTTGCATACCCGATGGTGTTGATGTTCCACTTACATTTCGTCTATTATATAATAAATAATTGGATAAATGAGAAGAAAAATAGGGAGAAATATTTAAAAAAAAACTTATAATTAATTATGGCTATAATTGTGGAAAAAAAGTGTAACAAAAAATAAATATTAATTCATAGGATTTTGTTGTGCCATTTATAAAAAAAAAGAAAACAATAATATAAAAATATATTAATTGGTAGATTAAGATAGCCGCCGATAAGGATAAAAGGTTTTTATAATTTTGCAGACATTAATAATTTCCCTCCAAACTCAAAACTCCAATATACTCATCACTACTTTGCTTAACCTCTCTCTGTAAATAACCCTATTTGTGTCCACATTACAATACGCTCCTACCTCTCCTACAAATTCCCTTACACCTTGCTCACCAATACATATCGCGCAAAAGCTCACCTGTACATTCTTCTACAACTAATCCTCAAATAGGGGTTGCGCGCGTAAGACTTATGTGAATTAAATTTGAAATTATAAACTATTAGCCCGGGCAGACGACATTGGAAAAGTTATCGGCAAATCAATTTCCATGAATTATCAAATTTAATCAATGATCAATGTTACATAGAACAACTCTTTCTGCTGTCATAGAAGACATTTTTCTTTTTGATAATTTCTTAACGCCTTCCGAAAATTCTCTAGTTCACAAGCGATGCCATTGAAATTTTATATGAAATATTGAATTCTTTATTTTAATTTTATATTTGGAATACAATGTTTTACACATGTTTTTGTTTTAATTTCTATTGCATCGGCATGGCAAATCCAAATGCTTAAAACAATTTCAACAAATTTCTTCTTCTATGAGAGTTTGGCAATTGATTAAATTTTAAAATTCTCCAATAAAACTTGGGAATCCGTTAAAAATATGATCCGTAATTATGTTACAACATTTGATTTGAGACGGATATATTTTAAATAAAAAATCTTATTCGTATATTTCTCAGAAGCAAACCACTGCCTCGCCACCACAATCTCTGTCTCTCTTAGCTAGCGTTCAATTTCACCTATCTAGGGGTGCAGCGGATTATTACCACATGACTTCGCAGTAAACTTCATACCTTATATCATGTTAAGTTGAAAAATTTCTAGGAAATTGGAAAAAAAGGTATTTTTTAGTACTAATTCTAATGGAAATATTTAGAAAGTATGCGGGGTTTAATGTAGCCTTTAGCATTTTGCCAATACAAAATCCCGTAAGATCTACAATACATTTCTAGAGAAAATTAGATAAATTGTTTATTAGTAATTCTAATGTGGTATATAGCAAGTCATGTTTCTCCAGGTGGCGCTTATTGGGCATCTACCAAACATTCATTATAGCTAAATTGGTAAATTACTTCGCATTTTGGAATATATCACAATTTACCAATTGTATTGCTAGATGTTTTCTTAATTGCGATATTTTTCTATGGATTATATTAGTCCATTTTGGTAGTAAATGGTAATTTTCAGGATTTATGAGAGCACGCACACACATTAGTTTAATACCACCCAATCACAACTATACCTCGGTATAAAAGTGTGAAATCCAGATTTCAGAAATAAGATGGCGCGCATACGTATATAGATTTTGTTCCATCACAAACGATAAAATCGTTTCGCGATACGTTGAAACCACCGAACAACTGGGATGTGCTAGCCCATGCGGTTTACTCACCCCACAGTTAGTTCCTTCCGATTAACACTAAACCGGTGTAACTGTGCGCGATTGCGTAGTTATGTAAAATGTATAACATATAATAAAATTCATTTTAAATGGCTAGGGTGGCTGGTTAAGAATCTCACCACTTGGATGCCAATGAAATCAACCCATATTTGGGGAACGATTACCGGTGATAATGATTGTATGATGAAAATATGGATTGCATTTGATGGTATTACACAGGTGTTATGTATTTTGTTTGACCTCCATCCATGGATCGAAATAATAAATTCAGATATTTGCAGTCAGCAACAACAAATGAACAACAACTACCTAGTAAATGGTGGAGGAAGTAAGAAATAAAAAAACTCAAAGGTATTTTGATCCATCACAACAATGTAAATCCATACGTATTTGGTCATTTGTAGCTTAAATTATATCACAACCATCATCATATAGCCTCGAACCGTTTATTTCGAACTTTGTAAAACTCTTCGAATTGAAAAACTTTCAAACTTTTTTTTGTTGTTGTTGTGATAAGAATCAATAGTGCGACACGAGCGCACAGAATACAATTATTTTGTTCAACAGTATTTTTATTTCACACCAAAATATCCGAAATTACTTAATTTCTGTCGCCAATTTTATACAGTTGCGTCAGGCTGACACCATTTCCCGGTTACTCTAAAAATACACCCATTTAAAATTATATGGATATATAAAATTGAAAATTTAAAATTGAAAATAATGCTCACTCCCATTCAACTTCGAGACATTATTATTAATACACTGTCAGACTGAATGTATAATTTTTCCAGTACCATACAATCGAGTAAAATTTCATTGAAATCACAAGTCGCCGCCCCGTTTAAGTACAAAAAAAATGTAAAACTTTTCACATATTTTATAAACTTCATACAAATCTGTACAATTCCGTTGGCCGCGACCTTAATCAATCTACTAAATAATCCTGGATAAAAATAAAACTTAACAATAACCAATAACAAAAAGCAAATCAAATTTATAATATCAAAAAAAAAAACCGAAAAAAATTTGGTTCTAAAACTATTGTGATTAAAAAATAAAAAAATAAACTTTACAAAAACAATGGACAGGATCAATCAAAGGTTTTCAAAAACGATTACATAAAAATAGATACAGATGACTTTTCTGTGTTACCATTTATATCTTTGGAAAAAAACTTAAATGTACAAAATCAAAAGAAAATAAAATGAAATGGAAACAAAAAGCTACACTATCCAAAAAAAAATCAACTTTGAGGAAAAATGTTGGTGAATTGACTTGTTGGCGGCGGTACGGGACGATAAAAAAAATTAAAAAAAAACAAATAAAAATAAAAGCAAAAAAAATGGTAGCGCTCCACAGGTTGAAAATCAACAACAAATTAACTACAAAAAAACAACAACAACAACAACAAAATACAAATAATTTTATTGCTATTTACTCGGTGTGTGTTTTATTTTTTGTGAATGTGACGGATGGATTTGCATATGCATAAACTAAACAATTTACACATAATTATATGCAATACAAAATTTACCCAGTCGATGAACTGCTGGATGCAACTGAGATTTGAGATTGAAGTGAAGTCTGACTAGTTTGACTTGATGTTGATGTTTGTCGAAAAACTGGTATCCGTGATCGACAACTATTAAAAATTTTGATTTATGTATTTTATATTTATATTTTAAATGATTTTTTTAAAAATGCTTTTTGTAATTTTAAATTGTATTTAAAAAGATAATATAAAAAATTTAAATAAAAATTGTGATAAGATTTTTCAACTCTAGAAGGGCGCAGTGCTATATATAACTGTACGATTATACAGTTCGAATTGTGCGCAGCAGTAACACGCATTTCTTATATAACACGACATGGATCAAAAAGTTGGAGGGCTTAACCAGCCGATGGTGCGTGTGTTACGAAATTTCTGTATGATATTTTTTAAATAGTGTCAACGGTCAAACGGTATTGATGTCAAAGTTGCATAACAATTTGAACATTAGTTTAGAAGTTACAGTGAATTAAGTAGCACTTGAATTAAGCGTGTTGGTTATTTTCAGAAAAATGCGGATTCAAAGAAGTTTCGTGTGTTGATTTTGGATTGTGGATGGAGTAAAATGGTGGATCCATATTTCATCCATTGTGATGTACCGTATATTCAGACTTATTCCGCTTAAACATGTCCAAAGAATCATCAATTCTCGTTGTTTTTATTTTTGTGTGCTGATGTAAGCAAATTGCGTTGGAAAACTACTTATTCAATTATTTTGTATATAATACTGCGAAAAAAAAACTGCCTTTTGATAGCTTCAGGGTGTCAGCCATCTATTGTAACTTCAAATTGTGATTACCGATAATGATTTAAACGGTTTTTATTTTGCCTCATTTGACGACGTCCAAAACGTTCAGCATAATCGGTGTCTGTACAACCAAGTTTAAAATCAACAAACCTAACGATGATGATGATTGTTGTTGATATGTGGCAGCCAACACCATTGCTGAAGCCTGTTTGCTCTGTTTGAACGATATTTTTTCCCATTAAAACGAAATCAACACACTAATGAATGAACTGCTTTGAATCCACATTTTTATTGAAAATAGCAACAAAAAAAAATGTGTCAATGAATCCACTGTAACTTCTATGGTAAACTAAACTAATGATCGAATTGTTATGCAACTTTGACATATGCATCTCTTTTGATGTGAATTGACACTATTTAAAATATCATACGGATATATCGTTAGAGGCACCATTAATGTGGTTAGCCCTGGGACCATTTTGACCACCCCCATGTGTTACATTTTTCATTATAAAATACACGAATTTTGTAAAATTTAAATTAAATTTAAAAAATGTAATAATCGTTAAAATAAATTTTTTAATCAATTTAATAACACAAACTATTGCATGCGGCGTCAAAAAATATTGTTTGGCCTTCATGAACGGATTTTAGTCTTCCAGGCTAAACGAAAACGTCTGTACCACAATATTTTCTAAATAAACGCATGTGATAGTTTCCATTTTTAAATAAATTGCAACAATTTAAGAATTTACATTTACATTAACACCGGCTGCGTAAATGAACCTTAATAGTTTTTATGTTTTGTTATTCTTTGATTTTTTAAATTTTACGAAACAATAATTTTGATCGATACTGTAAAATAATCAGTGCCGCACATAGTGTTGAAATATCTTACGTATTTTTATATTGTTTTTTTTTTATAATCATTCATTAAGCAAAATAAAATGGCACAAAAATTTTACGTAATGAATAATAACACGGCACTTAAAAGTAAAATATACAATATTTGAGTAAATAATAATATAATATTGATATTAATAATTAGTGTAAGGACAATTAAAACAATAATAACAAAAAACACATATAATAAATAATCTTATTCATCCTTAAAAAAGGAGAACCACACGCACACACACACTCACACACACACACACACTTAAACATAATTCCGTTAATATATAATTAATAGGATGAGATTAATAATAAAGTTATGGATTTTTAATTGTTTGTTAATTTACCTTGTTTGCTTTGCGCCGGTTACAAGCGTTGGTATGCTTGATGATCGACTCATACCGCCGCCATTCCTATAATTTTTGTTATTTTTTGATAGTTTGTGGTAGAGATGGTAGAGTTTTTTTTTATTTGGTTGTTATTTTATAATTTGGTTAATGCGAATTAATTTTTAATCAAATGCAGAAAAGCAAAATAATAAAATTAATGAATTTATTTAATTTTAATTTAATTTAAAATAGAATTTTCAAAACTATTAGTTTTCATGCTCTCACTGTTCTCCGCGCATTCATACACACTATCCAATATTAATAATGCACTTGCTTAATATGTAAATTACATTTATAGAAGTAATACAGAGGAGCCAGACAGACAGACAGGCGCACACGGTTTTAATAATTATTATTTTTTAAGTAATAAATAAATAATAAATTGTTACAATTTTTCTTGTATAGAATTTTATTAAAATATGTTAACCGAAAAAGTTATCCGCACAGTTTTACACAAACAAAGCCTAAAGTAATTGGTGACATGTTGGTGCTCATTCACCTCGAATAGAATAGATAACAACGCTTTTCAATAGACCGAATTACGCTAAGTGTTTGTTGTGAGTTGTGGCGAAGTTTTTGGTTACAGTCTTCAATACATTCACATAGATTTTTCCTTTAAGACCATAAATAGAAATCCAACGAATTTAAGTGTGAAGAACGTGGCAGCCACCTTATGGGTCCACCTCTGCCAATCCATCTTTCATAAAAGTTTGTGTCCAGTCAGGATTTAACATTCCATCCTAAGTGCGCTGGGTCACCATCATGTTGAAACCACATTTGCACTCGATCAAAGATGGATTGGCAGATATGGGCCCATAAGATGACCGTCACGTTGTCCAGATTTAATTTCGGTGGATTTTTATTTATGGGATTGCCTTAACGAAAAAGTCTATACAACTGAGATTAATTCACGTGAAGAGTAGAATAAACTTATTGAAGACTGTATCCAAGAACTTCGCCACAAGCTACAACAAACACTTAAAGTGATTCGGTCTTATGAGAAACGTTGTTGTCTATGTATTCGAGCTGAAGGAACACATTTTCAGCATCTACCACCTTAGGCTTTGTTTGGGTAAAACTGTGATGATATGCGTACGCGTGAGTTTATGGGTTGTGTGTGGGCGTTTGTATGTGTGGTAGTTTGTGTTTGTGTGAATGTGTAGGAGAGTGTGGAACCAGTTATCGGTCACGTCCTCACTGTTGGTTCTGGGTAAAGCAAAGAACAAATAAAATTTATCTATTTTATGCATATATTGTTGTAGTTATTTGTGAAACCAAATCGATTTGATAAGTAGAAGTGCAATGTATTTGATGCGATCGCATAGGTATTGTGTATTATAAACTATTAAAACTTGGTGAAACTGATGATAATGCTACCGACAACAATAATCATTAATTTGAATCATACTTTTTTGTTTGGAAAAAAAAAAACCAAAATGGGCCACAAGACACAGTAAAGTAATTTCGCTCCTTATGACAAGACACTGTCACACAAAGCAAAGCCGAATTCATTTAAATCACTTGACTGGGATTTGTTATCACCCCATTCAAGTATTAAAATTATTTCCAAAACTTCCATTCCCATGGATTTGGTGTCAAAACTCTATACATGCAAAAATATTAGATGGAAGTTATTCTTGTTTACATTTTATTAGAGTAAAAATGGATGGTGATGTTTCAAAAACTTGGAAGTAGTGGTCAAATCAGACTTATTTTCGAACTAATAATGATTTGCATCAATTCAATCTTCATTATTGAATAAAAGTATTTTACAGATGATTTTTTCTTCAAAATTCAATTTTGCTTATAAACCAAGCTCTTTTGAATTTTACAAAAATCGGTTCGTACCGTAAACTTCAACAAGTTACATTTTAATAGCAGTAGTTTAAAAAACCAACTTGTGCTGCTTTTGTAGAAATATGATAGAGATAGAGAAGATATGAGACGATGATATAAAGATTACACTTCCTTTAAATAGAAGGATTTAGAGAAATAACACAAATGATAAATTGTAACAATTTTTTTTAAAAGATTTTGTAATTAGATAACATTAGAATTAGCTGCACTGCAATAGTTAAGCAAAAAAAATCATCTACTATAAAACATCAACAATAACATCCACAACAACAACAACTACAACAACGAAACACATACACATTTTTACGTTATTACAGTTTTTGTTAAAATTAGTAATAAAATAAATTACCTTGTTGGTGCTGGACTTGCTGAACCAGATGGTGTTCTTGGTCTTGATATTGTACTACCAAATGCTGATAATCCAGTATTACCATTAACTTTTGTTATCGTTGAATTGCCAACGGATAGACGAGATGGTCGTGGTGTTGTACCACTACCAATGGGTGTCGACGTACTTGCAATTCGTCTTTGTGGAATGCGCGAAGGTGTAGTTTCATCTTTTTATATATAGAATCGGATTAAATTAAATTATAAATATATAGAATAAAATATAAATAATAATATCATAGGGTGAGTGTATTGATCTTCGGTCATGTATCGACCACTTCAGCAGAATGCGAGAGTTTTTAAATAGCATAAATGATTCACAGAAGGCAGCAAGAAACTATACATAATGATGTACGTCCAGGTTGACCATCTGAACCAATTTTACTGAAGAAACCATTGAAAAAGTGAGTGATTTCGTGAAAATTTCTAAACAATAATTTATCGTATTTTAACTGGCCTACAATAGGTGAATTCAAAGTTTGTTCCCCATCAATTAAATGTGGATCTAAAATTGCACAGAATTGAAGTAATAATCAAATTTTCTATGTTCTGATTAAGATTCACTTAATTTAAACCGCTGCGAATAATTTGTATTCCATAAACTTCATTTGGCTATGCAAGGAAACTGTTTTGCATCAGTTGAAGACATTCAAAATGTGACGACCGCACCGTTGTCAACAGCTTTCCATTCCAATTGTGAAAATTTAATATTTATTTTGTACTTTTTTAATCCATTCCGGATTATTGTGGGACACATTAACATTTATGCTGATACGGTTGCGTTTATAGATGTTCTAAGTTTAATAGAAATATTGCTATTTAAAAAAAGTTGTACCCTCCTTTGGTATACAATTGAATAATTGTCCACAATTTTCTCACAATTTTACATAAGAAATATCGAATTTTAATGAATTTCCAACGAACGATAGGAATTCCATGATATAGGAACAGTGCCGCCACCACTAATGAAAGAAACAACAGAACTTCTTGGCACAAATATCAGCAAATGTGACTGAAATAGCAAAAATTATTGTATAGAATCTTCGTCAAGCATTACAGGAAATTTTTGAGAAAAACTTATATTTGCCTAAAAGCCATTTAAAAAATTGTTCATAAACTACCCTTCTTCGCAATATTGGTGACACTTTATCGTACAAAAGCAACCAGATAAAGATGATAAAGTTTAAGCTATTGCAAAAGGTAAAGTTTTAAAATTTTTAATGTTACAGGAAGATATGGACTAATACACAATCCGGCCGGATACTAATACGAAGTTGTCGAAGACTGATGAAAGCGGTAAATGTTTATATTAATTTCCGAATGATGATTATTACACGCACACAGTTATTATATGCAAATGGTTCGTATCTGGGGTCTCATTATGTGCATAATAATTATTGATTTTCTTCAAAATGAACCCATTTTATTGTAATACAAAGTTAATTGACCGAAGACCGGATACAGTAGAACGATGAACCTATTCAAAAAATATAAATAAATTTATACCTGTACTATCTAATGACAAATTTGATCCATGTTGTGATGGTGGTTTTGAACCAGTACGACTTGCCGGTCGTGAATTTGGTTTTGAACCATTTCTCGATGCACCGGGTGTTAAACGATTTGTTGTTGTATATGATGGTTTTCTTGGTGTATAACGTCCGGCCGCACCTAAACTACCTTCATTATCACTTAATGAATCCGGTGTTGAGGCGGACAACGATGATCGTGATGGCCGTGACATTGCAACAGAACGAACAGATCTTTCGCGAACCTATAATTTTGAAATAAAAAAATTTTCGATATTTTAATTCCAATTCCAAACAATTAAATTCAATTAATCTCGTTTTCCAAATCTCTCGCTATTCTATTTAAATTATATTAAAATTATTGTATTAATCTTATAAAATAAATAAATTAATAAAAATAAATTTAATTAAATATTTATATTTCAAAAGAAAAATGTATTTTATGTTAACGTAACAACAACAACAACAACGAATTTTTATTCATCAAACTTACCCAATGTGTTGACGGATGACAATGTGGTGCATGTGGACTTAATGGGGTCGAACGAGATCCACCACGTATAAATGCTGTACCACCAGCTCCCATATGGAGTGGATAAGCACATGGTATTTGTTCTTGGGCACGTAATCTTTCAAATATTGGCATTAATTCGGCCAAATGTTCGTCGGCTAATTTATATATGTATAATAAGATTATAATAAACGAATTGTTGGTGCGTTAGTTATGGGGAGTGGGAAAAGGGGAGGACTGGATTCCCTATATTTTATATATATTTTTTCTAATTTACAAATTGCAAAGGTTCGAAGTTATATGATCATTTAATTTCATTTATTTTTACATTTTGAAATTATTTATAATTAAATTGTACAAAAACATGGCGACGAACGAACACTTTATTATTATTTTAAATAAATATATTGTTAAATAAAACAACCAAACAATCGTTTTAGATAAAATAAACACAATTTTTTAATTTAGTTACGACAAAATGTGTAGCGTTAAAAAAAAAAACCTATTAAAACCTATGAAATTTGTAGGAACTTCCTCCGACTAATCACATAAAAGAAAGTCATATCCAGATTGGATTCGCAGTAACACATTTGGGGAGAGTAAGAAATGTGAAAAACGACATTTGAAAATGTATAGGGGATAAGTAAAACAAGAACAAAATATTTTAAAAGAACGTTTTCAAACTAATATCACTATTTCGATTTTTGGTACCGAAAAGCAAAATAAGTATCATAAAATAAAACTGATTCGGGCACATCTTAATTTAGCAAATACACAAACATTGTTATATTAATTTCACTCTATAGGTCCACAAACGCGGCACATAAATATTTAGAAAATAATAGGCGACATTAATTAACCCAGAGGGGGCTACTATAACATAATCTAGAATGAATATAATATGGAAAACTGATTCGGGCACATCTTATTTTTGTAAATTTTGTACATTAACAAAATACAATATTTTTTGTATTGGCCGGCAACGCGATAAATCGACAAATTTAAAAAAATCTACTGTAATTTAAAACAAAAATTACTCCCATCCAGTATAAGTCACTACGCCCCGGTTTTATTACCGTGGCTTTGGACCCTTTGCCCCCTTTTTTTTATGTGAAATATCTCAAAAAATTAATTTAATGTGATTGGTGGTATTTTGTTATGTTTAATCGGTGGCAGCTATGTCATGCAGAACTCAGTTCATTTTTCAATTTTTCGGGTAACACATGAATTGCATGGCAACAACTGTTTGGAAGCAATCTATATTAATGAATTTTTCACGTTTTCAAAACATGGGACGTGCAATTATTCCTGAATGGATGGTATCGATCGAAATAAATGGTAGTCTTAAATATTATGGTGAATATAGGATGTGGGGGCAAAGACTTCAAATTTCAACAGTTCTTAAATTATGTTTGCTCTTCCCTTGAAAAGCTATATGGTGTCAAACAGATTGATAAATATTCTATGTCTTTGTGTCAATTCATGTAACTCCCAATTTCATTTTTTTTTAATCATTCTTAAATTAATGTAAATATTGGGAATTTTTCTATACACACAATGTTCGTATAAACTTGGGCAGTTGGTTTTGTAAAGATTCTTTAAAGATAAACTTCAACAATACACAAATTGAAAATTAACCATCAATTTTTAAGACCATAGTCTTGACGGTAACATCAGAATCTTTCCAAAATAAAATTTGACAAAGTAATTTTAGAGATATAACTTCAATACCGGCGACATTGGTGTTACCGGAATTTTACCGCACGGCAGTTTTAATGTCGAATTTATATCACACACATTATATAGGTATAAATCCGATAATATGTAACGCCAACCCCGAATGCACTTTAACATTTTCAGTCATATCGCCACTCGTATTTATCGAAAATAAAAAGTGACGTGAAAAGGAATCTCAACCAAGAGCAGTGAAAATTCTTGAATAACCATTGAAAAACGTTAGCAAATGGATAAAGGGATTGAAAAATTGTTTTCAACAATCTTAAGTCGACCCGCATGCGACATCATGAAAATAACATCCTACACGTATATCTTAACGGACTGAATACGTAAAATACCTTGATCTGCATTTAAATTCAAGGAAAAATTTGAAAACATTACGTGAGACAAAAAATTAAACTTATTTGAATAAAGCAAAAAAATCGAATAGAGCCACGCAGTCAAAATATAAAAATTTTCGAATAGTCACCAACGCCTGCCGATATGTGACTAATAGGGAATTACACATTGATTTGAAACTAAAACAATTAATCGGCGATGTTGATGAGAGGAGGCTTCTTTTTGTGCACACCAACATTGAGGTCGTGCAACTATATAAGTACTAATGTCAACCCTACTAATAAATTAATGTAGATTATGACTCATTTATGCAGCCCGTGTCAATATACCTCTGAATTCATTCAACAAAATGTCATATTTACCCATCCATTTCTAGCATTAACTCAACATCGATACCCAGTTATCAGTTATCTTGATATTTTTTCCTTGGAACTTGGTAATTTGATCATTTCTTATCAGATTTTGATGATGATGTAGGTTAAAATTTGCATTCTCTATGCACAGTTCCTAAGAAAATTCTGAAAAATTGATATCCAGATCAGTTCTCTCTTCACAAATTTCCTGGAACCCGATAAATTTGGCTATTCGTCAAACAAATTTAACGAAATTTTGCAAGTAGATACATAGTAAGATTTTAAAAACACTTCCTATGGGAATTCTGGAAAATCAATAGACAGATCAGTTATCCTGACCAGTTTCTTGCAACCGGGTGAATTTCGCCATTTTTCAATCAAATTTCATGAAATTTTGTATGTCGGTTCATATTAGGATTATAAGAAGAGTTCCTCAAAAAATTCTGCGAAATCGATACCCATGTCCATTATTTTGAATAGTTTACTGGCGCCCCATGAATTTGGTTATTTTTCAATCAAGTTTTACGTACAATAAGTTCATGGTACAATTTAAAGAACAGTTCCTAATGAAATTCTGGAAAATCAATATACCCAAGTCCATTATCTTGACTAGTTTCCTGAAACCTGTTGAATTTGGCTATTTCTTAATCTAATTTAGCGAAATTTTGTATATATTGTAGGTTCATATTAGTAGATACAGTTCCTATGGAAATTCTGAGTAATCGATATATACTCAGGCTGTAAAACTAGATTTAAGAAATGACCAAATTCACCAGTCTCCAATATATTGATATTTATTGGTCAGTTTAACTGATTTGAGTATCGATTTTCAAGTTTTTTCTTAAATACTTTTTATATGGAATCTCAATTTTAACCTACATTCCAAAAATTTCATCATAATCAGGGGATAAAGAAAAAAGATCAAGTTATGAAGAAACTCCAGCTATAAGCAAAACCCTTCTATATATTAGCAACCGCCGGTGACTATGGTGACACTCGAGTAAAATGTTGTAAGTGGGACGCATAGTCGGTCACATATAATTTGTTTATGACGACATTTCGTACTACAATATGTTCAAATAAACGGATGCGACAGTATGCGGTTATTAAATATTTCAACGATTGTGACTTAAAAAATTTAACAATTTACTTTGTTACGACACCAGCTGCGTAAATGAGCCGTTAAGATTATATAGTATTCATACCAATAAAGGTGTTTTTAATTTTTTTAAGTATTCAGAGTTTTCAAAATATATTTTTACTGCGTTTTTCGTTGAAACACACTCGGCGGTGTATATATAAATAAATTTAACAAAATTTTTACAATTGAAAAAGTCTCTCGGTTTATTTATTTGTGTGTGTGTGTGTGTGTGTGTGTGTGTGTAATGTATGAGCAAATGTTACTGTGCCCTTTTCTTTTGTATTTTTCTTTTTACTATAAGAGCTATTGCCCAAAAAAATAATAAATCATAAAATGGTAAAAATCTAAAATTATAAATTAAATAACACAAGCGAAAATAAAATAAAAATTTGATATATACAAAAAATTTTTAAAAATTAATTATATTAGAAATGTCAACCAAATTACAACAAGACAATTGGCTACAACACCACAGTATTTTATTTATATTTATAAATAATCCATGCTCTTAATACATAATATACATGGGGGGCAGGAGTGTCCAAAAAATTGTATAAATGTTCATTTTGGATACGATTATCGTAAATTTCTAAAATATAACAATTAATATTTACCTGTTCAAATTTTATAAAATGTTGGATACTTTTACTATTTTGTTTAATAACTGTGATCTATCTTGTAAGTATCTTGGGCAAAAATATACTATACCAATATTACCTTTTATATATAGCCAGATGTGCGTGTGTGGGTGTGTGGGTGTGTGGGTGTTTCCCATATAAAATAAGAACCATCACCAACAGTATAATTAAATTCCGATGGTCTATTTATAAACAATTAATAAAAATGGTTCAGGCGCGTAAAAAAAGTTAAATGTACAAATATATTTTTCTTAAAGTCACTACTTAATATTTAATAATTTGTAAAAACATTAGCCCGGAGACAAATGGAAAAATTTTCCGGTAAAATCACTATTCAAAAATTATCAAATTTTTTAATTAAGAGTCATAGTTTTAACGGATTTCTAATTTTTATTAAATTAATTATAAAATTTAATCAATTTCCAGTCTTTCCATAGAACGAATTCGCTTTTTAAAATTGTTTCACGCGTTCCCGAAAACATATAATCGATTTTCCCCCACAACTGATGCCATTGAAATTTTGTATGAAATATTGGATTCTGTATAAATATTTTATTCCATTTTTTATATTTGGATGACCGGTACCAATTAATTAAGCGACTAGAAATTGAATACATTTTGTTATTATCCGTTAAAAGTATGGTTCGCTCGTAGATAGAAAATTTTGATAATTCATGAAAATTTTTCCGTTGACCACCGAGCTAATATTTTACAATTTATTAATAGTATTAATAATAGTGACGTTAAGAAAAATACATTTGGAATAATATTATTCAAAAATTTTTATCAGGAGCCGCCACTGAACTATTCTAAATATATTCTAATGTTATTTGCCAATTTGTCCATAAATTGCCATATTTACAAAATTATATATTTAGAATATTATACCAATGTTTATTAAATAGATATAGAAAAAGTGTAGATATAGAACACGGAGTGGTGTACAATGTACACTGTACACTACACTACTACTATTATTACTACTACTACTACTACTACTAATACTAACTACTACTACAATTTTATTTATAATTAAATAATTACATTAATTTTTCATTTTTTTTTTGTTACCTTTGTGATAGGGCCCTGATTGCTTAATGGTGTTGTCGAATTTGATCCATTCTGAACTGTTCCTGAACCAGACATACGTGGTCTAAATGCAGCCATACTTTGTGATACACCATCAGCCAATATAAATTGTTCTCTTAATTCGATGTTTGTACGTCCTTTGGCTATATTATTTTTTAATTTTTTTTTTTTTTCCAAGTGAATGTGTGTGTGTGTGTGTGTGTGTGTGAGTGCATGAGTGTGTGATTTGTGTATAATTTAATTGATGGGATGGACGACGAAAAAGGATACATTTTATTGGAGTGAAAAACCAAACAAACAAAAATTATAATAAGATTTGTTAACAAACAAAAATGAAAATGATGGAATTTGTGAATTGATTTTTTTGGTAAATGTGTTTTTTAATGAGAATTTAATGGTGCGGCGAGGGGTTGGGCGAAAAAAAAAATAAATAAAATAATAAAATAAAAAAAAAAATAAATAAATAATTAATTGTTAGTAAAAAAAAAAAAAAATAATAATTAAAAATAATAAAAAAAAAAAGGATTTTTATTTGATTTTTGTTGATAGTTTGCGTGTGAACATTTTTTTTATATTAAAAAAGGATAAAGTAAAAATAACAGTGTGTGGAAAATGAATTATTATTTTAAATGGATTTTTTTTGATGTGTGGAAAAAAAAAAAAAAAAAAAAATAAATAAATAAAATAGAAAAAAAAAAAATGCAAATACAAAACAATAAGAAAAACAAAAAAATAACAACAACAACAAAACTAATAAAAATATTTAACAACAACACAAAAAAAAATGTCCTTTTTCATAAATGCTGTTGTTTGTGTGTGTGTGCGCGTGTAAATTTCATTTTATTTTTTTAATATTATAAATAAATATCATACAAAAAGTTAAAAATAAATTAAATGATTCTCGGCTTTTAATATCGGAAACACGCTAATAACCATAAGAATAGGTAAGTCGATAATCGCGAAAATTATTGTACTTAACAACGAAGTCGTTAGACAAAAATGTTATTCGTACCGAAAGGGTAAATACAAAGACTATAAAATATGAAAAACGGATTCGGGCACACCTGAATTTAGCAAATACACAAACCTTATGTTATTTTTACACTAGGTCCACAATATGCAACACCAAATTATATTAAATTAATTAATGCCGAAGGCTATTGTCAAGAATGGCTATAAAACGGAAAATAATTCGTCCGCATACCCAATATGGTAGCAAATGAACATGAACATTGTGGATCAATAGTAAAAATAATATAAGGTTCATGTATTTGCTAATAACGAGTGCTAATATAGAATCAGTTTTCGTTGTTATAGCCATTCTTGATTATAAACGAACTGCATTAATTAATTATCACATTATTTTCAATATAAGTATGTGTATTTGCTAAATTCAGATGTGCCCGAATCAATTTCCCATGTTAAAGTAATTCTTCTTTTTATGTATAGTAATAACATTCTTGCCCATCGACTTCGATGTTAAATTGAATAGTTTTCGCGATTATCGCCCCCTTAATTATACGTAGCGCAATCTTTGATATCTGTAAACTATTTAATTAGATATTATTTATTTGCAATATTACTAATAATATTTCATTTAATTGTACATTGGATATCTCTCCAATAACACGATTAAGCCTTGGTTATTTAGGGTTCGTCATCTGCTGAAGTGCGGCGGCTGTCAAGGTTAAACAAAATTGCAATTTTAAAGAGTGATTTTTTACGATGCGGACACCCCGCATCCAAATAAAAAAAAATTCTCCTCCTAAACTACTATCCCTTTCCGCAAATGGAATGGAAACTATATTCATTATAATTTCTGTTTACGGTTCTTAATATTGACATTTATAATAATTTATATTAGGTTGAATTGAAAATACCCGATTTGTAATATAGATAGTCTAACTCATACTGTATTACGTGAGAATGGACATTAAGTGGTATTCAAAAGTCTCTATATTATTACCATACAAAATGTATAGTATGTGACATTTAGGTTAAAGTATAAATTACTTTGTTTTTTATACGCAGGAAATTGGAAAGTGTTGTACCAAAATATAAACGACATTTGCCGGAAGCATTATTATTTAGTATTCATTTAAAAAAGTTAGCTGCTTAAAATTGTAACAGGAAATGAAAAATGGATTTACTATGAGAATTCTAAGAGTAAAAAAGTTTGGGTACAGTTGGTCCATCACAGCCAATGCGCTGATAAGGTTATAATCTCTGTATTTGGTGGAATTAAAAAAATGTTGTGTAAAATGCTGAAACCTTCTTAAACTATCACTGCGGTGATGATGTCTACCGTCGACAAATAATGTGTTTTAAGAAAACAGTGATAAAAAAATGAACAGAATAGAAGAATAGACACAATAAATTAATTTTTCAACATGGCATTGCCAAATTTCATACAAACCAGACAACAACGACTATGTATCTAGGTATAGCTACTTCAAGACGCACAATTCACTTACTTATGAAAGCAACAGAAATTGGCTCGATGAATGCGTAAAATAAATTTTAAAAATTATTCCAAAAAACGTGGAATTTAAATAAATTAAGGCTTTAATTATGGTATCGTGTTAATATGGAGACTTAAATGTCTTATAAATTTGAAGAGTGCGTAGTACAGGTGGGGGTGTTACACAGCAGAAACCGTATCCGCTTAAAATAGAGAAATCCTTTTATGTGCAACTCCTGACGCCCACCCCAAACACATTTCTTAATTTTTTTTTTTTTCCTTTGCCATTATACTTTTTCATCGCCCACAATTTTTTTAAACCACCAACAGTCAAGTAACTTCATTTCCTTCCCAAAGATACCAATCCCATTCGTCTACCTTGAAAATGACCAGTGTTATAGTAAATCCAACTACAAAACCAAATTAATAATAATGCATATATAAAATGTCGTGACTAACCCGTAAGCCGTATTATAGAAAAACTAAGTCCATGTAATACGAGAGAAACCGTGTTATCGGAGTAACATATATTATTGAATGGATACCGCAATATAGATCTCTATGCATCATTTGATACAATTGTGAGCACTTTTAGATCAATGGAAAAGTCAGTAACTTTCTATAAACAGCGCAATTGAAATTATTGATTTGGGGTGTTCGCGCGGGTTGTAATAACTTTATGCACTTTCAATAAATCTGTATTGCGATGGCACACACAATGTAACCGCAGACACCAATCCAATCGGGGTTGTTAAATGAATGTATACATATTTTCATAGAAAATAAAATTGAATTGAATGTGGTGGCCGTGTCTCCTTTTTTGTGTAACAACCCACATAAAAACGAACATGGTTAATAAATGTTAGGTTACACAACCTGCTCCTCGCGTTCAATTTGTCGTTATAGTTCGGAGCCAATAAATCTACCGATTTCCAGAAATTGGAAAAGACAGCGGTTACCAATGGATAGTGGTGGATAGAGGAAAAGTTTGGTCACAGACAGAGAACACATGGTGACATAAGTCAGCCGAAAAGGTTCGAATGTTGTTAAGATGGTAGGTATAGTGACATCTGTATTGTTGGCTATAATTCAAAAACAAATTAAGATTGTTTGTGGGAGGGGTTTACGGGTGGTAATTTCATGCTTCTTAATAAATTTTGGTCACACGCTCACCATTTTATGGTAACAGTTTTTTGTCTTGTTTCTTCATAAATTACAATTTGGTTACAAGCTCCATTTTCTCGGAAATGTTTCTTGTCGAAAGCATTAACATGACACGTTTTATATGAATGTCAGTCTTGTGGTGAAGTGTAGACACATTATTTAATTTAAATTTAACTAATTCGTGCGGCGATTGCACAATAGACCCTCTCGCTGGTCTTTATCCGTTTATTTGATTTTAAAAAACACGTGTGCGTGAATTAGTGATTGAAATTTGTGTGGCTGAAATTTTGGATACTATAAAAATGGGATAAAAACCATCTGTCCCTGTTCGACGCTATACGCTGCTAGTGTCAGCAGATACAACAACATAGTGACTTAACAACAAACAGCTATTGGCGACTATGTAATTAACCCCTTAATTATAACAAAATTAATCTTACTATTTCGCTATAGAACTAATTTTAATTTTACAATCGTTAAGATTCAAATTTAGAAACATTTAATATAATAAAAGCCATCATTTAATTTTTTGTTTTAACTAAATATTCGCGTAACTTTAACCATTTTTCAAATGAAAAAATTTAAAAAATAATACCTAAACAAATAATGTATAAAAAAAAAGGAAACGTAACAGTTAATCTAATTTCTAACTATTCTAAATAAATAATGTACCATAAAAATCTATAAAAATGTAAAATATAAAATTACAAAAATTACAATCAAATAAAAATTACCATAAATCTAAAGATAATAATAAGAAATTCTAAAACTTTTAAATTATAGTATAAAAACAATTACACACAATAATTATAGTTTTTTTTTCTTCAATTATTTTCGATGTAATTTTTTAATACTTTTATTTTGGCTAATTATTGAAAACAAAACAAAACATAACACGCACACACAAGCATTTTACAGAAGAAAAAAAAAAAAAAATACAAATACTTAAGAAAAATTCTACAAAAAATGTGCAAACAAATTTGTGTAATTTTTTATTATTTTCTTTCGTTTTTCGTCTAAAACGTCAAACGATAATTATAATTAAAAAAAAAATAAATAAATATTTAAAAAAAATATAGTTTTCAATTTCATGATGCCAAACGTAAAAAAAAATTTAAATAAAAATAAAACTAATTCATATAATAAAAAAAAAACCATCTAAAAACACCAAAACTTAACCAAATTAAAATTTCTAAAATTATAATTTTTCTATAAACTTTTGTTAGTACAAAATTTTTTTTTAAATAATAAAAGAAACATTAAAAGCAAATTAATTCTAATATTAAGTTAATTTTGTTAAAATGTAAGATCGAGCAAAAGGTTAAGTTTTTTTTGTTTCCTTAACAGTTTATTTTTGTTCCAGTCAATAAACAAAAAAAAAAATTCGTCTATTATTTATAGAATTAATTAATTAAATTAAAATATTAAAAGAGAAGCGACATCTTATTTTAAAATAAAATATAATTTTATTTGCCCCCATTTATAAACAACGCTTGGAAGCAACTATGTGAAACTATAGCGGTGACATACAACAATGAAACAGTAATTAAAATTTTGAACTATTTCCTTAACCGCATAGTTTTTGTACGAAATACGAATAATAATGTTTTCCAAGCCGAAGTAATTTTTGATATATCTGTAAATCTTCTTTTTATCGGTACTAATTTCTATCTATTGGACTAACAACTCGTTCCATATGTGTTCAGAAACAGGAGTCAAAATTAGTCTAAAACTGTTGTAAATGGGACAGCGGCTATATTGCATTACTGGGATTACCCAGGAAGAAATTAAGATTGGTTGTTGAGACACTGCACGCTAAACTATCACCTTCACAAAATACGTTTGGTTACAAATGCACAATGTGCTAAATATGTTCCTATTGTCAGAAGAATCGGAATGGCACTACTTATATGAAAATTTCCGACATATGCGAAAGCTAGAAATGGTATATTTGAATAATACAAAATGGACCCCGTTCACAATGCGCGCAGCATATGTAAAAGAAACATCTTGGGTTTCATTTCTGAAACCAGACGCTTCGAGGAGTAACTCACAGATATTAATTTACCCTATTATAAAATCATCATCATGTTGAACTGTATACAGTCGGTACAAACTCGTGAGCAAAGAACCATGCGCGAGGAAAACGTCTTATGAACAAGCTTAACCACCCCAAAAATAGCTTCCAACATGTTATAGTTTTTTCTGATAAAAAAAAAAATTTCGGTCAAGACCAAAAAATCAATCGGAGAAATGTGTTCAGAACCTACAGAGAGGTTCACCGTGTTGTGCACACACAATTTCTACCTACTGTTATATGGTTTTAGGAGTTGTGAATGTGACGAAGGTCATGTTATGCCCACTGCACTTCTATTCGCAGAGGCTTCAGGTTAATACGCTGCCACTAACATCAAGGTTTTAAAAAGTCTTGTGAAATCCTGTGCTCGCCAAATCTTAATGGCCTGCATTATTAACGTTTGGGGTATAGTTGAATGTGAAACTAATAAACATACTCATAACACGATTTCTTCGCTGAAGGATGCGCTATAACTACCACCATATGGGCAACATAAATAAGGAACATTTTATTGGGGCATGCAGTCGTTTCTGCGACTCCGGATTAAGGAAGTTATATTGCCGCTAAATGAAGATTTAATTAAATAATTATATTATAGTCACGTAGTCACTTTAGACAAATTTACCAAAATCCAAAAAACTGTGGTAACATTCATATGAAATTTCAACAAAATCGATTTTAAGAAATGATTAAATTAGAAAATTTCCCAAGAATCTTTAATCAATTGTCCCATTGGATGTTAATTTTTTAGAAATCTATTTAGCGGCACACAAATAAAATCATTTTGAAGGTGGGTGCCACGAGTTTCATTGGAGGGCGTATAATTGAAGAAAAAAAAACTACCATAACGTAATTGAATTATTTTTAAAATTATTTAATAAAATAAAAATAGGGTATTTTGGTTCAAATACGGTCCCAGGAATTCCAAAATATTAAGGTGATAATTTTTTCGCCGTTTGGATTAACGCCAGGTTGAAGTATTTGAATAAAAATGATTCAATATAAGTTGCACGCATGGAGCAAAAATTTCGATTTTTACAATAATATTTGGCATAAATATTGTTATTATTATACAAACCGAAATGTTTTTAGACCATTTGAAACGTATGGCGCCGGAAAAATTCGATCATTTACAAAATAACATTTTAAAATAGAAAAAAATTTGTAGCAAATAAAAAATAATCATAGAAAAAAAATAAAATGAATGTATAAAACTAAAGTTTTAAGGTTCAAACAGATGGACGACCTCAATTTCACGATTGACTACATTTTCATAAGGAAAATAATATTATTGAATACATGAGTAGTAAAGTTGACGGTTACGCTATACTATTTCACAACTTTAACGTAATTTACTTACGAGGAGACCACCTGAGGTGTACTCCCGCTCCGAATCCAATGAAATTTTACCACGTTGTTGTCATTAAAGTATAAAAGTTTTTATTTTTCCCCCGCAATTTCACTTTGAAGGCGATAAAGGGATCCGCCTTTGACGGAGTAAAATCCATGACATTTTTTATAAATATCTATAAATTTTGTACACTCAAAGTGAGACAATTATTTTTACGAAGTTGGACATAATAATAAGTATCTACCATTTTTTTTTTTAATTAATTGAATTTGATAACAGGGTGTATCCCAAAGTAATGAATTTTTGAAAGATTGAATTTTTGGAATAACGTCGATGGAAATACTGTTTATCTTTAATTATATAATAATGTGTACAAATTTAGTAGTAATAAAATTTTCAATTTTATCACATTGTATCTGAGGTATTTTGGTGAAAAAAAAAGGAATCTAAAAATGAGTGATTGAACTGTCCTGGGTGGAAATACCGGATGGCCCAACTTTTTATTTCATTTTATCAAATTTTAATCCATTTTACAGCAAAAGTTTTCATAAATTTGTATAATAAATGTTTTAATAGCTTTTGAAATACATTTTTACTTATAAATAATACATTAGATTAAAATGCGTTAGTTAAATTATAGTTTTCTTTATTGTAGTATCAAAAACTACGGGTTCAAAAGTTATAAATTTTTAAAAAAAAAAATGTTATAAGAAATCTTTACACCCGTTCAAAGTGAAATTGGAGAAACAAAATACTTCGTTTTATACTTTAACACGTTAATCGCCATGTCAGTCATATGTGTCTGACGCTAAGAAGTTCTACATGAACCATGTCAGACATATATGTCTGACGTACGCGATTTGGTAGAAGGCTACGTCAATCACAGATGTCCGACGCAAACGATACATTTGCATTATGTTTCGAAAGCTATGGCCTATCAGGAACAAAACCTGAAAATTTCTTGGCTCACTACAAACAATAAAATGAAATATGACAAAAACAAATTTTTTCTGTGATACATTAAGTTTCCTTGATACATTTTTAACTAAATTAGCTAATAAAGTTACTATGGCCCATGGTGAAAATTTTTCTGATATTATCGTGGCGATTAACGTGTTAATGTGTACTACGCAATGTGGTAAAATTTCATTGGAATCGGATCGTCGATAAATTAATTAAGTAAGTAAAATTTATTGTATGTAATTTTTAATGTTATACATGTGGCCGAGTTTATGATGTCAAGTCACGCAGATTGTCGGTATGTGTTTAACAAAAAAAAATTTTGCGCACCTACTACTATCAACGTCACAGTTGTAGGTTGAGATCGTGCATTTGTTTTTCAGCCGCATCCAATATACTATTTTCATATTAATTAATTATAAATAAATTGTACTGATTTTTTTACTATAGAAAAAAAGCTTTTTAACCAACACAAAAAAAAAACTAAAATCTATATTTTGCGAAAATATATAAAAATAAATAATTATTTATAAAAAAGATAACCACCGAAAATAACAAACGACACAAACACTTACATAAAGGACAGCAAGCCTCATGTTGTTTTGGATCGTGTGGATGTGGAATAGGTAATACCAGAGTAACTATTTCGACAGTTAGATTATTTACGAATACAATTTCGTCACAAAGTCACAAAAATATAAGTTTATTTTTTAAAAAAAACATGCAAATTTTTTGGTTATTGCAAAACATTTTCAGTTTTCAGTTTTTTTTTGTAATGGTGTAAACAGAGGCACACACGCACGCGCACAGAAATTTTATGTTAAACAAATTTTTTTACAATTGATAACAACAACGATTAAATTTAAATAATAACAACAAAAAAATAAATAAATAAATAATATACGTTTTTTTTGGTTTTTTTTTTCAAAATAACAACAATAATAAAAACAAAATAATTAAATACAAAAATTAATAAAATTAAAAAAAAAATTGTGTAAAAAGGAGTAATTAAAAAATTTTGAAAAAAAAAATAATTGTTGTCGAACAGAAAAAAAAGAGCACAAATAAAAAAAATAATGGGAAAAGAAAAATTAGTTAATTTCATTTTAAAAGTTAATGATAATTTTATAAATTATTTAAATTTTAATTATTAATTTATTATTCGAAAAAAAAATTAAAATTAAAGAGCGATTAAATTTTTTTTTTTGCGTTAATTGCACAATTGTTTTATTAAAAAAATATTATTATTATTATTATTATTTGGTTAGTGAGCGATACTGCGATAATAAAAACGTAAAGATAAAGATAATTATTATTATTATTATTATTATAAAAACGTTGGGTTATTTTATTAATTTATTTATAAATATATTTTAATTTTTAATTAATATTATTAATTATTTTTAATATTTATTATTAAATGACCATTTCCTTCGAATAAATTTTTATTACTCTTAAATTTTGAGTTGGTTTTTTTTTTTTTGTTTTTAATTTTATTTTTGGCATCTTCACAAACTTTTTTTAGAGAAAAAAAAAACCCTTATTTTAATTAATTGTTTGTATTTTTTTTTTTTTTTTTTTTTTATGGGCTACAGATCCAGAGATCAGAGAGAGTTCCGTGATATTATTTTTTTAAATTTTTGTTAAAAATTTACAAATACAAAATTAAATAATAAATTATTGTTGGTTTGTACATACCTCGGCAAGGATCATTTTTAACTAAGAATTCATCTAAGGCAACCCATCCGCCACCAACACGTACCATAACGGTACTTCTTAATATACGTACAAGTCGTAATTTTTGTGAATCACCAAACTTTAAATAAATAAATAAATATAAAATATTTAATTGAAATTAATTTTAATTTTCAATTATTGTATATAAAAAATTTAAATTAATTAAATTAATTATTAAAATAATAATTACTCGATATTTTCCTTCGCCCACTTGGAATACACGGAATTTTTGACGACACGTACACAACATAACTAAACGTTTAACTTCATCATGGATTTTATCAGCATCGGTTGTTGGTTTATGTTCTTGCCAATCGGGACGTAAGGCTGCAATAAATTCTTTCCAATCGATTAAACCTTCACCATTTCTATCGAATAGATCAGCAACGGCACCCATTTCCATACGAGATGTATCAAATTCTATTATTATTTAATGATTTAAAAAATACAGCAAAATTAATAATATTTTGAAAAAACAAACTTTTATTATCGGTTAGTTTAACTTAGTGTTGAGCTGAAGCTCACACAAAAACATCTATGATACGTTATGGTGAGGCTGGTCCATCAATCAAAACTTTGGTTTTGACAGTGGTTTCAAAGTGATGATTTTGATTTAGCAGACAAAGAACGCACAGTACAACAGAAAAAAGTTAGAAGATGATGAATTGCAAACAATATTGGATGAAAATCCGTGCAGGCACTATGCAGAACTTGCAAAAGAATTAAATGTCACGTGCGAGCAGCTGCGTAAGTAAAAGTTTACATGCCATGGCAAAAAAGAAGGAAAATGGGTTACATGAATTGACTAAAAACCAACATTGAAAATCGTTAAATGGTTTGAAATTCGCATTGTTTATAAGGCAGCGAAGATCACATTTTTGCATCGAATATTAACTGTGGTGATGAAAAGTGGATCTACTACGATAACCCAAAATGCAAAAAATCGTGAGTTTATGCACCGTTCGGCCATCAACATCGATTTCAAAACAAAACATTCAAAGAAATAAGGTTAAGTTGTGCATATTGGTGGTGTTGGGGGATCAGAAAGAGTGGTGCGTACTATGGGCGGCTAAAACCAAATAATACTATTAATAATGCTGTACGTTTCCAACAACAATTATTCGATTTGAACGATGCCCTGAATGAAAATCGTCCAATACCAGGCAGTGAACAACGTAAAGCGTGACGTCGGCTGCACAATAACGCACCAGTTGTACAACCAGTTAAAATACATTGAAATAAATGGAAATTTCTATCGCACCCTCCCTATTCATAAGACTGTGAACCATCAGATTACCAATTGTTCTGATCAATGCAACCATTGACCACCACTGCACAACATTTGCTGATATCAAAAAAAAAGGCTCGATCAATGGATGATTACTTCGCAACCAAAATCATTTTTCTACCACGGAATTTACAAATTGCCAGAATGATGGTCAAAATTGATTGATCGTAATAAAATTTACTGTAAAAACTAAGTTAAAAAATCCAATACACATGAACTGAAATAGTAGAAAAATTATTTTTTGAATGAATTTAATAAATATAAATATATAAAAATTCTACAAAATTCAATACCACAACTCAATTCGATTCAACTTAAAGTGGCAATTATAAACTTTCATTTTTTGTGAGATCGCATGCCTTCCCAATTGACTTTGTTTAGGAATTAGCAAAGAAAATGTTTAAACGGGGTGTATATTATCGTTATAATGTGTAGGAAAATTATAAAAAGACAAAAATTTAGATGTTTTTGCCGATTTATTTTAATGGTGCTTGTACCGTCTGCATTTATATAATGGTTCTGGTGTATGATGTGATGTCTGTATGACGAGTATGCAAGAATGTTTGATTGATATGAATGCGCAGCGAGCATGATGTATATCGATTTTAAACGTGTGTCGCATGTTTTCGAATTATGTGATGCTGCAGGTGTACTGTATCTGTACGACGATCTGTCCAATCGAAATAAGTAAACCATTGTAGTATGTAAATCGTAAAGAATAAAATATAAATTAATCAAAAATATGATTGTGTTGTACAAATGACTGCGACTATGATTTTACGATATATATTTACAATTTTAAGACAGCATGACTGAGAGTGATCACTTGAACAATTTGAATGGTTGTGGTATTGTTGTAAATGATAATGGACATGTAAATGATGTAGTAAACTATTGACGGAAGCTTATACGGGATGAATGTCCGCACGAAGGGGTTGACTATTCATACACGTTCATAGGTTGACCCATACATTGTCAATGGTTTTCAACCATCCATTAACATTAGTAAACTGCGGTGTGATGTTAAATTTCGGGACTGTACGTTAATGCTGATATAGTAAATACGAGTAAAGTACATGTTAAAAAATCGATAGATGTAACACGTTAAAGGATCAATTAAACACAGTGTTAATTGCACTGTTTTTGTACAAACTACATGAAAATACAACTGATGTAGAATACGTTTTTATAACCATCCCAATCGTAACTTATCACATATTAGATAATGTTGGCGGTATATAGTACATAGTTTTTTCTTCCTACAACCAAAATAGCCGAACAAAGTGGAACAACATCACCTCAATGTATTACGCATATTCAACTAATCCTAATTACAAGCACTATAAAAAAAAAACAAATAAATATATTATAATAAGAACAAGGCAACACTTACTAGTATTAATAATGCCATCCATAAATATATCACGTGGTATTAAACCATTATTATCTTTATCCATTTTTCTGAATAAATCTGTTAATCGTGATTTTTTGTGATTCATGAATTTTAAGAACTAAATAACGAATTGGAATAAAATTGAAGAAAATTAATACATATCCAAAAATTATAGAAATAAATAAAATTAAAAATTTCCAATTACTCGTTTTCTCCAATCATCCCAACTGAATTGTCGTACACGTTCAACATCTTGTAAATACATTAAATGTTCATGTAGACGACGTTGTCTTTCCCACGCCAACATCCATACGTAACGCCATTTATCCCACAATTGATGGGCACGTGCCGAACGGAATTCCAAATCCGTAGCATTACTAAAAATTATTATTAAATTATTTATTATTGCGAATTGTAAATTCATTCTACGTCTATGTAAAAGGTTAAAATAATAATTCAATTGATTTTTAATGGTATATAAAATTGATTGGTTTTTGTGTTTTACAAATAATTATAATTAAACAAACAAAAAAAAATGAATAAAAGCAAAATTATTAAAAAAAATTCATCTTTTTACATAATAAAACTAATACAAAATAAATAAGAAAATATTGAAATTGACTATCACAAAAATAACAAAAAAAACCCACATTTTCCAATAAATGTCGTGTGTACGATGCACGACACACGAGAATATATTTCAAACTAAATTTTCAATTTTAAATATTGTATTATCAGCCTAAAATAGTTAACAATTTATTTATTTTATACTACCTAAAATTTAAGTCTTACCTAACAGGTGAAAATCTTGGTCCATAATGTGGTAAACGTTCTCTTTCCGGCGTTTCTCTTGTTGGGCTGATACGGCTATAATTATTGCATTTGATTTACAAGTTAAATAGAGAGAGAAAAAAAAAATTACTACTACATAAAATCTCATGCATCAAAAAAATTAATTAATTAAATTAAAAATTTCCAATTTAAATAACAAAATCTAAAAAAAATTATTGCTGCGCTTGTTGCAAATTTGCATGAAATATTGCGTTTTTAAATGCGTTTTTAAATAAATAATCATTTCTATTATTTATGGCGAAAGAGTTACATGAGTCGCGTACGTAGACGTACACAGTGTGTGTGTCACAAATTGTTTTGGATACATTTGATCGGCATTTTTGATAAAGCAAATTTAAGCGCGATTTATAGTCAACAAATTAATAATGCAAAATAATAACGATTTCATTTTTAGAGCTGCAAAAAGCAAATAAATTATAAAATAATAACGATAATATGCGATTGGGCGCTGTATTTTACCACTCTCACACACACACACGACAAAGTGCGTACACAAATAATAAAAGTAATAAAAGAAACTACAGGGTCTTTCATTGGTCTTGCCTACAGAAATTTTATTTTCCTTCTAAGTGAGTACTCTGAAAATAATTGATTACTTTGAAGCAACAATTTCAACTGGATGGACACTCCAATTAGAGAAAATTTAAGAAATTTATACAATAATATAAAAATACATTATTTAACAAAAATTAATTAATCCAAATCACGGGTGAAATGTTAAAAGAACTTACACATACATACAACCCCAATGTTCCCAAAATAATGGAAATGGGTTTATAATATTATATATAGAACCCGTAGTGCCCTCCGTTAGCAGCTACTAATTGATTTATGTAATGTGATCGACCCTAACAACAAACTATCAAAGTTTTATGACATTTCGTTCAATGGCAGCCCAGATCGCGAACACGTTAAGTAACAGGAATTTTTTGTGCATCGATCGATCGAATGTATAAAGAACTGAGAATAAAATTGATAAAAATTCTATCCAAACGTATTATTTGCTTAAAAATTGCGAATAATAGCGATAATTTAAAGTCATCAGATGATCAAAAATTGTATCGAATTGAACATTGTAAAAACATTATTAAATACATGTTCGAAGTGATTATATTCACCTAATTTAGCTGTTTCCGGCTACTTTCTATTCCCTAAACTTGCTATAGACATTCAAAGAGCAACGACTGCCATATACTCATAACAACATTCCAATAATAGACATAAAAAAGTAGTCATTTGATGCATTTGTTGAACGTGAAAATCGACGTATTTCGGTTGAAGGAATGGTTTTGTTTTATCTCAATCTCATAATTTTTGGGACAGAGAGTGAAGCGATATGAAATAATTCAACCTATACATATTTTCAATATGGCTGTATAACTAAAACCAACTGATCAATATGCCTGAACAATCGAACAAATCTTACAAAATATCATTTCTGCTAAAGACATATACCAAAAGAACTATATATGAAAATGTAAAATCGTGGTATAGAGATTGAACCGCACCAATTCATGAAAATGATAAGTAATAAATCAAGTAAACAATGGCATTGAAACGATATGAAACAGTGTTAAGCGATTTTCCTTGGTTGCACACAACCGTCAATATGAAATCCGGGTCTGAAATGAGAATCTTTTGAACAAATTGAAAGCAATTAACACCGTACCACTAATTTTATAAATTATATTTGAAAAACCGTCATTTTAGTGGCTAATATCGAATGGGAACACACCCCTACACACAACTAATAGGAAATACAGCGTCGTAGATGATGCGACAATTGTGCGGCCATTCACATAATTCATGGCTAGAAATGTGAGCAAAGTTTCTGCATTGCCGCAAATAATTAAGCTCTTCTTTCTTTCAGTTGTAGTGTTAACTATGAATTTTGAATGTGAATGAAGACGTGAATTTAATGATGTAGAATACATCAAAATATAGAGTTGTGAGGGCTGTTGCGAGTAAAGTGTAAAATCGATGTTGGTAGCTAATCGCCGAAAACATTTTAAATAATAGCTGCAATTTATTTCAGTAGATTATCTTTTACTGACAACCAGCAGTTGTCTGTAATGTACTAATCCTATTTAAAAAATTTACGCTTATAACGACGAGTACAAGATATTGATCGCATAAATTCAATAAAATATCTAAGACGAGGACGAACGATGAGCGTTTTTCAATTTAATTATACTTCTAATAAAAATATACAATTAATTACATTAGAATAAATATAAGTTACCTTGATTTTCGTGCGTTTAGACCTTGATCACGAGATCCTTTAAAACTATAAACAATTAAGAAACAAAAACAAAACACAAAATAATAATGAAAAAACAAATTTGATATAAACAAAACAAACTTTTATCATAAAAAATAAACTATAAAAATTTAACTTAAAAGCTGCAAAACAAATCCAAACAAAAATTTAAATCAGGAAATAATATATAAAACATGCAATGCAATATATTGAATTCTATTCATGACACCACACAGAAACACAGACAATGTGAATATTTATAATTAGGATATATTTTGAAGTGTACTTAACAAAATACATCATTGGGTGGGTTCACTGAACGGGAAATTCCCGGAAATTTAATTAAAATTCTGATATTAATTGTAGTTATTCATTCACTCAAATTTGCAAATTTCGCAACGATGACGTCCCGTTCTTATTTCATATTGTTTGCGGATGAAAGCAAATATGATTCACATATTTTCTCACAAAAACATACATTTTTCAGATTTGACGCAATAAAATCAGAACTTTTCGTTCATATTATGTTTTCAATCCAATCAATGTCATAATCTCCATATTGAAATTTTTGTTGCCGGCATCGGAAGAAAAACGATTCTTTCGAGTGTGAACGCACTCAATTAAAACTAGCTGTAATTTACATGCCTAAAAATAATTATCAAACTTGGCTGATTACACTTAATGTTGAAGACAGTCTCTGCCGTTACGAGACGTTGAAATGTCACAAAATGTATCGAATCAATTAAATTTAAAATGAACGATATTGCCTTAGCTGATGCCCGCAATGCATAACATAATATGAACATATTGCGCTCCATTCAATGATGAAACATCCCACGCACAAATATTCCATTATACAGTTTAGCTAATGAATACACAGTTGTGTATAGTGTCATGAACAAAATCAATTGTCTACACGTTCACAGCTCGTTGCTCGTTGATGTTTTGATGTATTTCTATATTACACAATACTTTTATGATACTGTGTTACGATTTAATATTTTCGGTTGTTTAGCTAATTGTTACTTATCAATTTTACTTGGTTTAAACGCTCTTATTATAAACGTTTTTTTTAACCTATTCCGTCATTTAGTGCCAATTCACATGCCTTGTCGATGCTGCTTTATTTTAAAATACAACAATCTGATTGGATAGCTGTCATCACATACAGTGTATGAGAAATATATTAACAAGAACTGCGTACTTTTAAATCTAGTTGCATATTTATACCCAATTCGAAATGAAAATTGCATCAATTAGCTTGACAAGACACCTATACATATTGAGCTACAGCTAAGGCTTGACTCATAACTATTATCCGTCAAATTGAAAAAGCTACAACAATGTACAACAGCATTTACAACGCATTCGTGGATTAGCACTTAGAACCGCAAATACTCTATAGCAATAGAAATACATCAATGGCTTCAAAATATCAATGAACAACGAGTTGTGACTAAAATAAATAATTACTAAAAATAAAATAGCTGATAAAAAAAAAACAATCCAAAAATCAAACCTTTGTTTTCTACCCATTGCTCCGTAATCCGGTGAGTGTTCACGTAAATCTTGATGTGATCCTCGTCTGAACACATATATGAAACCCATTTACAATTTTAACAAATAAATATACAAATATAAAAACAAAAAGTGTACACATGCATTAAAGTGTTAAAAAATAAATATATATAAATAAAATTTGGATTTCTACTGTGTGTGTGTGTGGGTGTGTGTATGTAAAATTTCTAAATAAATATACTTTTATTTGTCTGATACAAGTGAACTACTATAAAAACACACCTAAATTCAGAAAAACTATTCTTAAACTATTTGTATTTGACAATAATGATTTTTTGAAAACATATAATAGAAGGCGAAGGATCCAAAAATTAATAGTACTATAGTTTTCGGTCTTAACTATCGTAACGATTTAATCAGAAATTACATCACCTTTTGTTTCTTGCAGATTGAGGGCAACCGCGAAAATAAACTTCATAGTTTCCTGTCTGTGTTTCACTACAGAGGCAAATGTATATTTTTGTTCACTATAGAACCATCAGAGGATATATAGACTTCTGTCAAAATTTCAGAAACATTGAGTATTTTCTTTGTTATCGTTGATTGCAGTAAACATGGTGATAATGCACCATGAAACTAACCCGTAAAATCATGGGTAATACAATTTAAAATGGATTGTACAAGTACAAAAGATGAACATCGTTTAGGAAAACCAAAAACAACCACTATTATTGAAAAAATCAAAATAAACAAATATTCAATGACGTGACAAAAGATCGTCAATCGTTGGACACAATCGTTTTTAGCGATCTATAAGCGTAATTCAAATGAATTTGTAACGTCTATTCATTACTGTATTGATAAAATATGGATCCATCATTAATCAATCAAAACAATGGACCGTGAAGCTGATGGAAGTGCATGCAAAAATTGTTACCAGGAACAATATTCATAGATTATATCTTCAAGGAAAGGAAAAACAATCAATAGTAAATATTATTGTGCACCATTGGATCGATTCAGTGATGAAGTCATGAAAAAACGACCACATTTAGCAAGAAAAAACGGTAGTTGTTCAACAAGATCACTGCAGTTTTAACTGAACCAAAATTGGAAAAATTTAAATTCATCATTAATGATATTATACACCGAAAAACTACTAAACAATGAACATTACATTACATACACTAACATTTACTAAGACAAACTAAATATATTCTTACAATAAGTTCAAATTTCGTACCAAAAATTGTGAACTTTAATGTGAAACAAATGAAATACAACAACACACACTATTTCATTTATACATGCATTAAAAATAATTATAAAAACTAAACAAATTTTACTTTTGTACAAGCACAAAAATCGCAAGCATTTCAAAATATGGTGTAACTGTGAAATTATCATTATAGTTTATCTACATTTCACTCATTTCTACATTAACTGCCGTTTTTTGTATAAATATTAACAGTATAAAAAGAAAAAAAACCAAAAGCTATTTGATGGTGAATTTGTATATAGTGTGGGTGTGTGTGTTTGTGTGTGCGTGTGAGGGTTTGTGTTTGTATAGGTGAATTCTGTGTATTCTAAAATAAAAAAAATAAATAATAATTTGTATAAAATAATAAAACACATACACAGGTGCTTTTGTTGTACGTGATGGTTTTCGTGCTTCTTTTGTACCAGCCGGTGGTTGTTTTGGTTTACATGCACGATCAACTTCTGCTTGACGACGTGCTGTATTTTCCATAAATTCTTTATGATCAATAATTAATTGTTCAACCGTTGGTATATCGTCTGGTAATTGTTCACTTTCTAAATCTATAAAGAATAAAGAAAAATTAAAATGATTAAAATTAAAATTATAATTTAATATATTATAAAGTAAAACATACTCAATAGCGTTGCTTCTAGTCCGGCTAACCATGCCAATAATTCTTCAATAGTATCATCTAAATCTTTTAATGATTGTAATTGTAATCGTAATTTACTATCACGATTCAATGCCCATTGTGATACTTCATCCCAACGTGATTGTATTATTGTTATCCAATTTTTAATAATTGGTATTGCATCGGGATGAGCTTTATCCAATATTGTTTGTGCCAATTGTAATGTTGCATTTTTATCAATTTCTTTTTCACGTAATTCACGTATAAATTTCTCATGCATATCGAGCAATTGACGTGCATGTTGTTCATCGTCTGGTATCGATGCGGCAAAACGTAATTTTTGTTCGGCTTCCGATAACCATTCCAATAACATATTAACTTGTTTATGTAACCGTTCAGCTTCACGTAGCGCATCTTGTAAACGTCGACCCCTTTTACCACTCAATTCATTAACATCAGTCCACAAACGTTGTAATTCATTTAATGATTTTGATACATCACGTGTATCTTCATTGCGTTCCAATTCTTTGCCCGTCTTTAATACACTTTGCATTTGTGGCGAACGTTTTTCCAAATCAGATTCTAAATTTCGATGACGATCAACTAATTGGGTTACAGTTTCTAGATCACCATGTACCGGACCGTCTTCCGATAGTTTTACTTTAGCTTTACGTAACCATTCTAATAGGGCTAATAATGCGTCTGAAAATTGTCCAGACAATAATAATGCTTCTTCTAATTTACGTTGACGATCAACACTCTTTGTGCACACCCGTGTCCATGTTTCTTTTAATTCGGTTAACATTTTTGTTAACACCATTTCATCGGTTTTTGGTGCACGATCAATTAAACTTTTACCATTACGCATTGTTGTATCATATTGACCTTGTTTTGACGATAAATTGCGTTGTGTTTCTTTCAATTTATCTAAATGTTTTTTAATTTTAGCCGGATCATTACTATTTGTTGCCTCTTCCGACAATTGATCTAAATTGGATTCAGTTTCATGTAACCAATTTAATAATGATTGCCATGCTTCATGGAATTCACGTGCTTCTTTGTAACCATGATCCAATGAACGGGTACGTTCGGCAGCCTTAGCCACCACACGTTCCCAACGATGTTGCACCGATACCAATAGATTTTTTATCAATATAACATCTTGTTTTTGACTAAAATATTTTAAATGTGTTCCTTTTTTGTCCAACAATAACATTGCCTCACGATGTATTGATATATCTTTTTGTAATATTTTGTGTTCTTCGATTTGCGCTTGAATTGTTTCTAAAACACGTGACACCGACGACGATGAAGCCAATTGTTTTTCGGCCGATGTTAACCATTCAACAAATGCTTGTAATGCATCATGAAATTCGGTAGCTTCTTTTAATGCAATTTCTAGTTTAATTTTTTTGTCCGATGCTCGTGACAGAACGGCGTCCCAACGTTGTTTTAATGTACGTAATATATGTTGTAAATTACTTGATGACGGCACTTTCATTTGTGTCTGTTTTTTTATATATTCTTGTCCTTGTGCTTGTAATGTTTCAACTTTTGGACGATTATCTTCTAATTCTGTATAAATTTCCATAAAACGTTCCAATTGCTCGGACGCCGTTTCGGGTAAACCACCGACCGGTTTACTAGCACCAATTATACCATCAACATCACCTAACCAACCCAATATATCTTGTACTTCGGCTATAAAACCTTGGGCATCACGTAACGCCTCCTCTAATTCATGTTGTCTATCCGATGCCTTTTGAATTAAATCTTTCCATTGATTATTTAATTTTTTTAATTTTTCTTGTGTTGTCGATGCCTCCAATGAACCCTTATCGGTTTCAATTAATTGACGACCAGCATCATTTAATGTATCCACAGAACTTTGATGAGCTTGTATATCGTTTGCCACGACCTTTAATTTTGCCAATTCAACTTCTAATAATTGTGGATCGCCGGGTATCTAATAATAAAATCAGTATAAGTATCAGAAATTTTAATAAAAATAATAATAAATTTTTATTAATTAAAAATATCT
The DNA here is from genome assembly GCA_910594885.2 of Bibio marci. NCBI lineage: Eukaryota > Metazoa > Arthropoda > Insecta > Diptera > Bibionidae > Bibio > Bibio marci. The sequence continues at coordinate 30,065,006 of OU343118.1, read as the reverse complement.
ATTACCGGTTTAAGTTGATCCAATGTATTATCAGTCTTATTAATCCAAACAAGTAATTCATTTAATGCATGTTGGAATTGTCCTAAATGTAATAATGCATTTTCTAATTGTTTTTGACGTTCAATCATACCACGTAATAAATTCTCCCAACGACGATTCACAGCATTTAATGGTTCACGTATGGCAGCCGCTTGTTCGGGCGATGTACGTTCACTTAATTCATGGGCTTGTCTATTTTATTGGGAAACAATAATTATTATAAGTATAAATATTTAATATATAAAATTTAATGTAAATATTAAAGCTTATACGTGACAGGCGAGGCGCGCTACAATAAATAATAAATAATTCATGCTGCCAATTATCAATAAATAAATAAATAAATAAAAAGAAATTACAACAAATGGATGGAAGGGCCGGGTGGTGGGGTAGGGGTGGTACTTAGGTCCTAAACAGACGATATAATCCTGTTTGAAAAATATAATAGTAAAATTTAATCATTATGTTCTGCGTCTGTTTAGGACCCCAATAAATAAATATTATATAGGCGACAACATTACAATATTTTATAAAAACATTTTCCTTTCATCATATTTTAAACGGAAAAAGCAGGCAATAACAATTAAGTAATTAACTAAATATTTGCTTGCATATTGTATATTTGTTAATGATAATAATAATAATAATAATAATAATAATAACAATTACATAATTGGAATTAACATTAACATTCATTCGGTTAGCGCAAGACGACGAATTTAATAATATTATTTTACGTTGGCGCGACGACGTTGATTAAAACTGTTAATACTACATTCTGAACATAATGCGAATTAAAGTTTAAATTTGGTTTAACCATAATAAATAGACCATAGACTCCCTCGAAGCGTCTGGTTTCAGAAATGAAAGCACAAATGTTTCTTATAAGTGACCATGTTCTCTGTGGAAGAATCCACTGTGATTTTCCAAATACCCAATGCCCGCATTTCGCATATGCCGGATATTCACATAAATAGTGTCATGCCGATTCTTCCGACAAGTCACATTTATCACAAAGAGAATTTGCACCCAAATGCATTTTATTAAGGTGTTAGTTTAGCGTGTAATGCCTCCTTAAACACTCCAACAGCAAATCCTAATTTATATCTGGACCACCCTAGTTACGCTACAGCAAATCCTCTATTGGGACCACAAGCCATATATTTGGCCTACCGACAGTGCCATACCGTCTCCATATACGACCAAATTTTAAATCTATCCGCAGTCTGTATTTTGCACAGATTTACCCAATTACGGGTAACGGGTGAAACAGATCGTGCCAGCATATCAACCTCAATGTTTCCACCTAACTGGTAATCAATATTCAGAAATTCTATCGTTCACGCCATCATCATGGGAATATTATTCCAATTCAATGGCCAAAAAAATACTCAATTTGATCATGTTGTTAGCCGAAATACTTTTATGACTGCTCAAATTCATAAACGCATCAAATTTGTTATACTTATCGTCAAAACTGAATATGCTTCTGATTTTTTATGTTTAACGTCGCAACTGGTTCAATTCATAATGTATCTTATCAAATTGACGAGTTTTTGAAATTTATACGTTGCGTTCAACATTACGTTAAATGCCAAATTAAAAGTACTGATAGACAATAAGAATATTTCTTATGAGAATGTGAGAATGTCCCCATGTTGCAAGAATTGTGAGAATCACAAATTTCTTGAGTATATACTTATATACAGCTGATTATCCGGTAGGTAGAATTATTCTCATAAGGACAAATAAAATGGTTGCATCGAAATGAGAAATCATTTTCAAGTATGTTTACACGATACGCATTTGAATAATTTGCTATTCTCATAAGAATTATTCTTATTTCGTCAATCAGCACTTTTAGGGAGCGTAAATTTACGTAAACATAAACGTAAGCTTTGACAGATACCTACGGTCCCAATACGTTGATCGTATGTTCATACCTACGGCAGTCAAGTCTAAACATTTACGTTTACTTTCATTACACGTGCAATCTCTCTAATTTCTATAACAAATAAAAAAAAATATAAAGATAAAGCGCTAGGACACATGTTTAAATAAATCATTTTAAATAAACAATTAGAACACATTCACACAGCAAATAACATATAAAATATTATATTAATTAATTTCAAATGGTTCTCAAAAAATAAACAAACAGATAAAAATTAATTATATATTTTCTCTTGCCTGTCCAATGACCTGTTTATCGTTTTTATTTTTGTATTGTATATTATTGTTAAGAACAACAATTATTTTATTTACGACAAAACACAAAAATTTTATACCGCATGAAAATATAAAATTAAAAAAAGGTTTTTTTTTCAATTAATAAATAACAATTAATCTTTATGTAACAAAAATTACCTATTTAATGCTTCTACTTCGACCATATGAGGATCAACATCGTTTTTGAAATGTTTTAATTGTTCAATTTGTTTTTTAACTGCATCAATGTCGGATCCAATGGGTCCTAAATTAGCAAAACGTTCTTCAGCTTTGGCCAAAAATGCACGTAAATTTTGTAATGTTTCATGGAATTCCATAGCTTTTTCCATTGCATCAATTAAATTCTCTTCGCGTCGTGCATACAATGCTGTAATATTGTCCCATGCATGATCTAAATCTTCGATGTGTTTTTTAACTTCTGGTTTATCGGGTTCACCGCATAATTGCATTAAATTGGTACCGGTACGACGGACTTCTTCAACTTCTGGTTTAGTTTGATCGATTTCTTGACGTATCTCTTGTAATGCAACTTGTTGTTTTTTAATTTCTTGGGGTTGTGCAGCCGGTGGTTCTTGTGACGATAGCGCTTCTTCTAATTCCTTTAATGTTTCCATTACCTCTTGTAATTGACGCCAGAATTTTTCAGCTGCTTTTAATGTATTTTCCAATGCATTACCACGTTTTGATGTTGCTTTTTGTACATCGTCCCATAAACTATTTAATTTTTCCAATTTCTTTTTAATATCACGAACAGCCGGATCAGATTTATTACCGGCTTTAGCAATTACATCATTTGCAGCACGTTGTACAGCAGTAAATGCATCCGAACGTTTTTTCAAATCATCAATAATACCAGAATTATCTTCAATTTGTTCACGTATCTTCGGCGGATGAGCCGACACTGGATCAGCTGAATTTACCTGATCGGCTGTGTTGGCTAATGCACGTAACATACCCTCAAGTTTATCGGAAAATTGACTTGATTCTTGTAATGCATCTTCTAGTGCCTGTTGACGTTCCCGTAATTCAGCACGTAATGCACTGTAACGTGCATTATCATTATCAAGAATTTCACCAATTTTAGCTGAATCATCGTCAGCAACTAAACTCATTAGAGCCTCACCAGTTTTATTCAATTTATCTAACAATGGTTTATGTTCACCAATCGATTGGACTAAACGTTCATTTTTATCTTGTTGTATGGCTATTTGATCGGGACGTAATGCTGGCATACTTAATATTGATATTTGATGTTCCATATCGTCTAACCAGGCTGCAATTGCATTATGGGAGTCAGCAAAATGTTCGGATAACGGTAATGCTTGTTCTAATATTGATAACCGTTCGGCACACAATTGCGCCACTGTGTCAACAACTTCTTTCAAGTCTTCTAATTTTTCACGTAACGCAACAGTATTATCATTTGATTGAGATTCACGTAATACTTTTTTAGCTGCTGCTGTAACATCACGTACACGACCTTTTTGACTTGAAATATCATCGTTTATTGAACGATGTTCTTGTAATTGAGCACGTACCAATTTTGGTTCCATAGCCGGTGGATCAGCATCACGTAAACTAGCATCCATATCTCTAAACCATTCCAATAGTTCATCTAAATCACCAGTAACTTCTTTTGAACGTTGTTTACTTAAATGTAAACGTTCAGCTTTACGTTGTATTTGTTCAACAATGGCATCAAATCGACGGTTGTCACGTGTCACAAGACTTTCAATTGTTGCCGCACCTTCACCCGGTGACAATTGACATAGCTGTGGTCCAACGGAATTTATTAATTCTAATACTGGACGCATTTCTGATAATTCACTTTCTAAACGTAAAATATCTGTTTCTCTTGGTTCACCAGAAGCTAATGCACCTTCAGCATCTTGCATCCAATCAACCAAACGATTGTGTGCATCATGGAATTTCTTAACAATTGGTAATGCATCTTGTGTTGTTTTCAATAAATCACCACCTTTTGTTGCCAATTCACCATAACGTCGTTGTATTGAATCTAATTTATCTTTTAATTGAATAGCCTCATCGGCTGTTATGTGTTTCATTAATTCAGAACCACTTTCAACAGTTGATTCAATATTTGGTGCACGACTAGCAATATCTTCATTCAATTCAATTAAAACATTCATTTGTTCTAATAGTTTATCGGTGTGAACGGGTACAACACGATAACGTGATAGTTTTTGTTCCATATTTTCCATCCAACCAACTAATTCTTGATAGGTTAATACTAAGTGCCGTAAACCTTGACGTGATTCGGCCAACAATTGACCAACATTATCGCTAGCATCAACCAATGTTGTGTAACGATCAGTAATACCACTTACTTTTTCACTTAAACCAACCGCTTCCTCTTCACCAACTAAACCCATTAGTTGACCAGCGATATCAGTTAATTCTGAAAAATCTGGTTGTTTACCTAAAATTTCATCATGTAATGCATCATGTTCACGTATACGTTGTTGAATTTTTTCCTCATCGGTTGGCACTAGTTCCATATTTTTAATTGAACGTTCGGCGCCATCCAACCAATGCGTTAACGGCACTAATTTATCTTGGAATTGTTTGGCAACATGCATTGCTTGTTCCAAATCTAATGTACGATTTTGTGCGGCATCGGTTAATGCATCAAAGCGTCCCATTAATTCTTTCAATTGTTTTTCAATTGCTTTTTTATCGGCTGGCTCACAATTTGCGGCTACTTCTTGACCCAATGCAAATAGTGATGACATTGAATTTTGTCGATCTAATAATAATTTCTTTAAGAATTTTTGTTCTTGTAATTGTGCTTTAACAACTTTATAATCAGCACTTGGTGGTTTCTGGTTGGCTACCATTTCTTCTGTGTCACTTAACCATTTCGAAAGACCATCGAGTGCTTCTTGGAATTTTCCAGATTGTAAAAGAGCAACATCTAATTTACGTTCACGTTCATTTATACGATCTTTTAAATCATTCCATTTATCATTCATTTTTTCCAAATCTTTTTCTAATACAGCCGTTGATACACCGCCTTGTGCGGAACGTACTAGATCTTGACCAATACGATTTACTTCAGCAATTTTCTGTGCCAATGGTTCAACTGTACGATCACGGAATTTTCTTAATGCATCTTGTTGATTACGTATTTGCTCCAATTCCGAACTAACCGGTTTCATTTTCCGTAATTCATCGTTGACATCTTGTAAATCATCAACAATACCGGTATGTTTATCATAAAATTGTTCCAATGATTTTAATGTGCGTTGTAATGAATCGTCATGATCTTTAACACGATTTTCAAGACGACCAAGTGTTTTACGTAGTTGTTCCATTTGTTCACGTGTTTGTAAAATATCGGGTGAAAATCCAGAATCAACTAATTGTTCGCCGGCACGTTCAACACCAATTAAACGATCAGCTGTTTTATCGATACGATCTAAAATTGATGCATCTGTTTGAATTTGTGTTAAAACTATACGTATTTCACGTGCTGGCGGTGACAATGAATCTACTAAATGTTCAATATCCTGTAAATCAATACCAAGATTTTTAACTTGTTCATTGAATTGCGTAACAGCCGTAGCGGCCGATTGTAATTCACCACAACGATCATCTAAACGTGCATGTAAGTCACCAATACGATCGGCAATACCCTCAACTTCACCTTGAAGATGTTCAGCATCACCGCCGGCAGCTCGTGTTTCAGAACTAATGTCACCGGCCAATTTACGTAAACTTTGTAATGGTTTCTTTAATGCAATGGCATCTTCACGTATCGTTTTGACACGTTCCAATAGTTTTGGATCTTTGGCCGCACCACCTAATGCATCATGTGCACCTAAACGATCTTCACAACGACCAACAGCATGATCTAAATCACGTAATTCTTCATTAAAATCACCCAAACGTCTTGAACATGTTTCCAGTGTTTGAGCCCGTGACAATAGATCATTATTTAATTTTTCCCAACGTTCTTTCATATCTTGAAGTTCGGCCTTAATTGGTTCTTTATCAACATCAACAGCGCCCAGGAAACTATCACCCAAACCTTTGGTACTATCATATTCACCGGAACGTTTCCATACTTCACTGCGGAATGATTGTAATTCTTTTAGTTGTTGATCTAATTGTGATTTTTTCAGAACACCGGGACGCAATGAGGTCAATTTATCTTCTGCTGAGCGTAACCATGAGAAAAATGTTTCGGATGCGGCAGCATATTTTTTACAATGTTCCATACATGTTTGTAAACGTGAATGACGTTCAACGGCTGATCGGCGTAAACGTTCCCATTGTTGTGATATTTTTTCTAAATCACGTTGTACAGTACGATCACCCGTTTGAGCACCTGGTTTATCTTGCATTTCTTTACCTTTATTTAACAACATAATAATTTCATGTTCACGTGCCATTACTTCACGATAAATTGGTTCATGTGTATCGATTTGATGTTGTAACGTTGGCTTATGGGCTGATATTAATAAACGATCACTTAAATTACCCAATTCACCGGATAGCCAACCTAATGTGCGTGCACAACTTTCACCAAATTGACGTCCATCACGTAATGCAGCTTCCATTTCGGCTTTTCGATTATCCAATTTCTTTTGTAGCGCTTGGTATTGTTTGCCCAATGCATTAACACGTGCATTTACATCAGCGCGTGAAGCTGGATCACCTAAGACATTGCATAAGGCTGCCGCAGCTGATTCGGCGTCAGCCAATAATGGTCGTTGTCCATCTAATTGACGATCTAAATTTTCAATTTTACGTAATGTTTCTTGATGATCTCGATCGGTTGGTAAAGCATCCAAATTATCACTAATCGTTTGTAATGCTTCACGTAAACGACTTAAACCGGCATCAAATTCTTTACTTGTATCAGCTGCTGCACCTAAACTAGCGGCACGCTCATCTAATCGACCGACAAGTTCATCCCATTTCGTTTGGACATTATGCAGTTTCTTTGAAATTGCTTTACCTTCTGGTGTCGATTCACGTAAATGTTCTAAAACGGATTGACCAACATCTTGTAAATGATTTAATTGTGGTTGTTGACCACGGAATTCTTCACGTAACACCTGTACTTGTTGCACTTGACTTTGTACCATTCGTGGATCCGATGAAATCGGTCCCAACACAGTTAACATCCGTTCTTTAGCACCCAACCAAGTATTTAAATTATCATGTGTATCCAAGAAATCACGTAATTGTTCAGAGAAATTAATTGTATCTTTACATAAATCATTTAATGATTTCCAACGATCGGCCACTTCATCTAATTCTGTTTTTAAATTATCGGCACCTAATACATCAGCCTTACGACGTAACAAATCTTTAATTTGAGCTTTTGTTGAATCTAAAAGACTTTGACGTTCATACATATCTTCTAACACTTTACGTGCTTGTTTCGTACAACGTTCGGCATCTTCTTTTGTACCACAAGATTCGTTTGGTACTTGACGTTGAATTTTATCCAAAAATGCTGATAATGTTTTAAGACTTTCTTGATGTTTTTTAACTTCGTCACGTAAACTATCTAATTCCGATTGACGATCATTTAGGCGGACACCAACCAAACTGTAACGATTGGTAATTTCGGTAAGTTGTTGTTGAATCGGTGATAAATCGGTTAATTGAAAACCGTCTTGTGATGAACGACGACTACCAAAACCACTTGAACCACTTGGCGATAATGGTGATACAGATGGTGATAAACCAGTACCTTTTGTTGGACTCGATGCATCACCAGACATACGTCTTAATGAAGTCGATTGAGTTGTTGTACGTTTCACGGGACTATATGTTGAACGTTTACGTACAGGACTATCTGGACGTATTAATGCATCATATTGAGCACCTAAATCATTAACTTTATCAATGGTTGGTCCATAATCACGATGTTCTTTAACCAATGGTTTTAACTCTTCAATTTGACGTTTAATAATTTCTATGTCAACAGCAACTGGACTCAATGCATTCGTACGTGTTTCAATGCTGGTTAACCATGCTAAAATTTGATCTTTTAATTTTTCATATGCATTATAATATTCTAATTTTTGTTTGGATAATTTTGCTTTTTCTTCTAATGATGTATCCAATTCACGCCATTGATTTTCTAATGCTTTAACACGATCACGTACGGGTCCCGTATCGGTAACATCACGTTTGCCCAATAAAGTTTTACCCAATTGTACACAACTTTCATACAACGGACGTAATTGATTTTTAACACGATTTATTTCATTCATACGATTTGATACATCTTCAATTGCCATTGTTTGTGTAAATTCACGACCCTCGACGGTATCCTGTAAATTAGACAGTTCTGTTTCTAAACTAGAACTTTCATCATGGAATTTATTTAATTGGGCTAATGTTTCATCAAGGAATTCACCACGTTTATTGGCTTTATCAAATAATTTCTCGTAACGTCCAACAACATCTTGTAATTTTATTTCAATTTTTTTCGCAATACGTGCATTCGAAGCGGTTGCCATTAAATCATTTGCCGACGATGTAACACTTTCCATACTAGCATGATGTGTTTCTAAATCGGCCATTAGCTGACGATGTTCACGTACTTGTTCTTGTAACCGTTCTTTTATCAACGAAGCCGGACGAAATTGTAATTTATATTTATCTTCAGCTTGATTTACCCAATTTACTAAACCATCTAATGCATCCTGAACACCTTGCGATTGTACTAATGTTGTGTCTAATAATTTACAACGATCACCGAGTGAACTGAGTAATTGTTTATAACGATCTTTTAATTGTTCAACGGGCACTTCGAGTGCGGTTACTTCAGACGGGCTTAATTGTCCGCTTAATGATTTTAATAATGCATCTAATGCTTGCTGGGCATTATCAATGAGACGTCCTTGTGACAAAATTTCATTATGTAATGTTTTCGTTTGATTTAATTGTTCTTGTACTGCATGCGGATCGGCTGCTATTGGATCCGATAATATAGCCGATGCACGTGGTTGTACTTCACGTAACCAATTTTGTGCTTTTTCTAACGCATCTTTGTATTCACGTTGGCGGCCACCAACACCCAATACACGATCCGATAAAGCATTTGCACGATTCAATAAATCTTTATATTGACCTGTTACAAGTTGTACTTCTGTTCGTATTTGACTTTCAGAACTGGACAACGGTTCAATGTGATTGAAACGTTCGGGTAATGATGTACGGAATTCATTCAATACAGTTAAATAATCTTTACTTTCATCAACAAATTTTTGGGCTGCCATCGATATAAAACGTAAATCAGCTTGATGTGCAATAACATCACTTACAAATTCACGTATCGATTCACCTTGACTTGTCAAACGATTTAGATCCGATAATGCACGTTCTTTATCTTCTAATGTACGACGTGCTGTTTGTAACCACGATGAAAATATATCCAATTCAGATCTGTATGTTAAATGAATAATTTTTATTGTAAATTAAGTACAAAATCATCAATATCAAAGTTTACCTTAATTTTCCAAGTTCATCACGTGCCGATTCTAATTTCTTTAATAATTTTGATGTACGTTCCTGAGCGCGATCCACACGTGAACGCAATTCACGTCCTGAATTTTCTAATCCACTTACTTCTGGTGCACTTAGTACATCGCCGCCGGTTAACACAAGTTGGCGTACTTGTTCCAAACAGGATGCAACCGGACGTGATTGACCATCAATTTCATCTTTAATTTGCTGTAAAATAAAATATAATTATAAAAATAATTAATGTCAATTATTAAAGAAAAAAAAATGATATTACTTTCAAATGATTAATTTGATTTCTTAATTCATCGATACGTTCTTTGGGTCCACCAACTGAAGCAATATTATGTTCAACTTGACTAATCCATTTGAGGAGTCCAGAGAGATTATCTTCACATAAATTGAATTTTTCGATAACCGCTTGCTATTTTTTTGAATATTTAGAGAAAACAAAAAATAAATAAATTTTTTATATCTTAATTTTATTGGATACAGCTAAAAAAAACAGAGCAAATTGTACAAACTAATTTGGAGAAACAACAATAAATATATGATGAGTTATGATGTGAACAAGTAAATGAATAATAAAATAAATAAAATAAATAAATAATACCTTATTGTCTAAAAACAAACACATTTTGCCATGAAAATAAGCGTAAATATTGAACACACCACATAATAGCTATAGTAAAATTTGCTTTATTTACCAACATAGCGTGGGCGAGCACAGAGCACAAAATATATATATAAAAATAAATAATCAACAAAACCATGAAGTATTTACACACACCAAAGATTACCATTCTTTATTCGTGCGTAAAATAACAAACATTTTGTATTTCCTCCATGAAATTGTTTTGAATAAATTATACGACACAGCCAGAGACAGCCATAATATGCACACACACACACACACATACACGTAAACATAAGGACACAAAACATAAATGCAACATTAAAACAAACATACGCATGCTTAAAATCAATACAATATAAAAAGCATACGCGCGCAGCACAACGCGCAGCACAAAAACAAAACACCACACACACACACACACACACACACACACACACACACACACACACACACACACCATGCGCAATATACTAATATTTAATTCATTTATAATTTTTTAATTTTTTTGGAATTGTAATTAATAATTTAAGTTAATAAAAAAAAAATTGTTTGCATGCATTTTGTTACAAAAAAAAAAAAAAAAAAAAATTAAATAAATTAATTAATTAAAATAATTTAAAAAAATAAAATATAAATATAAAAAAAACCTGAAAAAATATAAAAGGAAATTATTTAAATGATTAATTAAAACAATTAACGAATAAAATAAATATTTTGCAAAAACAATAAAATAATAAAAAATAATAAATAAATTAAAAAACAATCTTATAAAATCTAAATTATCTGGAATTAATTTCCAGTTTTTTTTCTAAATATTTTGAATTTTTGAAATTTTATCTATAGAAAAATTAAAAAAAAATTTCCAAAATTTCCATAATATTTCTTTTCCAAAAAAATTTAAACAATTAAAATAAAATGCAAACATTACAACAACATGCATTTTTTGCGTGTCTTTAACTATAGATAAACTAAAGCGAGAGATCCATTGGCAGTTTCGACAGAACTTCAAAAAAAAGGGATAATTTAAGCGTACCCGATACTTCACGTGAATGAGAGATTAAACATATTAAATTAATGTTTTAAGAATCAAGGTCCTTTTGAAAAGGGCTTTACATTTTTTACAATTTAGTTAAGTGACACGAAACTCATGTGAAACTAATTAAACAAATAGGAAATTGCAGTTAAACATAATTATTTGATTATTAAAAATATCCTCATAAAGTCCTTGGCATTTCCTACATCCGAGAAAGTTTCAGTTCTACTAAAATTATTGTTTAATTTTGTAGTATCTAAGGTACCGCAAAATTTATAATTATTCTTAATCTTTAAAACGTCAGTTTTCCTTAATTCCTTGTTTGAAGGATCTAATTCGAGAAAAAAAAAATGACAATCCTCACCACGTACGTATTTTCATTTTAACACATAAAATGTGATATTTTCATATTTTTGCCATATGTTTTTTGTGAGGAAAGCAATTTGAAAGTTATTGCAATAAGTTAAAGAAGCAATTAAATTATAAAATATAAATCATAAGGTGGAGTCGCGAAATATACGCTTTTGCAAGTTCTTGCAGAAAGCATTCCTAAAAAAGTTACTGTGACACCTAAGTATTTATCAAATGAGACTGTAATTTTAGAAATTGAAATACGTTACACTGGAAATTATAGTGTAATTCTGTATTAATTAAAGAAAGAAATGGTAATAGTGACACTACTGAATGATACTAAATATATTTACCCAAGACATTGAAAACTTGGTTTGAAATTATTAAAACAACAGTCCCGAATAAGGGGCGATAAACTTGTTTTAAACTGCGTTATTTCCATCAAACTATTTCCGTCCATTTTAGAATTAAATTTAATTACATTTTCCTACCGTGGAATGCTCCGCATAATTCAAGTAAATTTTTAACAGTAATAAAAAAACGGAGACAGAGAGACACAATAATTAAACATAAATAAAATAAATATTATAATAACATAAAATCAAAATAAGAATAATACCAATGAAATTCCAAATAGAAATCCAAATTTCCAACATACACAAAAACAATATAATACAATTCCAAAACACATAATTTTAATTACAGAAAAAAAAAACCGGAATTAATTTTTATAAATTAATTAAAATTTCGTCCTAATAAGTCAAAAAATAAAACAAAAATGCTGGGCATCCCATTTTTTTTTTTTTTTTTTTTTTTTAGTAATTAAAATTATGTGCGTGTGAAGGAAAAAAAATTAAATAAAATTTGTTTTATCTACAAATAAAGAAAAAATTACTGTAAATTAAAAAAATCAATTAATTAAAAACATGCACTGCGCACATAAAAAATATACAATTATTGTTTTTCTTGTTTTGTGTTTTTTGGTAGTTGTTGTTGTAGTTGTAATTGTTGTTTTAGTTGTTGTTGTTGTTGTTGTTGTTGTTGTGGTTGTTATTATTATTTTGTTTGTGTTTTAGATAATAATTATTTATTAAAAATTTATGTTAACACATTCGGGATATGAAAGTATTCCTCCACCAACAGTTTTTCATGAAAGCATTTCAAAATAGAATTGAAATACTTTGATGCTTTCTTTTTGTAATAAAATTCTAACTATTTCATATGAATTTCGGCAAGAAAAGAATAACTGTTAAATATTCGCCATAACGAAATGTCATTATGACGGGCGTTAATATACACGAACGATGACGATATAAAATAATGTAACAAATACGAACGTATCCCGAACATATTAACACATAACACAAAAATTTTACTGAAGCCATTCTCATTATTAGTTTGTTTTTTATTTTTATATCATAACCAAAAATAAGATTATTAATTTTAATATGATTTTTTGGGTTATTTAATATGTATTTTTTCGATTTAATTTAATGAATATATGTGTGAATACTCTCTAAATACAATCAATCAACTATAAAATTTCGTTCAATATTTTATCCTTTTATTTTGTATTGCATTTATATTAGTTCAAAATTAAAACAATATATTTGTGTTTATTTTTTTAACCATTCAACCCCATACCTTTAAAAAGGAAGTATAAAGTAAAATTTTTTTAAGAAACAAACCGATATTCTAATGATAAACTAATAAAATATGTCTGAAGTAATTCATAGCTAATCAGAGTCATTTAAAAACACACGTGTAAAATTCTAAATTTCAAGATTCTGCAGTCAAATTAATTCTTCATTTTCTTGTTCTGTTTTGAAGTTCGAAGATGATGAATTGCAAGCAATATCGAATAAAAATTCCGTTGCAGATGCATTAAACGCCATTGTCAAGCAATTGTAAGCGAACGTTTAGATGTCATATGGGAGAGATTCAAAAAGAAGTAAAATGGGTGCCTCACATGAACTAACTGAAATCAACATTGAAAATTGTTAAATGGTATGCAATTTGCATTGCTTCTGGGCACCGAAAATGGCATTTTTTTGCATTAAATAGTAACTACGATAACCCAAAAACATCAGAAAGGAGTGGTGTGTATACTATGAGCTGCCAAAACCAAAAAAAAAAAAAACTATTACTGTGCGCTGTACGTTTCCAACAGCAATCGATCGATTTAAGAATCGTTCAGCAGTTAACAAACAACGTATAGTGTGAATTTGCTGCACGATAACACTCGATCACATGTTAAAAAATCAGTAAAAATACGTTGAAAAAACTTAATTAGATAATTTTACAGCATTCTCGTTATCCACTAAATTGTACACCATCAGATTACCATTTCTACCGATCAATTCAAAGCGCTCTTCAAGAGACCAGCACAACATTTGATGAAATCAAAAAATGGCTTGATAAATGGATATATTTCTTTGAAATCAAAAACCTTATGTGTACCACAAAATTTCCAAAGGAAAGATGGTCAAAAGTAGAATTGATTGAAACAAAATTTCCCATTTTCCAGAAATAAAGATGTTTTTTGAAAAATTTCAATACAAAATTAATTTCTTAAAATTAAAAATATCCTGGAATTTAGATTTTTACACGCGTGTGTTGTTAAATACCTGTGAATGGCTGAGATGGTTAACATTTTATAGTTAACAATAACTTATTTTATTGAAAAACGAATGAAATAAACTTAATAAATTCGTTCTAATATTTTCAAAATACTAATTATAATTTGTATAGTTTTTGTTTTGAAAAATAAAAATAAACACACAAATATAAATTATCCTTCTAACGATTTTCTATCAAAATGGACGAAATACGAATAAATAAAAAATTCATTTATAAAGAAAATCATCAGATAATAACACCGTTATAAAATTGAATAAATAAATACAATAAAAAATATGTTGTTAAAATAAATTGCGTTGTGTTTTATATGTGTTTGTGGTTGTGGTTGTGGTGGTGGTGGTGGTGAATTTTAAATGGTTGATGATTTTTAAATATATTTATTTGTCCTTTTCTTAGATGCGCGAGTACTATTTACGACGGTTTTTTTTCTTTTCCATCATATTTTATTTCTTATATTTTTATCGGTTTCGTATCAACAAATTGCTTTTTCTCTATAATTTCTCTTAATCATTGTTGTTCTGTGCGGCGGCTGCGTATGATATATTTATTTATAATTATAACAATTGTTGTTGTTGTTGTTGTTGTTGTTGTTGCTATTTTTAATTTTGTTTTTTGATGACGATGATGATATATAAATTTGTAATAATGATGATGCGATGAAATAGTATGCGATGATTAAATTATGATGCGATATAACAATAATATTGTTTTCAAATTTGGCCACAAAGTGTACATTGTTTTGGTATTTAATTTCTTTTTTCTTTAAATATAAGCGCACTTTAATTAATATTTGAATTGTTTATAAAATTTTTTGTTTTTTTTTTTTTTTTTTTAGTGTTAATTTGGAATTCAAAAATTTAGAATTTAAATATATGAAACGGTATTTTTAAATTTATATGAAACTAGTGTGACAATTAAAAATCAAAAAAAATTTCCAATAAATAATGGTCAAAACAAAAAAGAATAAGATAAATTTAAACGTACATATCTAGAATAATTTCATCCTGACTCCGTCCGTATCGAAATGATTGCTCCATTTGAAAATTCAAGTTAGATTATTGAAACAATGGGCAAAACTCGTAATTTGAAGTGATTTGATCATGGATTTTGCAAGACATTTTGATAATAATAAAATAAGGTAAAATGCTAATGCGGGGAAAAGTATAAAGTGTGTCAGAAAACTGTTTCAACGAGTAAAACAATGTTTAGATAAAGGAGAACCGGCAAACATCGACTCAAGAATGAAATAAAGTAGTGGCCAAAAACGGAAATATAGCGGTCTGATATTGAAAAAAAATCAATAATGTTCCCATTCGTCAACGTAGTACTATTTTAAGGGCCTAGCTGCAGCAGTCAAGAAACCACCGGCTTACATACAAAGAATGAAAAATAGGGCGACTTATTAAACATATCAAGTACTGTAAGACCAACCAATTACAAGACGATAACAAAATTGAAAGAATTAGTCAATTTCAATCAATGGAAAACATTCCCCTCACATTGACGAAAAATACGGATCTACTTAACTAAAGTTAAAATCAATCTTTACGTTTTGCCACATGAAGAAACTCACTGCATCGAACTTGTAAGAGCCAAAAATTTATAAGTCATATGTTCCTCGCAACCGTTGCACGCCCCTCGGTTGAATTCGCATACAAACACTCAGTTTGATGGTAAAATTGGGATTTGACCTTTCGTCTGTACTACAGCAGCACAAAGAAACTCAAAAAACCGTGCTAAAGGAATCCGCCTGTTACCAAACCAATTGAATTTACCAAGAAAGTATTGGTTGGAAAAGTAATCCCGTCTATTAAAAGGTTATGGGCCAGCTGGTAATAAAAATATGAAAATCAAAATTCAAGACAAGACAATGCAAAACCACCACATTGTACGATAAATGAGCCAAAAATTTTGAAGGACGGATGCAAGGAAGAATGGCACATTGAATTAATGTATATACCAACCTCCTAATAGTCCGGATTTTAACGTTCTATATTTGAGATTTTTCAATTCCATCAGCGCGGCATTATTTAAAAATACGGTATGCGGCGGATAAACTTGTCAGAAATTTAGTACTGTAGGAATTACGAAAGGGTTATCGTTTTAATTTATTATATTTATTTAAATTAAAAAATTTAGCAATGTTATGGTGATTTCGATGTGAAAGACAAAGAACGCGTGCTGGTAGAGGAATTGAAAAATTGAATATGCGGAACTGCAGGATTTATTGAACAAAGTTCCAACTTAATTGCAACAACAAAAAAAAAATGGCAGAAGTGTTAAATGTGAGTCGAAAATGTATTAGCATTTCGTTTAAAAGCAATGGAAAAGATCCAGACGATAGAGAAAATTGGGAACCACATCAATTGATGAACGACTGACAAACCGAAAATCGTAAAGTCACTAATGAAATGCTGTTTCACTGGTACAAAAGAAAATCATTTCTGCATCTAATCGAAAACAGGAGATGGAAAAGTGGATATATTTCGCTAAACGTACAAAAAAGCAAGGTTATCACCTGGCTACGCTGACCTCCCATCGACCGAAAAGTCAAACCGCTTTGGTCGCAAGGCAATGCATTGTGTTTAGTGTGACCAGAATGGCGTCTTATATATTATGAACTGTTAAAACCTGGTGAAACGACGATTAATAGTGAACGCTACACGGACAACAAATATAATATTTGAACCATGCATTGATCGATACACGTGATTTTGAAACACGTCTCATATATTAAAATCGGTAAAATATACATTAAAATCACTTGGATTAAATGTATTATTGCACCGGTCGTATTCTCTGGACCCGCGGCCCCCCTTCAGACCACATATTTTTCTAAATTATCTTATCTTTTTTCAAGTCACATATAAATATTGAAAATTTTTCTCACAAAAATCGACGACACTAATATTTTTTGCTGTTTTTTCATTGTTTCTAAATTTTGAATGTGTTTTAAAAAAAAAAAAAACTGTTTATTTCACAAAATCAAAAAAAAAAAAAAATGGTATTAAACTAAAAACACACAAATTATTATTTTGGTTTTTTCATTTTGTAATTATTAAAAAAAAAAAAAAAAAAAAAAAAAAAAAATGCCAATTGTATTCCAAAAAAAAAATCATGGCTCATGCAATAGATGATAATTTTTTCAATAATATAAAAAAAGCACAATCTGCCAAAATTCTAATCGTAGAAATGTATAAAAAAAAAATATGCCGCACGAATTTTGTTTATAAAAAAAAAAATAAAAAAAAGGCCAATAATAAAAATTCAAAAAAAAAAAAATAAAAGCTGTTTTTTGTTTTTGTTGTAACGAACATTTGAAATTTATAAATATAAAAAAAAAAAAAATATATAACTTTTTTTATGCCATTCTCAAAGCGTTAAAGTTTTTTTTCTTCTCATTTCCTCTTTCAATTGTTTTATTTTAATTGTCATTTAAATAATAAAATAGAAAAATATTGTTTTAATAATTTCTCATTAATTTAACATAACCTTAAAATTCAATTTCAATGCGAAATATCGAAAAAAAAAAACAAAAAGTAAAACAATTTTTCTATTTTTGTTTTTTTTTTCCTTTTAAATTGACAATTAAAAATTACAATAAAAAAAAATTAAAGAAAAAATTGTGATAACAAGAAAAAAAAATATAGTAATTAATTACGATTATTATTTTTGTTTTGTTTTGATACTGTATTAAAAACACAATAAAATGTTTTAAATAATAAAATAAACGATTACTAATTAATTACTAATGAAAACTATAAATTAAAGAAAGGATTTCACACACAGAGAAAATTAATATACCACAAAATTTTTAAGTCGAAAAAAATGTCAAAATTTAATTTTCATATGGAAATATATTTGGGAATAGTAGAGAGAGAGAGAGAGAGAGAGATGGATAAAATTGATAAGTTATAAGTGATTTAAGAATAATATTTGAATTGTTATTGTGCAAGAATGGAACAACAGATTTAGAGGATTACAATGGCAGGCTAATAAAAATAATATGTGGGACACATTAAAAACATGCCGAAACAAAAGTTATTGGAAGGCGGTTGATAGTTAGAAATGAGTGGTTTTGATGGATGTGGAAATGCTCGGGAATTTCCGGTGTAAATTGATTCGCAGAAAAGATAACTGGGACGAAGGTTTTACGCCGAAATGGTAGAACAAAAACAATGATAATATAACAGGTTGTACCGCGGTGTCAATCGTATCCGCAACTTTTGTGTATAAAAATATAGATGGACAGAGGGAAAGTGCAGTTCAGAAGAAGGGCGTAGTAGTTTAAAAATCTATTAAACGTCAGTAAATACTGTGGACGATGTGCAATTTCAAACTGCTAAGCCCACCTATATATAGCTGAACCATCAATACACGAAGTAAGAATGTTATTGTAAAGCTCAAAAAAATAAATCACCTGGATCAGATAACTTATGAGGTAAAATCTTCAGAAATGTTGGTAAAATGCATTATGAAATCAACTGCATGAGGTAATTGTAAAGATTCATGGATTGTAACCGAACCTATAGCGAGGAATAACTTTGAAGAATTTAGTATTCCAAAAAAAAAAAAAAAAAACTGATGGATTTGGTGGCTATGACGCTGGATAATGCTAAGTAACTTGTGCGAACCCGAAATCATTTTGCCACGGTAGATGGAGTACGACAGGACAACCTATTATCAACACTACTATTTAATATTACGCTGGTGAAGCTAGCAACGACAAAATCGGGTCAACTATTAGCACGTATGCTGATGATATAAATCCAATGGATTGAAATCTCGTTTATTATCAACGATGCATTCGAATCATCGGTTCTCCAAGTCTCCAAGTGAATGCAGACAAAACAAAATTTATGGTAGCAAAGAATGCATCAGGAATTCAAAGTCAAATATATTGTTAATATTGGACAAAAAATAATTTTGAAATTGTAAATAGTTTCGTATGCGCTTAGAAAATCGATGATAAATGCTTGGAAAATGATAGTGAAGAGGAAATTGGCTCTGCAGAGTAGCAATTGCAAACAGATGTTACTATGTCCTAAAAAAAAACAATTCCAATCAACATTACAACGAGATCTAAAGTACAAGTTGTTATATAAAAAAATTCGGATTGGCATATTTGGTTCCGTCAAGACACATATAATGTTTGGTGACGAATATACAATTTCGAAATAGACAACTTGTATGCCGAACCAAATATTGTCAAAACATTCAAAATCATTGGATAATGATAGAGTTTGGTCATGTGTGCCAAAAAAAAAAAACTGTGGAATGGTAATGCAGAAGGAAGAAAAAGAATCGGAAGACCTATATTTGATTGATACTATACGGAAAAGAAATTTATGGTTGATTTGATGCGATTGCTTTTAAAAAAATGTTCATGGCATATTTGCATTTATCTATAGCAAGTAATTGTTCGATAGATAGATGGTAACAGATACTAATTTGATGGCACAACATTTGGTTGAGTATATAGTGGGTGAAAAAGGTGCAAAGGTGGGGCGGCATTACATCCCACACAACTAAATGCTTCTCTTTATCAAACATATTCTGATCGTTTTATACCTCTTGATCGTTATAAATTGATTTAGTTGTTCACGTTACAAGGTTCGATTTCAACAGATTTTTCCGATCACGCACCAATTACTAAAATATTCATTTTTAAAATGTTGAAACCATATAATTTACATCAATTTTTTTAGCTCCTACAATTTAGCAATTCACAAAACCCATATGTAACACATACCCGGAGGGATTTGAGCAAGCACAATTTGGGAAATGGTATGTGAAGGATAGTTATTTTTTCTTTCTTTTCAATACACATTGTTGTACAATTAAAGGATAAATTTTGTATAATTTTTATGTAGCAAATATTTTTCTCTGTGATAAAATAATAAAATAGCATAGAATTTTGATTTTTGGATTTTTTGTATCGAACCATTAATAAATTAGAGAGTAAAAAAAAAAATAATATAAATTAAAAATGAAATCATTTATAAAATAAACAAAAAAAAACTATAACAATAAAATAATTGAAATGGATTAGAAAACAATTAGAGGAGTAGTAAAAAATATATACGTTTTTTTTTTCTTTTATTTATTTTTGTTTTAATAAAAAAACTCACCCTCTGTTCAGCTGGTAATAATAATCCTTTTTCGTAGGCTTTTACAAAGTCAATATCACTTTTAATATTAGTAGCCGTTACCGGCTGCGTCGCCGACGACAACGACGACGACGATATTGCCGACGCCGACGGTTCAATTAAATTCATACGACCGTTTAATGGATCAATTAAACCAATACCGATAGCCGTTTGTAATGGTATAATTTTTTGATTTTCTAAATCCCGTACCATTGTTGTTGTTGGATCAATAAAACCCGTTTGTATTGATTCATTTAAGGTGATACGACGTTTATCGCGTACATTTGCAATTATAAATGGATCCGAAAATTGTCCATTCACTGGATTATATAAATTTAACTCAATGGCATCTAATAAATTAAATGCACGTTTTGGTGTTATCAATAGACGTATATCATTATTATCATCATTATATGATTGCTCTAATGTATACAATTTTGATGTTAATGTATTTAAACAATTTGTTGTTTTATCACCGTCTGATATTAAACCTTTACGATATGCATCCGTTAATCGTAATAGTTTTTTTTTTAATGTATCCTTTATCAGTACAGAATCTGGATCAATTAATCCTAATCCGAGTGCATCTTTTAATGGATATATTTGTGGAGATGATAATTGTTGTTCATCATCAATTCTATTTTGTGATCCTTGTTCCACATTTGAATTTTCATTATTAGCAACAGTAGCAGCAGCAGCAGCAGCAGCAGCAGCATCAGTAACAACAACGTTATCCGTAAATTTACCAGTTAATAAATTTAATTGTTTGGATTCAATGGCATCATCGAATTGTATGGGCACCCGTTTGTATACGATAAATGTTGGATCAAATACGAAATATAATGATTTTGGATCAACAATGCCCGACAAATTATTAATATCAATTTGTTTATTTTCCGATAAATATAATTCAAGTGATTTAAATTTACCCGTTAATGGATCTTTTATATAGGATTTATTTGGTATTATAATTTCATATTGTATGGCATCGTTTAGGGTCATTTGACGCGGTGACAATAACAATTTTGATGTGGTCATTGTCGATGTTAACAATACCGATGATGATGTAGATAGATTCGAATTCGATGGCATTGCTGATGATGTTAATAAAATATCTTGTCTTATTATATCATCAACTGTACCATCATAATTTGTAACATCATCAATATTTTCATAATTATTAATGTCATCAAATTGACTAATTGTTATTAGTAAACCCATTTTCAACGAAACATCATAATTATATGAACGTTTTGATTTCGGATCTAATACACGTCCTTGATGGATGTCAATGTCACCGGTTTGTATGGCTACATTTAAACGCGTTAATTTACCGGTAACAAAATTTTTAAATAATGTAGTTTCAGAATTTATAAGACCACAATCAATTGAATCTTTTAGATTGTGATATAAATTTGTTTCGGGATCAATAAATTTACCATTATCGGAACGATATAATTGATTTTTTATAGCTTTTTCAATTGTTAGCATACGTTCACTGGTTACAATTAGACCCCGATGTCTGGCTTCTTGTAAATTTATAATATTTTGATTTAGCGTTATGGACTGGACGACGGCAGACGACGCAACGGCGCCGGTCGTCGTAGAATCAATCGTATCAGATGATATTTTTAAATCATATATTATTTCTTGATTTTTATTATTATCATTTATAATACCATATTTTATGGCATCCATTAATTTTATATATTTTCCTGTTTTAATATATTTTACTATTGATTTTGATTTATTTATTAAATTTATGTCTAACGATTCTTGTAAATTTATTACACGTGAATTTTGTGGATGTATAAATTTTAATTTATCACTTGAATATAAATGCATGGCCAACAATTGATACAAATCAAAATTACATTGTTCAATGTCAACTATTAAACCATATTTTAATGCTAAATCTAATGTTAAAAATTTATTTTTACGTATATTTGGTATTTTAAATACACCGTCATGATAATTTATTAATGATAATTGATTTGTTTCCTGTAAATTTATCAATTCTTCATCCGTATCATTAAAATAACATGGTAATTTTGAATTTATTATAAATTTACGTATCGCTTCCAATAGCGTTATATTACATTTTGTTGTTTTATCATAAAATTTACCCGTTTCATTATTATATAAACCTTGATGGATTGCACGCTGTAAACTTATCGGTCCCATATTATCAATAATTAAACCTAAATCGAATGCTGTTTTTAATGTTATACGTTTATCACCATCATCATCATCATCTTTATCTGTGATTGTATCACCACCACCACCACCAATAAATAAAACATTTGAATTTTTCATATCAATAATATTTTTATCAATTGCTTCGGATAATTTCATTTCATTATATTTACCCGTTAATAAATCTTTTATTTCAATTAATTGATTGCCATTTAATAATTTGGTGTCACATGCTTCGGTGATTGTTAAATATTTACCAGTTGTTGGTTCCATAAACATACCATTATTTTCATTATAAATATATTTTAATATTGATTCATATAAATTTAGTGGTTTTTCAATATCAATTAATATGCCATTTAAAAAACCTTGATAGAAATTTAATTTTAATATTTCATCATCGTTTTTATCATCATCTGAGGTTGTTGTTGTTGTTGTTGTTGTTGCCATTTCCGGTTTCCTTCTATAATTTACAATACCTAATTTACCATCAATTATATTTAAATCAATGGCTTTCATAAATGGTATTGCAAATTGTTGTTGTTGTTGATTATTATCCGTATCACATTGATTATTTGTTAAAACAATTGTTGTATTTGGATTTAAAATACCACGACGTATTGCATTTAATGTTGTTAATTTTTCCGTTGTTAATGTACTTATAAATTTACCCGTTTTTTTATTATATAAACCTTTATAAATTGCTTCCGATAATGTTATCGATTTATCATTAATATTTGAATTAATTAATAGACCTTGTTCGTACGCATCGATTAACGTTAATTTAATACCATTTATTGGTTCGA
The DNA here is from genome assembly GCA_910594885.2 of Bibio marci. Lineage (NCBI taxonomy): Eukaryota > Metazoa > Arthropoda > Insecta > Diptera > Bibionidae > Bibio > Bibio marci. Next base: position 30,041,417 of record OU343118.1, on the reverse strand, counting down.
TAAATATACCGGATTTTGTATCAATTAAACCATCTTTGATTGCATCCGATAACGATTGAATTTTATTTAATTTTGAATTATGAACAATTAAATTATTTGTATTTATATAACCACATTTTATTGCATCGTGTAATGTTAAATTTATTTCATCAGCATCACCACCATCACCATCACCATCACCATCACCACCACCACCACTTTCATTTGCCATTTTAATAATATCATTAATTTTAATTAATCCATTTTTAGGATTATATAAATCACATATTAATATATCGATTAATGATAATGGTTTTTTAATATTTATTAAATAACCTTTATGTAATGCATTGTCAAATGTTAATTGTTGTTTATCATTTATTTTAATTAAACCTTTGACGGTGTCCACCGTACCATTTTCGATGGCCGTATCAAATAGTAAAATTTTATTATTTATTTCATCACGTACTAATATTTTATTATAATTTATTGTAAATTTTGATTTTTGATTAATTAAAATGTCATGTAATGTTTCCAAATCACCAGTTATTGGATTTAATATTAAACCATTTTGTGATTGATAATATTTTTTTATTATTAAATCAATTAGATCCCAATTTATTGGTTTTGTTAAAATTAATTGATTGTCCAAAGCTTTTTCGTATGGTATCAATGACATTTCTTTTTTATCATAAATTAAACCGGATTCAAAATTTATTAATTGTTTATTTTTATCATTGTTAGCGGTGTTAGCACCATCGTTTAATAAAATCTTTCTTAATTCAATTTCTTCATTTGTTTTTGTATTACGTATCATCGATATATTTTCATCAATTAATGTATATTTTATAATTGCATCTTTTAATGTTACATATTGTTTTGTCATTTCATCATAGATTTCACCTGTATTTTTATTATATAAATTTTTACGTATAATTGCTTCAAATGATATTGGCGGTAATCGTTCGACAGCGATTACATCAACATTTTGTTGTTCATCTTCGTCGTCTTCGGGCACTTCTTTAATTATTAATAATTGATTTAATGGTTGTTCAATTTTTGTTAAATTTATAATACCCATTTCGATTGCATATTTTAATGGTATTATATCATTATTTTCTTCATTACGTACTGCAATTTTATTTAAATCAATTAAACCATAATTTATGGCATCCAATAATTTTTTATTATCATTTTCTTCATGTAATATTTTATTAATTTCATTTTTATTTAATAATAAAATTGTTTCATCATCAGCAGTAGCAGTACCAGTAGTTTCATAATCATCATCGGTTTCCTTAATTGTTGAATGATCAATTGTATCAAAAACATCATCATTTATGTGTTCATCAATATCATTATCATATCGTTGTCTATCATGACCATCATCCTCATCATCACTGCTTAAAATTTCTTCAATAATCCAACCACGTTGTATACAATCAAAAAATGATATACGTTTTCCAGTTTTATTATCAACCATTTCACCAGTATTTTTATCAATTAATGGTTTTTCAAATGCAACATCTAAATTTTCATAAATATTATGATTTAAATCTTTAACCAAAATTTTATTTGAATTAAATATAAAGCGATTCATTATAAATTGTTTAAATGGTATTGCATCACCGGTTTGTTCAGATATAAAATATTGTTCGGGCATATTATACAAACCATAATTTAATAATAATTCTGGTGTCAATTCTTTTGATATTATAATTTTTTCGTATGATAATTGTGGTTCTTGTTGTAGCTGTTGTGGTTCTAGTTCTTGTTGTTGTTCTTGTTGTTGCTGTTGTTGTTGAATTTGTTCATATTCTTGTGGTCGATCATAGTCAATTGTTGTAACAGTTTCAACAATTTCATCAACCATTGGTTTTTCCGATTCCGATGAAATTTTTGTAATAGTTGTTTTTGTTGTTGTTGTTGTTGTAGTTGATGAGGTTATCGACGACGACGACGACGACGACGATGACGATGGTAACATTTTTTTAACATTATCATATGCTAATTTACCGGCTAATATTGGTGCACCAATTATTGTTAATAATCCCAATTTGGTAGCTTCTTTCAATGTTAATTTATTATTTTCGGACGGCACCAATCCAACGGTTGAATTATCAATTTGTAATCGGCCAGTTTCTTTATTTATTAAACCGGAATCAATTAAATTTTGTATGGTATGTGTTTCACCGGTTATTGAATTATGTAATAATAATTGTGGATCAATTAATTTATTATCAATTGCCTCTTGTAATCCATTACCATCATCCGATATATTTTCTATTAATTTATTATAATTGGTATCAATATGTTGTTGTTGTTGCGGTTGTTGCGGTTGTTGCGTTTGTTGTTGGTCCACATCCATCATATTATTATTATTATTATCATCATCTTTATCATCAACATGTATGATATCTGTTAATGGATCCGATGTATTCAATAGATTTTTATCGATAGCATCTTGTATGGTTAAAACTTCACCGGTTTTAGGATTTGTAAATGTACCAATTTTAATGTCCAATAAACCTTGACGCAACGCATCGGAAAAGTTAATTTTTTCAATTATTGTATTTTTATATTGTTTAATATCGGTTTCCGATAAAATACCCAATTGTTTTGCATCGTCAATTGTTAGAATTTCACCAGTTTTTAAATTTTGTAATTCATTAGCCGATATTAATTGATAATTGTTTAATAATTCTATTGTTTTTGTTGTTATCGTATGTTTTGCAATTGTATCGGTTGTTGTGGTTATCAATTCAGACGACGGTGTTAATATTGATTTGGATATTAATTCGGGTAATGATTTTACTATTAACAAACCATTATCCAGTGCTGTTTCAATTGGTAATTTATCATTTGTATTCGTATCGATAAATGTGTTCTCATTAAAATTAATTAAATTTTTATCAATGGCATCCATCAACGGTACACCATTTGCATTGATTAGTTGACGTTTCGGTGGTATTGTGGACATTATTAAATTTTCATCGATAGCCTCTGGTATGGTATACAATTGTTTTGATATCGGATGCATAAATTTATATGTTTTTGAATCAATTAAATTTAATTTACATGCAACCGGTAATGTTAAACCAATTAATGGTAATTTTTCGGTATTATTATTATTGTTGTTGGAGCTGTTATCAATTGGGAATATTGTTTTCTGTTCAATAGTTGTTATTAGATCTTGTTTAACATTTGGTTTTACGCAAATTATCGATTCTATTGGATTTATGATATCCATTTTTATAGCATTTTTTAGTGTAATTGGTTGTTCGTTGTCGGGCACATTTATCAATGAATATTCATCAATTACATCACATATAATTGCTTCTTCAATGGTTAATAAATGGCCCGTTATTGGATGGATAATTTTATTTTCATTAATATTTAATAAACCTTGTGATTTTAATTGTGGTATTGTTAATGATTTATTTAATGGTAATAATAATTGATTTTTTTCATCTATATTTTCCGATACTTTTAATATACCACGTTCGATAGCTTCATTTATATTTACAATATCATTACGTTGAACATCTAATATTTTACCATAATTACCATTTACATTAGCGGTTAATGGTTGCTTTACCAATAACATATCATTTGTATCCTTATCAATAATACCATTTTCATATGCTAAATTAATATTTAATATTTTTTTGGGCATTTTTTGTAACACAACCGGTTTACCGATTGCATCTAATTTTGTTAAATTTTCTTGTAATAATTGTACACGTCCAATTTGTACTTTATATTTTGGTTCAATTGTTATACGGGAACGTGTTAATTCACCGGGACTCAATGTTTTTAATTGTTGTTCATTATAAACAGTATCAATGGATGTTTCCATTTGTTCACCGGCTGCACCCGTCGATGGTTGTGATTGTTTTATTAATTGTTCAGCATCATATTTTGTTATTAATCCATTGTTGATAGCATTCTCAATTGTAATTTCTTTACCCGTATTTGGATCTATTAATATAATTTCTTGTATTTGATTACCACGTTTATTTATTAATTCCGTATAATCAGTTGAGGTTGTTGTTGTTGTTGTTGCTGATGACATTGCCGACGTCGATAATGTCGTTGTTATAGTTTCGGTTGCTGTTGCAGCCGCTATTGGTGATGATAAATATGTTATTAATTCTGCATATGTTATTAGACCACGTTCATATGCAACTTCAACCGGAATTTTCTCTTGTGTTTTAGGATCATAAATAAATTTAAATTCTTTACGTATAACATCTTCGTTGCATGGTCGTAATGGTCGACCACCGTAAACATTAAATAGTCCTAATTTGATGGCATTTAATAATGGTATCGTTGTACGATTTAATTTTGTATCAATAATTTTTATGTTATTAACATTATCCGAATTATTATTTTCAATAATTAATAGTTTATCTTTTATAGCATTCGGTACGGTCAATAATTTATTTGTTTTTGTATTTAATATTTTTGCCAAATTTGTGTCAATATTTTTATTTTGTATTGCTGTTATAATTGTTTCGGATACACCCGTTTCCGTATATAAAATTAATGCTGTTGATGGATCATAAATAATACCCGTATCGATTTGTATTGGTTCTGGTGAATTTATTGTATCCATTTTCATCATAGCAATATCATTTGTTTGACCATCTTCAATAAAATTAATTCTATAATAAATAGGTTGCATTTCATTTAATTTATCCGAAATAACAATTTCAATGTCATTGGGTGGTGGTGTTTCGGATAGTTTTTGTATTTGTATTATACGTTGATTTGTGGCATCAATTTTAATTGGTGTTTTTAATAAAATTCGATTTTTTTTTATTGCATGTTTCATCGACAGTTTTTGATCATCAATTGGATCTAAATATGAACCCAATGAATCAACAAATTGTAATTGAAAACTTTTTTCAATCGTTAATTTTTCCGATTTATTCATTGGATTTATAATTTCCATGGAATTTGGATTAATTATTTGATATTTTATACATTCATTAAAATTTATATAATAATTTTTATTATTAAATGTTAAATTAAATAGACCCGTTGATGGATTAAATAATTTTTTATTTATAGCATCCGATAAGAGCCAACCATCGGATGGTATTTCATATATTTGTTTTTCAATAATATCTTTATTTATTATTGTTTTTATCGATTCAATTTCTTCTTTGGTTTTAACAACCGTTTCGCTTAAACGTTCTGGTATTATTGATTTATGTACAATTGTTATGGTTGATAATGTCGGTGGTGGTTGTTGTGCTGATACAGTCGATTTTAATAATTCAATATTTTTACCATCATCATCATCCGGTTTCAATAAACCATAATTTAACGCTTGTTGTATTGAATAAAATTTACCTGTTTTTATATCTTTAAATAATTGTTTTTCTTCATCAATTAAACCTAAACGTATTGCATCTGTAAATGTTATTTCCTGTTGTTGTTGTTGTTGTTGTTGTTGTTGCAAATCAATCATTTCAACGTCTTGCATAACATCATCGTTTTGTATTGTCACATAACGTTTTATTGTTTTTGTAACCGTTTCCGTTGTTAAGGTTATGTTTAATAAACTACTTAATAAAAGAGCACCATCAGGTGTTATATAATTTTTTTCGAGAGCCGTATCTAATGGTAAAATTCTATCTATTGAAACCGGATCAAGTAGGAATCCAGTTTTTGGATCAATTAAATTATAATAAACTAATTCAATGACAGACAATTCTTTATCGGTATTACATGTAATACCAATTTTACGATGTAACATTTCATAAACCTCTGGCCGTATTAAACCCATGTCAACGGAATCAAATAAATTTATAAAATTTGATTTACCCGAATCGATTTTAAAATGTCCCAAATTTAATAATTTAATATCAATATCGTTCGTTACTTCAATGGCATCGAATAAACCATCTTCATTGTTAATATCGTTATTAAAACGATGTAATATATTTTTTGATAACGCCTCGTTAAAGGAAATAAAATTATCACTTGAATATGGATCTTTAAAACCATCAATATTAAATATTGAACGTTGTGAAACACTTGATATTAAACCTCTATCGACTGCATCCGGTATCGATATAATTTCTTTTGTTTTATAATCACAATATTTACATTGATTATCTGCTATTAATATTATACCAGATGTTATTGCATCCGATAATGTAACTAGTTCACGATTTTGATTATCGTTTGGAATTGGGGATGTACCGGCGCCCGTATTATTATTATTATTATTATTATTATCATTTATTTTAGTTATCGATTTTAAACTATCATTATCTAAAATACCAGCATCTATTGCTTCAGTAATTGTTAATTTATGACGACGCATTGGAGATGTTATTGTCATCGTTGTTTTATCGAATAAATTTAAATCACATAAATCTTTTAATGTCATCGGTTTGCATATCAATTGACGTTGACGTGCATCCGAAAATTGTAATTTTTCTTTTGTCATTTGATTTTGATAACGACCCGTTTTTAAATTTATCACACCTAAATCGATAGCTTGTTGAACCGTTATTTTTATATCATTTTTCGTATCGACAACTTCACGTATATTTGAATTTATTAAATTATTTTCAATGGCCGAATCCAAACGAAATTTATTACCAGAATTACGATCAATAACCCATCCCGTATTTGTGTCAATTAAACCGTGCGCTATTGCATCCGATAATGATAATGCATTCGATTTAATTTTTACCGTTTTTTCATTACTAATTGTACGTATTAAATAACCCATTTCATATGCTTCATCAATTGTTATCAATGTATTATTATTTAGACGATATAAACCACGTGATTTATCGATTAAACCGGCTGAAATGGCATCAGCATAATTTTTGGGTAATTCCTCTAGTTGTTGTTGTTGTTTTTTCGGTTCTTGGTGTTGGGACTGTTTATTTGTCGGTGGCATATCAATTGTTGTTGTTACCTTTATCCGTTTTTCAGCTGTTGTTGAGAACGTTGTATCATATCCATTTTCTGCATCCGACAGCTCTTTTTGGATAACCTCTAACAGACTAATGGGTCGTCCGGTTTTCGAATCAATTGTAGCGCCCGGTTTTAATAAATTTGTTGCTAATTTTTTATCTATTAAATTATTTTCAAATGCTTTTTCCAATGAAATTTTATCACCCATTTCATTTATTAATATTTCACCCGTACGTACATCTAAAATATGTAATTGTATGGCTTCACCAATTGTTATTATACGACCAGTTAATGGATCTATAATGCCTGGTGTATTTAATATTTTTTGTGAACTATTTGTGTCATCATCAAAATCCGCCGAACCATTATCAATTAGATCGGTGGTACCGACACCTTCATGCGATCGTTGTATACGTTTTAAACTACGTATTTCCGAAAATTGTACCGAATCCGTTGGCATTCCATTATTATCAATAATTTTAATGTTATCGATTGTATCGTGTGCGTCGTCGGTACCGACCAATGTGGACTTTGATGATGACGATGTTGTTGTTGTTGTTGTCGTTGATATTAGTTTTGATGAATTGAATCTGAGGCGAGGGAAAAGAAAAGAAAAATGTATTAATTGTAAGATTTTTTTTAAAAAAATAAAATATTATTATTGAATTTTCATTTCGAAAACAAAACAAACTTACTGCGATGTTGTTGTGTATAAATTTGTATTATTGAGTGAACCATCGCCAGCTGGCCCACCCAAATTGAATGCAACACTATACGTACGTAAAGGTTCATTTATACTTTCGGCGTATCGCTGTAAATAAATTAATAAATTGAAAATAGAAATTAATTAAATTATTTTATAAAAGTAAAAAGATCATTTTTTATTTATTTAAATATTTTGTGCGCGCAAAATACCCGAAGATAAAAGAAGCACTTTTCCAATGGAAATTTGAAATAGTTTGTAAATAATATGTATCGCAACGTATATCGATAAAATTGATGAAAATTGAAGAATTTTATTAAATCATAGGCATTTTATTTAAATCGACACAATCTAATTTTGAAATGGGCGGCCATGACATAATACAAAAATTCACACAATAATTGTTCATGTTGTGTTTAAATTGAGAGAATTGTCCAACAAATATTAATCAAAATGTTTTATTATTTCTGTAAATAACTTTGAACGCACAAAATTTTTACTATAAAGTCTAAATCGAACAAATAGCGTGAATAATTCCTTTCGTATCGCCGCAAAAAACAAATCGGCATTATGTTTTAACTTTTCATTTTCATCATCACACCCACCGCAGCAGCAATGTCTTCACGACCACCATCTTTGAAACGATATTATATCACTCATAAATTGTTGTTTCGACATACACAATTATCACCATAAATAAAATCATGAAAAACCCACCCAGCCATTCCGAACTCATGAACAACTTATCTAGAGAAGATGTAGTGGTTATGTACCACCAATGACAAAGTAATCTAGAAAGTATTGCAAAAATGGAGTAGTGCTGCCGAGAATTAAGTAGACAGTCATCGATGTTATCATACATACCGGTCTCATTGGGTTAATACCAGGTGTAGCGGTATCAAGTGAGCGGACACTAATTTTAAATGGGAAAGTAAAAAACATCTTATTCAAAATATTGGCTATTGTTTTCTACACATTTTGACCACCTTTCTGGCAGTTTGTGGATACCACGCCAATAGAATTGTTCGTCTTTTGAAGCAAACCAATCAGACACTCAATTTTCGACTTGTTCGTAGGGATCAAAGTGCTGCTCAGCCAATGCGTGTCCCATCGATGAAAAGAAATGGTAGTCGGAAGGAGCCAGCAGCTCCCAGCCAAGTGCTTTGTTTGTATCCAGCTACCGGTTTTGCTGTATGTGCAGGTGCGCATTGTCATGGAACAAAATTACCTTGCCGTGTCTTCTGGCCCATTCCGGTCGTTTTTCGATCAATTCATTGTTCAAATTGATCATTTGTTATCGTTAGCGATTAGCATTAACAGTTTCACCAGGTTTTAGGAGTTCGTGGTACACCACACCTTTCTGGTCCCACCAGACACACAGCATAGTTCGCTTGCCGAAACAATTTGGTTTTGCAATCGATGTTGATGGTTGTCCTGGATTAACCCCTATGAATTTTTCCGTTTAGAGGATTCTTAAAATAAGTCCATTTTTCATCGCCAGTAACAATTCGATGCAAAACGATTTTCTTTCGGTTTTAGTAAGCAAAATTTAACAAGTGTTTTTTCGGTTTTTCATCTGTCTTTCATTCAATTGTATGTGGCACCCATTTGCCACACTTTTGGATCTTTCCCATATAGCTTTTAAACGATCAGAAATTGTTTTTTGTGTCATCTTCATCCAATATTGCTTGCAATTCGGCGCCGTCTTCAAACTTTTTTTCGTGCACTTCCACGGTCATTATTTCTCACATCAAAATCATTATCACTGAACCGTTGAAACCATCTATTGCATATTGCTTCTGATAAAGCATGATCACTATATACCTCGACAAGCATTCGATGCAACTCTGCAGCACTTTTCTTCACATGAAAACAAAAATTTAATGCTTGATGTCATATACAAACGTTCCCTATCGACACATTTGTATCTTGACACCCACTTCATATCGGTACACATGGTATAATCATTATTTTTTGAAACACAGATTGTAATTTTTAATAATTTTTTACGCACCAATTTCAATTAAATCAATAACACACAACTTATAAAAATAATTAGATAATGGAAAATTGGAAAAACTTTCTTCAAACTACAATAATACTAATAAATAGCATCACTTTTAAAATTAAGTTTATATTATTTTTAGTGTGAAATCTTTTTAAAAATAATCATTTACAAAATTATTAATTTTTTATATTTCATTCACACAATAATATTTATTACGGCAAATTTTTTCTATATGCAAACTGCAAACATATGGATTTTATGGATATTTACTATTGGAAAAGCTGTTTTTTGTTTTTGCAGAATTTTGAGAGGCGCGAGTTTGTGGAAAATTTTTCAATTGTCATTTTGGAAAAGTACTTCTTATTTAAATAAAATATAAAACTTATTTTCTAAATAATAATTTAATAATACTAACCATAAATTCATATGAAAAATCATATTCATAATTTTCCATGATTACGCCACACCATAAATTTATATATAAAAAAAAATAAATAAATATGCGATCGATGCCAAAGAAGCACGCGCGCGACGCAGAGGAAACACAATTTTCTTAAATTTTCTTTTTATATATCTGTATTTGTAAGTAATTTGGAAGAAAATTTATTATAAAATTTTCATTTTATTTGTCTTTTTTTTTTGTTTTTATTTCAGAGCATAATTTTATGTTTTTCAATTACAAAAAACATAAATTAACATTTTCCTATTACGCGAAAATAAACTGAATCTAAATCTTTAAAAATAATTAACAATAAATAAAATAATGTGTAATTTCTAATTTCACACTTTGATTTTTGATAAAAAAAAATATATTAGTATTGAAATTAAAAACAAATTAAATAATAAATCATTTTCTTTTTTGATTTTGTGCACACAATTTTTCCTAATTTTCTTTTCACAATAGGTGAAAAAGAAAATTGCGGTATTTTAACCTAGAAAATTTTTTAATACTCAAATAAAATAAATTTGCACATATGATTTTGATGTCTAGTCGCAGATGATGCGGGAATACGTGTGTGTGTGTGTGTGTGTTGTGTGTGTTGTGTGTGTTGTGTGTGCAGTGTGTAGTTGTAGTTATACAGTGAGCGCCAGTAGATTGTAAAAATGATATATCAATAATTTAACGCATGGATAATACACATAATTTTGATGAAAATGATGTGGAAAGGTGGTTGTGGTAAACAACCGGTTTTACGTCATTGCGTCACCCAAAAACTATTGATTTGTGTGTGTCACACGCACATAAACAAACCATGTGCAAAACTATATATTAATTATTTATTTATTTTATCTATGCGCGCGTCGTGTGTATTTTTATATAATATATATTTTATTATTTTTTAATAAAATCGAATGCTTTCAACTAAAAGAAAATTTATTACTAAATGAATTTTCTTTATTACAAAATATATGTACGAAAGAAAATATATAAAAAAAATGAAAAGAAAATATATCGTTTATGATGACTATAAAGAAAAACGACATTTCCATCGTGTCATATAATTAATCAAAATAAATTTTCGTTTACTAAATTTTGCGTGCGGTTATATTTTTAGAGTCTTTTCGTAAAAAAAAAAAATGAAGAAAAAATAACACAATTTTCCATCCAAAAAATAAACAAAATAAATTTTAAGGTATATTTAAATAAATAAATATTAAAAACGGTCGTTGTCCCAACAACACCACACACGCACAACACCCACGACACACGCAAATAAATATTAATTTTATAAATAATATGAAAAAAATGTGTATAAATAAGCACTTCAATTTAATCAATAACGAAATATTTATTCATATTATTTTAGGTCGCAAGATTGTACCAGGTGCGCCCGTATAAAGTGAGTGTCAAGATTCAAATGTCTCGATAGGAAACATTTCTTGTGAACGAGCCTTAATTTTTTTTTTTGTTTGGTCGTGTTAAAAATGCCGAATTTTGTACCGCAGAAAATGATGATTTGCGCGAAAAGAATTATATTTTTATTTTCATTTGAAGAAAAGTGCTGCAGAGTCGCATCGAATGCTTGTCGAGGTATATCATGCTCTATCCGAAGCAATATATGCAAAAGATGGTTTCAACGGTTCAGTGATAATGATTTTGATGTGAGAAATAATGAACGTGGAAGACCACCAAAAAACAGTATGAAGACGGCGCCGAATTGCAAGCAATATTGAATGAAGATGACACAACAAACAATTAATCATGGGTTAATCCAGAACACCCATCAACATTGAATGCAAAACCAAATCGTTTCGGCAAGCGGACTATGCTGTATGTATGGTGAGACCAGAAAGGTGTGGTGTACCACGAGCTCCTAAAACCTGGTGAAAATGTTAACCGATAACAAATGATCAATTTGAACAATGCATTGATCGAAAAACGACCACAATGGGTCAGAAGACACGGCAAGGTAATTTTGTTCCATGACAATGCACCTGCACACAAAGCAAAACCGGTAGCTGGATACAAATCACTTGGCTGGGAGCTGCTGGCTCCTTCCGACTACCATTTCTTTTCATCGATGGGACACACATTGGCTGAGCAGCACTTTGATTCCTACGAACAAGTCGAAAATTGAGTGTCTGATTGGTTTGCTTCAAAAGACGAACAATTCTATTGGCGTGGTATCCACAAACTGCCAGGAAGGTGGTCAAAATGTGTAGAAAGCAAGAATAAAATGTTTTTTACTTTCTCATTTAAAATTAGTGTTTTATTTTCATAAAAAAAACGCTCATTTGATACCGGTAAACCTGGTATATATATATTGAGGCAACGATGACAGTTTGAAACAGGTGATTGAAGAAATTGATTATTTTTTTCCACATATGCTACATTTTTTTCCTCAAACAGCTGGCCAATTTTTATGTCACCCAGAACTTTGATCGTTGCCTCTATCTATATACAAAAAAATTAAATGGCACCGTACCATATGACAATTCACTGAACCATTAATCCCCCAGATCATACGCCAAAAGTAATGACAATTTGAAGGGTAATCAAAAATAAGTTATAGTTTCCAATGAAATTTCTATAGCCCATAGAAACTAATGTTCTATTAATGTTAAAAACATTATTTTATTTGCAAAAGCTTGACGACACTTTTTATATATATTTTATTTCCATTGAATTTTGAATTTAACATTACTATACAAAGAACGGAACGGAATTAGAAACGAATGAATGTTCAGGTGATGTGTGCCGATAAAGAAGCCGACACAATACTATTAAATTTCCATACTACTGATTCGCGAGTAAGATTCCGCCACAATTATGATCTGATTCGGGGATGCATTTTTAATTTGGGTGTTGGTAATTATAAAATCCAACAAAAACATGTTTTACCCATCTATAGAAACGACACCCGAATATCTTTGGATCACGATTTTTGTACAAAGTCGTTTTATATCTTTTTGTAATTTCCTATAATTTGTAAAAATCTAAATTTAAATCACAATTTCGTTATTGGAACAAAATGCTGTTAAGTAAAATTGTAAAAAAAAATACCATAATTAAAAAAATCGTTACAATAATTATATTTTTTCCCCAATAAATTGGGCAATACAATCTCCGAAAGTTTTAAATTGTTATCAAAATTTATTATAAAGATTTTATGTGAAATTTTTCACAAAAAAAAATATTTCTTGTGTGACTTTCATTTTATTAATTAATAATTACTATTTTTAAAGTTATCCTAAACGAAGGGTCAGTTTATAGTTATTTTGATCACAGCACTAAACATTAATCGCAAGTTTATTTAATGCAGCAGGCTAATTTTTATTGCAAAATTCATTTAATTCACAGTTTTACATTTATAATTAAAATTAATTTGTGTGTCATTGGTGGGTGAGATAAAGTGATCAATTTAAAGTTTATCAATGTTTAGTTTTATAATTATTGCATTATCAAAGTATTTTAAAATGTGCAAAATTGTGTTTAACTTTGTGTGTGTGTGTGTGTGTGTCTATATTCGCTGAATTACCCCGATTATTTTACATAATTTTTGTATAAACATATTTCAAAAGAAAACAGATGAATTGAAATATTATTTGACGTGTACATGAATGGCATATGATGTCACAAAAATCAATAGAAAATATATAAAATTAAACATTAAATTCAATAGACAATTCACATTAACATTTTTTTTTATTAATACGAAGAGAATTAATTACAAATTTACACGGAATAATTTTGATATCATAAATAAAATAAGAATGTACAGTCATTCGTCCCATAATTAAATCGAAATCTAATCACACAACATTGGTGTTCGTCGGTACGACAGAGAATTATAATGCGAATACTTATTTTAGTTTATTGATTTACACTTAATACGTGTGTCTATAGACTTTTTCAGCATAGTAGGCAGCATAAAATGTACATAAAATATCAAATATTTACCTATGAAAATATGTTAATTTACACATATTTTTATTTAATAACAAAATGTGAGATAAATTGTAAAAATTATTTATTTATTTATTAATTAACAGAAACATTATAAATTCCATATGTGAAAATTATTGGTATAATTACAATCTAACTAAAGTCTAACTGCCTCCTCGTCAACAAATTAAATATTATACATTTTAGAAATATACAAGAAAATTCTATCGTAAACACGATGAATGAATGGATTAAGAGAATTGGCTTTTTTAACACTGGACTAAACTAACAAATGCTAATATTTTTAATTGAAATTTATTAAATATACATCCTCTGTTCGATAATAATCCGGAATGGCTATGTACACCATTATAAAACAAGTAGCACCAACTCTTAGCGATGTTATGATTATATTCTGTCTGTGTGTGTGTGTTTGTGTGTTTGTGTGTTTGTGTGTTTGTGTGTTTGTGTGTTTGTGTGTTTGTGTGTGTGTGTGTGTGTGTGTGTGTTGTGGGTTCCTCTCCTCAACAAACTGTCCAAAATGTCATGACATTATATTCAGTAGAAACGATAGTGCAACACATAAAGTTACAGCCGGTTTTGTGTGTCGCGGTCGATAAATGAATATAAAAAAAATAAAGAACCAACATTTAATTTGGTTTTAAAATTGGTAAAAATGCTACTCAAACGTATAATTTCCGTAAAATGACGTATTCGGTGATAATTGTGTATGATAAAAGTACAATAGTTTTTAAATGGCATAAATTAAATTCACAACACAAAGTAGAGAAGTGATGGTGTAAACACGTTCAGGTCGATCATCTCTGAAGCAATTTACTGAAGAAAACATTGAAAAAGTGAGTGATTTTATGAAAATATGTAGGAAATCATCAGCGAAATTCATCGAAATGGCTGGCACAGATGGTAGAGAAGCTATAAATGATGATGAACATGAACGGTCGATCATCTGAAGCAATTTACTAAAGAAAACATTGAGAAAGTGAGTGATTTTATGAAAATATCTAAGAAATCTTCAGCGAGAATCATCGAAATGGAGTTTGGAATACCGAAAATAATAGTTCATCGAATTTTAACTGGTCACTCACTGGATAGGTGAATTCAAAATTTGTTCCACATCGCAATTAAATGATGATCAAAAATTACACCGAATTGAATTTTTTTTCCTTAATCATTATTCACCATATTCACTTAATTTAATCCGCTGCAACTAATTTCTATTCCTTAAACTTTGGTTATATGAAATCAGACGCGTTATCACTGATTACCGCTTGTTTTAATTACTCCAAAATTTGTATAATTCCTGGACGAAATGTCATGTTCACATCAGAAATACATAAAATTTATGCAAGTAATTTAATTTGAAAGCGATAAAAAAAAGTAATCTCAAACAACTCTCTGGTTAAAATAAAATTTACATATGCAAATAAGGAATTTAAACGAGAAAAACCAACAAACGTAGATTGTTATATGATAAAAAATTTGATGTTATACAATTATTCCATAAATATAAAAAAAAAACAGAGATTAAATTAAATAAATTACAACAACAACAACAACAACAAAAAATACAAATCAATTATTTGTAAACATTTTCTGTCTTAACTAAACATTTTTAGTTAATCCCATGAGACGACGAGACACAGGCGACACAAATAATTAATTAATTAATTGAAAATAAACAAAAAATAACACAAGACAAAATTATCATATAATCCGCAAATATTTTTTGAATGATAAGAAAAAATAATGCAAAATATCAGTAGCCACTAGAACGCGAGGTATATGTGCACTATGTTTCTATATTGAATATATTTCATTGATATTTATCGCCCCCGCGATAGAGATAAGAAAAATATTAATTTTTTATTATAAATAAAAATTCAAATTATGATGCGAATTATAATAAAAAAGTAGAAACTCTATATGGAATACAATGAATAGAAGATACAATAGATGTCATTCAATTTTAAAGTTGGGAGTACAATTTTTATGAAGCCATCCATTCAGAGTTTAACAATCTCTCTCTATGTGTCTATGCAAAATTATTGGGCTTTACTTCCGCCCGCAGCCAATTTGAAAAACAATGAAAAATAAAACAAAATGCTGTAGTATTTTTCCGGCTAGTCTCCTAATAATAACTGAGGATTCTGTACTATGGCACTAAGTGATGTAATATATACTTAAAGATATCTACAGAGATATATGAGATCAGTATAAGTGCAATTTGAGAATTTTGAACGTATATTTGGAGAATGAGTGCGACAATAGGGTCGCGACAGGCGAATAAAAATTGAATATCGCCCAAATAAAGGAAACGCAGCTGATGGGGGTGGATACGAAACACTCTCTGTATATGCTAAACCAACACCTTCATTTATTTATTTTTCATATTTGTCTTACAAATGCATTGGGTCACAAGTTCTATTTTCCGTATATCAAATTTTCCTTATAGCGAAATAATTTGAATGGTAAAGAATAGATTGGTTGGAGGCGAAGATACAATTTTGAATTAGACAAGTTGTACGCGGTCAACCAAATATTGTTAAAACAATCAAAATCAATAAGACTGTGATATAAAGATCCTTAAAATTCGGGATTGGAAGACATTGACTGCGGATAGATCAGGTTGGAAAAGCGTGTTGGAGAAGGCTAAAACCGCACCTGGGTTATAACGCTATGGAGTAAGTAAGTAAGTAAGTAAGTAAGTAATATGTGAAATGCAGACAAAATATATATATTATACGAGGTGTATCTGGGTTTCATCTCGCTGAAAGCAGACTCTGTTTCGACATCATGGGTTATTAATGTAATGGTATTTGTAAATAATTAAATTAAAGAAACATCCATTTTAAAAAAATTATTTCACAGTTTTAGTTAGATTACGGGGGTTTGATTCCCAGGGGTATTAACAGTAAGTTTCATACTACAAATTATATAAGTTCGTGTTATGAAATTAAGAAACAAGTATCTTTGTAAAATATGGTGTTGTGATGGCGAAATTCTGAGATCAATGTCTCCACATACACAACGCTATATATGAGCGATTCACTCACTTAAGAATAATTGCGAATTAATAAATCATCTGTCGAAACATAAATGCCAACCAATTTTTGGTGAATCTTTATATACTCACATGCCGACTAATTTTTACCAACTTGACTGCAAATTGTGAGATAGTGGCGATGCCCGAAAAGCCAGAGGAACTATAATGACGGAATGACTTAGCATATGTCTGAGTAATCAATCCGAATATATTCCAGTCAGGTAATGGAAATGGAAAGACGACACAACATTAATTCTATAATAATTTGCACTAATTTTAAATTATTGATATAATATTTTGCGTATAGTTTTGCATATAATATTTTAAAAATACTTTTCACCTTTGGTGTTGGGGGGGCTGAGTGAATGTCACACAAAAAATCACTTTCAATTATTTAAATTTAAATTTATTCATTCATAAAAATAATCGTAATTTTATTTTTTAAATAATTATTCTAAATTAAAATAAAACATTCTCAACGAAGAAATTATAAAATAATATTGAAACACAACAGCAACAATAAATTAACATATTTGTTACAATACAACAACAAATGTCTAATTTAATAATTTGAGAATAGCAAAGAAGAAATAACATTGTGTGTTTGTGTTTGTCAAGTAATAAATAAGCAGGTTTTTTGTGCGTGTTAGCTAAAGTATCAACATTGAATGTTTATTTTTCCTTCACAATATTATTATTATTTTCAAAATTATGACATAATTTTTAAAAATATAAAAAAAGTATAAATTGCACTGTACCAAATAACACTGGCCGACATAAATAGGTGAACAACAAAATTATTTAATTATTATTAGATTTGTTTATTTCTGTGCACTGTTGGAAGATTAAATTTTCTGAGACAAATACACGGTTCTTGTGAATGATGTAGCGCTGATGGATCACCACGATGAGCAAAATCAGAATGTTTGTCTATTGGAAGTGTAAGATTAGTTTTGGTTTATAGCAATATGAAGGGCGTCGGAAAAAAAAGAATGATGAGAGTGGAGTGTTGACAAGGAGGAATGGATTTTGAATGAATATGTGGCGCAGCATCAGAACCTAACGTAATTAGAATTATATTGATGTCATAGATATTTATTATTATTAACAATATATGAGAGTTTATGTGAAATGATGTAGTGTGAACGTGAGGCTGTACAAATTGAGTGATAAAAGAACGAATGTGCGCATCACGTTTGCGTTAACGTTATCAAAAAACTGTGTGAAGGAACTGTGTGAATGTTCCTAATATTCCTAATGAATATAATTCTATATATAAAATAATATGTGCGAAAGATGTCTTCACTGTCGTGAATTCATAGACAAAATTATATATGGTAATAAGAATGCTTATGGGGTATCAGTTTATTAATTATGTATGCTGGGAAAAAAAAAGATAGCGACTAAACTTGTAAGTTTTATGATAATAAACAAGCAAATGGGTTGACCTTGACAGTGTAAATGTTTTGCAGCGAATATGATTTATAATCGGAACCGGCCACCACGTCACTGCCACCGTATGGAAGAGGTTACAGATTCACAGATCAGTGTGTCATTGGCACATATACCTGACAACCTATAAAGAGAACATCAGAAATTTGATGATATAAATGGCGTGTAATTACTCGGTACATTGCAAATGTTTGTTACACATATATTATTTCCAACACTGTCCATTTACATGTAATATTTTAAAATATAGAAAAACTGCAATTAGCAAAGAATGAAATGATAATTTCAATATTTTTTTTATTCGTTTAATATAATTTTTTTCTTATTGTAATATAATATTGCAAGAAATCAACACAACGCGTGACAATTAAATATTAATTAAAGCAATTATTCATCTGAAAAGATATATAATTGGTAATGTGAACCTATACAAGAAATCTATATAATTTACAAAAACACAGTATAAGAAAATTAATAATCAAGTGTGGCGTCTTCATAGAGTAAAGAAATAACATAGACTCTTTTAATCGGTGTCCATGTATGCAGACGCCAATAACACACTGAACGATATATATGCAATTTTAGAGAATATTTTCAAGATTTCATTTAATTTGGGTTTAACATAGTACGAAATGACGTGTAACAATGACCACCTACAAATAGCTATTTTTAATTAATTAAACGGAATTAGCCTATGTTATCTTATCGCCAGCAACTCACTGGCCACCCACAACTTGTATATTAACATTTAAGGATGTGTGTGTGCAAAGAATACATCTCGTGTCTCTATGTTATGGCATTTCCCATATGGGCGTCTTTTGTAATATAAAAAGTGGTAGAAATTATTTCGAAATAAAAAATTTGTATGTACGAGGGCGGTTTGATAAAGAAGATTAATATATTATAACAAATGTGACAACACGACTAGTTAAAAATAAGTATAAAGCATTTATTCATTGGAAAATTTTTCAATTATGGTAATGTGAAAACTACAAAGAAAATTCAATTATAGAAAATAGGATATTTAAAAATTCATAAAAATAGGAATTCTAAACGCCATTTACTGTCACAGCTCCCAATTAATATATATTTTTTAATAAATAGTTAGCTATTTGCGAGTGATATATCAATTTAAAATATGAATTCCGCTATGAATGGGTTTTTGTGCTCAGTGCCATGTGGATAATATTGATGAAATTTTTTAGAGATTTTAAAATTAAATTTTTAATAAAAAAATTGTATGCGGTTTCTTTTTTCATTAGGCTGTCGTTTGCAAATTGTTAATAATTGCGATGACGTAAAACTTGTTCTACACTTATTCAAGTAAATTGCCACCAGGGGTGGGGTATATATATTAAAGCATTCAATTCAATTTATTATAATTGTTGTTCATTTAAAAATAAAATAAACAACATAATTAATTAATTTAAATCTTTAAACACGTACAAAAATAATTATAATAATAATAATAATAATATCCCTGCAGACAAAAATTTGACGTTTCTTTGCGTAAATAAAATGAAAATCGAATCGATTGTGTTTGACGTGAGCACGTATTTTCCAATAAAGAGATTGCGAATCTCTTTCAGGCCACCACGCTTTTGATTTATTTTTATGATTCGAATTAGTGTTACATTTTAATCAGCTGATTTAAAAGCAAACTATTTTTCTAAACAAAATTCAAAAGTAAATCATAAAACGAATCATATTCGAATGAAAAAAAAAAAAAAACGTTTGCTGGGTTTCATTATACAATAAATTCATAAAATGAGCAAAAAAATAAAAGTTAAAAATAATATGCGTTTGTTGTTGTTATTGTTGTAATTGTATAATGTTGTTGAAAGACAATTATAATTTTTTGTTTGTTTCTATATAAACTCGTACAATAATTAATAGCTCTACTATATATTTATCTACCGCATACATTTCTCATGACAATATATATTAAAATTATAAAAATTATACCTTGTGTTTAGTGTATACAAATCCAACAACAACAACAACAACAACAACACGATCAGATCAAAAACAACATCACAAATACAATTAAACAAAATATGATCAGCAACAACATATCAATATATTAAAAGTATAAAACTAAAATTAAATAAACTGACCGTGACATTTGGTCAGGATTATATAGTTTTATTTTTTTTGTCCAAGTTAAATAATAATATTTTGGATGACAATAAATTCATAAAATAATTACATATTCATTCGTACACATATACAAAATTCGATAATCACCTCAATTCACGTAAATTCCGGAAACAAAAAATATCAACGTTGATATAAATATACGAATTCTTTGACGGCACCACCATATGCCACGGTCCCGTCAAAGAACAGAATGGTTGGAGGCGAAGATACAATTTTGAATTAGACAAGTTGTACGCGGTCAATCAAAAATATTGTAAAAAAACAATCAAAATCAATAGATTGAGATGGCTTGGATACGTAGTACGTATGAAGGAGGAGCGTGTGCCGAAAAAACTGTTAAATAGTAAACCAGAAGGTAGAAGGAGAGCCGGAAGACCTATGGCGGACATGGCTTGATTCAGTAAAGTGTGATATAAAGACATTTAAAATTCGGGATTGGGGAAGACATTGATAGGTCAGGATGGAAAAGCGTGTTGGAGAAGGCTAAAACCGCACCCACGTTATAACGCCATGGAGTAGTAGTAAGTATAAATATATGAATTAAAAACTTTCATTGTATTCGCACATCGACAACGCAAAAATTATAGTATTCGTTGTGAAATTCTTATGAGCTTTTTTTTGATTTTATATTGTACGCCACACAACCACAAAATTGTTAATATAAAAATCAACACTGTCATCAAACTCTTTTTTTTTTTTTATCTAGTTAAGTCAACTTACAAATAGTAGACAAAACCAAAATATTTACCACCTTTTACCGGAGAAAAAGTTTATTATAAAATTGTGAACATTTCTGTTATGGAAATTTGGATATTGCGAAATAAAGAAAATAAGTATGAATTTAAACGCAGTGCGTTGCATACGAAACTTATTAAAGGCGAAAACATACTGCCGTGAGAGTGACGGACCGTTTTGAATAGAAACAAAGCATTTTGTATATCTAAAACATACTGCGGTGGATGGCTAGGGCGGGTATTGTCTATTTTCGTTTTGTTGACTTGCGGTAAAATGGAAAGCAATAAAAAAAATTTTATTTTCAAAAAGTTTTTTGACAATTTATAAGAATTAAATGTCAAAAAACATCCCATTGCTCACGGCAGTATGTTATCATATTTTGCGGTAGTAAAAAAAACGGCCCGTCACTCACGGCAGTACGTTTTGGCCTTAATATTACAAATTTTGATTTATTGTAATCGATTTTGTTTTCTATTTGATTTCCGGTAATTTCGCAGATGTCTTCACTAGGCGATTAAGTCTCTATACGTGAGCTGTGAACTATGGGCTGATTTTAAAAAATAAATAATAGAATTATAAAAACATCTATATCTTTCGTTAATTGCAGTACAATTGGTGAATTGTTATATGCATGGGAATGCGAAGTAATTTACCAACTTGGCTGCGATAACGTAAACGTTTAGTAGATCCCCAGATTGGAATAATATATGACTTAATAATAATAATACGTGAATTGAGTCGATTACGTGCATATAAATATAGTAATAAAATTAAAAATTAATATGTTTTGTTGTATTGTGTTGTGCGTTGAATTGCATATAAATTTTTGAAATAATATTATATATTTTTATTTCTAGTTATTAATTATATAATTATTATTTCTATACATGAATATTAAATTTTTATTTGTCCAGGCGTATTATTATCATCATCATTTATAAATATGTTGACTTAACTGGAATGGGAAATCAATGGAAATATACCATCGATAATTTATCACCACCACAAAACACTCCACAAACCACAATCCGTCTCAACTAAAGTTTTTGTTTTAACTTATTTTTATGGTTTCTCACAAAATCAATTTATATTAAAATTTAAAGTAATAAAATTTATAAATCTAACACATCACGTCATCGAATACTAGCTGTAGCTTACGTTATGAACATACTTTGTGACAACAAGGTGGCGTGCCAAAATATAGTTGTCATAAACGATAAAATTGTGACTTTGCAAGAATAATTATTGAATGAAGACAATTAATTTAACGTAAAAAAAAACTTGCAATAATATTATATTTTAAACAAGACATTTCTGAAAGTTTACACATGCAATGTGAAAGTGAAAGTTACAAAACATTTGGAAAATGAAGTTTAGAGAATATATGGAAAGGTAAAAAGCAACAAGAATTGGGTATTATTCGCCAATGTTCAAACTCACAGTCATACATTCCCCTGCACCATCCTATAGAATTTGGAATGTATATAATTTAACAAATTATGTGTTTTACAAGTCTATGGATTTAAATCTCTGTATTAAAAAATTTTTCATTAATTTTATCACTAATTTTTTCTATCAACAGTAGATATCGTACTCTGCACTGAATGTGAAAGTGAATCGCCACTAGATACTTTAACTGTTCATATAATCTAAACTATATAAATGTAAAATTTGGAGAGGTTTGAGTGTGGTTGGTAAATTATATTTTATATCCTCAATTATTGAGAATAAACTATTAAATAAATAAATAAATAAATAATGAAAGAATTTATGTGCATTCGTCGAACAACGATAAGAGAACAATAATTATTGTTCCAAGGAACAATGGTTTTGTCATAGGTAATATTCCGTTTTAATGGTTGTTTTCAAGTCACGCAACCCAACCACAAACATTAAACAAATTAATAACAGTGGATTTGTGTGATTGCTATCGAACCTTGTCTTACGTAATCGAGAATGCTGGGGGGGGCCCATAATTTCACAATCAAAACTTTAATAATAAACAAAAATACAGACAACATTCTTTTCTAAATTTATATTGTTTTATCAATAAATACAAAATTATAATAAATCAATAGGAAAATAATAAAAGTGTAATTAATTAGTGTTACGTATTATATTATTATCATCTATTGCGAATTCTATCGCAATGAACATGAAATTTGTTACTCGCACCAATTTAAGCGGTTAAGTAGCCACCAAATTCTATTTTATCAGGCATTTTTGTTTGATAAAAATGAATTGTCAGTAATTTTTAATGCGTTAAAGGTTATAATTTTTGGATTTTTCTAAAATAATATTATTATTTAAAACAACTTTTCCAGCTCTTAAAACGATTGCGCTTCACAAAAAGTGATACTTCAACGCGCTGAGCTCGGGCCGCAGTGTTTTCAAAATAATTTTCAATTTTGAGGAATTCCTGTGACGTCCTCAATAAAGTTAAAATAAGTTTTTTAAATCCAAAAGATATAGAAAAACTTTGATATGAATCTTACGACAGTAATTGCAGTAACTGCAAGGATCTTCAAGTGATCAATATGGTTGCGAAAACCATATGGATTTATTCATTTTAATCAACACACAATAAATATGTTGAAAAGGATTACTGAATAGGAAGGTTGTTACATTGCGGCGGAAAGTAGGTTCTATAATATACAAAAAAAATGTCTATCCATCCATAAATAACCATTTTAATTGGACAACCATTTTGTTATAAAGTTTATATCTCGTATATCTACAATTTATAAATAATTACATGATATTTCAGCAGGCGATAAATATAATTTTGAATTAATACCATTTGTAGCAACAACACAAATTAGCGCCAAACATTTGAATTTAAAATGTTTAAGGAAATAAATATTTTACAATGCGGGTCAAAAATCTTATTTTATTTATTTTTGAATTATTTCGTTTTTTTTTTTTTTAAATTCAATCAATCATAAAAAACAAAAACAAAACAAGATTAAACAAGTTTATGAGAAGAGAACAACAAATTGTTTATAATATACATGATCTAATCCATACCGTGTACAATACACAATAATTAATTACTATACAAATTATGTATGTGCGTGACTTAGTTAGTATTTGAAGGTAAATAAATATAAGTGTGTTAAGAAGGTGATTCGATTTATTTGTCATTTCGATTTTGATTGTGTGGTGGTGGTGACAATACAAAATAAATAAAATAATTAAACGTAGGTGTTGTTATTTAGTACCTGTACTGTATGTACATGCGGTATTTTGTCACAGTAATTTCAAAAATGTGTGTACAATGTAAAATTAAAAACACAAATATATTTCAATACAAGTGCCACGACGACTGTGTGTAAATTCAAAATTTAAAAATATTCTCTAAACAATTGCGTTAAAAAGAAGTTAAAATTGGTGTACAGAAAGAAATGCATGGACATAGTGCAGTATAATAAAACTCTGAATACGGGCGAAGATGAGTAATAAATTATTTCAATATAATTCAATGATATTTTGCAAACAAAAACTAAATCAGATCTGAACATCGAGTTGAATAAATAATATTATTTTCATAAACAATTTCTGTATTAATTAATTGACATTTTCAAACCACATATTTTAAAAACTTAATGTTAAATTATTAATAATTTAATGAATTTTAAAAAGATAAGATAATCGCAATATATTTTCTAATTAAAATATTTCACAAATTTGTTAAAGAAAAACGACTTTATATCGTACAATTAAATTATTTAAACATGAATAACAAATATATTTTTACTCATATCGATTACTCGGCCATATGCCAAAAAAAAACTCCATTCCATCAGCCGGTCAAAACAGTCAAAAGTTCTGCGCATTTGTTAAACACTTAAACTAACTCAAACTGATAGTAACACCTTGCAAAACAAATTTAATAAATATGAATTTTGTTTTAGTATAAATGTTTTCGTGTGGCGCATAAGCTAATTTTTGAAATGACTTCATCAATAACATCTGGGATTATAGAAAAAGTACGTGATATTGTATGCGTCCCTGAGAATGACTTCTTTTTTGATAAACAAATCTGTTAAATGTCTTCAGCACGAAATTTTAACAACTTCGTAGATTTATAGCTATCCAATGTATTCGCCTGATTTAGCACCCTACCACTTCCTCTTACTTCTCAAAACTTAAAATAGTTTTCTATGTTCAATGATCCCTTGGACACAATCCCGGCAATGTAAATTGAAACACCCCATCACATAGGCACTGGCGAATTATTATTAAATTAATTGTATTTCATTTAACAGATCCATTTAGTTTTTTTTTTAAAAAAATTCTTTGACACACACTGTGTGGTGTCTTTTAACTACAAAATTTAATTTAATATTAAAGTGGTTTGCATCAAATTAAAATATTGTAATAATTTATTATAGACAATATCAAGAAGACAGAGCACTTCTCAATTATTGTATTGTTAATATTTGTGGCTATTTATGAAAATTTTATCATTAATAATAAGAAAGTCAATGCACCTTTTCATATTGTAAATAAATTAATTAACTCAAAACAATTACGAACAAGATAAAAGTCTCGACAGAGTGTTTGAGTGGTTTTTTTTGATTTATACACAAAATTATACAGTGTCTCAAAAAAGTCTTTGTACGGGATTTTCTTAAAAATAAAAATAAATAAATAATACGATATTCTGTGTTTCGAATAGCAAAGATATGATAAAGTAAATGTAATGTGGAATAGATCATATCTGTCATATTAAACATATGCTGTGGTGAATTAATTTTGTACTTATATGGTACAGCCGGGGTTGAATGAATGGTTAAATGAAAAATTCTAGTTACTCAAAATCTAAAAATTTGACAACTACTTTTAAGATTTAATTTTTGAAAATTACAAACGGGTGCCAAATAAACGAATGTAATGTAAGTAACCCAGATAAGAAATAGAAAGTTAGTATTTGTTTTAGTTCACACTCGGACGATATTAGCGCTTGAAGGGTGCAAAAGAAGCAAAGCGTCCCGAAAAACCATAGACACATAAATGGATTTGAAATGGATAGGTGTTAGACGGTGTTTTTGTCAAGTTTTATTGTAATAATTGTAAATTAACTACGCCCAAAATGGTTCACCCCGAAGCAGTCTATATAGGCGCAACGTTTTTAGTAATATCTCGGGTTGTAGTTAATATTTTTACATGAAATAAAAAGCAAATGAAAGATGAAGGAATTGAAAAGAGAATTTGTCAATAAAAATTGTCAATTTTGTCAATTCAGTTCATTAATTTAAAATTGATTATATTTTTTACCATGTAATTACGAAATATAAGGTTGTCAAATATCTCCCTTCCGCCTTTTTGTCTTTTTAATTTCGCGGCTATGTACAAAGCGCTACAGAGCTCGTATCTGGCAACACTGTACATAATTTGAAAGCTCTTGACATAACAAACAAAACGACGCTATGTATGATTAGTTTGGATATTGCGTTCAACAGTTATAGACGTGTAAACATGGAGTTCACTAACGCCGAAATTCGCGCTATTTTAAAGTTTTCCTTCGTTAAAGGCAAATCCGCTAGAGAAACGTTCCGTGAGATTAATGGTGTTTTGGGGGATGGTACTCTATCACTTCGAACCGCGGAGGAATGGTTTCGACGATTCAGAGCCGGTGAAAACGACACCATGGATAAGCCAGCCGGCGGAAGACCTGTGACGACAAATACTGATCAAATCATGGAATACATCGAGTTAGACCGGCATGTGGCATCTCGTGACATCGCCCAGGAGATGGGAGTTAGTCACCAAACCATTTTAAACCATCTGCAGAAGGCTGGATACAAAAAAAAGCTTGATGTTTGGGTGCCACATGAATTAACAGTGAAAAATCTAATGGACCGAATTTCCATTTGCGAAATGCTGCTGAAACGGAACGAACTCGACCCATTCTTGAAGCGGATGGTGACTGGCGACGAAAAATGGATCACATACGACAATATCAAGCGAAAACGGTCGTGGTCGCAGGCCGGTGAATCGTCCCAAACAGTGGCCAAGCCGGGATTGACGGCCAGGAAGGTTTTGCTGTGTGTTTGGTGGGATTGGAAGGGAATCATCCACTATGAGCTGCTCCCATATGGCCAGACGTTTAATTCTACCATCTACTGCGAACAACTGGACCGCTTGAAGCAGGCGATCGACCAGAAGCGTCCAGAATTGGCCAAAAGGAAGGGTGTAGTGTTCCACCAGGACAACGCCAGACCACACACTTCGTTGATGACTCGTCAGAAGCTACGGGAGCTCGGATGGGAGGTTTTATCGCATCCACCATATAGCCCGGACATAGCGCCAAGTGATTACCACCTGTTCCTGTCCATGGCGAACGCCCTTGGTGGTGTAAAGTTGATCTCAAAAGAGGCTTGTGAAAAGTGGCTGTCCGAGTTCTTCGCAAATAAGGAGGGGGGCTTCTACGAGGGAGGTATTATGAAGTTGCAGTCTAGATGGAAACAGATTATCGAACAAAACGGCGCATATTTGAACTAAATCCGATTACTGTAACACTATTTATAAAGCATTGAATAAAGAGCAAAAAGGCGGAAGGGAGATAGTTGACAACCTAATATTATTAAAAAACGTTACCCTGAGACTGTATGGGGATGAATCAATTAGTAGTAGTTAACTTACTCCGAGACAATCTAAAACCGCGTAGGAGGCATTTAACGGGTTTATATTAATTGATTTCATTAGTTTTTTACTTCACCGAAAATTGAACCATTCGGTTGTCAATTTTTGCCAGAAAATTAAACCGCAGGGGATTTAGAAACACAATTTAAAGTAATTGATTGAAGATGATCGACAACGACTTCAAGATCATCTGAAAATACATGATGAACACCATATTATTATTGAATAACAAAAATTTCTGAAAGTTTAACTATACCCACTAATTTTACACCCACTAACTTCTCACATAACCTATTATGAATATTCACATCACACGCATATATAAAATAGATTATAATCACTAAATGACATTTATTCGATTTGTTTGAACTTAAGTAAATACCTAATGTACTCGGATTTCCAAATTTTAGTGGACGATACAGATGATACACTCTCGTTCTATGGGCTCCCAAACATCTTGAAAGTTCCGATTGCAGAATTATTAAAGAACCAATCATTTGATTTTATTGAAATTGGGATAGACTATTGAAGATAGATTTTAAGGAACATGTGTGGGGTAAATGTGGTTGCAATGGATTTAGAACCACCCTTAAATTTAAACAACCCGAATATTAGTTTGCGATTAGCATTTAGTTAAGACATAATTCAAATATTTTTCCTATTTTCCATAAGTTTTGATGCGATTTGGGAAGTAATTTTAATGATTCGCTATGTGTACCCGGGTTTTTTCTGTTAAATATAAACGTATACGAAAACTTTCTTGATACACCACACACACACACACACACGCACACATACTGTGCAATTTAGTTTTATAATTAAAATGTTATATTTATAGAATTACATTTCCGTATGTAAAAAAAATATATTAATAAAAGTAGACTTAAATCACAACACTTAAAACTTAAACAATATATAGAGAATATAAATTTAGATAGAGAATATTATGATTTAAAATAATATTGAATTGAATTCTTTCTTTCCATTTAATTTGTTGTTGTTGTTGTTGTTGCTGGTTGAAGAATAAAAAAACGTATAAATAAACATAAATTATTCCTATTTTATATATTTATTTTGGTGTTGTTGCTTTTGCAAAAGTCATAAATCTTCTACCACTTTTAATTACTTTTTACACACAATTAATATGAAAAATAATATAAGTAAAGTTGATTGCATCGCCTGAGCATAATATATCTTAATTTCTTTTTCTTTGACTTGACTTAACAAATACCATATGTACGCACACAAAAATAGTATACAGTCTGTGCAGATAAAAATCAATAAAATAGAAAACATAGTATTTTGCACAATTTATATAGAAATAAAGATTAAAAATGTATTTCCTTATCAATTTTTTATAGATAATAATTTTTTTTTTTTTTCATAGATCTATAATTACCAAACAAATATATGTGAAAAAAGTGTAAGCATTTAATTTGTTTATTGGAATTGAAATAATTAAAAATCGATCAATGTTCAACAAATTAATAATAATAGATTAACTTACAAGAGTGAAAATAATGTAGAGAGTAAGTGTAAATTCATAGTTAAAAATAGTAGAAAATGAAGTATATAATTTACTGAAAAGATACAAAACATTGATTTCCCACCGTGATACTGCGATTGAAACTACATGAAACTGCAATGCAGTATAAGACAACACAACCACGATACTGAACGATACTACACATTACACAGTATCATATTGAAACATGGATGATACTATTGCATTGTAGTATCCCAAAATTAGACATACAACGCGATTACAGTATCATATTGTATAATTTCGATGATATACTACAGTATCCCGGACAAAAAACAATACTAGATGATACCTATGATAACGCAAGCGTAAATATATATCGACTTCCTTCTAATGCGTAAATTTAGAAGCAGTTTCATACAGTATCAAACAGTATCCGTATTACTGCTCGTAAAATTAGAGACAATATCTTACAATATCAACGATATACTCTACTAATACTTCCTTTTAATTTATACATTTAAAAATCAAAGATAATGCAAGTTACTGCTATAATACCAATCGTAGTAGGATACTATCTCTAAACATACACGTAATATCATGGATACTGTAATGGATAGTACCTCTAAATTTACACATAATATCATGGATACTGCAATATACTGTCGGATACTACCTTTAAATGTACAAATGAAGGGAAATATGATACCAGATGATACCGTATTGTATCATTGCAGCATTTTAACGTATCTAAATACTCTAATTTTTCCACTGTGGTACTAAATGGACATTACTTTTTGTTGGTAAATTGATCAAAAGAACGATAATTATAATATTATTATTATAGCTCATGTATTGCTCCAACCGGAGCATATGACATCTTAAAAACTTTCGTTACAGCCAAGTTGGTATTTACTTCGCTTGGGAGTATTTAACAATTTATCAGTTGTACTGCAATTAACAAATGGTAGATATTATTTCAAATAAAATATAGAAAAATTGATACAAATACCATGCAGCTGTGTATTGAATATTGGCGCTTCGGTTTAAAACCGCGCACGAATTAAACAGCAACATTTTATTATGTCACATTTGAAATTGATGGGACTGATAATGAATAAACATGAAAAAAAAAAAAATTGTACACAACTATTTCCTATTGTTTACCAAAATAGCGTGCTATTTTTAATAATATTTAATATTGATTTGCATAATAAAAATATGTATTGTCATTAGAAATATTGAAGGTTTTATAAACACACACACACACACACACACACACACACACACACACACACACATACGGCGCTATTAGCAATTATAATTTTTTTTAGTTTATTTTTAATAAATGGATTGGAAAAATAAACGAATTAAATCTAATGCAGACACACACACACTCACACAGAAATAAAAAAACAAAATTGCGTAAGTTAATATATAGACACAAATATTATATAGAAGAACATTTCTTTACGCTTTCTCATCAATGGTTGGTTACCTACAACAGTACGCGAATTTTTGTTATATTATTATGTAATTTCATAATATGTCAGTGTATTGGTGTTGGATCAAGGTCGCACCACAAATTTTATTTATAAAATATATCCCACAACAAAAATTAAATTATTCATTTGTTTTTTTTTCTCCTTCTTCTTCTTCGTAATTCTTTAAAATTGTAAAATTCCACATATTGACTTGCCTGCCAGCGCAAATTTGTGCATAAAATTAATAAATGAATAAATAAGAAAAAAATAAATCAACAGGTGAAAAATAAAGGTGTAGTACAACGAAAATTTTATTATCGCATTTATCGGTTGCTTAAAATAATATGGCACACACACCACCACCACTACTACAACCGCACACAAACACATTTAAATATTATTTTTTTTTTTTTTTTGTAATTTCAACATATAATAAAATTGATAATTTTTTTTTTTATTTATTCGATAATAAATCGTTTTATTTTTCTCTTTATTTTATAATTTTCACAATTATTTTTTGATAAGAAAATGTAGTAATGAACTACATTTTATTTCACTTCATTTATTTTTAGTATACGCATCGAAAACTAAATATAATAAATAGTAAAATAACAACAACAACAATGATATATTATAATTATATATTTCGTATCGGCCGGTATAATTTTAATATTTAAATTATTATTAATTTTATTATTATTTATTTTATTGTCGAAATAAAAAATACCAAGAAAAGACATAAAATTCCACAAAACACAAATGAAAAAAAAAAAAAAAACTCGAAGACCTTTCGACGAATTTAACAAAACAATACTGAATCAAAATGAAGAAATATTAAAATAAAAAGCTTTTTTCAGTTAAAAGCTTTTTCAACTGTTTTGGTATTGGTGTGATTTTCATTCAACCACACCAGCGAGTAATATATTAATTCATATGTGTTTCGTGTACACACACACACAGAATATGTGTTTACACTCAATTATAAAAATTCGCTTATATACTTAATACTTTTATATATATAAAACGTTAACAAACACACACATAAGAAATATTAAATAAATAAATAATAAAATGATCATTGTTATATAGCTTTCGCTTTCGCACTTATTTAATATTACAAAAATCCACTTTTTTGCTTGTGTATTAAATTAATTTTTTTTTTTTTTTATCATGCGCAATAAAAATTATTTGCATGTAGAATATGTTACACTTTTTACGAAAATTGATCGTACAATAAATAATTATTAATAAAATGTAACCATTTATTTTGCAAGTGAAATTGTGTGGTAATATTGTCCGATTATTTTTTATTTGATCATCCACGTAATTAACAATAACATATGATTTTATAATAATTTATCATTTTTAATTCAATTGTTTCATCGATTCGTATGTGAATGAGGGTGAGTGAGTCAGCCGTACATTGTACATAGTGTGTACACGTAACAAATTGTTAATGGATTGTTTAAAAAGTATCCGTCGATTTTGCTACATAGATTGATTTTATTAAATTTATGTCATATTTTTCAGAAAATCACTTTAATAGCAAAATCTCTGGTCATTAAAAATTTGCGTAACACCATTTTTGAATTACGAAAATGTTTTAGCTTAATTATAAAGCATTTTCCTGTGAGTTATACAAACTTTTATACTATGTTCGCGCACTGACGCAATAATTCTTGAATTTGTTTGAGCGCGATGATAACGATATTTCTATGAACAATTTGAATGTCGTACGCAAGATATCATCGC
The DNA here is from genome assembly GCA_910594885.2 of Bibio marci. Lineage (NCBI taxonomy): Eukaryota > Metazoa > Arthropoda > Insecta > Diptera > Bibionidae > Bibio > Bibio marci. The sequence goes on along the minus strand of OU343118.1, from coordinate 30,008,617 downwards.
TTTGATAATGAAATGGTCAATTGGATTTAATATACAATTACTAAATCAATAAAAAAAATTGTTAAAATAAAATGTTGCAAAATTGTTTGATGAATTTGTTCTGCATTTATATTACAAGTGTTAAAAGATTTTATTATTATTAAGTAGTGAATTAACTAAATATCAATAAAATGTATGCGATATTACATGTAAATTGGCAGTTGATTTCATACGAAATCAAGAAAACCAACAAAATCAAGTAAAATTGAGTCATTGCGAAAACATAGCATTCAACATTCAAAATGGTCACATCGAAACTAGAAAAAAAAGCATTTCAAAGGTTTGCTTTTTATTTTTTTTATTAAATATGTGTTTAAAACAAAATTTTCTGTCAACAATTTATGAAAACGGTTCCCGGTTATAACGAAAACGGAAATAAAATCGTAGTTTTAATTTTATTTGAGGCATTAATTTCGTTTACAAATGGAAATAAACAGAATTAATTCCAGACGAAAAACGGAAATAACACCATAAAAAATTTTTGAAAAAAAGGCGAAAAAAATCGGGTGTTATTTGTGGAAAAAAAAGGGCAATAACACCCAATATTTATTAATTAATTAATTAATTGCCATTCTAAAGTATATTGTTTTTCGGAAAATTTCGTCAATAGCTGTTGCATGAAAAATTGCTTTCATCAAGCTTTTTGTCTATTTTATTCGTGTCTACATGAAAAATGAACTTATCCATCACATCCATAACCAGAAAATGTTTAGTTTTAAGGTGTTGTGAGCGCCCATATAGACATTGCTCTGAATATAGAAATTAAATATACAGTTTTAAATTATTTGTAATTTGGCTGAGGATACACGAAGTAGCTCAATGCTTGGATATCACAAGACCGACTACTGAATATTTTAAAGAACTGATTTTTCATTTGCTGCTGAAACGTTTGTATGTATATCGGAATTGATCAATTTGTTAAACACATGATTTTACGATGCAACAATGTGTGCAGAAAAAAGATTGTGTTTTTGAAGTGAAATCGTGGAATTTCGGTTGACTAACCCATATACGATTGATATACCATTGATGATGGTGATGTGGTTTGTGCGGAGCGGTTGTTTCTTATCGCTACTCTGCGCCATACTAATTATATTGAAGCGAGCAATTAAAATGAAACTGTTGGCAATGATGAACGACATATACAAGAAATTGTCATCATAAAACAACGCCTGATCACATAATTTTTAAATTTGATATGAATCGACAGAAAATTAACAGTTGATCTGTGTAAATATTTGATTTTTTAATGAGGATCATTAAAAATGTATATGAATTTTTTGTAACAATTATGGCGGAAACTTTTTAAACCATCCAATATATTATAATTTATACTCTGTACATGAACAACTTTGTACTCAATGTTGTTTTACACTAAATATTGCATAAAAACATTAATTGTTGTTGTGTTACAATAAAAATAAATAATACATTCATTCATTCATTCATTGCGTCTGTGCAGTATTTCAGAGCGGCTATTATTAAGTAATAAAATACAGTGCAAATTTCTATTTTTATTAATTAAGTAATAAATTGCAATTTTACAGGTTTTTTGTTGTAGTTTCAATTGAATAATATAAAATAGCAACAAAAATTTGTATTGATTTCGTAGTCAAACGTTTTTTTTTTCTTCTTAATTTGCTGTAACTAGTAATTTTGTTTAATTTAAATACTAACTTATTTTATTTAGTCAGAGATATTGCATTCCATTGAAATAATGTTTATATACAAAATTTATAATAAATATATATATATCAAAGTGTGTGTGTGTGTGTGTAAACGCACATGTACACAGTAACGTATAAAATTGAAGAGGGTTACGCATTTTTAAAACATAAACATGATGTCATTATTATTTCTTAAAAATTGCGATTATTTTGGCGGAAGAGGGTTACAAAAACAACAGAAACAAAAATAATATGTCTTCAACAGCAGAAAATATAAATAAATAAACGAATTTCTTAAATGGCTTTTACGTGTTTTTATTTATAATATTTAAATTGTTGCTTTTTTTTTTATTGCTAGTAAATTTTGTATGGAGGCCATGTTTATTTATTTTTATTACCGAATGCAGATTAAATATATATATTCTTTAATAAAACGAAAATATATATTTCTATAGTTTTCATACCCATAGGAGGGAAAGATTAGTTCCACACACACCACTGAATTACTGCAAATATAATTTCAAATCTTTATTGCGCACCTGTCACATAATAATAAACAAGATTTATGGAAATTTTCTTTAATTTGTGACCGCTTTTACCTCTACGATTGGAAAGGTCATATACTGAAAGATTTAGCCCTGTACGCCAGATTGTCAGATGAGTTATGTATTACTAAAAAAACCTCAAACCCTCGTATGTTATTGTCAATTGTGCTTTTAGAGTTTATTAATTATTTATAATTAGCACGAATTAAATTATACACTGGATTAAGGATTGGCAGTATATAGTTGGATATACGCTGTTGTTCACAGACACGATTTGGTAACCGATCAATATATAGTCAGTCAGATCATTTATTAATTAATTTATTATTGTATCGTTCTACTAGTTAATATATAACAATAAATGGAAATATTTCTAATAATCAGACGAACTTCGAAATTGCAAATCGAAATTGAATCGGCTAACATATGGGGAAAAAAAAAGGACTCGGTTACGATTTCAATGAAATTTGAATATGTTGTAGAACCGGAAAAAATAATGTACACACTATTTTTTTGTATCTACTAAATTTTAGTTCTTATAGTGGTTAAATTCAAGATGGCGATCATAAATTTGTCGCCATTATTAACCGAATTGTTCCATCATTTTGAATTGTGACCATATATTTTCTATGTTTTGTAAATCAAAATTCATAATTTATGAAAATTTATAACATTTGAACCCAAAAGTGGTTTTGATCACTGCACTAGCATATCAAAAGTGACAAATAGTTGAAAAAGTATAAGATGACCACACCATTGTATTAATATTTTATAACGTCAACGTTTGTATTTTTATGATTGTATTTGGGATTTTTGGAATGTGAGGTCAGTCAGAAACACATGGGGTGTGACCCGAAAAATAAATAAAATAAAAATACAAAATGTACCTCCTTCAAGTGGTGCCTATTGATATTATTGTGTGTTTATCAGAAGGATTATGAAAATATAGTCAGTTTAACGATGTCTATACAAAAATGTAGGAAATACAAGGCTGACGCGTCGCAAATAACCAATGCATGATGATGACAAATCAGTTATTTGAAACATAATAATGTTTTAGAAACATTTGGACATACATTTGGATGGCGTAAGAAAAAGAATTCTAATTAAACTCTTTCTCTCTGTATTCGATAGTTATCGTATCACTGCTTATGTCGACTAATTATACGGGGAGACAACACGTCACGGAAGATATAACGGAAAGCTTTAACCATTAATGAATATACACATTTAATAAGTTCGTTCAAGAAACAACAAAATCATATACCGCAGTTTAAAGGATATGTTTCCTTCGCTGTGTATAACAATTTCGTATTATATGACTTGGCTTAACAAGTCATATTAATCCAAGTGGAGCTTATGACATCTACTAAACATTCATCATCACCGCAGCCAAATTGGTAAATTACTCCGCATGGGACTATATAAAAATTCATCAATTGTACTGCGAATTAACGAAAGATATATAGATGTTCTCGTAATCTAATTATTTTTATGTGGGTGTGATTAGTCGCCTATAATTACTAATTGCAAGATATTATTGTATGTGTGTATCAGTCTATCAGGTTAATTCATATACAATTAATTATCTATAACAAAAATTTAATATAATGACGATATAATAATAAACAAAAATTTAATATTATGAAAACGATAATTCGTGTTTTTAACGACCAACTAACATATAAAAGAATGGCCAGGCCAAGTCAAGTCAAGCCAAAAAAATATGAAGTCATTAACAACAACAACAACAACAAGAACAACTAAAAGAACGAATTTTAATTAAGAAAATATAAAAATACATAAGTTTTTGTATGCAAAAATCATCATCAACTGCCGACCCCGTAATTTTCTTGCGACGACGATTTATATATATTTTTAACAAAATGATGTCACACATATTCAAAGTCATCCTCACAAATTTAACATTACAAACAATTAACAAAACAAAAATTGTTGTTTCTTCTCCATAAATGTATTATTAATATTTATTGTATTTTATGTAAATATACAATTTATTATTATAGAGTCAGATACGAACGCAATTGATAACATCATCCATTGAAATATTCTATATGGACTTGAAATTATTTCTATGTATTTGTGTGCAAATCTGATGTATGCTGACGATTATCAAAATATAAAAGTGAAAAAAATATTATATACAAAAATAAAATGACGACATCTTAAATAAGAAAAAAAGTAAAAGAAGTTATTTTGTTATACATTTTTATGTGTACAAAAAAAAATAGAGTTAACTTTTTTTTAGTTATACAAAATAAGTATTGGTGTGTGTGTGTGTGTAAAATTATATGTTTCAATCGGTGGCGAAGCGTGAAAAAAATTATAATAACTTTCTATAATATCACTATGTTTTGCTGGTGCCTGGAAGAATCGGCATGGCACTATACTATTAAATATGTGAATGTCCGGCATATACGAAAACTAAGTAATTTTAAAATATAATCAATTCACACCTCATTCATCGCCAAAACTAAATTTTGAAAAATCGACTTTTATGGTTTCAAAAGATATATAGAAATAAAAAAAAAATGAACACCCAAATGACAACAAACATTATAAATACAAAATTTTTGACTGAACACGTCCGATAATAAATTGGTCCAATATATATATATCTTTTGAACACGACTGAATAAATGATTATTTCATATTAAATGTTTAGAAATTGAATATATTTTAATAATTAGAAATTCATTCATATACAGAACAAAAGATTTGATTTGCTAAATGTGCCAATCAAGGTCGGTTGCAATAATAAGTGATACGTTTCGAACGGTATTTTTTTTTTTTGCATGATTTGTTAAATTCATTTTACCTAACTATTTGCATATCATCGTTTAAAATACCGATTTAATAATTATTAAAAATAAAAGCGTTAAATTAATAGTTTTTAGTTTTTTTATTGTACATATGCAAAACTAAGTTCCGTTTTTCCCTAATTAGATTTGTCATCATATAAGTTTTCTGATAGTATGTATAGAATCTGGCGGGTAATACATGCTCTTGAAAACTCTATTTATAAAATCTGGTTTTAAATAACGTTTTAATGGAAGTGTAAAACGGTAAATTTTTTATAATTCGCAGACATATGCGCAGCGAGTATTATTATACTTTTATAATTTAAAGAAAAGTGATGCTGAAAGTCTTGTATAAGTTTATACGGTGATCATACTTTTGCCGATAATATGTATAGCACACAATTTAAAGAAAGTTAATCCAATGTTGAAGACACAGAATGTGAAAGGTAAACCGAAAACATTTAAAGATGAAAAATTACAAATATTATTGAATGAAGACAACACATAAATCCAATAAGAAAGGTGAATTGACGGTTGATTAATCCGTTGTCAGTATAAATGTCTATACAAATGGGATTGGTTCAAAAATCTTGAAAATTTAATACCACACATGAATTGACACAAATTGGGCAAGAAAATCGGAAAATTCCTTATGAATTGTTGCACCAAAAACTGGGAACGTTTTATTTTATGGCATGCAGTATTAAAGAACGAAAAATGAGTGACCGCAAGTAGTATTTATTATTAAATGTTAAATAATTCTAGAGGAATATCCCATTGGGAATATTCAAATGCCATCGGGAGGCGCTATTTTATCCTACTATACAACTATACATCATAGCTTAATACTACACATTTGATTAAGTTCCCAATTTGAAAAAATCTGTTAAAATTTTCTAGTCGAAATCTATAAGGGAATATTAAGGTAGTAAATGAAAAACCCAGAAGAAGGTAGTACTACTTCCATCATAATTTATAACTTATTACTAAATGCTTAATTTCTCAATTAAAAAAAAAAAAAAACCGAATAAATAGTTCTAGAGAAATCCGATTGGGAATAGTCCGATATCTTAGGATAACCCAAAATGTGCAAGGATAATGTCTTCTTTTTCCTCCAAATTTTAAGATTTATTTTTTTAAATGCTAATAATGTACAAAATTTCAACAAAAAAACCAACAAAATGTTTTTTCTAATTAATTGTATTGGGAAAATTCAGATCCCATGGGAACATTAATCGAGACATACAATTGAAAAGCATAAGTTCGAAAGACGCGGTAGCTGCAGTATAGAACTTATCCAGTTGTTATTCAAATATTAATTTCTACTATTTCTTGTTCCAAATAACATTAAAATAACAAACAAAATTCGGTATGGATTCTACATTTCTTCGCACGCTTCATCCGTCACTGGTTGGTTTGAATTTAGTTAAACATTTGATTAGTATTTTCGGTGGTTATTAAAAATTCTTTATTACCATATCAGATAAAAAAAACAACAACAACAGCAACAACTGGTTTTTATTTTTACAATTAAAATTATATATACATTTTTGGCAGTTAAAGAAAAATTAAATTAAATTAAAATTCACAGAAATTATTAAAATTTATAAATATTGAACTTGAAATTTTGTGGTATAATAAAATTAAATGTGTGAATTTTTAATACGTTTTGTTATTGTATTATTTTCTACTAAATTTTTTAAAAATATACGTTTTTGTGTGGGCCGCAAGAGAGAGAGACGGGGTTTACATTGGATTTACATATCTTAATTTTTTCAATTTATTCAAATATTATTGCTGAAGGTCTCCCGTCTCTCCGTCTCCACAAATTGCCAATTTATAAATATACTCTAGACTTGTTTTATTTATTTTATATATATTTAATGGTGGCTATAAAGTAATTAATTAATTAAGTAAGAGTTTCTACTAACAAAAAACAAAGGCTAAATCATTAAGAAAATGCAAATATAAAATTCAAATTAAAAACACAAAATTACTATAAGGACGACGATAAAATTTATAATTAATTAAATTAAATTGTTAAAAATATATATTTATATAAATACACCCATTGTCCCAAAAATAATGAGAATGGCTTTCGCATATATACAGAAGTCGGCGTGCCATTTGTTAGCACTTATGTAGTGTGTAAAAGTTTCATGACATTTCGTTCAATGGGATCCAAAATCCAAAACGCATTAAGTGACAGTTTAGTTTTTGTGCGTTGGTCATTCTATGCGCAGGGATTTCTTTTTTTTTTTTATAGTATTTATGTGCTGTGGGCCTATTGAATCAAATCAGGTGGAAAACATGTAACTGAACGTCCTATATATATCAATTGAATTATATATGTGAGTTGAATTTTCAGTCATTCCCTCACAATGTGTGTGTGTGCCACAACGAAGATATGATAGTTAAGTAATTGTTAACATATCACCGTATCAATACCGGTAATTGAACTCTCCACATTCCAATTCAAACACTGTGCGCCCGCCACTAAATTAATTTTATTATTTTTTCTGTTAATTGTAAATCTATTTAATTTATCTATTCCAAATATGCGCAAATATATTTTATTTATTATTTTTTCGCATCCCAAAAAGTGTAGGAAGAAGTTAATTTTAAATAATTTCCTAAAATAGTAATTTTGAATATTTTGTCAAATTATTTTATATAAAAATAATGGTCATATGGCTATAATAATAATTGGATCAGTGGTGCGAAACATATGACAAATAGAGTATTTAGATAATATTTCTTTTTGGACAATTGTAAAAAATTAGAAATTGGTAATGTTCAACTACTGATTCCAATTCAATTGCATTGCAAATTATTTTACCATACCCTACTACAATCACCGATTTCCTATTATTCTTTGTAATTTCCAAGTTTAATACTTCTTTTCTAATAACTTTGTAATCTGTAAATCTGAGGACTTTCAATGGATAGATCTTGGATAGAATTATTCTATGATTAATTGATGGTGGTAAAAGTTGTATGTAATAATATGTCCAAAGATATTCTACAGGTTTTACTACAAATTTGCAATTTGTTAAATTTATTCTTACTTTTTGAGAGTTATTAGGACATTTATCCAAAACTTTTATCTAAATTTTAACGACATTCGACGACAGATCCGAGCGAATTTGATTAATTTGCACTGTATCTTTTTTTTGTATCCACAAGTATTCGGCCAAAAATATTTGTGCTTGTGTGGGACTAATACAATATTTGTATATAAGGTTAACAACAACAACAACAAGAAAATTAACCTTAATTTTAAAATACACTTGACAAAACTTTATTTATTAAAATAGAAATTACTGCAATTATTTTTATTTTCATTTTTTTTCATAATGATACCAATAAAAATTTAATTATCAATTCATTTCGTAAATGATAAGAAGTGTATCTTGCTATAACTAATTTAAAAAATTAATACAAACATCTCTATTTATAAATTAATATGTCAAAATATTTTGAGATTATCTTTGCGCAAAAGTAAAAATTTATTAAAGGAAATGATTGTTTGATTAATAGTAATAAAAATTCGAATATTTAAACAGGGTGTCAACAAGCGGTGTGCATTCGACGCAACGGGCGGAAGGGCTGACTGATATTAATAATAAAAATATTTCTCGATAGTGTCGCATCATTAAAGTGCCTATAACTTCGAAAGATTTTGTAGAGAATTAAATAAGCGTACGGTTATCAATTTTTTTTTTGCAGACCTTCATTCCATTTTTATAATACAAAGTATAATAACTATTTGCTTATAATTAAACGAGTTGATCTTACAATAAAACTAATCAGTTTTATATTCCTTATTTTAATACTACTACAAGTCCTCTGTCATCAAGTCGCGTTCGTCATCGTCAGCTAATTTTAATTTTGGTTTTTAATACATTCTAAACAGACTGAACTGGAACCATATATGCAAAGCCCGGGTTGCATTTAACCTGCTAAACAACATTGAGACGAGTCAAAATTGCGAATTGGTTTTAACTCAAATGTTTCAAATGTGTTTTATTATACGCATACGAAATGTGGAAGGGTTACGTCAGTTAGTTTTTGTAAATAAATGCTTTCGAAGAATTGTACGTGTTCAACCAAACATTTTGATTGATATTCAGATTAGGCGGCGTAAATGGGAATGGATTAGTCATGTGTTAAGGAGCGGAGTGGAGGACATAACAAGGACATTGTAGTGGAATGTACAAAACAGTAAGAGAGTGGGCCAACCATAGCGATACATGGCGCAGAACTATATGGTTGTTAAAACCGAAGCCCTAGGTAAAACCTCAAAAGATGTGAAGACGTTGGACCATAATCGAATCAGATGCAGCATTTTTATTGATGCCCTCTACGCAGTAACTGAAATTAATGATGATGTTAATGTACACCAGATTTTTATAGTTTTAAGTCCTCAAGAACATTATAAAATTTGTCTTAACACAATTTTGTCTTCATGTGTGTTACAATTGAAAACCGTAAACTACTCCAAGCCGATTTACTTTTTTTTCATTATTTCTTGGGGACGAATTATTTACTCTTTCACCGTGAACTTAATTTTTTTTTCAATTTTATAACTTATTTTTGTGGAGAACAGTGAATTCATAATTCTATTATACAATAAATTAATGTATTGCTTGGGATTCTTATGTCGACAAATCACAAAAATAGCTAACTATCACACACAACTACCACCAAAATTTACGGATAGTTTCATTAAACATTTTAAGAAAAAATAGCGGCGTTATTCAAAATAGCGACCAAAAAGTTAAAAATATATTCATAACTTAACCTCAATTATGAATCGATTTTAAATTTTTTGATGCCATCTGAAATGTAAGACCAAAATTTTCCATAATCATCATTTCATTTCAAATTTGATGTAATCTTGATTTGGTGGAGAATTTTTCAAATAAGCAAGCTCAACGGAAAAGTTTTCCGTCAACCAAAGCCGCTGCCATCGTTGACGGAGCACAAGAAAAGAGTAAAATTTTATTGGTATTATTTGGAAAAAAAACGCGATTTTACGGGGTGTTTGACTTTGTCAACCGTCTGGAATACGATTTCCAACGAGGGCATGTCAAATACGCACCAGATGTCATAATCAATTGACGGGGTTTTTTTTTGAATTTTCATCTATAATATCATCCAAACTATCATTTCAAATCATAGAATTGTTTTTTTCGGTACCACAAACCAAACGGAATGACATACAAAACCCTAGTATTATACAATTTATATATATTTTGTTTTCGATTTTCAAGTAGGTAAGAAGGTAAAGGTGTGCGTGTATATTTTAAATAATTTCTGGAATATGTAATTGAAAAAAAAATATAATAATAATAATAATAAATTTAGTTTTTAACGACTTCAACAAAACCAAGGCTAAAAAAATTAATTCAAATATTTCTATCACTTTTAAAAATGCATAAAACTACAATAAATAATAGTTAATTTTCAATTGAAATTTTAATAAATGTTATTCGTTTCGCAAAATATGTTATACAGTAGATGCTCAAATTATTAGGAACATTGTATGTCTGGCTAAAAATAACATTATAAATATCTTAATATACTGTCCCGAATAATTTAAGCATCTACTCTGTATGTGGCGAAAATATACATTCGTAACATTCATAGTTTTGTTTTTTTTGGGTACATAAATTTGATATACAATAAATGGCGGGGGAGCGAATTAAATTTAAAAATTTTATAAAATAAAATCGTTATTGTGTTTAACGCTTGCGTAAATTATATATATATAAATTTATGGAGGGGCGACGTTGTAATTACTATTACATTTATAATTATAAAATATAATTAACACGTTAATCTCGCCATGTCAGTCATATGTGTCCGACGCTAAGAAATTCTACATGAGCCATGTCAGACATATATGTCTGACGTATAATTTATATTTTGATACCATGGCCCATGTGAAAATTTTTCTGATATTATCGTGGCGATTAACGTGTTAAAAAAAAAACTTAAAAATATAGAATAAAATAATAAATTTGACTCACCAAACCTTCTGTTGAGCCGCCATTCAATTCAATTGCCATGTGTAAACGTTGTGATAATGTTGCCAACAATTTTTGAAATTCTTCATTTAATTTATCTAAACGTTTACTGTAAATTATTGTAGCACCAGGATCCATATCGGGCGGACGCATATCATTACGTGGCGGTGTAAAACTTGGTCGTGTTTCCACCAACCAATCAATATAATGTAAACATTTGCCATCATAAATCTATATATTATTTAAATTATTTTATTGTGGTTATTGGTTAATTTGGTGTTAGATTTTTTTTTTTTTAGTGTATTTAATTAATTTTTTTTTTTTTTTTTAATTGTTAATTATAATTAATTAATTATCTTATTTTTAATAAATATAAATTTATAATCCACCCCCTCGGCTACTACCTACTACTATACGCACAATCTTTCATTTTAATCATTATTTTTAAATTTAAATAGCTTATGTTGTTTTGATTAGTAAAAAAATAAGAAAATAATTAACGGCGTGTATCAGTAAATTAATAATTTATATTATAAATGAAAATGACAGTAGAGAGAGAGAGAGAGAGAGAGAGAGAAAGAAAGAGAAAAGTAGTAGTAAAAAAAAATTAAAAATTTAAATTTAAATTTGAATAATAAAGTTAATTACAATTTTTTTTTTATAAAACGGGGGTGCAAATGTTTTTAATATAGATTTTAATTTTTGCGTATAATTAATTTTATTATAATTTTTTAATTTACCGCATTTGCGTTTTGTTTCGTCAATGACGTTGACGCAAAAAACCTATTTATCTATATCCGAGCCGAGCAGCACACCACGAAATTAATATTTTATCAAAATTTTTAATATATGAAGAAAGCCAAAAATAGCAAAATTTACACATATATATGAGAAGAATGCGATTTCCTATACAATTTTTGTAATTGCAAAAGTAATAATTATAATTTTTTTGGAAAATTTTTGCCAAACACAACTCCCCCCCCAAATTATGCACACATTTTTTTTTCCATTTTACACATACCATATCTTCTATAACATCCATTTTCTCATCAAACGTTGTCATATTCATTCACATTGCGGCGCATATACACACACAACAATATATATTTATAGCATTTAAATATAGAATCAAATATAGAAATTGAATAAAAAATACCTTACATACTTTTACCTTCTTTTTTGCTCTATACATACACACCACCCACAGAACAGGGTGGGTGGGGGTATGTTATAAATGTGTAAAAAAAAAAATAACATAAATTTTCTTTGTTTTGTTTTCATTACTTGAGTGTGTGCATGTGTGTGTGTGTGTGTGTGTGTATAATCATAACATACCTTAGCTTCACGTATTAAACGTCCTCCGTTATGATTGACTTGTTCAATCTTTGGTGTTCGTTCAATGGCTGCACCAAGCAAATCCTATATGATATCCATTGGATTTGTAATAATATGAGGAATTTTTTTAATAGATTAGTATTTTTATTAATTAATTAATTAATTAATTTTTTTTTTTTTTAAAGATTATTCTTTGGTTAAATATTATTTTTCTATTTATTTATTTATTGATTTATTTATTTATTACTAAAGATTAGATTAACTACACTTTAAATTATAATAGTTAATTTTCGGTGTGTGTATTAAAAAAAAACAAAATAAAAATCTACTTTTTTCCATTACTGTAAAAAATTTTTCTTGAAATAATAATATTTACATTTTTTTGGTTTTTTTTTTTCTTTCAAAATAGTGCGATATTATTTTGTAAAATTCCATTTTTTTATTGGGAAAATAATTATTTAATTATTATTTAATTTTAATTTAATTAATTGACTACAGGAATATTTGGTGTGTGTGTGTGTGAGTTTATGTGTGAAACAAATCGTATATTAACTACGGTGGGTGTTGGTGGTAGTGGTTGGTGAAGGGTTGGTTTGTGTTTAATTTTTTTTAATTAATTAATTAATTAAACAATAATATAATTTTAAATTAAAAAAATTAATAAAATATATACTACAAAAAAAACGATACAAAACAAAATAATAATAATAATAATAATAATTATAAAAATACAATAGAAAATTGTGAATATATACAATTTTTTAACAAAATATAAAATATATATACTTTTCCTTCCCCCACTCACACACAAATAAAGAAAACATATATCTATACGGTAAAAAGAAAATTGTGGGTGTATATATATAAAATATATGTGTTTGGGTGTGTGTGTGTGTGTGTGTGTATATATTTACACAAAATATAATAATAAATAAATATAAATAATTTGATGATGATGAAAAAATAGTGGTGAATAATTAAATAAATTGTTGAAAATAATTAAAAAAATATTTTTCTGTGGATACCAAAAAATTAACACAATGGTTTAATTAATTTAAAAAATACTTACATCCAATTCATAGGTATTTGTTGCTACCGGTGGTAAGGCTGTTAATTTTTCAGCTGCACCATCAACCCATGTTTCTTCAGCCACAATACTCGATTGTAATTTCGTCATTATGCCGATAGCATTTTCACAACTACGTAATCTAAAGACGTGATTAAGAAAAAGTAGCATTTTTAATAAAATTAACATTTTTTTAATTTATTTCTAATAATTTTTTTAAATTTTATCCGTAATAATTTCAATTCGTTATGGTTCTCATATAGGCGTCATGGGCAGAGATTAATTTTAAATCGACCGACAATAAAGCAGAAGTGTGAGTTGAAGTGTGACAAGTTTCCTGTAATTCGATGGATATAGATAAAAAAAAATAGGGGGTGCTGTTTATAACAAATGAGTCAAAGACCTGATGAGGCCTAAACACCCAGATGGGGCCTCTAACGGAATATCCGTATTATATTTTAATAGTGCCAATCTTCTAAAGATATATGTCAAAATTTCATAACAATTCGAACATTAGTCAAGAAGTTACAGTGGATTAATTGACACTTTTTTTGTTATTTACAGAAAAATGGATTTAAAAAAGTAGTTTCGTGTGCTTTTTAATAGGAAAAATTCAAGCAGAACAATTACTTCAATAGTGTTACCCGGATCTCGTTGGTTTGCTTATATTGTAACGTAGTCGTACAGACACCGATGATGCTGAACATGCTGGACATCCAAATGATATCGCTTTGTACCTTCGATTCAACCACAATTCGCTTAATAATGTACGTCGTCACCGTACTTCCATTATTGGACATCCAAATGAGATCGCTTTGTAGCTTCGATTCAACCACAATTCGCTTAATAATGTACGTCGTCACCGTACTTCCATTATTGGACATCCAAATGAGTTCGCTGTGTACCTTCGATTCAACCACAATTCGCTTAATAATGTACGTCGTCACCGTACTTCCATTATTGGAATGTTTGAGATAAGGTATTGGTAAATATATGTTCAAAATTAATCTATACGTTTACATTTTTATACAATTATTGGAACGATTGATACCCCCCAACAAAGAATTTCGGTAATTTTACTATTCCATTACAAATGTTTATGGAATTTCGTACGTAGACTAAATTATGCGATTATATGAATAATTTTAATGAAGTTACTTAGGAGAGCGTTTAAATTTAGATGACCTGCATAATTTGACCATTTTCCATTCAATGTTGTTGAAATTTCGCACGTAGATTGTGAATGAAGAATTACACAATTAATAACCATTCGAATTAACAACAATATGCATAAATACCTTTCACATATCCCTAAGATATTATTGGCCACATAATTGTACTATTTTTACCGATTATCACTCAATTGATAAACAATAAAGTAAATTTCATTTAAAAATAAAGAATAAATCAGAATTTAAATGAACAATTATTGTGTGGAAAGGAATTATATATTTGTACATCGGCGGCACAAGGATGATACGAATACCATCCGGAAAATCACAAGTATCCAAGTAACCCTGAGGCACACCGAGGAGAAAAGGCAGCGAATGAAGTATTCAGGACAGCTATACAAAATTAATATAGATACCAGATTAAATTCGCGTCAATCCTATTATTTGAGAACTATCAGTAGTAGTACCAAAAGAAAAAACCGCACAGGCTGCTCGCCGAAAATATTTACTACTTTATTTTTGTATAACTTAATGGACAATGAAAACATATTGGTTTAATTTAGATAAATGTTTTAATGAATGTTGGAAATCACGTATTATGGAAGACAGTGTCAGCTAATTGTCTACCTCGCTGTTTGCCTGACAAATGCTCATCAGATTTTCACAAATTTCATGGGTGGTATTTCATTAATTTAGTTTTACGAATATTTTGTTTAAGTTGTTGAAGTGTTTCTTGTTTGTTGGCATAATTGTTACTCTTTAGATAACCCACAAATAGAAATCCGGGGCTACGAATTTGGAGGCCAATATGAACATCACCATTTTCTTGAGATAATTTGTTGTGGCAACAAATCGCTCAATAAATCCATTGTAACATTGGCTGTTTGTTACACCGTCTTGTTGGAAACTGCACATGTTAATCAAGCACATAGCATCCAATTCTGGTGTCAACAATCTAACAATCATTTTACTATAACATTCTCTACTAACAGTACGACAAGATATGGGCCCCAATGATTCCTTCATACCACATAACACGCCATACTATCACTTTTAATTGTGCATTATTCGAAGATTTTCTATTGACCAGAATCGACTAATTTGTTTATTAACCTATTCATTTAAATTGAAATGCAGCTCTAACCACTCATTATGATCATTCTCACAGAATAACATTTCCAACCATGTAAAACAGACGCAGACAACCAACCTTAGGTTGAAATATAATAAATAATGAGATTATATATGGAGTTTTTTTTTAATGAAGTTCATAGAAAATAAATAGCCACAAGGTGTCAGGCACCGATAATGTATAGTGCACCTAAATAATTTGACAATTTCTCATATATTTTTGTTGAAAATAGATGTCCTTTCTTATAACTTCATGAAACATATTTCATATAATTCCAGTATTATTTTCCAAGTACTTCATAAAATCTATATTTTTCAATATATGAAATTCTATAAAAATTTTAAGAAATGGTCAAAATGTACAAGTTACCAATATCTGTTAAAGGAACCCATCCATGAACTTCAAGAAAACTGTTCATATAAAACCATTCAATATCGGTAACATACAGAATTCGAACAAAATGTTACGAGAAATAGTCAAATTGTCTATAGGTTTTTAGATTCTGAGTATTGTTTACAAGGATTTACATAAAAACTGTTCATGTTAACTCGCTATTAACGAATTTTCGTCAAAATTAAATGAGAAAGAGACAAATTGTCTAGGTTACCACTTACTCGTATCTGTTTTCGAAAGTTTATAGAACTTATTCATATAATTCAATTCTGTATATACGAAATTCGACTACTGATCCTGTTCCTTCTATTTCAAATAAATGATGCATTTATTACGGCAGGATTTGTATTTTTCTAATTTAAATTTATTTACTGAGTAACACCGTTTTATTCAATTACTGGTAAACGATAGATAAAAGGTCATAAATAGAGAAAACCAACGAAGGTGAATTGTTAAACAGTTTGTTGTATCATCATGTTAATCAGTTTGTTCGCCACAAAAAGTGATTGCAGTGAACTATATTGAATTTAATTCCGAATATATAACCAAAATGAACGTTGACAATTATTATAAATTCAATTCATCTATTGACATAAGACTACTACGAAAATATTGACGATACTAACTCGTAGAGATCATGTCCGCACAGTAAATACTCTAGTAGTTTATATGTAGTAATTGAGGCAGATTATTTAGAATTACATTACAATTCAAAACGGAACCTCCAAATTTCAGAAGTAAAAAAAACATGAGCTTACTTTTAAAGCGATAAAATTTTGTAACACAATTTTATGGACCACCGTATCAAAAACGTTATAATTATTGTTATTTGTTTTCAAATTAATTTCCACACATCACATCAATAATAGAAATCCATTAATTGAAACAATTAAATTACGACAGTGAATGTACGTGAAAATGCATTCTCATGTATTTTGGTTAATTAATAAATTTAAAAAAATACCATTACATACCTATCAGCTAATTGTCCGCATACATTATTCCAACGTACATTTAAACGTTCGACATTTGTGTGCAAACGTTTTAAATCACTTAATACTTTGGTCGGTACACCCATGCGTCCCAATTGATCGGCCGAATCATTCATTTTATCAATTTGTGGTTGTTGTTGTTTTATAACATCTTGTAATTTTGACAATTGTTTAAATACATTATGTAAACCGTCTAATGTGGATGGCATTTCTTGTTGACGCGCCAATGCACCTTCTAGCTCGGATATCACTTGTTCGTTATCTTCAAGACCGGCCAGTGCACCTTCTAATAATTTTAAACGATCACCATGTAATTCACTTTGTGTATTTAATTCATTCCACAATTCAACTAAATTGTCTAAACTCTTTTTCAATGCTGGTGTTTTTAATGCTATCGTACGGAATGTTTCTTGTAAATGTTTAACATCGGGTTCTAATAAACGTAACCGACGACGATAATCATCATGTATTTGTACAGCATGTTCTAATGAATCTAAATCCCGTGGCAACGGTGATGATAAAATATGATCCAATTCTCTAGCCATATCCTCCAATTTATTTTTAAATGTTATACATTCTTCTGTGAAAATACGTGTCGCTTGTTTACTTTCCTCTGCGTATACGATATTAAAATAAATGAAATAAAAATGGGTTAAAAAATATGTACACAACAAAATTAATTTCTAAATAAAATAAACATTGGAAATTATATTTTTACTAACCACGAAATGATCGAAATATTTTTTTCATGATTAAAATGATACACTTTTTTTTTAGAATTTTAGTTTAACTCTGTCAATATACCGAAACGTTCTAATATCAAATTTCAACTAACTATGTTCGTGTGTCAAAGAGAAAATATATCATATTTTATTATAAATAAGCCACAAGGCAACATAGCAATTTCTATGCTATATTTATTAATAATTGTTTATGTACACACACACACACAAGACGAGCGATATGTAAGAGACACATAATCATAAATAATAATAATAATAATAAGATACAAAAATGGCAAAAATAAATTAAATTTTAAAAATTTCATAATAAAATAAATTGGTTTCATTTATATGTTTATGATACAAAGTGTGTACTGTAGCAGTAGGCATCGTGACGGTGTGTGCGTTTGTGTATGTAACGCAGATTATATGATCTTTTATTACTATTGTTGACCTTTATTGTTGTCCCAGGGAACACATAAATAAATATATAACATTTGATAATATCATATTTTAAAATAAAAGAAACAGAGATGATCAAATCATCGATATAATTATTCAATCAAGAGTTTTAGAAACTATGTGTGTTTGTGACATAATAATATCATTTAAAATTACAACCTACGAAATATTAATATGATTATTTTTAGTATTTATTTGTTTTATAGGTTTGAACCCACAAAATTTTATTAATTAAAAATAATAGTTCAATAATAATTTTTTTTAATGATTTATAATTGAACAAAATATATTTAATTAAGTAATTGCTTGTATTTGTTAACCCTTTGTACCCTGTAGCCCTGTCTATGTTTCTGTTTTGAATGAACGACAAAACCACTCTGCGAAATCGTACAGGTAAACCTACTACAATGCGGTAGATACGTTCCTAGAAAAGACCGTGTTGTAAGAAATCACGTTGTACGTTTCCTTGGCGTTATTTCAAATTCTAAGCTATACCCAATACCAGTTTCTTAAGCACTGCCGATAAGTTTAGATTTTAAAAAATCTATTATTTAGGATTGTTATCTTTTGCTTTGCACACCTTTATACACTGCCTGATTGCCAGATAAGAAATTTTGAAAATTTCTTTTAAATATATTGACTCTCTGTGTTATCCCTTTTTCAATACATTTAGTGTGAAATTTTATCGTTCTTCTTCAGAATAATCTTCCTTATTACTTGCTGTTGTTTCGCGGTTATTTGTATAATCAAAGCAGTTTCGTTTATTTAATCATCAATTCACTAATTCATGGATGTCACCAATTAAGTGACGAGCCAATATCAACGCAATTCAAATTTAAGAACTAGTTTCCTAACCTCGCTGACCGCATTTTCTGTAGAATTAATTTTTAGAGAAAATTAATTCAAAAGCAAAGCATTATGCGGACGGTTTTGCAAATGATTCTAGAATTGCATTCCAGGGATATCATTTGGAATATCTCAGGTATAACACACGAGATGTCCACATATTTACTGCACGACATTGTTACATACTTCATAACTGAAAGTTTTTATATCATTAAAGCACAGTTTACTGCAATTCGGCAATGTCCTTGTGGGATTCTCATGAATGTCCTAAGAATATCATCACTAAGTAATCATAAGGATATATCCAAAAGATATTATACAGATATTAGTGGTTAATTACCCGACATTGCGATATCGCAGATTTTATTTGAACATTATCGAAATATAATGTAGTGATAATTTGAAAAATACGTGAGATAAAATTTGGATATTAGAAATATGAAAAAAAGGCTCTGTATCAAAGTTTAAGTCCTCTATGTTTTTGAAATAATAAATATCTTGGAAGTTCTGGTAGGTGCAGCATATAAGCAATGAAAAAGGTAATAATCGACAATTCATTTTTAAAGCGTTTTGCTCGACCAGCTTCTTTAAAACTTTGAAACTTGGCCAATTTTAATCAAATTGTATATGTAGTTGTATACGTGATCGCCGGGAATCGAGAATTCCCGAATTGTCTTTATATCAATAAAATACCACGATTTATATAAAAGTTTTACTAAAAACAATCCGATGCGAAATTATTAACAAATAATTGAAAAAAATATTTCAATAATTTCATTATTATAAAAAAAAAAAATACACCAAAAATTCTACATTAAAAAAAAAGTTTACCTTCGGCACGTGCACGTTTTTCAAAATCATCAAATAATTTATTAACTTCTTCCATTTCACGTCTGAGGCGTCGTAATTGTGGATCGGCTGGATCACCTTCGGATAACAATTTATCAGCGTCATCGTTAAGTGCACGTCGTATAGCCGTACGTTGTTCAGCACCCATAGCTAAAAATTGATCAAAATCCCAACCTTTAACCACTTTTATTGTTGCAAAAATCATATTTTGTCGTAATCGTAATTGTTTCTTTTGCCACAAGGCAACCGAACGATCGAACAGACGTTTTAAACGTTCGGCCGCTTCAATGGCTTCTGGATCCGGTGGTGGTAATAATAAACATGCACCCGGTACAGGTCCTTCAATACCTTTGGCCGAACGCACCTTCCATTTTACACGCCCAGATGTATCTAATAGCGTACATGTTTCACCTTTTTCCAATGCAATGTTACCCTGTTGTTTATACGCACAAATTGCTTGTACCGGTGTTTGACGTGATACCGGTTGTTTACGTTGTTTTAATGGCACTATTGTTTGAGCACGTTGTTGTAATTGTTGTACAGTTTCGCTAAATACATTTAATTCTTCACGTAAATCTTGCATACCACGTAATAGAGTTTCACCTTGATCTAGGCCGAAATCAGATTGTGAATATTTTGAATTTAAAATCTCATCACGTCTATTTTATAATGGAACACAGAAAAATATTTATTATTATTTTTTAGTAAATTATAAATGTTTGTCATCAAAGAAATATTATTATTATTATTATTACGTACTTGACCAACCAATTTTCAGCCTCTTTAATTTCCGCAAAATATGAATGGTATTCAGTTGCATGTTTTAGATGTACTTCTAAACATAATGTTAATTGTAATAACCATGACCATTGTGTTTGCAAGGCTTGTAAATGAGCTTCAATACATTTTGCAGCCGGATGTTGTTGTAATAATAAAGCTTCACCACGATCTAATATTGTAGCAAAATGCATTTCACGTTTTTCCAGTTCTGACATTAAATTCTAAATAAATACAAAAAAAAAAACGTTGAATATGAAAATTGTACACAGAAATAATAACACAAACACAAAATGAATTATTTTTATAATTCACAACAAATGAAAAATGGTGCTTTAAATTATAAATTAAATGTTAAAATTGGATACATCTCTCTGCGTCACAAAGTGGGGGTGAGTTAAAAGAAGATTATTTATGAATTCAATATGGGGAATAAAATAAAATAAAATAAAAAAAAAATAAAAACAACAATGTCAAACAAAATTATCAATGAATAAATAAAAAAATACATGCAAAAATTAATTCCTTCTAAGGATTTCTAGGAACAAAAAAAAAACCACACACACACAGACAAAACCAAAATTTGTCTGTCATCTTCGGCACAACTAACAAATACTCACATCCTCCCCATTTCCATACGTACGCTTGAAATTAAACTGAAATTTAATTAATTTGTTCAACATAAATTAAAATTATGTGTACAAAAACCAAAATACTCGAAATATATATAGCAATAACAAATAGTAACCCAATTATAATAATAATAATAATAAATTTACCTCATAATATCGATGGATTGATTGTACATCTAAATCTTTAGCGGCCCAATCACGACCAATTTCAATTTGTTCACGATCATTTAACCATTGTAATTCAGCACTGGCTGCCGATAAGAAATTTTGCAGTGCATCTAAATCGGATAAACGTTTTGTCGATGTACTTAATAGTTCGGCATATAATTTTTGTAATTGACTTAAACGTTGTTGATACAATGTTAATTCATCGCCGGTGAAATTTGCCTGTTGTCGTTCAGCATGTACAATTTTTGAATGGAATTTATCAATTGTACGATGTTCTTGTTGATGATGTTCTAATTCAGATTTTACCGATGGTAAATCTGAACCATAATCGGCCGCATGTAATTGTTTTAATTTATTTTGACACCATTCCGTGTATTCTTGTAAATCACGGAAATATGGATTTGTGTCGACTTGACGTGCCTCAATTACAGTACGAGTTTGTTTTGTAACATGAGTTTCTTTTACCGGATACCGTAAACCAGATAATTTTTGTACAAGATTTGTATGGAATGTAGCTCTAAGTTGAGACCAACGTTGATGTAATTTTGTAACCCTAAAAATAAATTTTATTCGAATGGAATGAAAATTAATAAATTTCAAAAAAAATCGATTTTATATAATAAAAATAAAATTTACTTTTTTTGTAATTCATTTGCTTGTGGATAGCGCCCGTCCTTTAATACAATACAATCTTCGTTCATTTCTTGGATCGGTGCTTCCAGATGTCGTATTTCAGTTTCTAAACCTTCAACAATATTTTTTGCATCAATTGGATGAAGTCGTTCGATTCGTCGAGCTTCTTCTGAGATTCGTGTTTCTAAATCGGTTATTTTTGAATCGGTATGTTTTATTTCACGTTGTACTTTATCGGCTATGCGTTGTAAACGTTCTAAACGTTGAATTTCTTGTTGTAATATATGATCACGATCGGCCATTGCCGATTGCAAACGATGCCATGCCTTCTCTAATGATTCCGGACGTAATTCGGGTTCCACTTCAATTTCACCAATTGCTTCAAAATATTTTTCTAATTCTTTATAAATTTGATATAATTTTTGTTTGTCACGTTGTCTTGGCGGCACCTCATCATTACGAAATTGATTTAAATCACTGAGTAAACGTTTCATTTCAATTAGCGTTGATGGGAATGTACGCTCCTGTAACAATGATGTTTTTTCACGACACCAATACAATAATTGTTGTGCTAATTCTTTATAATCGGAAACATGTCGTTGTGATTCCATATCATATAATGGATGATATGATGGCGGTTCCGGAAATACATCATACAATGAACTTATATATGTTATTAATGATTTTTCATCCGGTTCATTTGTATCAACATCTAAAATGAAACAAAAACATAAAAATTATTACACATTAATTAAAATATATTTTTATTTTATTATCAGAAAAAGAAAAAGCAAAAAAAACAAACAACAAAATGTAAGAACAGAAATGGAACTACATTAAATTCATATGCAAAAAATTAATTTTACGATTATTTATAAATTTTGTATATAATAAAAATTGTATATTTGCAACATTTGCGTTTCAAATATATGTATTTGTGCGCCTATTTGAAAATGATTATCAGCGAAGCTTCAAGAAACTATTTTGTAATTTAATAAAAATAATTATTAAATAAAATCAGTAGTGTTGACAGTTTTGCTGCTGTCAATGTGAAATAATAAATTCTACCAAATTGTATAGATGCAGTAGCAGAGTGTTTGTGACGCCAGATTTTGTAAACAATGTAAATTATGGTCAACTATATAAAGGACAATGGTTATAGTAAATTGATCGTTCGTGGAAGAAATACTTATATTTTGACAATTGATTTTCGTGTTCGTGAGTTAAAAATAGTCAAGTAGTTTTAATTGTATTACGAATATATTATGGATAATTGACGATTCAGTGTTTTGCACTTATAGTAAAATGGCACACCATTTTCAAATCTGTATACCTCTTGGTGTCGCAGCAACTCGCATCTGGAATATTTATGATCAAATTAAATTTCTTCTCAAGTGTTTGTACATTTGGACATATATATATATATTTAATATTTTTATGTATAAGATAAATTAAATAATTGTAATTTGTAAAGGAAATAATTCACTATTTTTCTCTACTCTATTATTGTATTTGTATAAAATATAAAACAATAAAACAATGCCAATGTTCCACATCGTTACTCGCATTAAAATTTTATGATACGTAAACTATTTAATTCATTTTTTTTTATTTTATTTCTTCATATAACAAAACCGTCTGTCGATCAAAAAACGCAAATGTGTTTAAAAACATATGAAATTAATCACTTGAAATTATATCAAATCAAAAGAAATAAACAAATTATGCAAATTATAAAGCAATAAATAAAAACACAATAAACAATGAAATTGTGACAATGACATTATATTTTCATTTGTTTATAGTATCTGCTAATTTAAATTTCACATATAATAATATGAAAAATAGTGCTAGTACACACAGTGTGTCGTTTAAATCATCGCAATTTTGGATTTTTTTTTTATATCAGTTACAGCAATGTTTTTTGTCACCTCCGTCACGGCTGCTTGAACAGCTAGAACATAAACGCTTCATTCATGGCCAATTTTCAGGAACATAATATATATAGTCACACGGCAAGGTGATAGATCAGGCGAATACGGAGAGTTTCAATTCAAATTGTGGTTATTAAAAACGACCCACTGCGTGAGTAAATGCGATTTAATAATGCACAACGTAAGACGTATCTCAAATTTAAAATTTCTTCTATTAAATTAATAAACAACAATAAAAAAAACACACGCAATAAAATTTACGATAACAAAAAAACATATTAACATTTTTAATATTATTTAATTACCTTCAGGATCCAATAAACGTGTAACACCATATTCCTTTTCGACAACATTAAATGCATTTTCTAAACGTTCTCGTGGACGTCCTGCTCTTGCTTTTCGCCAGTCAAGCAAATCAGGACGATTTCTATGTATAATAGCTGAAAATGCCAAACCATCACGCCATGAACTGGTAAAATCATTAACACGTACACCCGGATAACGTGCAGTCGATCGTCTTGCCCAACGTAATAACGCTTCACGTGCTGATAGATTATCTTCTTGACCAATAATATCTGATATCTAAAAATAAAGAAAAAATATACAATTAATTAAACGCAGATTAATTTAAACTTAAGTATATTGAAAAAAAAAAAAAAAAACAAAACATCAACGAAACACTAGAAAGAATTCTAAAATTTATGGTTTATGAAAAATTTATAATAAAATTAAAAAATTATAAAGTTTTCAATTTTATATTTGCATATTATTATTACAATGTATTTTTATTATGCGCGCGCAGGGGTTAATTCAAAATAAATTAAAAACAAAAAAAAAAATTATAAAATTGGCGCCTGCAAAAAAAAAAAAAAATCAAATCTTCTTTTTATCATTATCATTTGCGGTGCGCTTAAAAGGTGTAAAGATTAAATATGATTTTATTTTACAAAACAAAATACCGCGTTTTTTTTAGATTTTCCTAATTTTATTTTAATAATAAAAAATAATTTATTAATTTATAAATATTTTATCTTCTTTAGTTTTTATGATCGCGTCTATCTATCTACTCCCCCCCCGCCCCCCCGCCAACAGCGCTGATTAAATTCCAAGTTGTTTTCATACGCATTCTTATACAGATTAAAATTTATTATTTAATTAATATAATATTATCATATAAATTAGGTACAGCCACAGACCTCCCTCGATGTAAGAGCTACCTGAAGCTACCATATAAACCCAAACCTATTGGATGAACAAGTAATTTTCGTTTTTTTGGTTAAAATTACACGTTTATTTAGCAAGTGTTATATAAAAGTGGTACACATTATTCAAAATATGTTCCATCAGAAACCACAACATTCGCCCATCTTTTGGGCAACTGTAGGGAATACCTGTACGAAGAAATCGTCGACTTTTGAAGCGACCAAATCGTGCAGCCAATACTACGTTTTGAAATTTATTTAAAAATAGAGTTTTCAACAGCATGTAATTATATTACCAAATTCTACACATATTATCCGAAGAATTACGCCATCAATTAGAAAAATGCAACTTACTTTTACATATATATCCAATAAATAAAAATAAATTATTTACAATAAAGCTCTTGATGATCAGCACACAAATTTTTACTAATTATTAAACTAAAATATAATAACAATTTTAATGTTAATTTAATAAAAAAATATTTCAGACTGAATTTTTTATTATATACTTTTTTCTATTTCATTCTATTCTTTTTCTTCGCAGAAGACAGAAAAACGAAACAGTTAATCGGCCATGTTTTTTTGTAGGTTGATGTGAATTTTATTTGGGTGAACGTGAACAGACAACAAAGAAAGATATTTGTGTACAGGTGTAGGAGTAATTTTTTTTTATTTATCGTTTTTCTCTTCGTACCTTCGGCGGACATCGTCGAATAGTCGCTGTTTATTTTGACATACGAATTATTTTTGGTTCGTAATTTAATTATATTTACTGGAAAAATTTATACTGAACGAACTCTTTTAGTTTATCCATATTTATTCTCTTGTGTTTTGTGTTTCGATTTTCATTCGCTGCAGCGAAATGTGTTAATTATTCAAAAATATTTGTTTAGACTGTACAGCCGACGCCAAATTAGTGCACTATTTTATTTGTTTGGGGTGTTATGAGTTCAAGAGCAATTGTTATTGAGGATGAATTTCTTTTTAATGTAAATATTGCAAATTATTATTTGTCTAAAATTCTGTTCCACTATTCCAAACCACTCACAAAACAGTGCAGATTTTTTCAAAATAATATCTGTTTTTTTTTTGGTTAAAAAAAACCATAACCCAAGCAAAGTGTAATTTTTCATTTAAAATAAAAAAAAGTTCTAGAGCTTTTCCAACAAAAAAAATAAAGAATTGATTGAAATCTAAATTCGGAACAAAGAAGAAAAAATCGGTGGGTTGTTGCTGTGACAATTTTATTTATATAAATTTAACCATAAAAAAAAAAGAACATGTAAATTTCTTTTAATTTTAATTATAGTCATAATCTCAATAACGAAAAATAAAAAGTTAAAATTATTAAATTAAATTTAATGTCTGCAGTAAAAGAAAATGCTAATATTTTAAATTTTAGCGAAAGAGAAACCGGTTATGGCACCAAAAATAGATAAATTTATAGTTATATTTTTATTATTATTATTATTAATGATATTAATATACCTTAAAAAAAAAATATATAATTAATTTTGGTTTTACCTTTTTAATAAATACCATATTTTAATAATATTTTTAAAAAATTAAAATGATATCATCGTATAAAAAATAACCATAAATATTATTAATATGTATTAAAATTCATTGAGAAAATGTCGTTAATTTGGTTTCATTTAAAACCACAACAATTAATTATAATAATAATAATAAATAAATAAATAATTCGCATAATAAAATATAATATTTTTTATATGAACTTGCAATTGTCAAATAAATATAAATATTTTAAAATAAAATTAATATAATTCTTCAATTCACATAAATTGTTATTTTTATTACCTTCTTCAATAATACCTATGGAAATATTAATACAGCGGAATGGTAA
The DNA here is from genome assembly GCA_910594885.2 of Bibio marci. NCBI lineage: Eukaryota > Metazoa > Arthropoda > Insecta > Diptera > Bibionidae > Bibio > Bibio marci. Next base: position 29,981,327 of record OU343118.1, on the reverse strand, counting down.
TGGCAAAAATAATCATAGAAAAGGTGTAAATTGATAATTAAAATGAAGCATAAATATAAAATGCGCACGATAATTATTCTCTCCTTCACAGCCCCTAGAAATGATGGCCGATTGAGTTAATAAGTTGAAGAATAAATTGATTGAATATACATTTTCAATGTTCTCTAATTACTCGTTCATTATTTCATTGTTAAAACTGTTCCCTATCCTACAAACTACACAACATATTTGTGTCTTATTGATAATAAAAATTATAGTGACCGCATTTGGAATCAATTGCGACAGTATATATATAAAAAGAAAATTTCGATTCGTGTATTTCATCATCAATTGGAAAATAGGATATATTTAATAAAAATGATGTCAATACAATACCGGCCAAACTGCAACAGAAACTATATGCTGCGTTGGGAAATAGACGAAAAGACACGACGCTTCTTATGGCATGCAGTAAGGAACGAAAATTGAGTGTGTGTACGGTCTCCTAAGTCCTGTAAACTTTAAAACTTTTTATTAATCGCCAATTTCAAGAAAATAGGATAAATGGTTCTAGAGAAACCGCTTTAAAACAATACCCTATAAGGGTAACCAGAAAGAATGAGCGAAAGTCTTCTATTTCCATCGAATATTAAAACTTGAGATTGGGAGGGGTGGCAATTGCAGTGGTTAAGAGAATTTTGGTAAAATCATTTTGAAATATTTATTTTAAGTTCAAGTTTTCAAATCGATAGCTGAAAACATTTCTTCGCAGTTATTCAGAAATTAATTTATTTTTAAAATGGGACACTTTCCACTAGACTGGGATCGTGAAGGATTTGGGTGATTTTGCTCATCTTAGAACTTTGTGGGCTCCTGAAAACCACAGAAGCTATCATGATCTCATAAAATGTCATAACGATAGCTCAACTCTTTCAACCCCACCCAGATAGTTATAAAGCTACGTGATTTCTTACACAAATTGCTCTTTAAAATAACACAACCTGTGGCCCAGGTGCGTTTAAAAATTCCACGTAATACCAAACAACGTTTTACAGCAGTTTTCTTAAATTTTCCATAATAATCCCGTGGTTATTAATAATACATACAGCCATTTTCATTAGATTATCCGCAGCAATACATTTGTATCCGATGACAATATATAATAACAAATTTCATAAAGTTTATAAATTAATAATTTGTCTACAAAATGTCACCGATGATGACACAGAGTCGTAAATTCATCGATGATATATACTTTTACAATATCTCATCGATCGCAAAATGGCAAATCGAACGGAGACAAGAGTCAAAAAACCGTCGATGAATTATGTCTTGCACTTGCACACACACGCTCAGACTGAGTTAACGCCGCATTACAAAATACACTGAGCGGCTCAGTGTATTTTGTAATGCGGCGTTAACATTTTAAGTTGTGCGCACCGACGGCATATAGTCTCTATAAAAACTATTATTAAAATTCGAAATTTAATTAATTTACACATACATTATTTTTTACATATGCCGTAATAATGGATATTTGTTTGCTTACGACTTAATACGTAATGTACGTACACGTATTTATTTACGATATAGTGTGTAATGTAATTTGGTAGCAGTAAGGCAGGTATAGATAGCACTTAAAAAAACAACAAATACTTTAATACTTATTTTTAATATTATTAAATTTTTAAAGAAAACATAAATATCGCACATCATCATGCGAATACAAATTACATCATCATCAAGAGATTGGCTGATATTTACTATTATGGAAATTTAATATATAATTGTGCGGTTGTTTGTTGGTTGGTATATATTCTTTGTCTCTAAACTCGTATAATAATTAATAATAATAACATATATTAATATCATCATAATAGCATTAAAATCGTATCGTATAATTACATGTTATGTTATGTTATGCCGATGGAACGAAACATATAAAATGACGATTTATTACAACAAATATTCTGTTACTCTATCCCATATTAGATATTAATAAATATCAACTTTGAACAAGTATTTTAATTATTTCCATATACAAAAATATATATCGATTGAAATAAAGTCATGTAATATTAACCATTCATTCAATTCCATTCAATTCAATTTCATTCATTTGTGGCAAATAGTATCCATATAATAATAAAAACAATCATTATTTATGTTTATGTGTGTGTGTGTGTGTGTGTACAAAAGAATACGACCCATTGATTGTTATTGACATTAACATATGTTGACTTAACACACAATTAAAGTTAGGTGTATTATAAATAAATAAATAAATAATTAACATATTTGTGTTACGACAAAATTGATTTATGGCTGACGGATTACTTACACACACAACTTGAATACGTATTCCAAAACATATTTTCAAGCCATTTTTTATTCAATTATTAATGCTGCGTCAAAATTTTAATTATTTTATTTATTTACGTGGAGTGTGCGCTCGAAGAAAACAGCAAATATTTTGAAAAAAAAAGGAAAAAAACCATGTACAGCCAAACTGTTCGATAAGAGCGCAACTTATGAAAGTACCTGTCCGCTTACCGCAATAATTATAACCAACAGTTTCTCGAATATATGTAATGTTTAACTAAATATAATTAAATAATTTCTCGTACCAATTTTAATAGAATTTGGAACAAAAGTTGAGTGTGTGTGTGTGTGTGTGATCTAATTACAATGAAATATTATGAGGTTTCGTAAAAAATAAATAACTATATAGGAAAGGAATCCGAAAATGCAATATAGTATCAATAACTGGACGAGCTAATTGTTTGCGGAATAATGAACATGAGTGTCAGACATGACAGAAGGATTGTATTGTCTGTCCATTGTATACAAAAAATAAAACTGACGAATTGCCAATGAAATTATCCGAGAATACCCCAGTGTGATTTCTGCGCTGATCCATCTACCTGATCAAATATTTGGCATGCTGTAGATTTTGTGTATGAAAAGTACCGAGAGATTAATGTTGTCACACATCATTTGGTTGTTGACTTTAAGCCAAAGTTATGGAAAATTATGTAAAAATTTGATATTCCAAATTAATAGATTTGGTGACTTATATGACGTTGGAATGTGTGCGAATCCGAGGTAAATTATGTGATCATTTTGAGGCAATTGATGGACTACGCAACAAGGCAACCCATTATCAACACAATATGCGCTAACGTAAGTTGAGTGTGTGTGTGTGTGTGGTCTAAATACAATTAATTATTAAGAAGTTTCGTAAAAATAATAACTATAGGAAAGGAATCCGAGAACGGAATTCAGGAAACTAAACACGTTTACTATTTCTCATCCTATTTCGATTAAATTTGGTATGTGTACATTAAGAATGGAATTATGTGGAGACTTCCTAAAGAAATTTCGGAAAAATCAATACTCAGAGGACAGTATTCTAGGGCGTTCTTCAATAACCTGACTAATTTGACCAGTTCTAAAGCGATGTTTTGATGAAATTCAGTATATATAAGTTTTAAAACGGGAGTGTGTTATGAACTTCTGAAATATCGATAAATATCTACAAAGGTTAATTTGGGGATTTCTTATTCAAATTTTTTTAAGAAATTTATTAAAATGGGATTATAGAAACAGTTCATGAGGAAGACTGGAAAATCGATAAATTTCATCAATCCAAATTAGTCAAATTATTGGAGACCGTCCTAGAACACTGTCCATAGTATCGATTTTCCTGAATTTCTTTAGGAACTCACCATATAATCTCAATCTCAATGTGCGCGCATATTAAATTTGATCAAAATCCGATGAAAAATGGTCAAATTGTATTGTTTAAAGTTATCCAGAAAACAAGTTCTGGCCATAATTTTGGAAAAACTTCCCTATAACAATTATAATTATTAGGATTACATTCCAATTTCGATTAAAATCCGGCGAGAAATTCTCAAATTTTATAGCTGCATTTAATTAAATATCAAATTCGGAAAATTGTTGCTTATATTTTGTAGTTCCCTACAGATTAGATTTTACTCTTATTGGATGTTGCCCGTTATCGAGGTTTGGCTGTATTTCATGTGTGTGTGTCTGCGTGTGTACTATAATAAAATTATAATCCACGCATTATCTGTTAAATTTCTTAGTACGCATAAATTATTATTATTTTTCAATCAAAACATTACCAGCATTCTTATTAATTACATCATTTTGTAAAACAAAAACCATTTAAGGTAGAGTATTTATTATACGACGATAAATTAATCATTACTATTTATGTGTAACGAGATGATCATCATCTTGATGAGGTGGTTTGGCGCGACAAAAACGATGCTGACGGCAACAATAAAAATATTATGGTTAAAATATAGTTTAGTAATAATTTGGATTTGAAGGATTAATGTCAATTTATGATTATAAATTATGAAATTTATGTTGATAAGTTATGTTAAGTTTTTATATGTTTTAAAATTGATCTCTACCTGCCTACCTACTCGTCTTCCCTCTCTATTAATAATGTTAAAAATTTACATATTCAGTTCATTTATTCTTTTCATATGATCATCTATTGATCTCGCGTAAAATTGTATACGGGGAAGAGTAGATAAAGAATACAGTGTGGCATACATGGGACACGTTGAATTGCAATCTTTGGAACATAACATAAATGAGAAATAAGGATAATAAAAAACAAAGAATATTTAAAAAATTCTAAAAATCTAAATCACCATCTGTCCGAAATCTTACGCGTGGTTTGTTCATTAAATTGTTTTAAAGAAAGAAGATCAGTTTTAAAATCGGTTATCGAATGTTATCGAAGTGCTTTAAATGTTTGTTTATCTAAAACAGAAGTTTTTGACAGCGATCGACGACGATTAAATGTTCAGTTAAGGGGCAAAATAAATCAGCTAAAAAAATAACCGGAACCTATTCATTCATTATAAAAGATAAATTCAAGACAGCGCAATAAAAGTGGTGGCCTCCAATCTATTATAAAAAATATATTGGTTAAAATTAGTATGTAGTCTAAAGTTACATTTATAATGTTGATTAGTGGTAGTCTCGTTAGTCGTAGTGTCACACCTTTTCAATCATTAAAAATTGAAAAAATTAAATATTTTATTATTAGTCCTAAGAAATTTTGTGCAAAATGTATGAATAAAATTGTTGCAAACTTTATGCAAACATCATTTAACATTTGATTTAGTTCATAAGTTATACGTTTTTAATAATTTCAGCAAATTCAAAGTTAGGTTAGGTAATAATAGATACAATGAAAGAATTATATAAAAATCTTTAATGGAAAATTTACTCTAAACAAAATCTTTTTGGACGAGACCAACTTGCAGACAGACAATTTATTGCATAACATATTTTTCTTATCCAATTTTTATAAAATTTTATAGTTCCTAATGAAATTATAAGAATCAAATTTGTGGTGGACCCAGCTTCTGGTAATTTCTTATCTAATTTTTATTATAATTGTGTATAGATCGTGGATTATATATCTGAGTACGTAGTTCTATAACCAATGGCCAGCCAACTTACAAAATCATTTCTTATAGAATTTTAATAAAAAATTTTAAAAAGGCAAAAGTATAAAATGAACATTAATGTGAAATTAATGTTTGTAATTGATGTATGAACTGCAGAACTTAATGAAAAAGTAGGCAATTTGTGAGCATTACTATATTATTTTGATAAATTTTTATATATTCAAATGTGTATAATGGGATTATTTAAATATAGTTCCTTATTCAGTTCCGATATGCAATCAATATTATACAAAGCAAATTTACACTCATCTGGATATTTTAAAATTGGTGTCCAATGATGCTTGAGAATGGTTAATTTCAATTTGAAGACGTAATATATTTTGAAAATTTTTTAGAACTTTTTCTGATACTACATCAGAAAAGTGTCCTAGATTTATTACAGATAGTACTAATTAACCATTATCAATTATTATATTCATCTGCATATAAAATTTGTAAAAGAAATATATGGGCTACAGTTTTTTCACCAGGTTGTGAAGGAAAATTGTTTCTGAGCATTAGTGCGAATATTAGTAAAAATCCAAATCTGTTTTAAAATGATTAAATTGATGAAATGAAAGGAATTTCCATTTAATTTATTATAATTTTGACGCGATACATTGGTCTACTACTTGTTCACACACACAAATTCTTGCAAATTTAACGTATTTTTAAATGGAAGCCTCGCGTTTATTTCATTAATTTAAATATTTTTTTAATTCCATTCCATTGAATGGTGAGATGTTATAATAAAACTAAAACCATATGGAACATAATTCAAATGAGTTACTTAACGATGCATGTTCCCATGAAATCAAAACCTTAGCTGTAGCGAAAGGAATAACATAAGAACCAGATGTACTCTACACACTCATTAAAAATTAATATATAAGTTGTGTTCCCAGTAATTTGCAGATTTGCACGAGACGTCGTGTACAACGCGAATGCATTATTTCATATCATATTAAAGCCGGAATCAAATGAAATTTAAAATATGCGCTGAAATATCACATAGTTCAGTCAGTCAGTGTCAGTGTCAGTGTTAGTATGCCAGTTGGCCTGTGTATAAATGGACTTTGATTATTAGAGAACATCTAGTCTCTATATGTTATTTCTTTCTCTATATCAAAATCGCATAATATGTTACAACAATTTAGTATTCAATTATTAATACATCGACACATTCGACACACATTAAATTAAATTATTAATATTATTATAAAATAAAGATAAATTAACAGAAAAAAAATGTAGGTTTTAGTTTATTTTTAAGTCTATATTAAAAATTATATTATAAACAAAATATTAAGAAAAAAAATAAAGAAACACCTTCACAAATTGTTGTAAAAATTCTTTAAACATTTAATTCAATGTTAACCTGTTAACATAACACCCCCATATAAATGTTTCAATCAATTATAGATATTTATAAATTGTTTTCTTGTATCAATATTCTTTTCACATATTATTAATAAATAAATAATTAAATTTAATTACAAATTATATCGATTAAGTAAATATATTAAACAATAGCGATATTATAAATTATAAATATTTAATTACAGAAACAATTAGTTGATATACAATTAAAATTGTTGTACAATAAATACAATAAGTAATGTGTTTATTTCTATAGAAGCGAAAGTAATACAGGTATCCCTTGATAGGTGCCATTTTGGATTAGTTGCAATCATAAATTTGCGACACTTCCTTGAATTTTATGCGATGGTTATAGATTTATAATACGATCTGGCTATATAAAAAAAATATATCTTTCCAACCAGAAATGAAATAAAAACGTAATTTGAAAGCTGTAGTTCTTTAGTTGATACATCGATAACAAATTCTAGAAAATGTTTGACAACTTGAAAGTTATGGAACCAGAAGTGAAGTACAATATATAGAAGAATAAATTTAAAATCTTATAATATCGTAATTTCCGCACATTAATGCCAATTTAAAGACGCAACCTTAACAATTTGATATTATTAACTGGAATATACAAGAATATGTGGCAAACTGATATAAATAAAAATAGTTTTCCTTCAGAAGTTCTGGACAACATTGAAACTTTTGGCCATTTCTTATCCAATTTTGATCAAATTTAGTATGCGTTGATGTGTATTGGGTAAATATTAATAGTTCCAATGCAACTTCTATGAAATCGATACTCTGGAAAGTTCAATGTATCCGATTCTAGTAGAAACATTAGATATACTTGACTTATTCACTTACTTACCTATTCAATTTTAATCAAATTTGCTATCAATACAGGTATAATTAGATTATATATTAATTTAATTTGTGTAATATTGATTCTTAAAACTATATAAAACGGCCCAAATCGTGTGTATCGATTTCACAAAATTTAAGGTAGATACTATTTATATATTGTTTGACAAACTACATACCAAATTTGATGAAAATTGGTAAAAGAATTGAGCTACATTCAAAAAGGCGCTTTAGAATCTGATCCATAAAACTGTCCAGAATAACGATTTAATAGAAATTTAATAGGAACTATGTTCATATAATTCGATAATACAACTTTTAACATTTAAACATTTGATAAATATTGAATAAGAATTGTTAATTAAGTTTCAATGTTTCAAGAATCGTTTGCAGGAGCAGACCAACGGGTTTTGAATGCGCATTGTCAATTATTACCTTAGTTATTGTTTATATTGCCGCATCGATTTTGGAATTTGGAATTTAATGTAAATGAAGAAAATATAAATCTATATTGATTTTGTGATAATTTACCTCCCCACAAGTTCAACTTTTGCTTCCAGAACTTTTAAGTAATTAATTATTTTAAAATAATAATTAACGTCAATCAGTTTTCGGGGACTTAAGCTTTAATACAGAGACTTTTATTTTTTTTTAATATTTCTATTTAAAAAATAGAATATGTTAAGTGTGTTTTAAAATTTTCCCTAGAATAATGCGGTTTTGCATTAGTGCGGTACTTAACCTCCTATCGCATAACTCAGTGGATACCTTTATATTGTACAACGAAATTGATTAGATCACGAGCAAAGATTATCATCACATATGTTGATAAATTATACAAGAATAATATTCGCATTAATTCCTACAAATTGATGCACAGGAGAGGTTTCCTATTCTATTCAATAATTTAATACAATGAATATTATCATACAAAACAACTAGCCAGGCATTTTATGATGTTAATGATTGTATATTGCACACACACACACACACAGCACACCTTTATAATTTAATACAAAATAGACATAAAATTAAATTATTTGTAATTGTTCATATACACTTCATGTAAATGCAGTAAGTTACCAAAATTTTAGATCATAATATTACAAATTTGAGTTTTACAACCCTATTCTATTAGACGAGATGAAGCATGAAATTTAAAATTTGATTGAATAAAATGTTACGGCATTATTTATATATGAATGTTCGGCATATGACCGCCGTACAAACATTGAATATTTGGAAAATAAACATCCTATGCATCCTTTCATAATGAACGGATCATTCATCGAAAAACCAAAACATCTTTTGGTTGAAATTCTAAAGTTAAAAGCTTCGAGGATTAATCTGTAGGTAGATCACATTGGATTTTCTATGAAATCTTTCCCCCCCTTTATAAAATCATCTCATCTCATCAAGTCAAATACCATATTTAATTATAAAAATTTTGATTTTGTTCACTGGGCCTAATAATATGGCAACGCACTGTACAAAATATACATATAAATACAAAAAATATTCACATCATACAAAAAATGAGGTTATTCACAGTTTTGGAACAATTTTGTTTTATTGTTTATTGTTATATTATTATTGTTATTTATTTTGATTTTATTAATGTTTAAATTTATTATTACATTTTTAAAACATTTTTTTTACACACGATACAATAAAAAAATAAAAAAAATATGAGATAAAACAAATGTGACAGAGATGAGATGAGATGAAATACTTTCTTTTATTATATACCCAATTTATATTTTATCAAGATATCACAAAAACATTTCTTTTTATAACAATTATATTATTAAAGATTAAAGATAAAAGATAAAATGATATGCGCAAAACAGAAAACACACAATTACATGATTTAGGATAAAAAAAATACTAACAAAATGATTACAGTGTAAATAACAAAATGGTGTAAACATAATTGGTATTTTTAAACCTCAATTTGTAGTAAACAGAACGGATAACAGGAACATATGCAGGCAGTGTACGTAGATAATGTAATTATATATTACTGTTCGAGAGTGATTTTATGATGATACAACTTCCCAGAGACATAACCAAATTAGATATTGGCTTCCTTGAATTTAGAATTTCATTATTTCTTACGCAATATTAATGCAATTTTGTTGAAATTTTTCATTAGAATAGAAACATAATGACGCTTCTCAATCGGCACACACACACGTCATAGTATTTCTAGAAAATCGTTACCGCATATGAATACTTTTCTTGGCAAACATTTTCAGATATCTAACTATTGGGTCAATTCAATGTTGATAAAATATTATATGATTTATTTGAATGGGACTGCAAACGCATATAGTTCTGAAGCTGGTTATCGGATTACCAGGATAGTTTTTTTTTCACCAATTTCGGGAAAACTAACAATTTGTTCAGTATTCAATTCGGTTGAAATTTTATATGAATAGGTTTTTAATGAGATTATATTTACCATATGCGAATACCTCATATGGAAAATATTAGGAAATCGTTAACCAGAAGTTGCCAGAAGACCTTTTTTTTTGTCGCCAGTTTCTAGAAATGTGGCAACCTATTTAATTTTGGAAACATGTAAACATAGTCGTAGTAATTCGGTAAATTTAATACCCAGTTTCAAGCCGGTTCTAGTTCTTTTATTGAAATTTTGGAATTTAGATTTATAATGGCACTACAGAATCAGCTGCTCCATACAAATCTCTCTTGAAAATTGATATATAAAAGAGTTCTAAAAATCGGTTTAAAATTCTTTGTTATTACATACATGTTTAAAATAATAAGTTTACTGCCCCTGTAACCGGTTTTCCTCGCAGTGTATGATACATGCGGGTCAATTCTACTATTATACAATTATAAAATCTAGCGGTTATACTGTTCGTCAATATTACTGATATAAAATATTAAATTCTATTGGGGCATCCATCATGTCTAAGGAATGTCAACGTAAGTGCAACGATAATTTATGGGAAAACTACTAACGAAATTGCGGACTTTAAAAACATACCTAAAAACGTATGCAGTTTTTCAATGTAAAGAAGGTCTATGATGTTGCTCGTGTATAGTCACAATAGTTATGATAACAAAATTTTCTGTTACAGTAATGGTGCGAGTTGAGAGTAATGAGGACCACATCATATGATCTCGCATTTATTCTCTCTTTATAGGCTACTTCTGATGTTTATAGTTGTTGACGTTTTGAGCGAAATAATTATATGTGGTGGATGAAGCTAAGATAAGTCACAAAAATGGACACATTCCATGCCATTCCAACAAGATGGCACGTATAGCGTCAAAAAGGATGCAAGGATTTTTCTGTCCTCACTCAATTCTGGTCAACGGGATAATATTAGACTAATTGACTATGAAGTCGACGTGAGAGAGAAGAAGTTAATAAACAACCGCATTCCAATGAAGAGGCCGTTCAAATTAAGACTGAAAACGTTATGATGTCCATGACAGCAAAAACGTCTATTGCATTAATGCGCAAAGAAAAGAGTTAATGAAATAGTGGTGGTTAATTATATATAGCGCCGGGTAATGTTTCGAATGGAACATTATTACAATTTGCTAATAATTGCACTGCCATTAACATAGATTCTGCAGAACTTAAATGTTTGTGCCCGTTATAATATCTAATATTCTAATTATTGTATATTCACAGTATTTTATTAGTAAAAGTTAAAAAAAATATCAATATTTTATGAGACTGTACCGTATTTCGACCTCAGAATTTTCCAAATAAAACAAATATCCATAAAAGTATAAACGGAACTGTCATCTGCGTTAATCTAATCAATTTGTGATGTATTATCTTAAATACGAATTATTTTTGGTGTTAAAGCATTCGTCTACTTCATAAAAGTGTATATGGAACAATTGTGTGAATTTGTAGTGGCCTCTTTTAACACCGAATAAAATCTTATACACAAAATTAATTAATTCAATAATACTTCTAAATCTACATTCTATGGGGGCGGCGGACATTGCTTCAATCCAAATACTATTTTGTTAAGAAACAACTGTTCAAAATAAAAAAAAACCTAAAACCTAGCAACATTCCCCTGCTCTCTACAATATCTAATATTTGCTCATACGTTACAACCAAGACTTCGGGTATAGTAATTTAGTTTTATACAAATAAAGTGCTATTTTGTATAGCTGAACTCTAAACTTTTGAACCTACTGGTACAACTATTAAATTATAATATTCACTATAACCCAGCATCAAACAACTGATGATTTTCATATTTTCTGACACTACAACATTTGCCATCTGCAAACACACAAACAGCATATCGTATATCATATATCAGTGAACACATTATTCCTAAATCCTATGCGCATTTACCAATGGACAGATTATAATAAAATTATAATAAATTATACCTTTGGTCGTTTCGGTTCAATTGCTTCCGATGTCATATAACCAATTTCTGTTGTACGATTTTGTGCTGTATGCATTAAATTTTGTGATTCCGCATTTTCTTCGGCACGACTTAATGTCGTTACCTTACGCACAATGTGTGTTGTTATGCGACGATGTCCATCGGGTGCACGTTGTGATAATTTTTTTGATTCAAAACTACTACCAAGCACTTCCGTTGACGTACGTTTATTTTTCGTTATCGATTGTAATGATGACACCGTATCGGGTATATCATAACCATTTAAATTATTATAGGTAACCAATTCACGTCCACCATTATTAATATTATTATGATGATTTTTTATTGAATGCATGTTATTTTGTTTTGGTTTTGTTTTTGTCGGCGCCGGTGATGATAAAGATGATGCGGATGGTGGTGGCGGTGGAGCTGGCGGATATTCTGTAATAAGTGCTTCAATTGTTTTTTCATGTGTTACTTCATGTTTAAATTGTATATTACGATCATCTAAATTTGTTGTTATTGCTGATCCTTTTGGTTTTTTTAAACTTGATTTACGTAATATTGAAATTGGTGCGGTCGAAGAATTTTGTGCAGTTACATTTTTTATATTATTACCAGCACCACCACCACCATATGTTTGAATTGGTATTATTGTTGTTGTTGTTGTAGCATTAGATGGTGACGATATAATGGTATTATTATTATCACGTTTTGCTTTCATAAATACACGTCCCGATGGACGAAATTCATCGTCAATTTTATACATATTTTTTATTATTTGTAATTGTTTTTTAATTTATAACTCACTCATAAATAAATCCGGAACGAAAAACTAACACACAACCGATAATTTGCACTGTTATATTTTTTATTAAATTTTATAATAATAAAACATTAAAACTTAAATCAATTAAAAATTAAAATATATTTAAATTAATTTCCTTTAAGTTTTTATATATTATTTTTTGTTGTCGGAACGGATATAGCGACACTAAATGTTTATTTTTTTATTAATGTACGAGTGAGTGTATGGGACAGAAATTTTATTTTTATATAAAAATAATAAAATGTCTATTCTTCGTTGATGGATAATAAATTTGTAATAGTAAAAATTTATAATAAATTAAAATTATAATTGAATTAAAAGAAAAACAATTGATTCGCTTGCGTACGCGTTGTGTGCATGCGTTTATGTGTTGTATGAATGCGTATTTTAGTAAGTGATATTAATATTAATTACACCACACACACATAAACACACACCACAGAGTCAGATAGCCAGAGATAGAGTAATATAATATTGTCAATGGTATTTAAAAAATTCCATCACACAACAATAAATATTTTAAATTTCAAGACACCATTTGAGTTGATTGATTTTGTTGATTTATATGCAAAAATTACAAAGATATGTGATCACATTGAATACCGGAAAATAACTAACTATAAATAATTAATTTAAATTAAATTAAATTAAATTAATATGGATAAGTAAATAATGAATGTATATAGTAAAAAATTGATCAATACCAACAGTAATAAAAGGTAAACGCGCGATCAATCGATCGATCGGTGTACGTGTACTACGTCTACTACCAAACCGAACAACAATATAAAGTAATAAAATGTATAAGTCAGAACAAATGAATGAATGATCGTCATTCAGTCAGTGTTGTGTAAGTCTAAATCTTATTATTATTATTATTATTGTTGTTGTGTATAGAGGAGGTTTTCCATTGAAACTATAATTTAGTAATGAACAATAATATTGTTATTTTAAAAACAAAAGCGTGAGCGGACAACTCTTAACACACACACACACACATACACTTTGGTTCTATTTTATACGAGATGACCATATCAGGCTGTAAACATCAAACCAACAAATAATTAAATAATTTTATAAATATATTTAAAAACAAAATATTCAATTATATTTTACGAGGGGGCGGCTTGATAATGGAGGTAAACAAAAACCAAAACTATGGCAATGTCATGACAAAATCGGTATTATTTTTTGTTGTATCGATCATTCTTTAAAAGACTATAACAATACACAGAGCAACCTCTGTCATACGAGACAAAAAAAACTCTATCGCATACGTAAAAAATATGGTCGATCCCTTCTATATTTTTCATATAAAAAAATCTCTATCAGAACGCGCATATTGAGACCTCTATCCTACGAATATTTATTCCCATCCCATCCATATGGAACTCGATCATTCCCATCGGAATAATTAAATAACCGCACTTATCCGATTATCTTGAAATTTTTTAACTGTTAAGTGTTTAATGATAACTTTTAAAGATTTTTAAAAGTATGATTCGCCGCTGACTCCACTGCTTCCCACACACATTTATCCACGATCATTGAGAAATTTTCAACTGAAAATGATAAGTTTTCAAGATTTTTGAAAATATGGTTTCTACGCTGTCTCCAATAGATCTCAAACATTTTCAATAGAATTTTTCGTTTCTCATTTACCCGATCATCAGTTGTAGTTTTTAACTTAAGTGTTTAATGATATAAGTTCTAAAAAATTTTTTATTAGTATAGATGAGACTTTGGTGGTGCGACTACTCCTTCTGATCCAAATATTCCCAATAGAATCGATCTAATAGCATTTATCAGATTTCCTTTTACTTTTAAAGTTTTTGATATTGGCTATAATTTTGTTTCAAATAGCTTAAGCTCTTTGATGAGATAAATATCTAGAAATGATTTTTATACAAAATTAGCTTAATGTTACTATTTCGAGCCCACCGCTGCCGTGAAACTTGAAATTTCCATTGGAATAATTACACACGACTAGAATATTTCGAATAGAATTGATCGAATATAATTTATCCTACTTTTCTTTCAATTTAGCACTAATTTTAAGGTGTTGAATAATGATGATTTTTATAAAGTTTCCTATATAGAAGTATAGGTGAGAATCATGAAACTTTAAAATTAACCAATTCACAGGCCATCACAGGCAGAATGGATAAAAGTTCTGATAAAAAATTATTCATTATTTTTTCTCAATTGTAAGTCATCCATTTAATTTCGAATTTGATTTGCATTTTATAAGAGATACGATATACCTGTATTATCGAGCATTATCCTTGGCAGGTCCTGGTTCCTTATTATCGGGAATTATACGTAGGAGGTACTAGAAATATCATTGATCCGTTCAATTTAATATTAAACTTCTTTTCATAAAATTGCAGGAGATAGGACATTTCTATTTTCAATAATTAAACTTGTAAGGTAATGGAAAAATCAGCATGAATTCGGCTTAATTCCCTTTCATGCGAAATTCAAATTAATTTAAACTTTATAGAAGTCCTGGAAATGTTTTTGATCTTGTATTCATCATTTTTCATCTCCTACCTGTTTCGGTGCCCATTTCATATAAGAGATATGACACGCTTATTTTTGAGAATTATCCACGAGAAGAATTTGTAGAAATGTCCTTATGTCCTTGATTTATAATTTTAATTAATAGCCTGTTTAATTTTCTTTTCAACGAAATGCCGTATGGTATTTTGAGAAACATTCTTAAGAAAGTCCTTTAAGTTGGAGCGATTTTAACACCTTATAATTGCGTATCGCTCATGACTGATCAAAACCTGTAGCCATGCATTCCTGGTTGGGACAATTTTAACATCTTTTTGCCAATAAACCATAAACTAAATTTATTTATTATATTCTCATAAAAATCCATAGTCTGTGTCAACAGGAATTGAAACTCAAACCTATCCAGTATTCATTGGAAAAGCGTCGCCGCTTTTATGACATTATATTCGGGGTACATTTTAATCTGTCACATGATTTAAAAGCGACTTATTTTCTGAATAGAATTCTAATTAATGCTTTCCAAATCAAAAGCAAATCGATAGAGAAAGGAAAAACATATATAGAGACCAAATGTATTCTTTATACAATTATTAAATATTAATATAAAAGTTGTGTTCACCAGTGAGTTGCAGGAGACGAGGTGGTAACACAGGTCTATTCTACATTATACCGCATAGCGTCATTACCAATTGTCCTGTACAACTCATATGAATTACGTTAAACCAAATTCAAATAAAATATAGTTCATTGGATTTTTGGCCTGTGCATAAATGGACACCAATTAGAAGAGTACATCGCTGGTCTCTATATGTTATGCCATTCACTATATACGGGTATTGCATTGCCGGCGATGTTGTGTAACACTGGTATCGGTACAAAAGTGTTAGTAAATACAATCAAGCACATTTTACCTAGGGGGGAATAAATTCTGTTTAACGCTCCGAAAACTATTGCAAATGTCCGATTACATTGCGTTTCACCGCACGCATCGGTATGTACAATCTTCTCCATTATCAAACAATCCTCGTATTTTTGCATTTATTTGAAATAAAATATATTTTTTTTGCAATTAAATCACAAATACACAATATTTGGAATTATGTTGAACTGGTTTTTACTCATAATAATTACATAATTCAAATATATTTTAAGACTTGTAATTTGTTTGGCGGGTTATATTTAATTGTAATGTTATTGTTATAGACTTTGCGAATCTCTCATTGTTTTCATACATACATTTACCATATAATAAATATATCTAGGTAGACTTGTATTTGCGAAAAAATAAAGAGTTAAAGTGGTTCGGCGGCGGTCAAGCAAAAAATAAAAATTCCTTTTTTGAATTCATAAATCCATGACGTTTACTCTTCCATGCGTGTGTACCCATCCATTGTGTATAGTGAAAATATAGTTTATTATTATTATTATTATTATTATTATTATTTATGTAATTATAAATGTGACGTATAGTCAAATAGTAATATATGTATAAGATTAAGAAGCAAAATTGCACGCAAACACACACACACACACACTCACGTTGAAACAAACAAAAGGGAAGTGGGAGAGATTAATCTTGTTTTAATTATTGGACATAAAATAAATAAGAAGAAGAAGAAATGGAATATGGAATTATAGGCAGGTAATGGACAACGACATAATCTTATAAATATATAGGTATTGAAATGAAATTCTATGAAGGGCAGTAACACCCATCCACGCACACGATACATTATTTTTATGCTGTAAGTTTTTGTAATGTGATGTGTACCTTTTGTAGAACAAGGTCATCATCATCTGTAATAATTTGAATAAAAATTGTGTATATTTTATATTTTTTAATGTTTTTATGCTAACTCAATTACATCATTTTACATTTTTAAATTGTATATGCAAATAATATATCATTATTTATTCAATTACAATTGTTGTAATACGTATATTTGCTTATAAATAATAATATATGAGTACAAGACATGTGATCACATTGATCACTTCGTTCATCTATAGACAAACATATATCTTTTATAACAATGCAAAATGTGTTTTTTTTTCTTGTTATATGATATCTCGAAGGACTTATAAATTCAAAGATATTTATAACATCCAAAGATCATCAAAGTTATATAAAAATCAATTAATTTATATTATGGGACATTCATATTCATCAATCCGGAAAAATTACGGAATATAATATAAATTTTACTTAATACTCAACGTTTAATAAAATCTAATTGAAAAATATTTATTTGGAATAAATCTACACCCTTGTGTTCCGTAATAAACCGGAATGACTATATGCAAACCGCACAGAACACGTAGCGCCAAACGCTTAAACGTTTTTTTGATTATGTTCTGTGAACATTGCCTCAACAAACTGTAAATTATTATATTGAGTATAAAAATGAAAATACAACATAAAGTTAGAGCTGGTTTTTGTGCGTGGCGGTCGAAAAATTAATATAAAAATAAAGATATAACATTAAATTTGATTTTAAAAATTGGTAAAAATGCTACTAGTACAAGGATTTAAATGGCAGAAGGTACAGGATTTTTAAATGATTATGAACCGCGACCATCTGAACCAATTTGCCTGGAGAAAACATTGAAAAAAGTATGTGATTTAGTGAAAATTTCTAAAAAATCTTCTGCACGAGATTCATCGGCAATAGATAGAGCTGCTTGGAGCACCGAAAACAATAATTCATCGAATTTTAATTGGGTCTACGCGATAGGTGAATTTAAAGTTTGTTTCACATCAATTAAATGAATGATGATCAAAAATTGCACCAAATTGAACTAAAAATCAAATTTTTTTACTTCATCAAACAAACAAACAGCTGTTTTTTTTCACCTAAATCTCGTCTTAAAATCGTTCAAATAATGTCTGTACTGGTAATACTGGTATTCATCGGCCAACATTCAACAAAGTGAAATTTACATCGTTAAGCAATGAATTTCATGGTTTTTTTCCACTAATTCAACACGATTTTTAAATTCTGCGCGTCCTGGTCCTGGTGTTATCGTTTAAACCCTTGCCATCATTTTTGAAACGTTAAAACCAATCTCTAAACTTGTTGTTAAGACTGTCATTACCATAAACTTTACAGAAAAATTTGTAAGTCTCCGAACATTTTTTTTTTTACCAAATTTAAAACCAAATTTTAATATTTGCTCATGAAAAAACTACGGACACTCCAGTGCGAGTAATATTTTTAACCTGTCAAAGCGATTTGCATCGCGTTGGGTGCGTTGTATCTTTTTAATGATGCCAACTTTTAGTAGACTAGACGTATTCTATTTTTAAAATTCAAATTTTAACACACTGCGTGCAATTTAAAAAGTGTGATTGATTGATTTGACGTAGAAAAATGTATAATGAAAAAAATACTCGATAAACTGCAAACGTATTTTAAATGTTTAAAAATTTTTTATCAAAATCAATTATTGTGTGCGGTGGCTACCAAAAATTATACGTGAAATTTTTGATTGAAATAATTTGCCATTTAAAAAACCATTATTTAAAGTTTATTCAAAGATTTAAAATAAAAAGAGACTTTACAGCAGATAAACAGAAGGTCGCACAAAAAACATACGAAAAAAGCAGTTGAAAACATTGCTGATGTCAAAGAAATTGTTTAAAACAAACCATCAACCTCAATTATCGACACTGTGCTCAAGCAATTAACGCTTACGAGAACAACTTTTTGTGGGAAATTTGGTATACAAATTTCCAGTTGAATCCATAAAAAATTCAATTGACATCTGTTAGCTTCTTTCATACATACATTCCAAGACCATTTACAACGTGGTGGTACATATTCCTATGTAATGTAACAGCTTGCTCATGACAACCAACAATAAAATCCGGAAAAAAATCAATGAGTGATGAGACAAAATAGTCGATTCTGATTATTAGTTAGAAAATAATTTATTCTCATTCCATTAGTAAAAATTTAAAGTATGGTGAGCTATGTGCGATAGAGGAATCCCTATACCATTTTTAAAGATGAACAGGGTGTTATGGTTATACTGTTACTGGAGAACGTGATATCGTAACATGATTGATTAATTTGTTGACATCAGAATTGGATGTTTTGATTAACATTTGTAGTTTCCAACAAAACGGTGTAACTTCAAATATAAAACCAATGTTACAATAGAAATTTACTAAGAGATTAGTTTGCCCAACAAATTAGCAGCAAAAAAATGGTAATGTCCATATTGGCCTCCCCAGTCGCCGGTTTTAATAGCCACAAACCTCTTTTTGTGAGAATATTCGAGCATGTGTCAACAAACCAGTAAACTTTCAGTAATTTAAACAAAAATATTCATGACAAAATTAATGAAACAAACACAAACATTACCAAAACAAAAACAAAAACGCTTTTGCCATTACTTAAACTTAAACTTAATTAAGTACTAAAATTGAAAATTCATTTTAATGACATAAACAATACGCAACAACAACACTTAATTTATAATAATAAAACATTTAAATATAATTACTATAATGAACTAAGAACTAATTAAAGATGAGATGACTCTATTAAAACGAATATTAAAATCATTTAAATTTATTAAATGTTCCAACAACTTAACTGAATTCGGGGGAAACAAAAAAAAACACAAGATTGTGACATTATAAGAAAATTTACTTATCATTTGTATCACACAGTTCAAAGACCATATATAAATAAATACGAGTGTATATTGAGGAGATGACTATGAGAGATGAGATGATAGGCAAATATTATTATTAATGTAAGAAAATACATTAATACTAATTATAATTAATTATATATTCATCGGAGGGAACTCCAACATATTATTGTATTTTAAATTAAAATCATAATAATAATTATAATATTAAATAAAATATAGTTTTTATGGACGTGTAGAGTTTTTACATGCAGAGTTTTGGTTTATTTTTTTCTAAATGTTTACAATTTATACAGAAAATATAAAAAAAATTAAATATCATTGTTCCATAAATTCGTTTTTTATAAAATAATTCTATTCTATATTAATTTTTTTTTGGTTTTGTATGCTGATCCTGATGACGGAGCCTCTCAATTTGTTCAAATGTACACGAACTCTCGCGTACCAAAACAATCAAAATAAAATGAAATCTTTATAAATTGAAAAAAAACACGATAATCCGAAACTGAAATGCATACCGGAATGAACACCTTTCCCATAATTTCCCTATCCAACTACCTCTAACATTGCCCCATTATACGTTCCGTCCTCCAGAGTGGTGGTGGCCACTGAGAAATATTTAAACAAGTCTAATTCCAATATACTTTTATTAAGATCACAACACAAATACTTAATAATAAATTGTAAAAAAATATTAGACCGCAGAGGCCAATGGAAAATTTTCTGGAAAATTGAATTTTTAAATTTTATAATTTTGGATCACATTGGTATTAACGGATTTTCAATTTTCATCACCACACAGCAATTAGAAAATGTAATACGATATCAGAAAATTTCTATGACATCCGTTGTGGGAAAATCGACTATAGTTTCTGAAATGAGTAAGAATCGATTTTAAAAATTTTTTGTTTTTATCTATGTGAAAGATTGCCCCAACTGATCTGTGAATTTTTTATACTGTAAAAATAAAAAAAAAAAATAGGAAACCCATTAAAAACATGGTCCATAATTAGAAAATAATTACAATTATTAAATTAAAATATATTATAAAAATTATTTGTATAGGAGGAGTCGAAATATAAGTCTTTCAAAGTTCTTGAAAAACGTATTGTTTTTTGCGAGAGTTACTGTGACACCTCCTATAGGCGATGCGGTATAGGATTATTGTCATCAATTGTCTTTAACACGTTAATCGCCATGTCAGTCATATGTGTCTGACGCTAAGAAGTTCTACATGAGCCATGTCAGACGACATATATGTCTGACGTACGCGATCTAATAAAGTTACCATGGCCCATGCGAAAATTTTTCTGATATTATCGTGTCGATTAACGTGTTTAATGTCAGAACTTACAATTATAAGTGCATAAAGGAGGCGGTGGAAATTATTGAGGGTTGAGCAAACTATTTTGAAAATTCCTTTTGTGGATAGATGTTCACGAGCCAAAAAAGAATAGATAATCCAATCTTTTTATTAGCTAAAATTAGCATTTTAAAATCTTCAATAATAATTGTTACACGTTAACCATACGCACGTAATTAATGTTTTAATTCATTGACTGTAAACATTTAATGTTAAAAATTTAGTCAAAATTTGTTAAAGGCGCTCTTTGGCTCTTTTCGTAAAATTTAAGAAATTCAACTGAAATTTCGATTTATTGTATCAAACAAACAACAATACAATATTTGAAATTACATACAATAATTAATATTCGAAATCAAACGACGAAAATGATGGATGGATCGACAATAGTTTGAGGATTGTGAATTGGATATTATTAAGGAATCGTTGGAGTGAGAAATCAAATGGTAGATGGAAGATGGGCCAACCAAGGGGTACAACGCAGCGCAGAACCGTGTAAAACGAGTGTAAAACCTGGCAAGAGGTAAATACTTTAACTATACATAAATTCCCTCAAGTAGCAAAGGAAATTAATGACAAAATAATGATTTTGAAAATACTGAATGAAACTGCAGAAGCTTTTAAGTTTTTTATTATTTTATTTATAATCACCTTGTGTGATTATATGCAATAAAAAAACAAATATATAATTACAAGTTGTTTGACCCCACACACACACACACACACACACATCCGAATACATTTTGCTAAATATAACAATGAAATCTATGCAGAAAATAACAAAATGCCAACGTTGGGTGAGAGCAGTCATTAAAAATGATACAATATTTTCGTAACTTAATAAATTGAATTTTACCGGTTTTTGTTAGATAGAATTTATATATAAAATACCAATTTGATGATAAATTTTATAGTAAATGTCAAAAATGATCTAACACAAAATTAATCAATTAGCTGATGCATTCAATTGAATTGAATGGATGTTATTATTTTGTATTGTGGAAAAACAAAAAAAATATGTTAGAATAGGTGTATGCATATGAAATGTATGTAATGAAACATATGCGATTTTGTGTCAATAATAATAATATCTGTCATGTTAAAATTTGTGATGGTAATAAACGTGAAAGTGGAAATAATATAGAAATTCGTTGCTTTGAAAATGCTTAATTTGGGGAAATTTATCGATTGTTTTTCAGACGGTTATGGGAGGGAAACATGTCCCAAACGTTGTTCTGGTCGCTTCAATAGTAGTAGATTTCGATTTCAGTAACATATAAACAGTCGCATTTGCATTCTTTCCATTGGATGAACACAATTGAATTTGAATTTGGCAAAAACAATAGATGTTGAACCATAGGCAACTATATATTTCCAGACGTTTACACCGACAAAAGAATGTCATTTTTAAGGCAAATTGTTATACTGGCGATAAAATTGATGTATTTCAACACAACAGAGCTGTATATTATGAACAACTATAAAATTGGCAAAACGCTTGCTGTTGATCGCGATATCAACTGAAATTCCTCTTTCTGACCATCATTTGCTAAATAGATGAAGTAGAAGTCAAAATAGCTAACGAACAACAATACTTTGATAATTAAATTTATTGTGTCATTCAAATGAATGCCGTTTCAGGTGACATTTCATATCCATACACCTATTACAAATTGTATAAATAAAAACATGATCAAATGTGTAATATTATTATTATTATTATAGCAAAAAAAGTATAGATTTCAGTGATATTAGATTACAAATATTGATATCTAAACACACACACACACACACACACGTAAAATTGTATAATAAAAAGACATAATTATAATAATGTCATTAAAATTGCATATTATTCATTGATATAAATGTAAGATATTCACAATGTCATGTCATTGAAATTGGAAATAAAAAAACTCGATTACAAAAAATTTTATGTAAATAATTTAACAATTAATTTTAATCGCTTAATATTTCTATATTTTAATATTCGATAAATTTGTAAAGTTTTCCATATTAAGCATTACAATACTGGGAAATGGGGTATATAGTTCGAAGTAGTTCGTAAGAGCAACAATACTCCCATTTATCCACAAACTACAAATAATTATCATATCAGAAAATACTCAATATCTGTGAAAGGTGACTGTACGCGCAGTCAAAAAGTCAAACCACCTCGAGAGCAAGAGCAATTTATGAAGGGATCGAAACTGTTATTGTTTACAGCAAAAAATGATAAGCAAACAGTTTTCCGAAATATGATGTTTAACTATTATAAATAACTATAATTAAGTAATTTCTCGTACGATTTTTAATTTGGAATATAAGCTGAATGTGGAGTAATACAATCAATTGTTACACTAAGTTTCTTACAAATTAAAACCAAGCCATAAATCCGAGGAAAGAATTGGCGTACCTGAATACTTTTGCTATTTCTCATCCGAATTTGATGAAATTTGGTATGTATACGTTGACAATAAATAATGGATTTTATGGCGAGTTCCTTAAACAAAAAAAATCCGGAAAAATCAATACTCAGGACAGTATTGATTCGTTTGTCAATTTAACTATTTCTAATCTGATTTTGATTAAATATAGAATTTAGTTGGTTTAAAATGGCATTATACGAACATACGCGATCGATACTCAGATCAATTTTTCTTATCAGGGTTGAATATCGCCCGATCGCCTGATTATTTTGGAGGTTTGTTATCACTTTTATATGGAACAAATTCTAGAAATTTTTTCAAACTTCATCAATACTTATCGTTATATGACTATCGATTTTCCAAAATACCTCCTTACACCCCGTTTTGTTTAAAAACCACATACATATTAAATTGCATTAAAAACGGAAGAGCAATATAGCCAAAGTGTACAGGCTCCTGTAATTTATGTATAGTGGAATCATATTCTGGGTATCGCGTTTCCTATACCATTTCTTTAGGAATTAACCATAAAATACCCAATTTCAAAATGAATAAATTAAATTTGATTAAAATTGAAATGAAAATTGGTCACATTCACATTGCAGCGAAAAATATTGCAAAATAATTCCGTCATGATGGAAATTTTTTCCATATGTGAACTTTGAGTGTTACAGTGTGATGGAATCGCTAGTGTGTGCAAACTATACTTTTGAGTATAACCTCTTCAATACAAAAATTAACAATTTTATTGAAATGTATGAGTAATTTGTTTTTTATTTTCCACTTAAGTGACGCCAGCTATAAATTGTTTATGATAACATAGATAAATAAATATTGATAATAAATAATTATAGAAAAATTATTCATCAATTACAAATACTCCAAATTTAAATACTTATGTTATTAATTGCACCTCATAAAATATTTAACCTGTAGCAGTAAATTTTTACATACCATATGGGATAGATTATCATAAAGACAGAAAATGAGTACCCCAATGAACTTCAATCGAAATAAACATTGAAATCTCGTTGAATGGTTTGCAATTCGTATTGCGAAGATGGCATTTTTTTCAATCAAATAGTAACTGGTGATAAACAGTGAAAGCCAAAATGCAAAAAACGTGAGTTGATGCAGACCGGCCATCAACATTGATTCAAAAACGAAACATTCATAAGAAATAAGGTTATGTTTTGCTTTTTTTGATGGGATTGCTGAAATGGGTGGTGTACTATGAGCTGCTAAAACCAAATGAAACTGTTGTTGTTGTACGTTACCAATAACAATTGATTGATTTGAACAATGTTGCTGAAACACATGTTGCAAAACCAGTAAAAAATACATAACGTAAATGAGAAATTCTATTGCATACTCTCTATTCACCAGACTATGCCATCGGATTACCACATGTTCTGATCAATGCAAAGCGATCTTCAAGAGACCAGCACTTCACAACATTTGATTAAAAATAAAAAAAATAACACAATTTATGGAAATGCTGCGAAATCATAATCGTTTTTCTACGACGGAATTCACAAATGTGACCAGAAATGATGGTCAAAAGTAGAGTAGGAAAATATTTTGATTGAAATAAAATTTACCATTTCCTCAAAAAAAACTAAGTTAAAAACCCGTTAAAAATATTACCCGCCACTATAAATACTATAGCTGAGTATAAAAATAATGGATTGGTTATCTCAGTCAGTATTTGGTGGGACCACAAATTATTGGTGGATTATGTCAATGGAAACAGAACTAAACTGTAAATATTGAACTGTCAACAATTAATCAAATATTAAAGTGATTATTATAAATAAAATCAATCACAATTTGTGTCAAAGTCACGATAAAGTGGTTTTTAATAATGTAATTCTGATCAACGTGTCGTAAAACTGGTCAAAAAAACGTAGGAAGTAATTGAATGGAATGTGTTACAACACACGCGTTTTTTCCACCAGATTTTGTTCCATCGTCATTATCGTCATTATCACTTGTTCAGATCAATCTCACACAAGAATTGTAAATGCACAACACTTTCACAATTACCAAGCCCCGTCCAAAATATGGCTCGATACTTGGAATCATATCAAAATGGGAGAAATTTTATTTTGATGGTATTACACACCAGAGCCACCACTTATCACATTTAGTTAATTTTTAAAAAAATAACTAATTTCTGGTATACGATTCATTAAATTTTATATTAATTAATAACTGAAAGACACACAAAATAACAGAGTGTAATTTATTATTTTTTTTTTGCGTCGGTACATGTCAAATGTTATTTTCTAACCAGCATTAGTTAATGTTTACCATTTATCGAAAATTGTTAATTATATGTGGCGGATAGATAGAGTGGATTGATAGTGTGAAATTTATATTTGTATATTTTATTTTGAAAATTGTTTATATTAAAAATGTTTTCGGTTATTTGTAGTTGTATGTTGGTTGACACACCATTCTGTTTAAGTTACAAGCATTACATTAAATTCAAATATAGTTACAGTAAAATAAAAAAAATAAAAAAAACCGAAAAATAAACAAATACAAAAATATAAAAAAAATTAAATTAATTTTTATATTTAAGAGAAACATTGAAAATGTTTTAATATATATTATTTGAATATGGACTGTAAATGTGTCAAAACGACAACAAATAAATGCAATAATGTATAAAACAAAAGAACAATTAATAAAATTTAAAATAATAATTTAAATTTAAATAAAATATATTTATAATTGTGCGCGCCGCCGCCACCGCCGCCCTCCACTTTCAATTGTTTTTATTATAATAACCATTGAACCGAAAAATACCACACACACACACGATCGCATTATATTCACCGATGCAAAATTATTATTATATTTTTTTTTGTTTAATTTTTAATGATTGTTATAATTTTCATAATTTTTGTCAATATTATAAATTTGTTATCTGAATTTAATATAATAATAAAATTAAAAACAATGAAAAAACACACACACAAAACACACACGCACAGAAACACAAAATGGTATTAATTACAAAAGATAAAATTATATTAATTATAATAATATTTATTCACCAACAAAAATTTATAACAAAACAAACAAAACAAAATAAAATATCGAACAATTCACAACGTTCGTTCAAATTAAACTAAAAAAACATTGAAAATATATGGAGTTCAACACTGACACTTCTTTTTCAGTTTATTTTTTTTTTTAAGTAATAATAAATAACAACTACTAAAAAAAAAAATATACCAACCAATAAGAGAGTACAGGAGAGATGAAAATATTACACCGTGAAATAAAAAATAAATATATCTATAGCTATGGCATAGGTAGGTAACAAAACATATATAATATACACCGTCTGTCGCATAGTAAACCGAAAGGGATATACAAATCATAAAGAACACGTATGGCCAACGCTTTTTTATGAGTGTGTCCTGTGAACGTAACTCAACAACAAACTGTCAACAATTTTCATGACATTACTACATTCAGTTTGAAACAAAAGTGCAACCCGTAAAATTAAACCTGTTTTTGTGCGTCGCGGTTGAAAAACGAATGTATAAAACAAAGAATCAAAATTAAATTTTGTTTTAAAATTGGTAAAAATGCTTCTTCAAAAGTAAATGATTTACGTAAAATCACGTTTGCAATGGTAATTGTGTGTTAAAAGCATAAGTTTTTAAATGGCATAAATAATTCACAGAAGGTAGCAGCAAGATGTTATAAGTGATAACGTCGACCATCTGAAACAATATATTTCTGAAAAATGCATTGAAAAAGTGTATAATTTCGTGAAAATTTCTAAAAAAAACCTTCAGCGAAAATCATGGAAATGCAGTGGGAAATAAAAAGACGACGTTCTCAACACAGCATTCCAATTACAGACAAATAATATTCACTTGTTGAACCGTGCAACAATCAAATCGATGTTGATTTCAGTTAATGGTGATTATTTTGTGTAAATAAAATGGTTTTTATGCCATCCAACCGCTCCCGTTTATTATGGGACAGACATTGATTGTAGCAATAACAAAACAAAGAATAATAATAATTTTTAGTAAACTATATTTTATATTATATTAAATATAATATTGTATATTAAACTTTTGACTTACATATATGGGAATGTCAGAAAATATAGATGGAATTGTAAATTTTTGTTTAACATTTAAAAATGAGAATGAAAATGTAATATTTAAAAAAAAAAGAGAATTTGAATTTATATTTTATTTAAAAAAATAAAAAAATAAACAAACTTAATTTTTTTATTACAATAATAACGTAATAATGTGGCAAAAGACGGTGGCAGCAATGACATCAGTGACTGCCGACTACCATAGACTATGACATAGATTAGACAGATTGCGTATGTTTAAGTACGCAATAATTTTTTTTTAAACGGTGTACGATCGAATCAAGAATAAGCAGATGCCCTAAAAAAAGATACAGAATATATATTATGAAGTACTAACTTCAAAAATAAATGATTCCATTGAGGGATACAAAAAATTGCAAGTACGGGATGTTATTTGTTTTTGTCGTGCAACTGTTGAATTGATGCGATTGTGGTGTCAAAATTTATACGAAGTAAATTGGTAGGTAGGTCGGTAATCTTTTATAACATATCACCATAATTTTGTTTGGGCAACAACAACATAGGCCCTAAACGATCACTAAATATACATGTAATTTTAACTGCTTATTAGAATATGTTTGGCACAATTAACGTACACTTTCACACCAAAATCAATTGGTTGGAATTTTCAACAAAAAGATTTTTCCGAATTTTTTTTTCAATTTCCTACAAACATAAATTATGAAAATTATTTTAAATTTAAGAATAAAATTAAAATATAATAATAATAATTCATTAATTTTAGTTAATTAACTTAACTTTAAAATTTTAATTAAATAATGTATAAATAAAATTTGAAATCAGTGGCATTAATGCGTTATTTAAATTTGCAATGAGTGTGAGTGTGAATGGATCTGCTGCACCTATATCTGTGGGTATCTTCTATCTACGACGATACGTTAACGTAATTAAAAATTGCTGTACGCGCATATATGGCGAATAAAAGAACACATTATGTAATGCGCAAAATCGTGTTTTTGCGAATAATAGAGAACACACATTCAACGTGAATGTGATCAACAATAGATACACGCATGAAATTACGTGGAACGATCACATAATAAATATTTGTACAAGATGTGCTGACATTGCAAACATCTCATCATAAAATACATTACATAAACTTTTGGATATTAAAAAATTAGCAAAATTTTGGCTTTGTGTGAACAACACACGATCAAAAACGTATTTCTCAAACATTATTTGAATCTGTTTACGCACGAATAATCAGTAAAAAAAATTTTACATACAGATTCATCACTAGATGAACATGTGATTCACCCAATTCGAAATGAAAATCTCATCGGCTATATGTTTTTATTAACATTAAATGTGACAAGATAATATTGGTGAATCAAGTTTTAGTTGTGGCACAATAAATTGGTGATTAGCTGCTTGATGAAATCCGAATCCTGTAATAGATTCAACAGCTACAGCAGCATTGGTAGAAAACCCACCTGGTGGACACGAACACCAAAGAAAAACAATACCATCGCGATGGTGTATAAAGTTATGACGGCAACTGTGTTTTTTTTTCCTGATAACTATTCCGAAAAACGTAAAATATTGCATATTATTCTGGATTATAAGAATGTTTAAAAGAAGAAGAAGAAATTATCACAAAAGTTAATAGTATTTAACAAAGCTGATAGTGTCTTTTCATGACAGCTGATTTGGCACCAGCAACTATTTCCTCTTTTCCGATCATGAAAAAGTATAGCAATTGCTGAGAACATGATGGAGATTTGCAACAAATTCCGTCGAAATTTTGACAGAGCTCAATCAAACCAAATTTATTCATATGCGAAGTATGAAAAAATTATTGAAATAGAGTTGTAAAAAGCGTAAATTTAAGTTTAATCGGGTTTAAATGTTGTACAAAATGCGATTTGGTAATGATTTTTAATCAAATTCATCGGTTCAACTAAAATTGGCCTCTACTGCAACTCACACATAACTGCAAACTGCAACTGGAACCCAACTTGTATATAGTATTAATATTTAATGAGTACGATAAATATACAATAAATATGGTCTCTATATGTTATTCCATATTCTATGGCTCAAACATATGTGCGCGGCTGCAATTTGAGCGAATTTATTATATTTTTTACCTGTGCAGGTAACGTGAAACTTATATTTTTTACATTTTTACTATTATTTTTATAGTTTTTAATATTAATTTTATAAAATTATTTAATTTATAATTTAATAAAGAGCAAATATTATTATATTTTGAAAAATAATAAAAAACAACAACGACATTGGAATTTACTCTTCAACATATTATTTTATGTACCACTCTTCAGGTACTTGTGTGAAACACCATATTTTTTTTTGGTCCGTGTAGAGTTAGTTGTTATTTTATTATTTTTTTTAACAAACTTTATTAACAACAGTGGGTTTGGTTGGTTAGGTATTTTTATTATTATTATTATTATTCGTACTAACACACTTAATTAAAAAATTTAATGTAATGCAGATAAAATACAACAAAAACACAACAAATTATTTGTGACTCGACTGAAAGAAATAAAAACTGTAGTGGGATTACGTAGACAATGCTCGCGCGATGATTGATAGAAAAAGTAAATATTTTTATTGTCTTGGCCGTTTTTTTTTTCCAATATTTATTTAAGTTTGTGATGTAATTAATTATTTTATTTTTATCAATTTTCTAATCATTTTCACGTTGTTTTTTCTTTATCATTTAGAAAAAAAAAAAAATAAATAACTTGTGTGTGTTTTTAAATTAAATTAAATATCAAATTATAAATTCAAATACACATAAATGTATAAAGTTTGCGACACACCACCACAAAATAACTTGGTTAACTAGTCGTCCGACTTGTTGTCGTCACACATGTCAACGCACATAACATTACAGGTGTTTCTATCAACTTTGGAGTTATTTGACTCAGTGTAGTTGGTCAACAAATTCCATACAATTGATATTTTTCAAACAAACATATCAAAATGATTTTACGACTGGCCACACACACATTCACACACACCATACAATAATTTGCAAATTTTTTTTGCAATCATTTTGATGGTTGTGTGTGTATGGACAGCTTAATGAATAATATATTTTACAAATTTAAATTGAATATTGAAGAGCGGAAAAAAAAAAAAAACAGATAGTAAATTATTATTATCAATATTTTTTTGGGTTTGGTGACAATGATATAAAATTTAATAACATTTTTCGTATATTTAAAAATAATCATTTTTGTAAATTTATAATAACAAAATATAGGATCGGATGGTAAACAAACGGCTGCACACAAACTCTTTACGGCAACTTCTTAAGAGATAAGAAGGAAAAAACTTTAACGCCTTTTACCACCAATAAAGAAAATCCTATTATAAATTGAGAGTATGCAGAAAAATTTTGGTTATACCTTTTTATTTGATTGCGCCGGTAATTTCGAAGATATTTTCACTATATAGGCGCAATTGAGTATCGTATGGTAAATACAAAATACAAAACGATTTAATATATTTGGCGATAGTCTAACACTTTCATTCACCTATACACTTCCAACAAAACTATAATTTTATGTTTAAATTAAAAAATTACAAGAAAATCGGATTTAAATGATACTCGAGCATAGCAATTCTATACATAGGAATATATATTTGTTCCCTGCGGGAGAGAACGCGGAAGGAATTGTGTAAATTACTTTTACAAAATTATTTAACGCACTTCATTTCAAAATTTCAAAATAATCAGATAAATTGTAATAACATATGCGAGAAATTCCATTATGGGAATAATTGAGTCCTATATCAATATATAAGATTTTTTAAGCTTAACTTTTAAATTTAAATTTATAATCTATACGGGTGTCCACGAGCGACGGTATGTATTCCTTCAAGGTGATGATGTACATAATTCTGATTGTAAATCAAAAATATTAAAATACTAATTGATTTAGGGCCCGGTTTTTAAGATATACGGCCGCCAAAGAATCGTTCTCGATAGTCTCATCATTAAAAATCATTTATAACTACTTCGAAGCTAAGATTGGTTTACAAAATATATATATATATTAATCCTGCGACTTTGTAGAGAATTAAATTTCTATTTTCTAATTTAATTATAATTATTATAAATTCGTTATTGAAATGAATAATTCGAAATTCTGGCAAATTAATTCTCTATACAAAGTCGGAGAGCATAAATTTTCTCAATTTATTTTACAATTAGTTTCATAATTATAGGTATTTTAACGGCAACGCTACCGGTCGTATGTCTCGTAAACAGAGACCTAAATTGAAAAATTTTAATTAAGTATCTTTTCGAATTATAATTAAAATTATGTCCACTATCAGCGCCTTGACAAGGAATGCACACATCATTTGTGGACATCTGCGTATATAGTTAACATTTCTAAGATAATCAGATAAATGATTGTTTTAATTATTCCAATGCGGAAATGTTAGAAATGTGTGTTTCTGGATATTTATTTTAAAAGCTTATGCTCAAATTTTCAAAAGTTGATAGATTTTAAAAAACAACTCGCGAACTATTTAAATAATTTGTATTTTTAAATTCGCCCACTGCTAAAGCAGTCGTACAGTGGGATTTTGTTCGTTTTCGAAATTAACCGGTTCCTATGATCGAGAAACTGAATTCACAAGGGAACCATTTGAGTTGTTGCATCCCGATTCCATTGAAATTGTGCCAGATTGTATATTTCATACTAAAAATTATTTATTAATTATCATAAGTTCGTTTTGTGAAATTCGAAAGCGAATATCTTTGAAAATATTGGGTTGGACGCTATCCAGAGATGACGATTCACTCATACGATCAATTAATAATAATAAAGCATCGCTATCGAAATATAAATGCAGACACCCAATTATGGTGAAATATATTCTCACATACGGAGTAATTTATCAGCTTGTAATGTTAGTAAAGCGACAGGAACTATTATGGAGGCGTATGTCTGAGCAATAAATTCATATGTTCCAGTCGATAGGAAGGAATGAAAAGGCATCCAAATAGTGGACTGAGATTCGATATAAATGTGAATTTTTATTGTCATCCTAAATCATTAATCAGTTACAAATTTTTAGAATGTGAATATAGATTGCCATGATTTTTTTTCACCAAATATTGAATTTCCAAAATCTGTTGGAAAAATGAAGAACAGACAAAAAATTGAACGGAAAATATGAAAAATTATTATTTTCCACTATAACTTCCAGAAATTGCAATTTTTTTCTAGCCTGACTGGCCAGACGCACACACACACACACACACCCACAAACATAAACATTAATATATCTGTAAAATATAAATACCTGAGGAAATCACAACATAATAATTCTATTGAAATTAATGAGAATCTGGCTAAACTCATGTGTGCCGATATAGAAACATGTCCGGCTATATGCGCAAGGCTTAAGTAGTAGAACATTTCTATGATTTTTATAAACCAGAATCGTTTAGCGTGTACCTGTACTTTATTTCCAGAAATAAATTTCTGATAAATCAATTGGAACAAATATTGATGTGCAAAATATGTGGTTTCAACAGGCGGATGCAATATGTTACACGTTGCAACAGAAACGATCGATCTTTTGAAAGAGAAATTTATAATAATTGAATAATGTCTCGCAGAACTGACGTTAATTGGTCACCGAGATCATATACGATTTAACACCGCATTGGATTCCTTCTTATGCGAGGTTTCTTGAAAAGTACCATTAGCGTATAATCCTCAAAGTGTTCAACACCTCAAACGCAACCGAATCGAGAAAATATCATTAATGATCACTTGAACGACATTCTTTTTAAACCGTAACCGCAATGCGTACTTTAATTGTCAATAAAATTAAATAAATAAATTAATGTCTTTTATTCAAAAATTTAAACACCCTTTTGAAACAAAAAAAAAATGGCCGCACAAAGGTTTAATAAATTATTATTTTTTCAATTATTGATCATTTATATGTATGATCTTAACAAAAATAAATAAATAAATAAATAGATCTATTAATAAATATTATTACATAGATTTTTTTCGTCGCTAATATTTATTTATGTAAATTACATGTTAAATTTAAAGTAAATAATATACAAAATGTAAATAATTACAACCACAACAACAACAACAACAACAACAAGTGTGATCGCGATCGTCTTCTTTTTTTTAATACATACCCTCTGTGTCAATATTACGAGAATATATTAAATTATTGATTTCATTTATACTATTGACATTTTAATATGTGTAAACGTTGTCGCGTATTTATGCACGATGATAACAAAACCCACATATGAATGAATGAAATAAATAAATATGATCATGATCTTTTGTATTAAAAAAAAATAATACTAGAATTCCACCGTAACTTCTATTTACGGTTCGTTGAATTTAACTCTATATCTATAATAAACTCTCCACTACAAATATAATGGTATTATTATTAACAATAGCACACAACATTTACATGACGATATATTATTTTGTGTATTATAAAAATAAATTTTTGCCGGTTCAGGTTCTTCCGTAAGTACAGTAAAAATGATGGTGGTGTCACGTATTGTGCAATAAATAAATGAATGTTATATTGTTGTTCGTGTTGTTGTATGTATATTACAACAATAATTTATGTTTAAGAGAAAAAAAGAGAAACAAATGTTAGTGTGAATACAAAAGGAAATAAATTTACATATTTTTAGAATTATATTGTAACAAACATTTTTTTGCAATAAAATTATATGAAAAACTTAAAAAAAACAAGTATTGCTTTGTTTCGTCGTACACAAAAAACCAGAGAATGAAAACACAAAATATGAATGCAAATGTATTTTTAATTTTTTCATGCATTAATAATCATTACAAAATTAAAATGAATGGTGTAATAGAATAGAATGACTGAAGCAACCCACTGAAAATTTATATAAAAAAACTTCATCTGTTTTCCATTATTTATCGTTGACGCAAACCAAATTTTAATAGTATCGGTTCAAACGCTTACTATAACAGCATTTGTCATTTGTCGATTTTCCAAAATAAATATGTCAATACGACGCTACATTCATACTCTGTCCCATAAAAATCTCGATTTATGCCTGGTACTTGAATTATACGGTTTTTTTTGGATATTGTGCGATTGATTGAAATTTGCAACACTTCCTTGAATTATACATTGGTTTTTGAATTTAAGCCATCACTCCTATTACATACAATGAATATCTTTACAATTTTATTAATTTTTATTATTTATTAACTCATATTTTGCTCCAAGTGCAGCTTTATGTAATCTAATAAACTTTTCATTACAGCCAAGTTGGTAAATTACTCCGCATGGGAGTATATAATAATTTACCAATTGTACTGTAATTAACGAAATGTACTGTAATTAACGAGATGTTTTCAAAATACTATTATTTTTATATTGAGTGATTAGCCCATAGTTTCTCTTTCTTTATAGTAGTTGGTTATATCGATAATTAATTCCAGGCAAATCCATTGTAACATTTTGGACGTTCTGAAACCCATAAGTGCAGTGCCAATACAACGATAAAATATATAATAAATTAAATTAAAATTCTTATAATATCGTTAACACATTAATGCCCGTTTGAAAAATATAACTTTAGACATTGATAAAAAAAAGAATGTGTGAGAAAAAATACTACTACTACTACTACTTCTAATTGCTTAAAAATAGTTTTCCTGGAAACATTGAAAGTTTTGGTCAATTCGTATTCAATTATTTTTAAAATTGAGTACGCGTATAAATGTTTTAATTGAATTACATGAAAAGTTCCTATTGAAGTTATATGAAATCGACGCTCAGGGTAATTTAATCGAACAAATTCTATACAAATTTTGGATTATTCAATTTTGATCAAATTTGATAGGTATTAATGTATATAATCTGGGGTTATACGAATAGTACCTCCATAAAAGTTCATAAAACTGCACATCGAGTGTCGATTTCACAAATGTTCAGAATGAAACTCTATTCATATAATCACATTATTATTCAACAACATATAAAATTTGAAAAAAAAATGGACAAGAATTGACCCAGTTTCAAACTTACCAGAAATGGTTTTAATAGAAATTTAGTAGGAACTGTTTAAATAATCCCATTATTATACAATTACATATAAAAGTTGATCAACATTGGATAAGAATTGACGAAGTTTCAAACTTTCAAGAAGCATGTAGAGCCAGGCAAAAGGGTTTCGAATGAATTTTCGATTATTTACCTTTGTAATTACTTGTATATTTTGAAATGTGCATCGTATATAAATGAAGAAATTATGAATCTATATTGATTTTATCATAATTTATCTCAGAAGTCACATTGCTTCACTTTTCCGTCCAGAACTTCCAAGATATTAATTATTTGAAAATTATAATTAACGTAAAATTAATTAGAGTACTTAAAGGCAGAAGAGCCAATACTGTGATTGCTACCGACAACAGTTAATTAATTTGAACCATCTATTGATCGAAAAACGACCAGCATAGGTCGCAAGACACGTTCCAGGTCGAAAACTTGCAGTTTCATATATGCATACGCCTGCTAAGTGTATATAATAGATACGAAAATAGGCGAGAATGTCATTCAACAGTTGTGTTAAGTATGTGGATAATAAATGAAAAAATCTGCCGAACAGCTGGGTATCGAATTTCAAGAAAATTGAGAGTACTAAATATTATTATAAACCAATTCTCAAGCTATATACCATAAGGCACACCTAAATCAAATGCAAAAATATCTGCAAATGGTCTTGCCTCATTCCTATGGATGTTACAACACTTCCGTTTATGGAACTTGTTCACATAAACCTATTCTCAAACCCACATATCAAATTTGGAAGTAATCTACCGACTAATTGGTATATGAGTGACATAAAACAAGCAGTTTGATATTGTGGGACCTACGGTAACTATAACGTATGCATGAACATAGTTCATTTGTTATACGAGCACCACAAAAAACTCACACCGGATCTGAGTTAGATGATCTGGATATATAACAAGTTAATATATTTTGAATTTTTTGTTTGGATGGTGAAACACAAAATACTAAAATTAATATTATACATTTATGAATCATCTCATCCATCGTTTAAATGTTATAATATTTCAATTTATCTCAACCAACAAAGATTCTTTTAGAAATAAATTTGTGTAATATTTTCTTTCTTATTATTTCCACCAGATCAATTAAAATACAATTAATAACAAAAATATAAATTTCAATAATAATAAATGATTATTTATATATTTTATGCAAATATTTTTAAACATAAATAATGTTTCAGTTACTCAGTCTTTTTTTCAAAAACACAGAAAACCTTTCTTTTGCTTCTTCGAAGTTTTTTTTTCTCAACAAAATAAAATACTACTAATCTTCATTAATCACCCATAAATTAAATATTGTGTGGTTGTTGTTGTTGTTGTTGTTGTTTATTATAAGAATAATTTTAACATTTAATTACACAACAATTGAAGATACAAAAATGAAAGATGAAGGCAAGAAAAACAAAAGAAGAAACAGCTGGTTTGTTAACATGACCGTGTACAAATAAAAAATGCCAAAATTATAATAAAATAATAATAACAATAACAACAACAACAACAACAACAACAACAACAACAACAACAACAACAACAACAACAACAACAACAACAACAACAACAACAACAACAACAACAACAACAACAACAACAACAACAACAACAAAAGGAAATAAATACGTACAAACTATAAACCTTAGAACAACAACAACAACAACAACATTAAAATAAAAATAACAAACAAACAAACAAACAAAAAAAACCGGTTGATTCATTAACATTACGAAAGAAAGGTAATCCCATAGAAATTTCTTCAAATAAACAATTTTTCTATTATTTATATAATTATTATTTGTTATGTGTTACGCGAACGAAAGGTTTTAATTTTATTATTTTATTTTTAAAAATAATATATATTTCTTTCTCCATCAAATTCTTATTGCACTTTTCACATAATACTTCATTATTCATAATATTTTTGTTTCACGTAACAATAAATTTGAATGTTTAGTGCATATGTATCACATATGATTCATAGTGTTATATATAATGAAATGAAAAAGCTTTCGTAAAAGCTTTTCGATGCGATTTTTGATACTGAGTATTTTCATATGCTACATTTTTAGCTATATTTATTTAAATGGTTATATTTATGATTCTTTGGCATCGACTTTGAGGGATTTAATTGATGACCCGTACGATCCTCAATTAATTCTGTTGAAGTTAGACGAAATTTTTATATATAAATGGAATTCTTTGGATTACAATACAACAAAAGTTATAATAAATATTTTTCACTATAGTTTCGGTACAATTTTATGACTAAAGGACGTATGGAAGCCAATACCGAAAGAGTAAATATGATTTGAAATAATAAAGAGAAAATATTTGCAGGTAGTTAAAACACGAATATAAAAGAGGTAAATCTCTATATATAAATATATATTAAATATGTTATGGCGGTGGTACTCGTGCGCCTATGGAATTACAATTAATAAAGGTAACAAATCAAAATTTTTTGGTTATAGGTATTTGCAATATATTACCCTATATTTTTTTTTGAAATTAAAAAGATTGGCGCGGATTACATGGAAATCCGTAGATAATTGGTATCACAAATCAATAGGTTTTACTCTTATGTTAAAAAGTGGTTAAAGTTACAAATAATATCGGAAATATACCTTAATTATGGGCAATAATTCCGGAAGTATACCTTAAGTATCGGTAATAATACGAATTTGCAATTAAATTTGGTGGTGAAAGGCTAAATTCATTTTGTGCATGCGGAAATATGAAAATACGGCAAAATATAGCCCCATAAACTTAAAACCAAAGGCACAGCATATTCAAAGGGTATCATAGTTGCGGTGCACATCATGTCTTCCGTAAATAAATAAACAAAAGGAATGGAGATAGGGTTCCTTTTGTAGTCTATATATCTAATAAGATTTTATTCCATGGCATGAATTAATAAAAGAAAAAAATCGCGTTTGCGGTGATAATTGTGTGTTAAAAAAACACAACTTTTTAAATGACATAAATGATTCACAGGAGGTAGCGAGAAGTTATATAAGTGATGATGAACATCCGCCGCAGATCGTCGACCGCATATCTATGAAGGAATTTACGGAAGAAAACATTGAAAAAGTGTATAGTTTCGTGAAAATTTCTAAGAAATCTTCAGTGAGATTCATGTGGAAATGAACGTTAGAGGAATTCAAAGTTTGTTCTACAGCAAAATTAAAAATGATGATCCAAAATTTCACAAATAATCACATTTTTTTTACTTAATCATTCACCATATTCATTTAATTTAATCCGCTACGACTAATTTCTATTCCCTAAATTTCATTTGACTATGCAAAAGAAAACTATTTTGCATCAATTGAAGGCATTCAAAAGGCGACGAACACATCGTTCTCAGAACACCATTCCAATCACAGACACATAAAAAAAAAAGTCATTTTAATCACTTGTTGAACGTACAGAAAATCGATGCAATGTCCCATTCCTAATTATTTATGCGACAGATGGTTATTATTTATTTAAATCAAAAAACAATATAATATTCGTTTTTAAAGTTTGAAGACAATTTTTATAATTATAAATCGTTTGAATAGAGGTCAGGTATTTAGAAGCAAAAAAATAAATAAATAATAATCAGAAAATATTCTATAAATAAATAAATGGCATAATTCTTCTCAATACAACAAAAACCATTTTCAACGTAATGTTTTCATAAATGGCTTTAAAAATTAACGAAATTATTGTGTAAATAAATAAATAAATAAATAAATAAATAAAAATAAATTAAATTGTATTTTAAGAATAAAGTCAATCAGCTAAAACTAATTCAACACGTTTTTTTTAACACATATACTATAAAAGTGGGGTATCCGATGGTATAATAATAATAATAATAATGGTATGGTTCGACGCCAAAGTACTTAGTTAATAGTTAGATTAGTTAGTTAGTTTATTTTTTTGGTTCTTTTCAAACATACAATTAAATATAAAAATAATATATGATCAAATAATGATGTAATAAATATTTACATTTTATATCGGAAATAAATATAAAGTCTATGGTACAAATTTTGTTGTTTTTAGCCGTCTTATTATGGCCCAGAGATAGAGGCGAGGATTTTGTTATTATTGTAAAAGATTTAATTTATGTGATTTGTTCGATTGGTGTGCTTGCTAATTTAATATTTTGTTTTATTTATTTATGACATTAAGTCACATATTTACAGAATACAAATATTTTTATACAATTATTGACTTTGTTTTCCATATTTTATATATATTATGTTGAAAGTATTATAATAAAAAACCACACCAAACTTTTTTTGTTATAAATCATGAACATTTAAAATAATTAAATAAATATAATATATTCTATAAATGTGTGTGTGTGTGTGTGTTGTAATAAATTGAGAAACACGACCATCATGTTTTATTATATTTACTATTTTACAAATGAATACACACAGATCTTGATCAATTTATTACGCACAACAAAATAAATACATAGTCACTTAAAGTGTGTCTAATAAATTGGCCAACAACTGTAAATTTAAATAATAAATAAATGGAACATTCGAAACCAATAAAATTATATACAAATTTAATTTAATAATTTTGTCATTTTATAATTGAATTAAAAATAGCATTGTTGTTGCGAACCCCACCGTCACAAATCTAACAATTTTTGGTGACACTGGTTCCACTCTGTTGGCTTAAATTGATTGTCAGAGAAAAACAAAGATGGGGATGATGATAGCGACTGTGTTATCTCACAGAACATTAAATTAAATACAAATAAATTTCCAACATGGTAAAAATTCGTCAGCTGAACTAAGTAGAAACATTGTCATAAGGCATTAGGCAACCACTATATAGTACTTATACAGGAACCTTATTACTTTAGAGGTAGGATTAGAGGTATAAAGATCTGTTCTTATGCATTTCAATAATGAAAGAATTAGGTCTGGTATCTATTTCGATAAAAACATAAATGCTAATTTATTCCATCAACTCAGTTCTAAGGATATAGCGATGGTATAGTTGCTAAAATATCTACGATTGCGTCAAAAACACATACGGATCATATGTAAAAAAAACATTTCTGGTTTCATTTCTGAAACCGCAGACGCTTTGAAAATTAACACACAGGTAGAGCACAATGGGCCTATTTTCCTTGGTCCCTTTATTAAATCATCATCAATTGAATTAAATCGTTTTTATTTACATAAACCTTAACCATACAAAGTGTCTGTGAAACTGTGGGAATATTTGTTGGCTGTCAAACAATATATACAAAACATTTCAGTTTTCATCCGAAAAAGTAATCAGTCAATGTGAAAAATGTTCCGAATGTGCGGAATGTGTTGTAAATGGAATTGTGGATGGTGTAAATTTTTTTTTCCAATTGTCCAAACTTAATGTCGTGTCAAACAGAAAATGTATCTATTAAAATACAAAGAATAAAAAATATATCTTTTAATTCTGATCGTGTTTAGACCGGGCATAAGTATTCGTGGCAACATAAAAAATCGTTTAAACCACCACACAGACGGATGGGTTAAAGAAAAGACGGGATAGCCCTAACTATGTGTTGTTTCTTAACACTATTGTTATACAATAAACATGTTTTAATACATAATTAACTTGCACTTTCAAAAATGTTCCCAAAGTGATGAGAAATTTTTAATTTTCAACAGAAAACATATTTCCTTGACATCATCTCTGTTCAAATACAAAAGAAAAACCATAGATGAACATAATCTCTGGGCGGAAGGAAAGAGGAAGAGTGTAAAATGTGCGAAATCCGTAGCCATAAATATTGGTGTGTAAAAAAAAAATGTTCACTACAAATGCCAAGTTTAGAACAAAATCTTGTGTTTAACGTTTAGGAACATTCTGCAAAACATGTTACACCCTATTACAACAATTTTCCATTGTTGAACTATTAAATTTGAATTATTCAATTTATTAATAAAAAAAAAAAAAAAAAAAAAAAAATGAAAAAAAAACCTTGTTCATTAAAAAAAAAAACCATTTTACACTTCTTTTATTTATTTGGGTGGGTTCCTACACACGAACTAAAAGTGTTACATTGCAAAAAAAAAAACAAACATAAATACATAATAATCATAAATTAATAATTTAATAATAATTTAAATTTAATAATTGTCTAATTAAATAAAATATAGACACAAGAGGAAAAAAGAACAAAACACGTAGTAACATTAATAATAATGACTTGTGAGCCGCCTTGTATACAATTCAATTTTAATAACCACAATTTTATTAAATGCAAATTTAATAGTTTCAATAATTTATTTAATTAATAAATACAATTTTAACCTCCGATATACAACACGGTTACTGTTACAACGCTGTGTCTGGATAATGCGTAAATTTGCCGACGGATTCGTCAAGAAAATAGCAATTTGTGACATCAAAAAATTAGCTATTTGATGAAACGAGCAACCAAACATTTCAGAAAAGCAAAAAAGTATTCAAAAAAGGTTTAGATATAGCAAAATAGTTGGAATACTACTTTATTGAGGACGATCCTCTAACGGACAGATAGAACCAACATATTTATTCGAAAGACATCATCAAAATAACACCCATTTAACTTCATTTTAAGATTTGAAAATAAAACATAGAAATGAATAGCGGGTGCTACACGGATGATTAAACATAATTGAACACAAACAATACCAACAATATTAAATTTGTAATCTTTATATTAAAACAAAAATTAAAAAAAAAATTACTTCTCCAATGAACCAAGCGACCGTATCGTTTAAGTTAATATTAACAAATGCGCAGAATTTTTGATTGTTATGGCCGCCCTTCATTAAAACGGTGAATTACCGTTTCAGAATGTATTATATTTTTTTTTCCTTTTTGTATGCATAAAAAATTATGTTTTACATTCACATAAGATTCGACGCAATGTTCACCAGAATATGTTTGTGTGTGTGTGTGTGTGTGTGTGAGTCTCAATATAATTTCATTTGTTATTTTCGTATTTCGTGGATTCTGCTCAGTAATTTTTTTTTTTATTTGCAATGTTGGTAAACATGGGTGTAATTTTTGTTTTATTCTTTTGCTATATATGAATATGCAAGCAAAGGTGAACGATTTAAATTTGAACATCACAACAATTTTGTTTTTTGTAGTATAATGAATATCCAAAATGTTTATAATCACGAATACTTCTTTAATATATATATTGCACAAATCAGTATTTGTTATTCTGATGGTATGTTGGTGGGTATAGCATACTTGCAAAGCCAGTTGCGACCGAACGCGTCCACAGGTTGCAAATAGTGGAACGGTCTATAATATAATGGGTCAGGCTACGAATAAAGAATAAGTAGCCGTGGATAATCTGGCAACTGTGAATAAGAATTACTATGGAGTGTTGTGTGAAAGCAACATCCGAGATTAAAATTTAGTTAATGATTAAGTGATTACACAGTAACGGCAAATTAGCGGCGCCATTATAACTTAGCTTTTGGAAGAGGTGACATAGCCCAACGTAAATGCCCTACGAATTTACAGAATGATTAAGTAGGTTATGGACTGGATGGTTAACTACCAACTTCGGTAAAAAAAACAACCGCAGTTATGAATTCTACAACACGATCTCCGGTTCGGACACAGGATAAACGGCAACGACGCGCAAGC
Source organism: Bibio marci (assembly GCA_910594885.2). NCBI lineage: Eukaryota > Metazoa > Arthropoda > Insecta > Diptera > Bibionidae > Bibio > Bibio marci. Next base: position 29,937,513 of record OU343118.1, on the reverse strand, counting down.
AACAAAAATCTAAGGACAATGATTTAAAACTTGCATCTTAGAATGTTAGCAGGGCAAAATGGCTAGATGCAGTAAACTGTGATATAAAGATCCTTAAATAAAAAAATTGACATTGACTGTGGATAGATCAGGTCAATTTCCTCGAACTCAGCACCCACAATTGACGCACCAAGCTCTATTTTCTATTTTACCAGATGCATCTGATAATTGAAAATAAATTAATTTACGATAATCGCTTTGTGTTACGAGTTTTATTTTTTTGACAGCCGCACAAACCGTCGTCAATTTTAGATGGACAGTTTAGTATCACAATTTTAACATTGCCGTCCATCGTATGCGTTAATGTGTGTAGGTGTCCACGGTAATACTTTTTTCTACAGATTTCATGTAAAAACTTAAACCTTAAAACTTCTTTCTATTAATATAAATCACTCATATAAAATATATATAATACAGACACATTGGCATACAAATTGGCTATCTATAGTGCATTAATACATAACTCATATGAATATTTTATAATATAGACTCTTAAATTATTAGAGACATGATCTGCACAATTGAATTAAATACATAAATTCTACACGTAATCTATTTTTTCCATCGATAAATAATATTATTTAAATAAAATTTATGCGTTAAATGAATGAATGAATGAATGGGAAAAATAAATTCAATAAATCAATTCCATCAAAGTACATTAACAACGAATAAATATTACAATAATAAATCCTATATTCAATTGTACACAAAGTACACGAAATGCGATGGTAATGCACTTCATCCATCCAGTACCCGCAAAATATAAACATTCGCTTCAAATCATATCGACACAATGCGAGAACTTGGTGTATATACAATTATATATATACGGAAAAAAAAACGTTGCGTGGGTGCCCCACATATATCGTATTGTAAATATGTTTATTTTGTATTATAATATTGAGATATGCATTTTAAAAACGATATAACATTGAATAAATAAATATGTTTCGTTTCAAAAAATTCAAATTTTGATTAATTATTTATTAAAATTCGTCATAAATAATTCTTGTAAATTAGAATTAAATAGAGATTTAATGACAATTATAATATTCTAATACATATAGACAATTAATTGTTGTTGTTCGTATTTAAGTTATAGTTTCGTTGTTAACTGACATTTTTAGTTCAATGTCAACAGGATTTATAATAATTTATTATACGTATTTAATTTTTGTTTGTTATAATTCCATATAAAGTTTAAGTACCTAATATTAAATGTATATTGTTATGAAGAAATATGGAGAATTTGCACGCGCACGCGCATTTAACCAACGCAAAATCGTTGACTTTAAGGTTCCACTTCCACACACCCCACATGCATGCTCGGTTATCCATAATACGCATATTATCAGTTTTAAATACGGATATTACAGCCAACATATGCGTACGACTATAGAAGTAGAAAACTATGGCGGGGTATGACGCATCGATGACAGCACCTTAAAATACTGAACAATGAACCGCATTAAACATATTCGTGTTGAACTTGGGCGTATGTATAATCGTTAGAAAGGCAGAGAACAGTGTATAGTACCAAAAACTCCCAGAAACATTGTATTTTTACCGATTCTCGGCCAAATCTATAAATAACACGATAAAAGAGATAGTTTATCTAATTAATAGCATCAGAATTGATACACAAACCAATTCTACATATTAGTTTCCATAATTGGGTGGCCCATTATCCAATTAGAATGACATTGATTATGTGAATTAAAGTTTATTAATAATTCCCGGAAAAATAATAGCTATAAACAAATATAAAGGAAAACTGAATTCAATTTTAACGTAGCGTTAAACTCTATTTCATTTTCAATTAAATTAAATTTTTTCTGGATTAATAATAAATCTAATTAAAAAATCAATTAAAAATATAATTAAAACAATTGAAAAAAAATTCAAAATCTTTTAAATAAAATGATTACACCCGCGCACAATTACGAAAGGAAATTAGTGAACGTGAAAGTGTAAACATCTTGTCAATTTCGAATGAATAAGTCATAAATTTTTAGTCAACCAAATATTTTAAGTCTAAACGCTATCTAATTTTCACGACAGTCCTCTCGGTATATACGATTTAGTTTAGGAACGGGAATCGTCCTCAGTTATGCAATCTGGTTAAGATAAGTTTCATAACCGTTTGTTTCCAAAGTAGAGACTAACCGAAATAGTGATAATATTCACAGAGTGACCAAACAAATTAAAACCATTCAAAAAATTCAAAAGACAGAATGTACCTTGGAGAGCATTTATAATAGAGTTTTTAAATAATTTAGGTTCGCCCAAAATATTTTAAAGATTTTTTTCTATTAATTTATTTTTATAAAGTTGTTTATTCCTTCAAGGACGGTTCGTTACATCAGTTAGACAGTAATTGATCTATGTAGTGTAAACCGACCTTAACAAACTGCTAAATTTTCAAGACATTTACTTACACTGAAGTCAAAATACGCGTATTTTTGTGCATCGGTTGAAAAATGAATGTAAAAACAAAGAACCAATATTAAATTTTTAATTTTAAAATTGGTAAAAATGCTACCGAAGCGTATGATTTGCTTAAAATAGCATATGCGTTGATAATTATATGTAAAAAGTATAAGTTTTTGGATGGCTAAAACGATTCACAAAAGGTAGCGGAGCTATAGGCGATTATGCGAACGTCCAAATCAACAATCTGAAGCAATTTACTGAAGAAAATATTTAAAAAAAAGTCCAAGGTTTCATGAAAATTTCGAAAAAAATCTTCCATGAAATTCATGTGAAAATGATGTCAAACATTCCTAAAAATATTGAACTGTGATGACAAAACATGGCTCTTTCAATACGAACCAGAAACTAATCGTAAAAGTGCTGAATGCCGATCATCCACCCAAATTAAGTAATTACATTTTTTAACCGACGCACAAAAGTACTGTCACTCTATGTGTTGTTGTAATTTGACAATACACTGCGAAGACAATGATAGTTTGATAGCTGGTTAAGGTCGGTTCACTACTACATAAATCAATTAGTATAGCTAATACTATAATAAAGCCAATTTTATTATTGTTTGCGAGACATAAGTTGTATTCACAAACACATTATTTTTTGGCTTCGTGTCTCTCTATTACGGCGCAGTATAGTTAACCGCGATACTTAACACATATACGTACAACTTTTAACTTTGTAACAATATTTATTTTAATTACATTACGCAGTTTATAATTTCATTATTTGGAAATCATAAACATATTTTTAGTATAAATTAGATAATATTTTCCGGGTTCATTTCTATACATATACAGGGTATCACGGTTGCTTGTAGCCGCAATGTCTTGTGAACGTATTTGTTTTTTTTTTAAGCAATAAATTGTTCACGTAATTGTATTTATTTTCAACCTCAAATTCTATAATAAATTGAATAATAGTGAGAAAAATTGATGGAAGGAAGACACATTTTAATGAACATTTACAAACGCATCTCATTGCGGGTCATAATTGCGGTTTACCATACAATAAAATGTTTTTTAACGACTAGGCATTTCATACATTGCCGCCACAAATTTTTGCTGTAAGCAAAACTCTTATTAGAACACATGTCGACTCGTACCTACTGTGACATTCTGTATATTAAAAATAATAAATTGAATATTCATTTAAAAGTGTAAATTATTATGTTAAATAATGATCAAGGTATTACTATTATATTTTATGATGAATAATAATTTTCATAAACGTAAAACGACGAGATATATTTTAATGATTTATGATGAAGAAGAAGATGAGATCAATTATGTGCGTGAAGAAATATATTTAAGCAAAAAATTTTTCTTGTAACGATTGATATGATCATTTTATGTCTTCAATATGTATTTTAAGTAGTATCATTAATATTTGAATGGTAATTTAGCGATAAATATTGTCATAATTTTGTATTGTTTTGGTATAGTGTTGAATTGAATTTAAAAAAATATTAGTGCTAATTAGACGGACCTAACAGACGTAGTTCCACACTCGAACTTGTAATTTTAGGACCGCATCTATTGAAAGTAATATATAGAAATCATTTAAATTTTAAAATAAAATCAACATTTCATCTTTCAAACTGGTATAAATTATACAATTAATTGTGGATGACGGGTTTTTGTATTAAAATTTGGGCAATAAATTAGCTGACAAAAAATTCAAAGTCTTGAATAAAGTTTATGGTAATTATTGCTGGTGTCGTATACATTAAAAAATGATCGTAATGATTTTAATAATGACAATGTTAGAAAAACTAAACGTTCATAATTAGTGAAAAAAGACAATGAAATTATTGCTGTGAATGAAAATATAACGTTCGTCAGAAGATTTAAATTTGAAGAATATATTTGGACAATTTTAACAAAAGATTTGCGTTAACTGAAGACGGGAAATAATTGTACAAGAATTGTATGTATTAAATTAAAACCACAAAAAGTTTCCAAAACTGAAATTATGGGTATACGAAAGTGTTCACAGACACATATGTAAAATAACGAAATTGATGTACCGTTTCACTGCAGTCGTACAATCGACAGTTATGTAGCCTAAAGATTTGTCTTCCGAAATGCCGCTCCTCCCGTGCCTCTGTGGACATATTAGTCTTGCGGGTGGGTCTTCTTCGTTTGGATAAGTCTTTTTTTTTTTAAATAACCGCACACCTCGTAAACACAACAGTTTTGTGAGAATTATTGTGTAGCTAAAAAGTTCAATATTTTCACACTGAAGTGTGATAAAATATTTACACATAAAAATTTATGCATTTTAATACCAGAAAATTAACTTAAAAATTCACAATGAAATTTGTTCGCTTTTGACAATGTAAAACTATACACGACAAGTTTCCAATAATAATTAAATTAGTATTTTAAATGGTTTTGGATTATTATAAAATAATTGCTCTTGTGTAACATCAGAAAAAAAAAGTCACATAGAATTAAAAAACCAATGCATCAACAATCCATCACTTGCATCGCTAAAACTATATATATAGGAATACGTGGACACGACGTTCACGTAATGTTAAAATGGTTGAAATGGTATTGGCATTATTTATTTTTACATAATAATTGTTGTTGTTGTCGCTGAGTTTTGTTGTAAAAATAAACTTGACAAAAATTATAATCGATTTAATTAAATATTCACTGGCGTTGGATGCTTTGTAAAATATTAAGTATTCAATGAATGGTTTCCAATTAATATAAGTGGAATAACAATATTTATAAATAAATAAATAAACAATTTGCATTGTATGCTGTGAGAAGAAAATGGGATTATAAGAAACAGTTCTTCATGAAATTGTTCGATGTGTGGCCACCAGGCAGGGCAGTTTTCCTATTCGGATAACGAGACACTTATAATTCGACTAATTTTCATTCAATTTTAATGAAATAGGAGCTAGTGAAAAATCGATACTAGCAGGTCAGTTTTCATCATCACATTTAAATATCCTTATCCGATTTTGTATGCAGTTGTAAAATGGGATTCTATATGAACATTTACTAAGTATACTCTGGAAAATTGATTTTAAAATAGACACCAATGATTTTTGAAATTCGTCAATACTTAATCATGATCGGATTGTATGATTAGTTCGTACTGAATTTAAGTACAATATATGAAATCGATACGCCAACTGCCAAAATTTCTGGAATTTGGTCCATAAAACTGCCCTGTGTGAATCGATTTCAATTCAGTAGAAACTATTCATTCCATTATATATAAATCCAAGTATCAAATTTCATCAAAAATCGATTAGAATTGATCAAATTCCATAATGTCCATAATCTAGTCCACAAAACTGCACTGAGAGAGTATCTACATTTTCTAATGCCTCTGCTTATACCAACTCTTCATATAATCCAATTTTAAACAATTATTTGATTTGATTAACGTTCATCAGATTCGCAAATTTTTCAGGCACTATTTCTAAATCTCTCCACATCAGGTACATTAAAAGGTATAATGATGCCTTATTTATATAAGTGATCGTACGACATATGGTCGACGAAAATCAGTATATAACAACAAAATTTTATAATTAAGGTGCGAGTTCGATGAAAACACACAAATAAGGCAGATGATTAAAAATTGCCTAGCTGATGATCACAACATTTCAAAAAAATACAATAGTCCTGCAATGCAAATCCCATGATCAAACGGTTTATACATTTAATCTGAACACGCTTATGCGCAATGAAAAAATTGTTATTGTTGCGGAGATATATGATCAATTTCGATATGATAAGAACTTTATAAAACTATAATTGAACTATTTTTACAAATTTTTTTATGTCAAATAATGGTATGGTCTTCGGGCAGTTCGTCAAATTTGAATTACATATATGGATTTTATTATATTTGGTCGTACATAAATGCAGGCAAAGCTAAACGATTACAAGATCATAAATTTAGTGTGTATTTTAAAAAAGATTTTTTAATAAATTATTTGAATTTAATGTGACATGTGACATGTGTTTTGAAAAACGATTGAATCTGATGAAAATAGTTAAAGGTGTAGTTTAGGTAAGATCCAAACCAAAGAGTGGATGTGATTGTTTTAATCATGTGCAGAGCAGTGGAATACATTAAAAGAATTTTATATCAAATATAATTCTATAGATGACTCGCTTTACTCGATCAATTTGATTAAATCAGTCGGGTGGTATCACCAGTAAATCATCTTTCATCAGTGCATTTTGAGTTTAAATGCAATACAATACAATGGACCCGTACACAATGAACGGATCATATACAAGAAACATCTGTTCCATCAGAGATGTTGCGAGGATTAACTCACGTAAGGGAGAGCAAAGTGGACCTTGGAATGAATTCCCGCTTTAATCAACATCATCGAATACAATAATTATGACGTAATATAATATAATATCATGTTGAAAGAAAAAGGATGTGTAAAAGGATGGTATTTTACATAACACAAATAATCTTGCGATATTATAGACAGGCAGGCAAAAGGTCGATGCACATCCCCATTGAGATTTTTAAAAATCGACAGACTATACCATTTTGATCAGAAACATATTGGTGTTGAATGGACGGTAAAGGTATACAAACGGATTGATATCTACCGATCTTCAGAGCTGTGTTCTAACGTGAGTCTCTATTAGTACGTACTATGTGAATGTACATAAATCAAAAAAAGGGCTGTATATATAATATAAGGAATGGAAATCCTTACAAAATCATATCCCAAAGAAGGAACTGTATAATATGTGAATGACACAGAACAACGTAAATAATCGATTAATTATAAATATTATAGTTTTAGTTACTATGACAAAATTGAATGAAAACCTACAAATAAATTGTGATATTTTTTTCTGATTTTCTGCTAAACAAAACCCACCTGACATTACCTTTTTTTTGATATAAAAAAAATACATAATTTACGAACAACAAACGCAATTTTTATGTGTCAATTTGTTAATTTTGTAATACACACACACACACACACAAAGAGACATATTGCGTAACATATAAATTATGTTATTTTGTGTATAGTTTTAATAAATTTATTATATGGAAATTTGTGGGGCGGCCTACCAAATCACATGTGAGAGAATTAGACATTGTATTAATATATATTTTATGTACAAATTAACATTATTATTATTTTAATGTGATATTTTTATGATATAGTTTTTTGTTAACAAACAAATAAAAAAATAAAACGATAAATAAGAAATGTTGCAAATACCATTTTTAGAATTGCAACCAAATATAAATTATAAGAAAATATTTGCGTTGGCGAAATATATATAAAATAACATAAAATAATATAAAAATGATCAAAGTAGCAACAGCAGCAACAACAACAACAACAACAGCATTGATTTCTTATTTATTATCATATTTTTATTATTCCAATTGTTTTTGTCCAACACCAACACAAAAACGTTTAAAACCAATTTTATTTCTCAAAGTAAATTTTAATTTAATTATGGAATTTTTAGTTTTAACTTATCGCAGTAATTAATATTTCAACGGATTTAAATTAGAGAGAATTTCAAATGTAGTACATAAATTTAAAGCCATATTTATTTTCGATCCTTAAAAGTTCTATAAATTTATTGCACCATAAATTACTTGCACAGAAAACGAAACTTTTTGTAAAATAACAAAAACAAATTTGGCTTCAGCACAACATTTTGCACGCCGATCAATTAACATATTTGTAATGAATTTTTAACTTTTAGTTACTTAGGGCTTGTCGACGCCCCTTTGGAATATTCCTTCAATGTTGACATAACGCTTGCCTGTCATCGGCCAATGTATTTTGGCGAATATAGATAAAAGTCGCCGGCAGCCAAATCAGATGAATTTGGTTAAAATTTCATTTTTATTGTGGAAAATTATTGTGCAGGTACAAATCATGCACAAATCTTTCTCAGCCCCCCGTCTTTGGAAATATTTAATTTCATTTCCATGTATCGCAATTAACATTTCGGTTCATTTCTGACAAATTGACGTAGAACTTCGGCAATTTTTATTTTGCAACAGAACGTTCGTCGTCATTTATGTCCGGTACGGCCGTCCTTCAATTCTTCGTACCACTCATACACTCTTGCGTGATAAACCAGCATCATCATACACGTCAAATGATTTATTACCGAGTTTTTAAAACAAAACTTTATATTTACACTTTGTTTAAAATTCATTCATTTTTCGATCAAATGCTAGAAACACACTGTCACTTTGAACGCTTCTAATATAGCCTTTCAGTATGCAGATTTACACGTTGACGCAGTGTTGAACAAGTTTTTTAATGTATAAATATGGTTTCATAATTGTATTGAATAATGCTGTCAATTGTACTATAATTACAATGTTGGAATAGTCCCTAACTTAGCCTTTGATTTGATAGTGACTATAGTTACCGCGCGATCGTCACGAGCAGGCGTATGAATAGTTGGCGAGATGCAGATATAGTTTCGAGTCGTATAGCTTCCGCCAGACTTGATGGTCATCATTTCCTATATCTACTATCGAGTGATGACCACCGCATAGACCTTAAAAAGATATAAAGATTATCGTGGTTTCTTTTTTTATTTATTAATACCAGTTTCGTGTCATTTGAATTAATTGATTGTGCCGTGTTGAGTAAATCATCTTTTATGGAATGAAATTTAATCTAAAATCCCTATATTAAAACTATTACGCCTTGACACCAAATCACTAATTAACTCTTAGCCCCAACAACTCGTTGCATAAACATTATTCAATTTTATAAAAATAATATACATTTGCGTTCAGTGAATATTTTTATATTTCTGAAGATTTCCGTTTACGTCTATGGGCAAACTTCTAGCCCGCATATATCTCGGGAACTAAAAGTAGGCTCGACTCCAAACTTCACAAAACAATAGCCTATGCCTGAGACTTATGATATCCGAATCAATTGGGACAATATTGGGGGTTACGACGAAACAGGTCATTTTTTGGTCGATTTTGGTCTCACTCTTTGTGGCTGCGAATGGAAGTAACCATCGAAAAACGAAATATTACAATTTTATTGGACTGTTTTTGATTCGTGTGGGATATGATGGGGTTTAATTTTTCATTGATTTTTCTAGACTATATTAATATTTTTATTTATAAATCAACAATTGAAAATAAAATAACAAAAATGAAATGTTAAATTTATACAAAAAATGAAAGTTGTTTCATTTTTATTTTATATTTTTTTCTCTCGTACTACAACAAAACAAAACAATTTCTTGTTTTTATAATTGCATTAATTAACATTTTTTATATGCAACAGTAAATGTGTCGGTGTAGGTTGAATGCAACTCAAATCTATTAACATAAATGATATGTTTGATATGTTTTAAAAACACTAATGAGAGATTTCATGTTTGTTGTTTGGTTTTTGAGATTTTTTAACATATTCCAAGTCTTTAATTTTTATACAATTTTATTTACATACACCCAGTGCTATAAAAAAGTATGAGTATTTTTCGTATAAATAATAACAGACCAATTGAAAAGTCCTCGGTCTGACACACAGATGGCAGTGCTAGTATTAAATCCATATGATTTTTAGTTAGTACCAACCTTCAAACGATACGTGTCAAAATTTGACAGCAGTCCGACCATTATTTTGTGAGATATTGCGTTGTGAGTGTAGCTACTTTTGTTATTTGAAAAAAAATGGAAAAACACGAATTTCGTGTGCTAATAAAATTTTGCTTTTTGAAGGGAAAAAAATACAGTTGAAGCAAAATCTTGGCTTGGTGAAGAGTTTCCGGGGTCTGCACCAGGAAAATCAACCATCATTGATTGGTATGCTAAGTTTAAACGTGGTGAAATGAGCACCGAAGACAGCGAACGCAGTGGACGCCCAAAAGAGGCTGTCACCGACGAAAACATCAAAAAAGTTCACAAAATAATTTTGAATGACCGTAAAGTAAAGTTGATCGAGATAGCAGACATTGTGTAGATATCATCTGAACGTGTATATCATATCATTCACGAATATTTGTACATGAGAAAGCTGTGTGCAAACTGGGTGCAGCACGAGCTCACAATCGATCAAAAGCAACAACGTGTTAATGATTCTGAGCAGTGTTTGAAGCAGTTAAAGCGCAATAAAACAGAATTTTTGCGTCGATATGTCACAATGGATGAAACATGGCTCCATCATTTCACTTCGGAGTCCAATCGACAGTCAGCTGAGTGGACTGCACACGATGAACCGAATCCAAAGCGAGAAAAAACACAACAGTCAGCTGGCAAGGTTATGGCATCAGTATTCTGGGATGCGCAAGGTATAATATTCATTGATTACCTCCAAAAGGGCCAGACCATCAACAGCGATTATTATATAGCGTTATTGGATCGTTTAAAGGATAAAATCGTTAAAAAAAACGGCCCCATTTGAAGAAGAAAAAAGTGCTGTTTCATCAAGACAATGCATCGTGTCACAAATCAATGAAAATAATGGCAAATTTTGCATGAATTGGCCTTCGAATTACTTCCGCATCCACCGTATTCGCCAGATCTGGCCACCAGCGACTTTTTCCTGTTCTCAGACGAATCAAAAGAATGCTCGCTGGAAAGAGATTTAACGCCAATGAAGAAGTAATCGTCGAAACTGAGGCCTATTTTGAAGCAAAAGACAAATCTTACTACAAAAATGGTATCGAAAAGTTGGCAGATCGCTATAATCGCTGTATCGCCCTCGAAAGCAACTATGTTGAATAATAAAATCAAATTTTGCCAAAAAAAATGTGTTTAACTATGGTAGACCGGGGACTTTTCAATTGGCCTGTTATGAACCGGAGAGGGTTCAACTGCAGACAGTCACTGTTAGATTTATAATTCTATTATGTCGTCTGGTTTCTCAGAACAATTGTATGAACAATTTCAGAATGTCACATAAAACTGGGTGCGATATATTGACTGGAGGGTTTTAGATTAGTTAGCCGATGCACACCCAAACATTATTTATTACATGAATATATCGGCTCGATCACATCTCTGCCGTTACAGACTATATATGTTTTCCATTTGTATAGGCAGTTCAGATGAAGAGTCTGAAAAAAGGTTCGAAATTTTAAAAATTCAAATTGAAAACAGAACGAGATATATTGATTTCTATTAGATTGTTTTTAGTCTTAATTTCACATCACTAAAATGAAATGATTTTTGATCAGAGTAGTATTATAATGTCATAAATTTAATATAAAATTCCAAAAATATAACAAATTATTAATTAAAATAATATCGATTGTTTTTCATTGTAATGTGTCGCGTCGTATAGATATAAATATTGGAATAAAAATGTAGGCACATTTTAGCGTTGCGTTCATATAGGCAAAATTACAATATCTTTAACAAAAAAACAATTTATAATTTATTTAAGAAAAAAATAAGGTAGGCAGAAAATAGTGTGTGTTGTTTTTTAATTTCTTATAAATAATAAGATCGCGACCCGCGCACATACATTTCTTATTATTATTATTATTATTATTTTTATTATTAGCACCTTGTGTGAGTTTTTTTTCCTCTTCTATAAATATATATTTAATTTACAATTGTACGTGTGTAAATAATTAATTTTTATTTAATTTATAAATTTATTGTTGTAATGTCTATGGCTGACTGACTGACACATATAGAAAAATATTAAATAAATAAATAAAGACACCTTTTTTTTCCCACTAATACTAAAAATTAGCATTTTAAATGGAAAATTTAAGATTAACCCGCATTTTCTATGCCGACTGACTGTTTGATTTCCGAAACTTTATTGATCAGCAACACTTTCATTAATTTGCGGAATAATTTTTGTGTGTATGACCGACACTATTCTCATATAAAATACGAATAATGCATTTCCCCACAAACTCAATGATTACGGAATGCGGGCTTTCTTCAGTAAATATAAAAAAACTTATTCCTGGTAATATTCATCTTGAATCGGTTTTAATGATCTTATTACGGACAAATAATATATAGATTTCGACATAAAATGATTATTAGTATATATTTTGTTTGAAGCAAAATGATTGAATCGCGCTATTAACTATTTGTCATCTGTTGTTGAAGCTGATGACATGGGGAATACACGACCACAGTGATCAGATTTTATTAAATTAATGATAAATTGAAATAGCTGATTACTGTAATGATATCACATTCGATTACAGAAGTTCATTGAAAAACATATCTTGTTGCAATGCTGCCGATACACAGCATCGTTTGAATGTTACATGTTTTGATTTTTATAAACGTGGTTTACTTAACGTTGCCAGTGCTTTTTTGGAGCGTGCAGTAACAATTCAAACAAATGCCAAACAAATATTTTCTAAATAAATGATAGTTGAATTCAAGTGCTGCGATGGAATGAGACCAGTAATACTAACGACATTATAAACCAAAGATGTCGTAGCCTAATACTATTTTGAACAATCCATGTTTAGTATAGATCTTGCGATAAAATTTAAAATATAATATATAGTTTTTCTTTTCGCGACATTGATACCCAAACATCTGTCTCAAAAACCATGAGAGTTGGGTCATAATAAATAGAACCCGCGTACCGCTGCCGCATCTGTTAGCTACTAATTATGGTTTATGTAGTGTGAACCGACCTCAACAAACTGTTAAAGTTACATGACATTTAGTTCAGTGTAAACCAACGTGACTTGAACATTTATCATCACTTATAGGTGGTCGATGCCTTCTGTGAATCATTTAAGCCATCTAAAAACATGTGATTTTAACATACAATTATCACCGCATACACGATTTTAAGCAAATCATTTACGATTGAGTGTAGTATTTTTACCGTTTTTTTTTACTCCGTGGCATATTTGGCCCCGTCAAAGAACAGAATGGTTGTAGGCGAAGATACAATTTTGAATTAGACAAGTTGTACGCGGTCAATCAAATATTGTAAAAACACAATCAAAATCAATAGATTGAGATGGCTTGGATACGTAGTACGTATGAAGGAGGAGCGTGTGCCGAAAAAACTGTTAAATAGAAAACCAGAAGGTAGAAGGAGAGCCGGAAGACCTAAGGCGAGATGGCTAGACGCAGTAAACTGTGATATAAAGATCCTTAAAATTCAGGATTGGAAGACATTGACTGCGAATAGGCCAGGTTGGAAAAGTGTTTTGGAGAAGGCTAAAACCGCACCCGGGTTGTAAAGCCATGGAGTAAGTAAGTAGTATTTTTACCAATTTTTAAATTAAAAAATTTATAAGAACACCTGCCAATTTTATTCGAGTGTTACAAATACTCCACATATGGTAAGAAACGAATAAATGAAAATGTATTAACACCGGCCCCAGCTAATCCTGATCGCCTTGCACACATTTTATTTATGAGGATCAGTTGTGCACAACCAGCGTTTTATAGACCTTAAAATATTGAATTTGAAATAGGTGACAATTCTGTTGTGAATGGGTTAATAAAAGTAAAAAAATAACAGATCTCACATACAAATACAGTAAAATATATGTAAATTTTATTGATCATGACGACGTGCTATAGATTGATGACGATAGATGGGAAAAAAAAACAAACAATTATTGGTTTTATGTGAATGTATGCGTAGGAGCGCGGTTATTTTATTTTGTCATTTTCAAAATAATAATAACAATAAATTTTTATTTGTATATATTTGGTCATATTTAAAATAAAAACTTATTTTCGTTGTTTGACTTATTTCGTCTGTGTGTGTGTGTGTGTGTGTGTGTGTGTGCTACTATATTATTCTCCAAAAGTTTTACTATTTATTTATTTAAATAAATTAATTTTATTAATGGATTTTTATATATTTTATTATATACGCAGCGGTCAAATAAACATTAATGAATAAATAAATGTATAAATTACAAAATAAAATTCAAATAGATCATCTTTCTAAAAATATAGTTTTAATAATCATTTTAACAATTAATACACCTTAAGATTTTATCCATTTTTAACAGCGATCATATGTCGCACTAAATATACGTATTTTTTAAGGCGTATCATATTTTTTGTGTTAATTTCACGTCGCGCGTATATGGAATTGTTTTTTTTTAGTTAAAAGTAAAAGTTAAAAATACATAATAATTATTTTTTATAAATATTTGAGATTTTGTTATACTTTGCATACTCTAAATGTAGGTAGATAGCCGTAGTTAAGACAATGGTAAGATAATTACCATATGGTAATGCATTGAGAAGCTATTTACACACACAAAAACCACTGCAACCCTTAACACCTACAAAGAATTTATTCAGAATGCAAATGGAAATCCCTTTCCGAAATGTTGTCAAACTATTAATTTCTATATGGAATTTATTCTGATTGGATTCTGTGTAAATTATACTGGGAATGACTTAGTTTTGCAGGTATATTAAAAAAAAAAAAATTAATGATATGAGGCTATAACGTTAAAATACGTATAAATATAAAAGGCTCTATGTCTAAAATTCTGAACTATATAACATAAAAGTGCAAATAATAAAAAGATCACCAATTACAAAATTTGTATAACCAATTGAAAAAGATGAATTACAAATTAATTTCCACATCAAAATAAATTTAAATTTATCATTTTATAAACATAATTATATATAGCCGCAAAAGCTAAACGTTACCGTTCTTTTTCGTCTTCAACTTACCAATTTTATCCACTATTCTCCACCACCGATAAAACCACATCACGACGATACCATGACATGATAAGAAAGAAAAAGTTTTAGGCCAAAATACCAAAATTGTTTTGCATTGAATAATTTTTACAATGATAAAAAAAAGTTATATAAATACACCCTCTGCGTCTCAAAAATAATGAGAATTATAATAATTCTTATGGACCCTCTTCATTGCAACGATATTACGAGAATGAAAAATCGTATTATATATTGTTTTCCTTTTTGCATGCATAAAAATATTACCTTTCACACAAGATTCGACGCAATGTTCACCAGTATATGTTTGTATGTGTGGAAGTATAAATATTATGTCATTTGTCATTTTCGTATTCCGCAGATACAGTTCAATATCATTTTTTTTTTTTTTTTATTTGCAATGTTGGTAAACATGGGTGCAATTTTTTTTATTGTTTTGCTATATATGAATATGCAAACAAAGTAAGGTGCACGATTTAAATATAAACATCACAACAATTTTTTCTGCAAGATGCATTAAGTGACAATAGTTTTTGTGCATCGGACAAAAAATGTATGTAAAAAACAAAGAATTAATGTTAAATGTTGCGTTAATTAAGAAGAAAACATTGAAAAAGTGCATGATTGCGTGAAAATTTCTAGTAATTCTTCAGTGAGATTTATGTGGAGCTTGGAATATCGAAAACATCAATTCATCGAATTTAATGAACTAAAAAAATTGATCTACAAATGGTGAATTCAAAGTATGTTTCACTGTACAATTAAATGATGTGTCAAAAATACAAAGAATTTGTTCCAATTGGATAAACGATTAATGTCTGAATACATTCAAAAGGTAATAATCAACACAATAATTTGATACACTTGCTGGACCTTGCAAATCTCAATGTATTTCACTTGAATGAGAATATTTCACAAAATTTTAATCAATTTTGTCAAAATTACAAATGTTTGATTTGTGTTTTTCATTATTTTTGGAACAGAGGGTGTATCAAAAGTATCGAATAATACATAATTATAGATATTATTGTTTAAAATTGTGCGTACATTATTGTTGGAAAAGTGCTACACACAATTTAATTCACTTTAATAACTTTAATTTGGAAAGTTTCTGTTGATTGTTGTCATATGACAAAAATTTAGAAAAAACAGTGCATATATTTTTATTTTCACAATTTTAATTCTATACTAAAATTTCATAGATGTCCTGGGGTTTGGAAAATATATAGTAAATGTTTCTAATCCATAGAAGAGACTAATACTGTACAATTTATTAATTATTATATACACCGTTTGTCTCAAAAATAATGGCTTTATAATATGTAAAACACGTAGCATCACATTTAATAGCTACTAATTGATTTATGTAGTGTGAACCGATCGCAATAAGCTGTTAAAGTTTCATGACATTGGCTTCAGCGTAAGTCAAGATACAATGCGTTAAGTGATAGTAGTTTTTGGTGCATCGGTCGAAAAATTAATATAAAAAAGCAATGAACTAATATTAAATTTTGTTTTAAAATTTGATTTGCTTAAATTTTGCGATGATAATAAAATCACATGTTTTTAGATGGTTTAAACGATTTCCGGAAGGGAGCGAGAAGCTATAAGGGTTGATAAACGTCCAGGTCGACCATTTGAAACAATTTGCACAAGAAAACATTAAAAAAAGTGAGTGATTTCGTTAAAATTTCTATGAAATCTTCAGTGAGATTCATGCGGACAGAGAACTTGTAATACCGAAAACCATAATTTATCGAATTTATTAACTGAAAAAGAATTGGTCAACGAAAGGTAAATTTAAAGTTTGTTTCATTGTTCAATTAAATGTTGGATTTGAAAAATTGCACCATCAAATTGAAGTGATTGTAAAGACATTAATAAAAAAACAAACTCATTTCGCTTACTAGAAACTATTGTATTGTTGGCGCAGAAACATGGTGTTTTCATTACGTACTAAGCGTCAAAATACTGAATGGCAATCACCAGATCAGATGAAGGCAATACATTTTTGTATTGACCACAACACAAAAACTTTTATAAAACTTAATGAATTGTATTTTGTCTTACACTAAAGGAAATATCTTGAAAGTTTAATAGTTTGTTAAGATCGGTTGCCCCACCACATAAATCTATTAGTAGATAACAGATGAAGCTGCTACGAGTTCTTTATATTATATAAAGTCTTTCTGATTAATTTTGGGACAGGGGGGTGGTGTATAAGCATTGACTTTAAGATTTTGCTGGTGCTGTTGAAAATACAACATGTTCATTAATTAGATCTTCAACAAACAACATTGTCATGTGAAATAATTGTAGGCTCGATAATATGGCACCAAAAATAGAACCATTTATTATTTTAATCGCCAGAAACTTTCCAAAACAGTAAAAAAAACAAACAAACATTTTTCAAATTTAATTACATTCTTAAAATTCGCAATTATCTTCAATAATTTCCCAATGTAAAATCACCCATTTTTAATTTATGGTCAAATTTGTGTTTTATGAATATAATTTTTGCAAATAATTTATTATAGGAAGTGTAAAAATATATAAAATAATATTAAAATTTTACAAAAAGAAAAAACGAAAAAACAATTAGATTTTTAATGTCCCTCAGAGCGATTAAATTTGTATAAATTTCAAAAATTAATAAATTATATAAAAAATTTAAAAAAATATAAATAAAACACTAAATTTACACTCAAAATAAATAAAATAAATAAATAATTTCTAATTTATACGTATTTTTATGCGTATAGAAAAGAAGAACAAACCTTGACCGATAAATTAATATAAAAAATAATAGCAAATATAAATTAAAATAAAACTTAATGACAAATTCAAATTCTTCAAGGATTATGTTAATATTTTATAATACGGACTGACTGTTGTTAATGACCCTGAAATATATTATTTTTTTTTACCAATAAATTTATTTTGAGTCGGTGTAGCACTTTTTTTGCATATTACAATTTCACATTCGATAGAATTTGACCGGTTTTTTTTAAATTAAATAATATAATATTAAAAAACTCACCTGAAAGTGTAAGATAATGGTCCAGATAAGTCCAAGTGTTAATTTTGGATTGCCATCAACAATATCTTCGGCACGTATATTAACTAATTTAATTTTTTTATAACGTAAAAATTCGAGTGCCATTTGAACATTTTGTAACATATGAAATCGCATATTTCCTTTTTCTCTTGGCTATAAAATAAATAAAATTAAATAAATTATGGTTAATTAATTAATTAAATTTTTACCATAGATATTTAGAGGGTAATAAGAATAAACCAATAAACTTACAAGATGTTCGCCAGAAAGTACTTCCAAAAGAGAAAGAAGATTATGACCATCACGTAAATCTTCAAATAAATCATCAACACGACGTGATGCCTATAAATAAATAATTAAAAAATGTTAATTAATTTAATAAATAAATTACAAATTAAAAATAAAATAAATTAAAACAACAACAACAACTACAAATAATTATAATAATTAAAAATGAAAGCAACAAAAAATGAAATTAAATCAAAATATGTCGTTTTAGTTTTTAAATATATTTACGCTAATCTTTTTCTGTTCAATTTGATAATATATTAATATATAGTTCATTTCCATTATCTTTCCGTGGAATATGGCCAATATCTGGTAGATAATATTTCAATCATAGTCCTTATTTTTTATCATTGAATAACTTACAGCGACGCAGACATAAACTAACCCATTTATAGTTCTATTCAAATGCATCGAATATTAATTTAACCTATGCCATTAATTTATTTGGCATTTCTCGTATAATTTAAAAGGGTTTTTGGGTAAACCTATATAATATTTCCAATATATAGTCCTTTGCCCAGTTATTGAGTAGTTGATGAATGGACTCACGATAGAAATTTGTTTGTTTAGAGGCAACATGCATCTTTTGAGCTTGATCATGTTCAGCCGTGACCGTTTGACCATGTTCAAAAAATTCTCTGTAGATGATTCACCTACAATGCCATTAGACACACAAAATAACATTTTCTTGGCATGAAATATTGGTGCGTCACAATGGCTGCTGATGCTCTGATCGTTTGGGATTATCGTATAGAATCCTCAGTAATAATTTCGTGCAAAAATACTTTTTAATTTTTGATGCGAGAATGCGAACGAAAACAATTGTCGACTCATCACTTTTTGTTCGCCATCTACTCGGTTAACTCATGACAAACCCATTTGCCTTCCTTGTGGATCTTTCCCATTTCAAGCAATCGATTTTGAAATTGCTAATTGATGGACTCCAAACTTTTTTCCATATTATTGTACGATTTGAGGTGGGTTTACTTCAAGCTTGAAATTCTTCATCTTCAAAAACAAATCTTAAAATACACTAAACTTCGTAACCCACTTTCTAACAATTGAAAACAATTTCAAGAATATCGAATAAATAATGTGCAAAACTCGATCAATTCTATTGGCGTTAGAACTATATGGGTGAACGCGGAAGGAGTGCAGGTAATTTTATAGCTATAAAAATCTTTAGAACTTATTAATTAAATGTTTAATCCAAAAAATACAAGATAATCTAATAATTGATACATACAATCTATTGGGAATAATTAAAACCTATGGTAACATCCGAATGGAGTAGACGCTGTGTTACATAATTTCACATAAATTAGGAGCTCAATGTTTAAATGATGCTATCGGGCAATATTATTGTTGTTATTTCTTTAATTAAAACCGTATTTGAATAAATATTGATGAAAGGTATGCAGAGTCAATTTGGAAACAACAAAATAAATTCTTTCCACAAGGCAGCGGCAGCACTTATCGGAATTCAGCTTAATAGGTATAGAGTAAATGTAATCGATTAATTTAATGTGTTTAATATATATAGAATGCATCATTATGGAAAGGATACCACCACAATCACAATGACTGTATAGAGCGGGCTAGAAAATATTTAATCATTGTAATGTTGAATTTTCAAAGAAAATATATTTTTCGAGAAAAAGTGATCACTTTGTTGTACCCCACCGATCATCAAGTGTGACAGTAAGGATAAAATACTTACAACAGACAACAAAATCAATGGTTATTTTAGATTTATGACTTACTTTATATGTAGAAGGACTGGGGATGATGAACTCCAACCCGTATAAATTGTTATGAATGTTGTAAATATGATATCCGGAGTAATTCACCTGACATTCAGAGGGTTAGCTCAGACAAAAGCTTTTGATCAGCAAAAGACAAATTACTTTGTAGCAACGATTTAGTATTTATTTTCATATTTATTAATTGCATTCAGCAACGTGAATTATATTGGATTGAATGCAATATCCGTGTATCGCTTTTGTAAACAATATTCACATATATGATTCGAATTCGTGGTCCACTTTCAGTCGCCCAGGTCTTTTTCTGACCAAAATTCGAGAAATTTAATTCAAAAACGAATCAATTTTTTTTGAATTAAAATCATTTAAATTTTAAAATAAATTTTTAAAAATACATTAATTTTGAAAGCAAAACAATAAAATTTTAAATTTAAATGCTAATAATAATTGACTATAAAATTACTCTACTTTCACAATAATAAATAAATTAAATAAATTAAATAAATAAAAAATATACCAAATTTTTATAATTTCTATAATTTAATTCATAATTTAAAATTTAATTATCGGATTTTTTGTTTTTGCAAATAAGTAATATAAAAAATATAGTCGGAACTAAAAAAAATTGCAATTAAAATAAAATAAAGAGCGTCGACGACGGACGACAACGAAACAAAAATGAAAGCAATAATTTTTTTTTGAATATGCGCACAACACAAAATTCTGCAGCAATTTTCTAGCAATTTATGGGAATCGAAAAAACTTACAGATGGTGGACAACATGATATTCCATTGGTGATTTCACAAACATGGAGTAACGTATATGTCTGTAAATGGATATAGATTTAATGTATTATGTTTTTTTGTATTGCTAAAAATATATATGTTAAATTCTATACTATTGCGCTATACTATTGCGCTACACGTGAGACAAATATAGAGACAAAAGAGAGACAAACAAAAATGGCGACAATGTAAACCGGAAATAGGTCTCTTTGATATCCTAGAAGGATGATATAACAAAGAGCCAACTTCACACATTGACAGCGTTGGTCGCCATTTTTGTGTGTGCCATATCTTTTGTTGCTTTATGTCTCGTGTAACCGCCGAGCATAAATGATGAAATATAGCCATAATTTTTATAGTAGACACCTAAATAAAATAAAGATTCATTTTTATGTTATAATTTTTACATATAACCACAAATTAATTAACACACACACACACACACACACCAACAAAACAACATTTTCATTAAATCAATAAAAATTAATCGCATATCTCTGCGTTGGGCTGAGTAATAATTAATTATGACACATAAAATATTAATAATTGACCTTTACTGATTGTACAATAAATTAATAAAAATTATTAATTTATTATTAATTATTATTTTTATATTACGTTGTAAAATATACACGCAATTTATGAATGATAGTAATTTTTAAAATTTTATTATAAATTTTATAGCAAAATTATTAATAAAGAGAATACAATTAGTGTCAAATTCAATAAAATTATAATTATTTTAAAACCGCACAAATTGAATAGAAAAAATATGAGTCGCAGAAGTATAATTCTACAGTGTCGCCCCCATTTTTTGCACCTACCTTTCATTTGTTTACTACTATCAAATGTAAGTCTGTGCTGTGTGTGGCACTCAACGGAACAACAATAAAATCGGCGTTGCTGAACGAATGTATTGACATATTAATTGAAATTTCACTGGGTACAATTTCACACTCTGGTACTACTCTGGGTACCGGCTCACACTTGTATTGTGGGCTTATATGCTGACGCTTGGAAAATCGACTATAATTTCTGAACGGGTGAAGCAATTTTCTAAAAATTTCTTCTATGAAATACTGCAAAATTGATAAAATTTTTTGTAATTATATAATAAAAATTAGAAATCCGTTTAAACTATGGCTCTTAATTCATTTTCACGAACCGCTCATGGACTAAAATCCACAACATCAGAAAAAAATTGAAAAACATCCAGTAGTTTTTGGTAATCCAATACAAATCCAAACAAATAAAGTCACAGATTTTTAATATCGAATTCATTTGATGACTACTGTGTGTGATAACCAAAAAATTACACATAACTTTATAGGTGTACAGTGAGAGGTAATGAGCAACTGGAATGAATTAATGGCATTATAGTTTAAATAATTAACAAAAAATGTTCATGTTATCAATTAAAGCGGTTTCAGAATGTTCCAAAAATTACAGTGCTCTATGAATAAATCACATCAATATCTGGCAATTTAAATTTTGTACAACACACCATTTGGATTAATGTTTGGCACTCATATATGTAAATTGTGTCAGATCAGCCCTACCAACTTTTGTTCTAGCCAAATTACGGCCGACTCCACGTCAAGGTAGAGGAGGCGGGTTTTAAACTTTAAGTGCAAATGGGTAAATATTAAAACTGAACATCAAGTGGAAATGTTTGTATATGAATCACAACCCATTTCAACTGTTGATCCGCAAAAACTTCCAAATTCCAATTTTGTTGAGGTGTTGAGGTTGAGTGTTAAATTTGTACGGGAACATAGTAAAGGATTTATAGTAAATGAGAGAAAGACAGGACGGAGGTAATTGGAACAAGAGCTTAAGAGTGGCAGCCCACTTAAAACGAACGAATTTATTATATACAATAATTATAATAAATATAAAAACTCTTTTCCAATTCAATCACCGTTTTAAGTGGTTCGCTTTCAATCGCATCATTTAATTAAATTTCTAGGTTTGCAGTCAACAGCAAAATTCGTCTAACACCTCTTTATATCAAACAACTTTATATTTAAATAAACCTTTTAATTGCAGACTGCCATCGTTCCGATCATTGGATTAAATCCCTGGGGTCGGTAGTCAAATTCGTCGTAACACCTTTCTATATGAATCACCCTTTTAAGTAGATTAAATCCTCCGTGTCGGAGTCAACAGTACAATGTGACCAACATCTCTCTCTCTCTCTCTATATATAAATTACCGTTTTATGTAACCAGCAGCTTCACTTGGATCATTGAATTAAATCTTATTTTTCCGTTTGGTGAGCGGTAATTTGGTTATAGTACAAAAGTTGGTTGGAGGTGACCGCCTCTATAGATTTTCGCACCGAAATTAAATCTGTAGGAAACATTGGGGTCCGAATAAAAATCTATTCCTAGTTTGGCTAAACAAACGTATTAAAATTGACATCGAATTCTTTAATAATAGTCAATAACCCCTGCAGATACACTCATTGTGAAATGAAAACTTAACCTTTTAAATTATTTTGGATACGAAACATGTTGTTTAATTTAACTTAACAACTTTATATGACTGGGAGTGGATTATTTGCATAAATTGAAATTATTTTTATACACTTTTCAACAGGTGTTATTTTCAACAAATTATAATGCGATACGTCGGGTTCAAAAGTTAATGCATAATACACGAGTATTTTCTTAAAATTTTATGATTTTACTCCTTCGGTCGGTGCTGCGCTCGTTTATCTCTTCAAAGTGGATTTAAGGAAATTAATAAATATATGTTTTCCATTTCATTACGAATATTACAAATCCGATTGAAATAGGAATCGTACACCTTGAGCGGTTTCCTTATAAGTATATAATTTAGCTTCATTCTATTACAACACAATTATTGTGTCGTTATTAAAGGCTGTATCAAACAAACCAAACATTGCATCGCACCACATCCATCCACACAACAATTTGTATATATACAAAAAATGAATCTTAACATTAACATAGTAAGGTTGAATTCCATTTTAAAATTTCGTTGGAAAACTGTTGCTAAAAGTCATTGCTAATACTAACTAATTTTTGACAGTTAAATGGTAGTTTACCGGTCAAGTCTTTGTAGCATTAGCCAGAAGTTTTCCAACGAAATTTTAAATTAAAAATTCGGCTTAAATTGAAATTATATATTTTTATATTATACCTTAAGATATCTCCAATGCTATAATTATTATTCAAAATGTATTTATGTGTTACAAAGAGGACAGCATGAAAATATTAAACAAAATTGTAAAGGAAGAATCATTTAAATAAAATCATTTTTTAAATTTAAATATAATTTAATAAAAGAGAAATTAAACTAATAAGATTTTAATTAATTTATCTGTTTTTAAATTGATCATTATTTTTTGATAAATCTTTTATATTAAATTAATAATTTTATTATAAAAAAATTGTTCTAATTCTATTTTACAGCAGTTTTTCTTTTGTATAAAAATAAACAAATTTAATATAATTGAAATTGTATAGCGAACACAAAACAATAAACAATAAAATTGCATAAACAAAGCACAGAAATAATAAATTTATAAGCTTTTCAAAACACAATAATACAATAACAATAAAATATTAAAAATATAAACAATAATAATTTTTTCTATTAAAAGTGATTTATTTTTGCACATTATTTTATTTATTGCATTATTATTTTATGTTTGACGGTCACATGTATTCAAATAGTTAAGTGTTTATACTCAAGTAACAGTCAAACCTCTATAAGATCCACCACTTATCAAGTGACCCAAAAACCGTTGATTCTATATAGCAAAAATTATAAGCAACAGCTTTACGAATATGCGATGTTTGTAACTAAATAGCTATAATTAAGTTATTGCTCCTTAGGTTTTTTTTATAAAATTTGGAATATAAGTTGAGTGTGGTGTGTGGGTGGAATAACCCAATCAATTATTATGAAGTTTCTTAAAAATGATTACCATAACAGAAATCCAAGAGGATGTTCTCCAATAATCTGACCAAATTATGGTTATAATTCTTCCTTCGAACTTTGATGAAATTTGGTATCATCGTTAAAAATGTGATTACATGATGTGTTTGTAATAAGAAAATTCTGGAAAATCGATAATCAGGACAGAAATCTGAAGTGGTTCTCCAATAACCTGATCAATTTGACTATTTCTAATACGATTTTGATGAAATTTGGTATGTACGTTAAGAATGGAGAGTTTCAAGGGAAATTCTACGCAATAGACATACCCATGGCTGTATTAAAAACCAGGTCACAATAACCTATAATCAATTTGATCATTTTTCATTCAATTTTGATCTACTTTTTTCCCATACATTTTGAGCAAACTTTCAAAATTTCACAGCATTCCCTTCAGTTTAACCCAAAAAAATAACGCCCTACGTGACAGTAGTTCTATTGATAAGAAAACAAACATTAAAATTTGTAATTTTCAAATTGAAGAAAATATTGAAAAAGCGAGTGATTTTTAAAACAATCTTCAATTCGATTTATGGAAATGGAGCTGAGACAACCGCAAACAACAATTCATTGAATTTAAATTGAAAAAAATTGGTCAACGAAAGATGAAATCAAAGTTGGCCAACATCAATTATATGATGTTTCAAAAATTGCATCGAATTGAGCATTATAAAGTAGATAAAGGCATTATTAAATATGATCAAAGTGAAGTGAAAACATCCTAAAAACTATAGTAACCGGTAACGAAACATGGTGTTTTCTATACCAGGACCAGAAATTAAGCGTCACAATGCGCTGTATGGCGATTATGTTTTTCTAATAGCTAGAAAACCAAACAACAAAAACCATATTAGCGATTAAATGCATACGATTTTTTATTGACGGCACTAAATCGTTAAGTTGTACGACCAATATTTTAATATGTGTTCTTAATAAAATTGTGATAATTCAATATCGTATTTTTGGTTGATCACAAAGTAATTACAAAAAATGAAATTTTTAAAAATCATATGAACAGCTGCCCGCCCTTAAGGCTAAATACATTAACGGTTGACCCAACGGGCTAATAAATACTATGAAATAGACGAAGATAATTTAATTACAATTTTAGTATAGATGAAGTTTCAAAGTTTTTGAAAATATATAGCGCCATCCAGGATGGTAATGGTTTCTCTGTATTTCCTACCACATTAGTAGAAAACTTATTGAAAGAATTGAATAATTGACGTATATTTTGCTGATTTTTTTTTAATTCCATCCTGGGTTTGGGTATAGATATTCTAGAACTTCTACAGCAAATCGGTTATATATAAAGGGTGTTAAAATTTGAGTTAACTTTTTAAATTTGTCGTCAATTAAAAGAAAATTTCGTACAAAATATTGAAAAACAACTTGTCCAACAAAGAACTACACCGCGAAATATCGAAATATTATGAATAAATTTGAAGATACTGGATTCAATTCAAGATCAAAGAAGTAAAAATTTTACCAATGGCGTTCACATGAAAATATTATAACAGCCAGTGCAGAATCAAACACATCAATTCAAAGTTATATGCAGAAAAACCAATTGTGGTTATAATTTTGGAGAAACTACCGACCATAAAGCAATCCGTATTAGGGTTACATTCTAAATTTCAAATGAAAATCGAAAGAGAAATAATAGCCAAATTGTTCATCAATTGGAATTCTATTTTGTTATTCCACCGGTTTCTTTAGGAACTCACCATATAATCCAAATTCGCAAAAAAATATTCAATATACTAAATTTGATCAAAATCATATAAGAAATTGTCAATTTGTACTGTAACCTGAAAGTTATCCACATTCCTGGCTATAATTTTGGATAAACTTTCCTATAACAAATCATATTAGTATAAAATTAGTCTTACATTCCGGATTTGATGAAAATCGAATAACAAATAATAGCCAATGTGGCCACAGGTACTTGGAACTTTTATTGGAATTCTATTTTGGGTTTGGATTTTCCATCGGTTTCTTTAGGAACGCACTATATAATCCAAATTCGCAATGTGAATATACTAAATTTGAACAAAATCAGATGAAAAATTGCCAATTTGTACTATAGCCTGAAAGTTATTCACATTCCTGGCTATAATTTTGGAGAAACTTCTCTATAATAATTCATATTAGTATTTAATTAGGCATTACATTCGAAATGTGATCAAAATCGAAAGAGAAATTTTCAAATTATAGCTTTATTTAATTAAATATAATTTTAAATAAAACAGTTGCTTATAATTTGTATATTTTGTTGCCCACTTTAGATGTTGCTCTCTTATCACGAAA
This sequence comes from Bibio marci, assembly GCA_910594885.2. Lineage (NCBI taxonomy): Eukaryota > Metazoa > Arthropoda > Insecta > Diptera > Bibionidae > Bibio > Bibio marci. The sequence continues at coordinate 29,910,138 of OU343118.1, read as the reverse complement.
TTTGACTGTACATTAAAAGTATTTAAATTATTTTTAAAGATTCGTTATATTAACAAAATAAACAATATAAATTTTGTATTGTATATTTTGGTGAAATTTTTCTCATAACTCTCTGTAAAGTAGTCGTGTGTCTCCGCGTCCATCCGTCCAAACACGCATATTTATTCAAAATAATAGTAAAAAAAAGAATTTGTGTGGTATATTTATTTTTCCGCGGAAGGAATTCACACAATCCATAAAAATATTATAAGTTAAAGAAATATAAATATTGTTTGTAGTACATGTGGTACAACAAAATTTATATATGGGTCTATAACTAAGTTTTGGGGATATTTTGGTAAGAAAAACAAATTTATTTGAACTTTAACAGTACATTATATTTTATTCAAAGTATTTGCCATCTGAAACTACAACTTTTGATCATCTTTGTGGCAAATTATGGATTCCCTCATAGAAGAACTCCTTAGGTTTTGAAGAAATCCATGAATCCAGCCATTTTTTTCATATCTTCAAATGAATTGAACCGCTGTACAGAAATGGGCTGACTGCATCGACCGGAACAAATGGTAGTCTGATGAAGCAATGTCTGGTGAATATGGCGGGTGGGGTTGAACTTCCCAACCAAGTGCTTCTAACGTTTCTTTGACCGGTTTTGCAATGTGTGGTCTAGCATTATCATGCTGCAAAATTACACGGTCATGTCTGTTGGCATATTCTGGACGTTTTTGATGCAATGCTCGACTCAATTTGATTAATTGCTCTCGGTAACGTTCAGCAGTGATGGTTTGTCTCGATTTAAGCAGCTCATAGTATACTATACACCAAGCTGGTCCCATCAGATACACTGCATAATCTTAGAACCATGAATATTGCGTTTTGGTGTCGATGAACCTGGTTAACCTGTCTTCACCCATGCTTTCAGACGTTTTGGATTATCGTATTGGATCCACTTTTCATCATCAATCACAATTCTATGCAAAATTGAATGTCTTTGAAGCAAAATTTCTCTCACATTGTTTTTCGAATTTTTTGTTGTCTTTCCCGCAATTCATGTGGTACCCAATACAATAATTTTTGGACCATTCCCATCTTCTTTAAACGTTTGAAAACACTTGTGCTTGGGTAACATCTAATGCCAATGCTAATTCTTCTTCCGTTTTTAACATGGATCTTCACTGAGTAAAGTTTCAAATTCTTCGTATTCAAATTTTTTTGGGTGCTCCAACTAACACGCGTCTTTATCACTAACATCAAAATCATTATTTTTAAACCGTCTAAACCAATGCTCACAATTGTTTTTTGTGATGGGGAATGTTCACCATAAATTTGTAATAAAAAGCGATAAGTTTCTGTTGCTGTTTTCTTCTCTGAATAAAATTACTTAACGATAACTTCCCGCAAATGCTGTTTTGTTGGTACAAAATTTTGCCATTTTTAATCAACTAAAAAAAATACTTGTTTAAACATCAACTGAACTGGTCATATGCGGAATATGAAAGGTGGATTCAACTACTATAATAGCGAAGTATTGCCACTTTACACTGTGTACAAGAAATACTACTTACAACACCTATCAGATTATCCCCAGGACTTAGTTATACACCCAATACATTAATATCACAAAATATTAGAGTAAAATTTAATTATTAACTACAGAATATCAACAACAACAATTTTTATCGCATATATGTTCGAGAATGAATGAAATTAAAATTGAAATGAATGAATGAATGAAAAAAATGTGTACGAAAATATATAAAATTTATTATTATATTATTAAATGTAAATTAAACGTGATGTCACGCACGGCTACTTAAATATGCATAAATAAATATGTAAAAGTTAGTATAAATATTAAATTAATACGTATATTATAATGTGTATGAAACAAACCCGCCCGTCATCATCAATATCGTTTAAATAGAATTGAAAAAATGAGGTTATTGTATTGCCGGTTTTTTTTTCATCTTATTTATTATTACACTCTCTAATCTCTTGTACATTACATTTTTTTTAGATACACTTTGATTTTATACATTTTATTAAAAACGTGATGTTTAATTTTATTTTTTCACTTTTTACACTGACACTACATCATTACAATGAAATTTAGTATATTTATTCCAAATAAATACAATTTAGTACAAGGATAAAATAATATGGAGAAAATAAAATATGTCATTAGGTAAAAATGTAGTGCACATAAAAGTAACAAACACCACATCACGAAATGGTAACAATTATGGAAATTTAAATAAAATAAATATTTACCGCTAAATTTGGATTAAAAACTTTAACTTTAAAATTCATATAATTCCGTTTGCACAACAATAATCACAAAATATCTTTATAAAATAAGAATTAAAAAATGTGCATCTGCACAAAAAAATATTAATAGATGGTCCAGCGAAAGCGTTTCCGCCCATAGATGCCTAAATCGCAGTGTTATTAATCCAACGTTTGATGTTGTTGTTGATGTTGTTCACAGACTGTTGTAATTTTTTTACGCTTTCAAAGATTTTCCAATAAAGAAAACGGAGAGAAATTAAATGTTAATTTAAAGGAAAATACACAGTGTGTCGTTTAAATAATCACAATTTGAATTTAATAAAATAGAACACGTAGTGTGCCATCTATTGAGGGTTGACGACATCATTAAAAATATATACATTTTTTCTGTTTCAAACGCATACAGAAATCATGCAACAAATCGCGTTGACAAGTTAAAAAGTTACACGCATATTTAAGTGTCAATAATGTTGATGATTGCGCCGGAACAAATAACAAATAGTAAATTTTATTTAAAAATTGTATTAAAAAAATAGGCGGAGACTTACAAATTGTTGAAAAAATTTCCGTCAAATCATTACTTTCGATGAAAATGTGACACTGTGAGAATGTGTTGGCTGCGATGAATTAAGCACCAGTCTTTGTTCAAGTTACATTCGAATATCCATTTTATTTGTTCGCATTGGATCGCACATAATTTGAAGAAAAAAAAAACGCTCAAAAAAGGTTCGTTGAATGTTCAAAAAAAATACGATCATGCGATACATCAAATGTTGTGTAAAACATTTGCACAACTGTTGGATATGGATATGAACCGGAAACAAAACAGCAATCGATCGATATGGGTCTTTCAATATGAATCAAATCCAATAAAAGTTATTCGCCGAAGAAGCACATCGAATCAAATGTTGCTTATTTCTTCAGCATTAGCTGAATTGAATATGGCTACAATTGAAGCAACGTAGCATAAGGACAATGCTAAATGGTACACTACAAATTGATTGCCGCAAAAGTCTTTGGAAAAAAAACTTGAACCGACGAATCATTAAGTCCGTCATGAAAATGCGACATCTCACGCATCGATTCGAAAAAATGAATTTTCGACGTCTTGTAATAATCAACTGAATATCTAAATTTATTATTAATTTCATTACATGTTCAATAAGATGTTTTGGTGAATTGCTTAATTTCGATTTGCGAATCGCAGTGTTGAAACGTAAATGAAACATTTCCGAAGTTGTACAGTGAATTAAACATACAACAACAACAAAATTTGTGAAAAAAAAAACGGTGGAAGTACCAAAGCACCGCCGCCTCACAAACGGTCGTCTGTTTTATTAATTTAATAAATAACCTCTTTTATATGACTGAGAATTTTAATGAATCTCGCCGTTTATAGTCGGAACAAATGATGGCAATAACATGATTGCATCTTAAGCGAAACAAACACATAATAAAATAATATGGGCCAAAAACAAAGTCGATCTTATACGGATTTTGCGGTGAAGTATATGTTAATTTTGCAAAATTCATTGTATGTAACATAATGTAAAATAATTTCATAACAGAAGGATTCTGGCGAAGAATATTTCTTTTCCATGGCAACCTAATCATTGCATGCCACACAAGTTAAAATTAATTATACAACCACATAACCGTTGTGCCGTGTGACATTTCCACACCATTCCATTATTTCTTCAAAAAATCGGGCACGCTATTATTTGCAGCACAGCCAAATTCAATTTATTACTAAAAAAAACTGGTGAATTAATTTAGAGGAGTTTATACAATGTAAGATAAAAAAAAACCTCTGAGTATTGGTTTCACCGTTTTAAAAGTGGTAATTTTGATACAGTTGACAAAGAACGCTCTGATGGTCAACCGAAAAAATTCGAAGATAGAAGCATTACTCACTCGGCCAAGATTCATGTAAAATGCAAAATGAATTTATTGAATCGTTGAATTTTGAACGTACAACTGTTTCCAAATGTTTAAATGCAATCGGTATGTTTCAATGGCAACGAAATTGGCTACCTTATTGTGAATTGTGAAGCTTTTATAGCGCAGAAAAATGGATACGCACTACAATAACCTGAAGCGTTAAAATGGTGGATTTTGCCTGGTGATGCATCAACATCGACGGCAAGACCAAATAGGTATGTAGGTGAGTGAGAAAAGTTTGGTGTTTGTTGTTACTATATGAGTTGCTTCAATCGAATGAAATTATTATTGGTGAATGCTATCGAACACAATTGTTTTTTTTCGTTTAACTCATGAATTGCTGGAAAAATTACGACAATTTGAGAAAATGCAAGATAACGCAATTCTTCAGCACGACAACATTCGGTCACATGGAATGGGATGTTTTACCCTCCGCGCCAGATATTTCTCCATCGGATTTTATAACCTATTACGATCCATGGAACTCTGCAACGCTTACGTAGTTACGAAAAATTGGATCGATTTAATGGATAGCAAAAATTAATTTCCAGTTCTGCTACAAAATATATGCGCAAATGATGCAAAGCAACGATAAAACATTATAAGATTTTTGCGTAAATTCATGTTTAGGTTCTTTGTATCTCAAAACACACGCATGCAATGAGATTTGTGAATTTGTATGGATTATTTGTTTGTTAACATTTAATTGATTGTCGTTGTTTTACATACCAGCGCGTAAGTATTTTAAGAGTTATTGCAAGGAAAAAATATAAAAACAACATTGACACACATTTTTTTTGCTTTTATTATATTTTAGAGACGAAAACAGAAAAAAAAACATTAAATTGTATTTTTTACTTAAATACAAATTTGAAAATTAAATGGAAAAAAAAAAACATAAACTACAAACAAGTACTGCGAGGTCATCAGCTACCTGTCGTCGTTTTCGTCATCTCAGCTCCTCCGATGTGTGTATTGTCTCTTAAAGTTTTATATTTATACGTCACATGAACATTATTATTATTATTATTATTATTATTATTAGAATTATATATTATTTATTTGAACATGACATCACACACACATACACACACAGTAATAAAATAAAACAATGTTGTATTGTATTTAAAAAAAAAATTAAAAATTAATGTGGGCGGATCTATTTTGAAGGTAAAAAAAAATCTAAAATAGATGGCGTTGTTATCAACCCGGCATTCTTCATAAAAACATATCTGCATTTCCAAGCACATATATTTAATTTGGTTTTTTCATCATCATCGCTGTGAATGTAACATCAATGCGGCGCAACATATGCAACAGAAATAAAGCAACAGCCAAAATAGTGGATAGAACCAATTGTGGATGCACAGCAAAGAAGACAAATACAATAATAATAGGAAAAACGTGAAGCAATAACTGATGCATATTATTCTTCATTATTATTAGAACAGTTTAAAGTAAAACAAAGAAATTACAAAAACAAGATTGGGCTTTGGCAAAAAGAAAAAAGTCTGTAATCATTATGATAATGCACCACCTTGTACACATCTGAAGCACATGTCCATGGCCAAATTACATAAATTACACGCAATATAGGGAATTGGCTAACCATATTCTCTAGATTTAACTATTTTCTGATTCCAAAAGAGAGTATCTGTATACATCTGGAAAGAGATCGCAGCACGACATTCCACAATTCCAAAGTTATCTACGCATTTTACAGAGAGCTCAACGCGAATTCTATTATTCCGAAAGGATTAATAAATGATTGGAATATACGCATTGTAAAAAGTGTATCGACAGTTAAAAGACGAAGTTTTATGATTAAAAATATGTATACGCAAAAGCTTTTTGCAAGTTTGACGTGTAAATATGTGATTAAATATTGCATAGACATTTCAGATTGTTGCGTTATAGAATTATTATACACCCTGTGTTCCAAAAAATAATGAGAATGGATAAAGGGAAACCAAAAGCCATTAGTTAATTTTGACAAAAATTTTTATATTTATTAGAAACATTTCATATCAATTTTTCAATTGAAATACATCGATTTGTAAGTTCCAAAAGCCTCTCTTCAACTGATGCAAAATAGCTTCCATTCATAGCGATATCAAGTTTAGGGAACAATGAGTAGTGTTAGGCAGCTAAATCAGTTGATATGGTAAATGATTAAGCAAAAATATTCCATTTTTTAGTACAATTTTTGAAACATTATAATTAATTGATGTGAAACAAATTTTGAATTCATCTTTTGGCGAACAATTATTTCCGTAAAAAATTCAATGAATTGTTGTTTTCGGTATTCCAAGCACCATTTCCACATGAATCTTACAGAAGATTTCTTAGAAATTTTCACGAAATCATGCACTTTCATCAATGTATTCGTCTGTAATTACTTCAAATGACCGATCTGGGTGGTCATCATTAATTCCAGCTTCTCTGTCTTCTGTGAATTATTTATAACTTCTAAAAACTTGTCCTTTTGACATACAAATTATCCACGCATACTCGATTTTAAACAAATCATTTACATTTGAGTAGTATTTTTTCCAATTTTAAAAAACATGCAATCGAACTTTGATCACATTGAACGAAATGCCATAAAACGTGAACAGTTTATTAACCGTTTGAGTGCAAATCGTCGCTATAGCGACGAATAGGTAGTAATGCGCCAAAATTGCATAGCACTCAAACGGTTAAAATCGGTTCACAGTTCATACATAAATCAATTAGTAGTAGCTAACAAATGTCGTGTAACTACGTGTTATAATAGTACAAAGCCATTCTTATTATTTTTGTGCCACAGCGTGTAATCTTAATATTTCTATATAAAAATTTAATAGCGGAAATTAAGTGAACTCAAAAAATAATAATAATAAATATGCTAAAATGAAAATCCCTACAGCAAAAATTGTTGGTTGTTCTTAATAGTTATGGAGAAATACAATTAATGCTTTCATAACTTTATTTTTTAACATATATTTATGATATGTTTTATGTTTTTTGTCTTTGTTTCTAAATATTATGTTTATGTTTATTATAAATGTCTGAGAAATCAAAATTATTATTAGCCTAAAATACTCCCTCCGGATGCAGATTTATTATATGTTTTTTTCTATATATCACTTTAATATGGATTGCAATTCGTTCTGTATAAACATAAACATACTAATCTGATCAAAAATAATCCAAATTGTAGACAAATTAAATATTTGACAGAGAAATTTCTACTCTGACAGCGCAGCAAATTTTGTTATATTACAGCAGTAAATGTTTTGTCAAAGCGACCGAAATTTTTCATATGGGCGAAGTTGAGTCACTTATAAGAAAATTAAGAATTAAACGAGATGGTATTGTTGGCTACTGCTAATAAACCAAAATGCAATGCATTATGTGACAGTACTTTTTGTGCATCAATCGAAAAATTAATGTAAAAACAAAGAGCCAACATTAAATTTTGTTTTAAAATTGGTAAAACAGCGACACCCAAACGAATATCATAATTTATATGTCATCAAATCATAAGTTTATAGATGACATTAATAATTCACATAAGACATAGGAGCTATTATAAGTGATGATGAACGTCCATCGGAAACAACTTTTGACGAAAACATTGAAAAAGTTTATAAATTCGTATAATTTTTTCCATGTCACACATGTAGAAATGGAGATTGGAATACCGAAAATAACAATTCATCGAATTTTAACTGAAAAAAATTGATCTATGAATGATAAATTCAAAGTTTGTTCCACATGTTCAATTAAATGATGTTTCAAAATTTGCACAGAATTAAAGTGATACATTATTGAACATATGCGAAATGCAGAGAACTTAGTAAAGACTATCGTAACTGGTGTTTTGAAAACCAGAACTATAAATTCAAGCGTTAAAGTGCTGAATGGTGTTCAACAGACAAAGAAAATATTAAATTTTCGACCAACTCACAAAGTACCGTCTCTTAATGCGTTGTAATTTGCTTTGCACCGATGGCAATCCCATGAAATTTAGACAGTTTATTAAGATCGGTTTACAATACATAAATTAACTAGTAACTAACAGATAACCCTAAGCATTTCATGTATTATAAAACCATTCTCATTACCAAATTTGAAAACAAAAATCACATATATTTACAATTATTCGGTTATGTTGCAATGGTTCGTATCACATTTGATCAAAGTAGTATGTTGAAACAAAAACCAACATAAAAAAAATGGACATCTTCAAAGTGAATGGAAATGTGTACAATTTTAAAACACGCAGCCACCCGAAAAAAATAATAAAATAAAATAAAGATGATGAATTTGCTGATGTTATAAAATACATAAATTATTTGCACAGATGGTAATATTTCCATTTCCTCAGTCAGATCATATGCGACACAACACTACGCGTTAACGCACAAACGGTTCTGTCTTATTTAAAATTCTTCTTTCTATTTATTTTAATTGTCGTGTTTCTTTTAAATTTTACATACGCATTTTTATAATACGCACACCACACACACACACACACACACACACACACACACACACACACATTTACGCATTATTACTTAATGTATTATTATTTTTTTCTAAATAATATTTAATTATTTTTTCAATTTATTGTATTCATACAAAATGCGTAACTAAATTGCTAATAATAATTAAATATAAATACAAGGTTATACGGAAGAGACCACCGCTTGCCTGCCTGCCAGTAAATAGCAGACACCTAAAACATTTTTTTTACCATTATTCAATAGTTTATAGTTGCCAAATTTGTTTAGCCAAGGATCGACCCAATTTTTGGCATTTTCAGAACAAGTGATAGTCGGAAGGAGCAATGTCTGATGAATACGGTGGTGGGGACAGCGCCTCCAAAGTTTCCTTGACAACTTTTGCAACATGTGACCGATCGTGTTGTTGTATTGTAACTCACTTTTGTCATGTCTTTTGGCATATATGATGGGCGTTTGAGCTTCAAGGCTTTGTTTAATTACAATACATCAATTGCGGTTGAAAACGTTCTATGCATCACAGTTTAAAAGTCATCTATTGCAATTACAATTTTCAAAATAATATTTTAAAATCCATTCTTTGTGCAAAATTGCACAGTAAATTAACGTAACATTGTGCGAGCGGTTCCAAAACTCAACTAAAAACATAAGTTTGACTATACACATTTCATTAGCTATACAACAACAATACTATTTTAATTCCGAATAAGGAACAAAAAAAAATCAAAATATTTGCATAAATAAATTTAGATTTTTTTAGAATTGTAGAATGAATACATTTTTTTCTGTGAAGCAGATAATTCCGTTGATGTGGTGTTGTTCAAGGTAAAAAAAATTGTAAATAAATAAATTATTGTTATATTCTTCATAACTAAAATACTTCAATTTATGCAAAAATGCAGAAAATCCAGTCTTCTTAAATCAATTTAAATATACTCTTTCGCGTACAACAATATAGATTCTATTTTATAATATTATTAATAAATATCATGTCATACATTAAAATTATTTGATAACTTTGTATGAAATCAAAACAAATCGTAAACAATAAAATATTACAATATTACGTAAGAAATAAATAAGTTATTGATGATGAACTCATCACATAATTAAATATTATCTTTATAACCGTTTGTATTGGTATGAAATACAGAGAGAGAGATAGAGATAGAAAGAGAGATAGAGATAGAGATTATGATTATGAAAAAAATTCAAATTAACCCTAAGTCCTTTCACGGATACAACTTTTTCAATTTTACTGTCGCCATAAGAAATCGATTTGATATCACAAAAAATTTATTATATACAGTAAAATTTCTATTCAATTGAATTCACTCCAATCAAACAAAAATCCATTTCATATGTTTAAAGTAAGTTACATGTAAATTTATAGCCATTCGATATAGAAACGCCATTCATTAGAACATGTTCCATAAAACAAACAATATTCCTATGTTGTGAATAGAAAAGTAAAAATGTGAATATAAAATCCATTCAACACACAGAGTCTCTTTGTGATTCCATTGCATAGGAATTATCCCTATACACATAATATTCCCCCCCGTCTCCACCAGAACGTTGTAATACGCATTGCGGTAATTTATTTTAACCGTTTGAGTGCTATGCAATTTTGGCGCATTACCTATTCGTCGCTATAGCGACGATTCGCACTCAAACGGTTAATAGAATTTTTTAATGCAGAGCACAAGAGTAAATATTTTAGTAGATAATTTAAGAAAAAAATTGAAGGGTGTGCAGTGAACAAACCAAAATTTTCCATTAATTATGCATCCCATAACGGGCACACGTGCACACGTGCCTAAAATCGAGAGAAAATTAGGCGTTAGCACAAAAGGGTTAAGCAAAATAATAATACATATAATAATTATAAAACTTTCTAATTTTGATTTAATGCCAAATGATAAGTTTAGTTTTTTTTTCTGTTTTTGCTTTGGCCGTTGGCAAAATGCCTAAAATATAATAATAAAAATTGGATTTAATATTCATTTATAGATACCCGGCTTTTTCTTAATTTATTTTCGTAACATAAAATGCAATCGACTGCTTGCTGACGACGGTACACGGGGTACGGTATGATTTGTGCAAAGAATTCAAGATTAAAGAAAGTATGTGTTATTTACATAAAATATTTGAACTTTGTGAAATATTCTGCACACACTAATTATTTTAAGTGCATTTAACTCTTATGATTAAGTGTGTATTAATAATATATGTAAAAAATAATGTAGTTATAATTGTTCAATATAATTATTGATTGTATAATAACTTAATGCAATTTTGACAGTCGTCTGTCTGTCTGTTTGTACAGGGATTTTTTGGTGAAAGAATATAACGAACATTGGGGAACATTTATAGTCAAATTGAGACCTGCGATATTTGCTTGTTGGTTACATATTCGAATAAAGTATAACTGCTGCTGCTAACATATTCTAAACAAACAATTTGTTAAAGTCAATGTGTCGAAAACAAAATTGCTATACAATTGGGACATTTAGTATAGGCACTGAACCAATCAACATCGATGATAACATAATTGCAGATGTTGATGTATTCGGATACCTCAATATATAGTAACTGATATGGTGGTGCGAAGAAAGTGATATGCAAAACCACAATTCCATTTTACATGTGAAATAACTTCAAAGGATCAATTTGGTGATCTCGTCTGTTTTCCCATAATGCCAATAAAATGCGATGCAAAACAAAGAAAAAATGGTATTCATAAATCAAACGGTTTAAAAAATTTGAGTTTGAATCGGATGCACTTTGATGATGAAGTTATAAAAGCCTAATGGAAAGCAACTGCGTTGATGTGTTGTGACTGATAGGCTAAAATATATACACTTTTTACAGATGCCTTAGAAACACAAGTGCAAAAAAATAACACAACAATTGGGCAAGAAGTGACAGTGACATAATTCATGTTAAACCCAAGATAAATTTGGTGAATAGTTGAAAGTTGATCGTACAACCATTTCCTACCGTTTAAATGGATTCACTCCATTTATTCTGATTCTGACGATGAATAATGAATACAATACGATAACGTGAAGTGTGAAAATTCGTGGGGTTTAAATGGTCATGCATCAATATCGACCACAAGACCTAATATTCATGATACGAAGATCATGCCTTGTAACATATTTGGTGGAACCAGTTTGGCGTTGTCTACGTTGAGCTGCTTAAAATCGAATGAAATCATCAATGGTGAACGCTATCGAACATAAGTGATGCATTTGAGCCGTATATAAAATGGAAAAATGCCAGCAATTCGAGCAAAGCAACGATAAAGTAATTCTTTACCGTCTATGGCTAAGCAACGCAACGCCTCCAATTCATATAACGATACAAAAAATTTAATCAATTGTGTCGATAACATCAAACGATGAGTTGTTCGGCTGACGCAAAATTTGCGTATGCTGCCGCAGATAGATGGAGTTGTGGCTACCAATGGACAATACTTTAAAAAGATAATAATGTACAACATGTTTCACAATAACACATTGAATTTACAAAAATTAAAAAACTCTCAACATTAATTCACACATCCTCACAATTATCTCATCATCAAAATCAAAAATAATCTGCAAAATTTGTATTTTTATTTTATTTTTCTCATCCATAAATGGTCTTAAAGATTTATTTTATTAAACAAATATAAAAATCCCTCAACTTTTGTTCGGATACAACAAAAAACACAATTAATTTTTTATTTTAAATCGATAAAACATAACCAAAATAAAAAAAAAAAAATTAAATATAAAAATCAGTTGACTTAAGAGAGAAAAAAAAAAAAAACCAATAATAAGACAAAACAGAAAAAAAAAATAATATAGGTCAAGTAAGTACCATAAAATTGTATCGTCATTGACAGATGAATCATCGAAACGTTTTGTCATTGCGTCGTCATCACACCCAGTCATAAAATCATCGGAAAAATACTAACAACAAACAACAAAATTTCATTTCATTTAAAAATAAAATAAAAACTTTTTAAAAAATCGTCAGAGAAATTCTTTATATTTGATTTGGGTGATGGCATAACATCGTGCCCGAATTGAAAATCGTTTATAGTTTTACAAAAAAAAATAAAATATGTGTTAAGCCTTGGTTTTTATGAGCCAACACTTTGCAAATGTTAAAAATTCGTTTATTCTTATTTTACCTATAATCCCAGAACTTCTCAAATATTCAGATTAAACAAAAACATTCCATTCATTCAAAATATGAACTAGAGATAGATTAATCTATAAGTCACTGTTAGATTCATGTTTCCATCGCATTTCCAGTTCCTGAGATATGAACAAGTTTAGATTTACACATTTAAGATGGTACGTTGGGTATATCATACTTGCAAAGATGGTTAGATACATTGAACTGTGATATTAAGATTCGAGATTATTGGAAGACGTTAGCCGCCGATAGGTCAGGTTGGGAAGCGTGTTTGAGAAGGCTAAAACCGCACCTGAGTTTTAATGCCATAGACTAAGTAAGTAAGTAAGTAAGTAAGTAAGTAAGTAAGTAAGTAAGTAAGTAAGTAAGTAAGTAAGTAAGTAAGTAAGTAAGTAAGTAAGTAAGTAAGTAAGTAAGTAAGTAAGTAAGTAAGTAAGACTAGAGAGAAAATCGAACACGAAGTTATGCAATCATCCAATAGTTTAATAAACATTTATACACTGCACGAGATAAACTTATAATAATTTTATTTAAAATTCCCAATTACGGAAAACCAAACCACCTTCAATTGATTTTATTTATTTATTTTTAAATTCAATTTTCAATAAATAAAATATAATCAAATTCAAGTATAAATAAAACTTGAACAATTTGAAATTGAATTACGTGAAATAAAAATAAATAAATAAAAATCATTGCAAAGGTGTTTTCTAAAATTCATTAAATTGTAATTTAATATGTAATTCAATCCAATGTATGCAAATTTTTCTAAAGAAAAAAATCCACATGTAAAGGTTATTTCATTGTAATAATTTGATATACAAATATTGTACTAAATATTACACAATATTACACGCACAAAATTATGCGTAGCCGCCCCCATACACACACACCAACACACACACACAAACTGGTATTATAAAAAGAACTAATGCCATAGGCCTGAAAACATACAAATAACAAATGAAAACATATAATTATTGTTAAGTAAAATGACATCGATTATGTAATACAATAATTATTGATTACCATATTTACAAAAATTTATTCTTTCCTAAATTGAAAGTGAATTTCTATTCAATAAATATACAGTCGATTAACTATGTAAGGAAACTCCTGCATAAGCAAATACTCTCTACAAGCAAGAAACTTGTTTACAGAGTATCAATTTTACAGAATTTTTTTAGGATTTGTTCTTATAATCCTATACCATAAACTTACAATATACAAATAAAACTTGAAATTGAGAAATAACCAAATACCGCAGATTGCACGGTACTACCGCGGAGTATCGATTTCCGAAATTTTTCTTAAAATCTGTTTGTAATTTTAATCAACATTCAAAATTTCATTAAAATCAGCGGTTAAGAAATCACCAAATTATGAAGAAAACCCTTCTGATATAAGCAACTCCATAGAAACTTAATTATTAGCAATTGAATCGAATGTAATAATTCACAAATTTGTATAAAAGTAGCGGATTGAATTAGTGCTTTTTTTAAAATAACAAATATATTGGTATTACGACGATTATGTATTTGTATTATTAAACCCATAGAGATCCCGGTGAAATACTGTTGTTTGCGTGTCTGTGGAACTTATGGAATTTGTTTGGACATTCATTCACAGCCTACTTAAAACCAAATCTTTTGTTTAGCCTTTTGATAAAATATTGCATAAAATGAATGTTATAACAACAATATCCATTTTATTTATGATTTAACAGTAGCACAGCCTGAGATATAGCACTCAGTTTGCCATATAGTTATATTTTTCTTATAGAACCTGTCAACCAGGTTTGGGACTATGAAAAAAAAATTGGCGAAGTAAATTTTCCAGAAAATAAACATTTATGAATTTTCAATCTATTTTTAATATGGATTTCCGTTTTTGTATACAGAATTTCACCGATTTTCCATTCAATGGCACTGAAAATTTAAAGCAATTTGTAAAACTGTATTAACTGTAATTATTAATTAACACCTAAATCATACCTATTCCTTCGAGAAATTTATGGTGAACATATGCTTCATCATAAGATACTTGTAAATAGATAGTTTTCGGCGTTATAAAAGTGGTGATTTCGATGGTGCAGACAAGGAACACGGGCCATCGCTAAAAAAGGTACGAAGATGCAAAATTAAAAGTATTGTGAAGAGGATGCACAAAAACAAAAAAAAACTCGCAAAGTGATTAAGCGTTAGTTAACAAGTTATTTCCAATTGCCTACAAGAGATGAGAAAGATTCAGATGGTAAGCAGCAGATGGGTACCACATATGTTGAACGAGAGGCAGATGAGATCTACAATCGATTTATATTATTAACCTTAGGACAGTCGGAATGGGATGCTATGGGTTACATATCTACTACTACGAAATTTTCGACAATCTATTACTTTTCCAGAAGAAAAAGTGCCGGCTGTCAGAACGTTAACAAAACAAAAACGTTTAATAATAAATAATTGAATGGAAAATTTGATTAAGACAAATGTGAAAATAAATATATGCGGTTAGATTAGACAAAATATCCACAAAATGATTAAGCAAATGTACAGTTGTTACAAGAATTTAACAGTCAGGGTTTTTTAAAACGTATGATCGTTGCAAGGAATGACATTGTTGTGACAGTATATCGCATTTCATTTCAGTTAGTCTAATAAACATATACCTTTTCATCAGATATCAATCCAAATGGATTAATAAGTATATGTGGAATGTGAATACATGCTGATACTGACAATTAAAATATATAAAACAAAACCCTACGTACACAATACTTTGAAAATGTTGGACGTGTTCTAAATTACAAACACAAATATGTATACAAAGACTCATATCAATTCAAATAACATGTTACTCATACAAAATGATTTGATTTCGTTGGAATAAAAAAAAAATTACACCCACGCTCTTCTGTCGCTACTGCACGTACCCGATACAAATTATAGATTCTAATATACAATCTTATTGTATTTGGATAAATAATGGATTATCGCATATTATATAGAAATGCAAATACAATAACAAATTCTTCATTTCAAGAAATGTCGTGATTGCATAATATATGCGATCATATTTTTGGTTGTATAAATATTAATTATTTGATGAAATTACCTTCAACTGTTAAAATATTTATCTTTTTAAAAGAATGTGTGTTTGCAATGCACATACATACAAAAAAAAAATTTTAGATATTTTTTTATAGAATACATACAATTACAAAAACTACCGGAAATAACTATACAATAAATATTAATTTTTTAGTTAATTTAAAAGTATTTATTTAATGAATTACTCAAATATTCAAATTTTATGTTTTTTTTTGGTTAGCATTCCACAAATTTCTTCATATCACAAAAACAAAAAAAAATACAATGTTTTGTTGATATACTTTTAAGGATACCTACTCGTACATTATTATGACATTCTGCTAGCACGTAGCTACGGCAAAAAGCATTAATGGAAAACGTTTGTCCACCGAAAATTAATGCCATACAATGGAAATTGTTCAATAGATCACTAAAATCATGATGCTTGTTTGGGTACCATCAGATTACCATTTATTTCGCAGCTTACAAAACATCTTGAATGGTAAAAAGTTCAATAATAATATAATTATGCCAATCATAAGCGCAAGCTTCCCATAATATATGAAATGTTTCCAGTTTCAATATATTATGGAAATAGAATAAATGATACATTACAGAACAGTCAGTCATTTTATCATTAAATATAAACAGAGTGTCAATGAATTTTTTATACTGGATCTGTAATAATGATGAAATAAAAACAATTGTTTCAGTTCACTTTCCAAAATTACGTTCAAAGTGTATGCGTCGACGATGCTGCCCGGTTTATTGTATGGTCAAAAGCCATTATCAAAATAACACCCATTTAACTTCATTTGAAGATTTGGAATTAAAAATAGAAATGGAATAGCGGGTGCTAAAAGGATAATTCAATATATTTGAACACAAACAATACCAACAAAAAGCCACGGGTGCATTATAATGTAAAACAAACACAAACTGTCTGGATTCTGATATTATATAAACGAAGAATTCGATGAATTCTGACCATCGAAATGTTAAATTTTTAATATTTATATTAAAATGAAAATGAAAAAACAAAAATAATTTCTCCTATGAATCAAACGCGACCGTATCGTTTAAGTTAAAATTAACAAATGCGCAGAATTTTTGATTGTTATGGCCGCCCTTCATTAAAACGGTGAATTACCGTTTCAGAATGTATTATATTTTTTTTTGCTTTTTGTATGCATAAAAATATTATCTTTTACATTCACACAAGATTCGACGCAATGTTCACCAGAATATGTTGTGTGTGTGTGTGTGTGAATATAATTTCATTTGTTATTTTCGTATTTCGCGGATTCCGCTCAATAATTTTTTTTTATTTGCAATGTTGGTAAACATGGGCGCAATTTTTGTTTTATTATTTTGCTGTATATGAATATGCAAGCAAAGGTGAACGATTTAAATTTGAACATCACAACAATTATTTTTTTTGTAGTATAATGAATGGAAAAAAGAAATGTTTATAATCACGTATTGTATTACCATTTTAATGAAGACCGGTCAATTATAGTCGGAGCCGGTTGTAGCGGTTTATATAGTGATGGTACCACTGTGGGTGTTATCATCTAGCACCGCAGTCCTAAAAATTATTCAACACAATGTGAATATTATATATTTTTATCTTCAGATATTTATAGTTATACAATATTTATTATAATAATAGCAAAATGTAAATAACAAAATTAAAAAACACGATGCTCAAAATTATTTAGTTATTTTCAAACCAGAAATAAAATTAAATAACTTAGATTCGAAAAGAAATATCAAAACAAAAACCCAACAACAACAATTGACAGGTTAATAAATATAAAGTGACAACAAAATTACATATAATATAACATTATTTTACATACATTTCATATTTCATTTGTAATATTTTATTCATATAAAATTACTACACATAGCAAAAATCTATTCTTAAGTTAAAATTAAGACCGGGCAAACAAACTCGTATGACATTAAAATTTTATATCTTTGCTTTTATTTCTATATATATATATTTATTTATGTTCGGTCTAATACGCGTAATCCATCAAATGTGCATAAATTAAAAAAGAACTATTCACATACAGCAGTGGTGTGTGTAAAAGTTTTTGGACCAAATGTTTTGTCGTGAAAAAGTAATGTGTCTAAAAGTAATCGAGTGCGCTGATGAAGCTGTTTCACATTACAGCTAAAGTAAAATATTCATACTAATAATAAAATTAGGCTGTGTATTTGGTGGGATCAAAAAGGTGTTGTGCGTACTATGAATTGTTGAAAACTGCTGAAATTTACACTGCTGATTATAAATAGGTAGGTGGGTTTGGCGTTTTATTGGTGATTGGACAACTGCGAAATTTGCTCATTTATGGCCACAATGTGGCAATTGTTGACAAACAAAAAATATGGTTTGTTGTCACCAACAGCTGCTACATTACCCAGAAACAAATTAAAATTGGTGGTTGGATTTTTTACGTTGATCCTGTACGCTAAACTATCACCTTCACAAAATGCATTTGGTTACAAATGCACGAAAATGTTCCTTGTCGCGAAAGAATCATGGCATGGCACTACTTATGTGAATGTCCGACCTATACGAAAACTATAGGCATAGGATATTTGGAAAATACACAACGAACACTGCCACAATGTACGGATCATAAATATATATAAGAAACATCTCTGGTTTCGTTTCTGAAAGGAATGTGACCGATAAACCTTATATTATAGTCATCGCACACCATCATTAAATGATTATACCGTTATAGTTAAAGAAATCCCATTAATAAGACTTTCTTAATCTGTAAAGTTGCAATAATAATAAAATATAAATGTATGTGTGTACATTGAGTACTTAACATAAAAAGTGCAAAAAAAAAAATGCATTTTAGTTTATGCAAATGAGATATAATTAAAAAAAAACAAGAAAAATGCGGATTTTATTAAATGCAAGAAATACCACTTCAGTGTATAAATAACAAAACGGTGTATTTTGATATTAAATGCAACTAATATTTTATGTTTTATTGTATGCATTGCAGGTGTACAAGTTGAAACTCTCGGCTTTGCAGTTAAAACATATTTAAATGCAACCAATTCACGTTAAACGCACCCGCCATTTTGTATTCATACGTAGCTTTTGTCATCCATTGATGTTTGACATAAATTTCAGTCGTTTACAAAATGTTTGTTCATTGTATGTATCAAATTTATAAGAGATGGATTACGATAACGAACATTTACTCCATTGCGTTCTATTCAAATGAGAGAAAAAAAAATGCTGCTCAAGCTGTGGTATTGATTAATTCGAATTTGGATCAATATTCTGTAAGTTATTCAATAACTGTAAAAAAAAAAAAGTGCTTTGCAAGATTTCGTGATGGAAATTGTAGTCTTAAGGACGATCGACATCCAGGTGTAGTAAAAAAAAAATTGGAAGACGAAGAATTTCAAGTTTTACTGGATAAAAAATCAATGGCAAACTGAAGCAGAGTCAGTGCCGAACAGTTACGAGTTACTCAACAAGCAATATCACTTCGATTGCGTATGCAATGGGAAAGATACAAAAAGAAGGAATCGATTACCACTTATTCAGATCGATGTCATCATATTTGAAGGACCAGCAGTTTGCGAAAGTTGATGATATACGAAATTGATTCGATGATTATTTTTTTGCTTTGAAACCAATAAGTTTCTATCGTGAAGGTGGTCATCATCTACCCGATCAATGGCAAACAAACATAAATAGCAATAGTGAATTTTTCGATGATTAATTTTTTTAACATGTCTATTCAATAAAATGGAATTTGACCAAAAACAAAGTCGAGTTTCAACTTGTACACCCAATATATAAACATGCGCAAATGAAAGAATGTTGAATATCCTGTTTTGGCGAGAGTTATTTTTTATTACATTTTCCTCTTTTTTTTTTAAATAATCATTATAAAACTAATGTGCTTTTAGCTATTTCGTTTGGCTTGAAGCTGTCGCTGTTGCTACTAATTGCAACAGAAAAGCTGACAAATGTTACAAAAATAATAAATAAACATAAAAACATGCGCAGCAGAGTATTATTTTTTTTAAATTTTGTTTTGAAAAAACAGATCAAATAATTAATGGATGTTATTTTTAATTATATTTTAAATGTAATAAAAAAAAATGTGTGGAGTACTGATTAGACTAGATTTTTACCATAAATTATTATCGACTTAAACAAAATATAATAATAAATAATCGAATAATTATAAAATAATAATATAAAATAAATAAAATACCTTTTTTAAATGTTTATTAACCCATTTTGTAAATGTTTTCTTTTGTATGGCATCTCGTTCATCTGTAAATTATAGTTAAAATTAGAATAAAATAATAATAATAATATTTATTTATGGTTTTTATAATATATTTTATATTCGTTATCTAATAAGATAACAAGATAATTTTGTAGGTGCATGTGTATCAGATAAAGAATAAATAAACTATTGTCTGATTCTTTTTCTTATCATTAAGCGAAAAATTGTTTCAGATGCAGTTGCATTTTTATAAAATTTCAAGTCAATTTCATTTTTCTTTTGATTATATTATGAACTGGAAAAAAGTATTTATATATTTAATGCCCAAGACAAAGAAATTCAACCATTGTGTACTGGCTAACGTTGCAGAGACCCAAAGTGATTCAATGACGCCGCCACAGTGGATAGAACGCTGCCATTTAATACGGAAATTACAAGTTCAATTCCTGATACTGATATAAGAAAAAATTTTCAGTATTGATGAATGTTAAACCAATTACAAATTACAATCAATTAGTTAGTATGAAATCAAATAGGTGAATATCTTTGAAAAAATGGTGTTAACAACGTCCACTATTCAGAGATTAATAATGTCTCCACGCAAATAACGAGCGATTCACTTATAAAAATAATTGGATTAATAAAATAGTAGTTGATCATCATTTAAATGATGCAAGGAACTTAAACTTTGTATTCACCTCTCGTAGACCAATTTCTTCCGTTCAAATTCCATGAATATTGTTGTTTTCGGCTCCATAGAATCTAACTGAACATTTATAAAAAATTTTCCACGAAAACATATTCTTATTCTTGTGTTTAATTATTCTCTTCAGCGATGATCAACCATGGATGGTACTCATCACGTAAAGCTGCCCGGTTGCCTCCTGTATATCGTTTAAGCCATCTAAAAACTTATAGAAGCGATCGAGTGACTTTCTACCAAACGACCGTTGCGTGCAACGACATTGAACCTCTTGATTTTATTATTATTAACAATTTATTACAAATATATATTGGCTATACATGAGTTCGGCAAATGATCTCATTAAGATTAGGCCATAAGAGCTATAAATTATTACCCACACACATATATTCGTAAATATTCAAATGTTGTTGTAAATTATTGTTTTATTATTCTTTGATAGAAAATACAATCTCTGTCCGACAAAGATACGGAATTTTCGAATATATGGACGCGGAAACGCAATCTATTAGCTACTGATAAATTTTTGTATTATGTGAACAAACTGCAAATTCTTTAATAATATTTCCATCAGTTCGTGTCAAAATACATGGCATTAAGTGATTCAATTGATTTAGTCAAAAATCAAAGTAACGCTTATTTGTTTTGCCATTGGTTTGTATTAGTAGGTCGTATTTGACGTTTTCAACACCATGAGCCAAGCAGTTGACGATTATTGAATGATATAATGAGCATATCTGATGTCAACAAATATATTTGCTTCAACCGTCGACCTTGTTCAGCTCCATGTTTCTATTTTCTAAATTTCATTTGGCAACAAAAGGAAACCGGTTCACATCTTACACATCTCTCTTAATCCATTCGGATTATTTTTCGGACAAAGTGCGCGCATAAATTACGATATAAATATTTTGAAGATTTTTATGTTTTCTTATATGAGAGTATTTTATCTCATATCAGCGTTTAATTGATAACTTAATAATAAATTTATTTAAATAACAGATTAAAGACCATAATTTTTACACTTTTAATTTTACCGCAATTTTATTAAAGGCAAATTTAGATTTTGATTAAATTTTTAAGTGATTTGTTTTTATTATGTTTAAATATTAATTGATTGCTGTTCGAAAATAATATATGAGTATGTAATGACCATAAAGCCGAAGCTATATATGGCCATAGATACAGTAATCATATATATAAGGTCACTGAGACAGAAACGTCAACTATCACAGGAATTGGGATAATTAAGTGTTATTAAAATTTTTAACATATCGGCACAGTTTCATAAATCAAAAATAAATTCAAAAAGAAGCGGCAAGAGTTGGCAAAACATCAATGTTTTAGGATCAGTTATTCAAAATCGTTTAGTAATTTCCAATTTATGGTAATCATTTCAAGATACCAAACATATGATATTGGTTGATTGATCATCAATGTTCGACGTCAATTGTAATGGGTAGCGAAGGACTATTAAAATAAAATATAAAATTTTTAATTTGTTGTTTTCCTATAAAAATCAACCAAAATTAATGCAAATGATCCGGCGGTATTGACCTGAAAATTTTTTTCAGTATATTTCATACTAAATATTACTCAATAATTGAATAATTAAATTGGAAAATCATCTATGGAAACATAAATGCAAACCAATTGGTGAATTGTCACACATAAACACTTACGGAGTAATTTACCAACTTGACTGTAATGTTAGATGGATATTCGAATAAAATCACCTCGTTTAGTCTAGCCTGGATATACTGGGAAGACCAAAATAGATTAACTAAGTGCCGGAAATAAATGGTTATAATAAGTTTTGTAGTACTTTTATTGAATTATTCTTGTTTTGCGAATATGATAAAACTGCGAATTTTCCAAAAAAAAAACCTATTGTTGGTCGCTTATGGGCCCTCTTCATTAAAATGGTAATACACAATACCGTATATTGCTGCATAGCAAATACCTTACCTTGTTTGCATATGAATAAAGCAAAATGGTAAAAAAATTACACCCATGTTTACCAACTGTGCAAATAAAAATTACTGAGCAGAATCCGCGGAATACGAAAATGACAAACGACATTATATTCCTCTAAAACACACACACACACACACACGTCTTGTGTGAATGTAAAAGGTAATATTTTTATGCATGCAAAAACGACAAAATATAGAATACAAGTTTTCATTCTGCTATTAGCGTTTTAATGAAGCGGCGCCATTTTATACACAAATTTATTTCCATAATTTTTTTAGTTTGTCGTTTATTCGATATGAAAATCAAATTCTGTGTATTGCTTAGTCACAGAAATTAATTGCATAGAAAAATCGTCTATGTCTGTTTTTAAAATAAATTAAAATCAATTCATTATAAAAATCAAACTTTAGTTTTATAACAATATGCAATTTTATAATTAAAATCAATTAATAATAAATATCACAGCGGTGGCTGAACTTTCTACTTATTCGGTGGTGGTAATTCAGGTGTAAAATATTCAACAATCTATAATTATTTTTTGGGTGCCGTGCATAATTTTGTTTCCGGTTTTCTTATCTTACAGTGAAGTGTTGATTTTTCACAAATGGAACGCTACGAACGTTTGTATAAATACTTGAATATGCAAAAACTACGTACACCTCAATGAATGCGAGTGAACATTTCATCGTCGTTTATGGAAATAAAATAAACGGATAGCTTTGAGAATATGGTGTTGGAGCATTCATTTTACACATTAACAATGTCTGCACACCATTATAAAAATAATAAAATAAGGAAACATCTGTCTTTCGTTAATGTCAGCAGTACAAATGGTGAATTGTTATAATGAAGGTTTATGGTATAGATCCCCAATAAGCCCCACTTGACATAACATAACTTGCTATTTTATAGTATATAAACTGTCTGCGCATATATTTAAGCTGAATTACACCCAAAAAAAATTTACAATCTTTGAAATGTTTACATCGTTTTTAAGTAACATAATTAAAATTAAATAACGAATACGACGACGAACCGATGAGGGTATAATAAATCAAATTTATTAAAATTTAAATTAGCATATTAATTTTTTATGTACTTGTTTCGCATTTAATTTTGTCATCATCGTAAAATTCAATTATCATTATTCTTCATTAAACAACAACAATAAAGAAAATTGCAAAAAAAACTCACATATTTATTTAAAAACATATTCTT
The DNA here is from genome assembly GCA_910594885.2 of Bibio marci. Lineage (NCBI taxonomy): Eukaryota > Metazoa > Arthropoda > Insecta > Diptera > Bibionidae > Bibio > Bibio marci. The sequence continues at coordinate 29,885,936 of OU343118.1, read as the reverse complement.
CTTAATTCATTTGCGTCCCAATAATAATAATATGCAATTTTTTTTTATTTTTATAAATAAATTGGTTTGAGTTACAAAAAAAAAAACAATGAATAAGAGTTTTTGTTTTATTCTTTTCTTACATTTTAAATTAATAATAATTGACAATTGCCATAATTGACTGAATCACAAACAAACTTAAAATCTCATATTAGTACTTCTTATTTAAAAATATAATTTCAATTAATGTCAATTTAAAGAAATTATATAATTATGCGGGAGGAGAAAATAAACATCATCTTCATTTTGTTCACATTTTCATTTAATTTAAATTTTTCCTTATTGTGCAACGATACAATTGACGTGCGGTTGTGTGCGGCGACGGCGACGACGACGACTTGTCAAAACAGTGTTTCATAAACATGAAATTTGCTCTAAGCAGCACCCCGCCACCACAATTGGCTGACGCCGTTGGGTCGTCGCCACCAAATATTCTATATTCTATTTTACAATTAAAATAATTGCAGATAAATTAATTTTAAATTCAAACAAAACACGCTTCAGTTGTTGTGTTTTAGCCCGAACTTTGTGTGCGCGTTTTATTTTTTAACAGTCGTGCGCAACCACGTCAATTGTAGAGTTGGACAGTTATAAATTGTATTTAATTTAATCACTAAGAGATAAATCAATATAATTTTTATTTAAAATTAATACTAAAATTAAAATATATATTTTTAGTAATGGCTTTTTTTTATTTTTAAAACAATAAAATTTAATAAAATATAAATATTAAAAACATAAATAAATATCACTTCTTAAAAATATTAGAGGTAAATCGAAAGCGTTTCGTGCAATTTAATTATACATTTTTTTTTTAAACACCTATTATTTTTAATTATAACTTTTGTTAATGTTGTTGTTGTTTTTGTTGTTGTTGTATTCTTTTAAAATTAAAATATTTAAACTATGTCTATTTTTATATAAATTGAACTAATTGTTTTAAAATATACGCAGAAATAAAGTCGCCCGACTAATTTTTATTATGATATTAATTAACAGACATTTTCAAAATAAACAAGAAATATTTAAAATTAAAGGAGCGGACACAATCATTGTAAGAAAAAATAAAATATAAAGCTTTTTGTGAGGGTGTTGAAAATGGAAAAAATGGAAAACGCGAATCATTAATTAATTTGACAAAGATCATAATATTTATTCGAAATATTCAGCTTCAACTGAAACACATCGAATTACACGTTCAACAATCAAGTGCATCAAATTACCCATTATTGGAATGTTTTTGAGTGTATTGACGGTCTTTACCTTTTGATTGAATGCCCTCAAATGAAGCAAAACGTTATCCTTTCATAGCCAAATGAATTGTAAGGAATAGAATTTATAAATAATAGATTTTTAGTATACAATTTTTAAAACATCATTTCATTGAGGTGGAACAAAATTTGAATTAACCTTTCGTAAACTAAATTTTTCAGTTCAAATTCGATGAATTGTTATTTCCGGTATTCCAAGCTCCATGAATTCATGAATTTCACTGAAAATTTCAAAGAAATTGTTACAAAATCACTTATTTCTTTCAATCATTTCTTCAGTAATTGTTTCACATGGTCAACTTTGATGATAATCATCACTTACAGCTTCTCGCTGCCTTCAGTGAATCGATTATGTCACATAAAAACTAATCTGTTGACATACAATTTTCATACCACACACTTGAGTAAGATTTTATATTAATTTTGGAAAACAAAATTCAATATTGATACGATTCTTTTTATGGTTTTATATTCATTTTTCAACTGATACACCAAATTTCTGTAACTTAACGATTTGAATGTAAATTTACATTGAAATAAAAAGTCAGGATGACGATTGTGTGAGTTTAATTGGACACCAGAAGGGTGTGTTCAATTATGAGCTTTGAAGTTCTGGTGAAAAGCTTAATACCAAGCAATGGTTGGCAGCAAAAGCGAAAAATATTTACTGGCATTGTGCCCGAAAGATAGGGGAAAATGTGTAATTAGCGATATAGAGCATACCACTTTGAATAATTCACTAATTCACATTATTCTTCCGAATTTAACGTGGTTTTTTTTTCACACAAAAACTACCGTCACCAAATGCGTTGTATTTTGGCATACTCTGAAAGGAATTTCAAGAAACGTTGACACTTTGTTAAGGTCGGTTCACACTGCAAAAAACAATTAGTAGGTAACAATTTATGCAACGGGTTCTAAGCCATTCTCATTATTTTTTTGGACAGAGTGTGTATATTAACTTTAATCTACATTATATTTCAACACATAAGCAGGTCATGATAATATAAGTATTTCAGTTATTTTGATTTTTGGTGTAACAATTACCAGATGCATCCAAATAAGATGTTAGAAATTTTGAAATTATACGCTGTTCTAATAAGAATATGGTTTTTGAAATTTTTGGCGTAGTTTTCTATTGGAAAATTCTGCTCAAGCTTTGATGAAATTTTGTATAAACAATTTATAGTATGATTTTAAGAAAACAGGTCTTATGGAAGTTCTGAAAAATCATCACCTAGGGTAAGATCGGCTTCTTTCCAATTAGATGTGGACGTTAAGTTATAAAATGGGTTGCTAGCAAATAATTTGAAAAATCATGCCTACGTTGCGTACATACAAAGAACTATATCGCCATTCTTGTTTGTACATTCAAAAAGGCGAATTCAGAAAGTACAAGGTTATAATCACATACTTCCAATATTATGGTAGGCATATCAAATTTCATAAAAATGGAACAGAAGTTGAAAATACAATATTCAATTATGCAATTTGATCAGTAGAATTTTGGTTTGGTAATAAATTGTGCAAGAACAATTCAGCCAACTATATTTAAAATGCTGAGATACTAAATTATTTTAACGATAAGAAATGATCAAGACCATGAACCAATGATTTAAAATGTATTCTGGGTAATGCTTTTCCTTAAGAACTATTCTCATAATCCTATCAGACAAAATGTTAAACGGTTTAACGGTTAAACGAATTATGTAAATATTTAATTTATTTTAAATAACATCAAGAAAATTGTCAGCCGATTGTATATTTTCGAAAAAAAAACATTAATAAAGATAACACATAATCTGTGTTGAATTAAATGTGATCAGACAATAATTTGTTGGTGTCTCCCATTGGGTTTATATTTTTAAACTCATCGCATCATCGCATCGCATAATTTTAAAAAAAAAAAAAACAACAAAATAAAATACAAACAAATTTAACCAAAAACTAACATTCACATTTCAAAAGATTCGGTGATAAACCCAATTATGGTCTTAAGTAATTAAAATAAAATGAATGAATATGCATAAATTTATCGCAGGGTGACGAAAATATTTGTACAATATAAAGAAAAATGTAAATAAATATGGTACAGGGTGTTACACATTTCCAATACTGATGCTATGATAACTATACTGTCGCCTCTCAAAATCATATTGGGTTGCAGGCACACTAATACATTACGTTTCTTTGTTATACTCAATACCGAAAATTAAAGGTGAACCTCTATCGACTTTATTATTAGAAAACATTGTCAAACCTGTTCCTTGCCTAAATCCACATTTTTTTAACACATTTTTTCAAAATTCGTCACTTTAGATAACCCCTGTGACCAAAATGTATTAATTTTTCTTTCTTGTGACATGAAAGACAGTTTAGAGAATTATTATTATGTTAAAAATTATTGTGGCACTTTTAGGGTACAAGAACTATAGATTTTCAAAAAAATTTAATGTTTTCTTATCCATCAGGTAGTAGGATACCCTCTTCAAAAGGCACCTACAAAAGATTATGTGGGTTTTTTTTATATTGATGAGTAGTACAACCTATCGAAATTTCTTTGGAATCGGGAGTGAACACTTCAGTGTGTTTTGTGATCATCATCATTATTGGAATTCTTAACATTCAAGAAATTTTGCAAAGTTCAAATTAAATGGTTCAAGATCAGGACTATATAATGGATGTGGCAACACTTCCCAACCAACCAACTCTCATAAGCTGCTTGCGTTGTCACAGTGGAACACAACACCTTTTATATTTGCCAGTTCTGGTCGATTTTCATGAATTGCATTGTTCAATTTGGTTAGTTGTTGCATGTATACCGCTCGGAATTGATCGTTTGGTTGTGTGGTAAAATTCCAAAACAGGCAACGCCCATACAAAATACATTGCCACCAAACTGATAACATAATCTTCAATTTGATGGATATAAGCTTTAGATATTGTTTGAAGTGGTTCATCGTTTTTAATCCACACGATCTTTTTAGATTATCATTATTGTATACAACCAATATTCGCCATTTGATCATAAATAGATCATTTTCGTTACGTTTCATATAAGCAAATGGTACGTTATTAATGTGTTTGTGTTAAGTGAATTTCTCTAAATTTATGAGAAACCCAACTGTAACGTTTTTTTTTTCGTAGCCATAAGTTGTTGTAAACGCTTTATAAATATGCATGAAGATGATACGTTTAGCTTCTCTGCAATCTAACGTATTGTGTTTATTAGTGTGCAATCCAATGCTTTCCTGACAAATCAACATGGAATGCTTAACAGTTCTTCAACAACGCTTACAATGAAGAAGCTTACTGGTGACACTAAATATGCGGTAATCGTTAGATATCATTGATTAAATTGTTTCCAAAATTGACTGGTGGTTCAAGAAAATAGAAGAAGTCAAGTGCCATACTAAAAAAAAACTGGATTTGTGATTTATTTTAAAATCAAATTTTACGATATTCAATCAATTCGAAATATTGATCTTGTAAATTGAATTCCATCATATTTTATCGATTTGACGCCTTTATTTTTTTTTTTTTGGTCATTGAACCTATGCATAGACGTCAAATAATTGGTCGTTTCCGATAAACCAAAATTTTAGACATTCCAACGAAAGTACGAATTGACAAAATAAATTGTTTGAATTTAAATTGAATTGCAGTATTGTTCGGAAAGAAGTTTTCACACAAATTGAACTAATCGAATGCGTGGTGGGTACCGCAGATATTAATTTCAAACATTAAATGTCATCAATGTTTTAGGTTTTTAATTAAAAATTTAATCATTTCATAATTTTTCTACGTGGTTCATTTAACTTTAAAGTTGTACCCTATGTTTTATACCAAAATATTGTACAAAATTTAAAATTGTACTTTATCATTGTAATATTTTCGTCATATCATAATTTATTTACATAAAACATTTATTTATTTATTTATTTATTTATTTATTTATTTATTTATTATTTTTTTTCCAATTTAAATATGTATTTTTGGTATAGAAAACAAATTATAAAGAGATTAAAAATTTCAACATTGTGAAGGCGTAAATTTTCTTTGTGCATATGAGAAAGTAATAATAAATAAATACATTCAAATATTATGGCCATACAAAAATATAAATTTGAATATTTAATTTTTAATATAAGATAGCAACAAATATATGGGTTCGATCTATACATTCAACGTAATTTATAATACAGTGATACTTACAAAATGAAATGATCACAGATTTACAGAAGATCACAAGCACACAAGAATTTTCGAATCGGATTGTAAATGCAAATGCTTTAAATCGCACATATCTAATTCGTTTGTTATAAAACAATCCCACGGATTACCAACACCCGTTTTGCAAAAGCAATGAACATTCATTATAAAAACATCGAAGGACCAGTCGGTAAAAATATTAGAACGGAAAACGAACAGAAAGATTTTATCACGAAGCAGGATAAAATAATAAATCATAAATATAGAGAAGAAAAATTTAAAGGTCATCACTTCCATCAGACACAGACAGAGTTCTATAATAATTACAAAGAAATTTAATTAAATTATTTGCAGTAGGCGATTAGATAATTTACCTACAGCAAAATTAAGTGGTAATCAAATATTCAAAGGTCATTGAGAAATTAACCTTCTGCATGACAAAAAAATATTTTAGTTATTGTGTGTGTTTCTCAACACTAAAACTCACCAAACACTGACTAAAAAGTGTCAATTAACTGGCTGCAACGACATATACGATATCAATTAGTCGTATTAACGTATTCTAAAGATTTCTGGTGTACATTACCAATTACCAATTAATGAAGTTATATAGAACCTGATCTATTAAATTAAATAAAACAATGAAAACTAGAATACTTTAGACAAATCATATGAGGAATGAAAAATATTGACTTTTACCGGCTATATTATACAAGGAAGGATTGCAGGTAGTAAGGAACCAGGTCTCAGAAATATACCTTGGCTAGTAAATCTGTGAAAATGGTTTGAATTGCGGTGAATAAAGTAAAAATTGCCATGATGATAGCCATCGTCCGGAATGGATAGGACAATTAAAGAAGATGTCGTATTAAATATATGAAACTAAAACTGTAAAGCGTGAACTATTACTGCGAAATTTAATGTATATTCAAATAATACAATGTCGATTATGTGTGACTAAAACAGTGAAAGTGGTTAACCCAATAAAATTCTATAGTCAAACGATACGGCCAACGAAACTCGTGCCATATCGGAGTTTTTGAGAAAGTTAACTATCACAACGTACTCAACAATTCTTCGTCACAAATGATTGGCTATATATTATGCAAATGACTAATTTAAAAACTTTATTAATGAATTAGGAACACTTAGGGAATAATATTTTAAAATATTTACGTCATCCAGTTGTTAAATGTTTTGGATTGAAGATGTGCAGCGATTATCTAATAATCATCGACAAGTGGGAGCGTTCGATAAAAATGGGGGACTACCATATTGCCAAGAATAGATGGTGTCATTTTGCATTAGCACATCAAATCTATAGGGAAAATTTGGTGTCATCCACGGAAAAGTTGTGGCAAATAATATATGTTCAAAAATTTCAAGATAATCGAATAAATGGAACACACACACTATTGAAAATATCAGGTTCCTATATAGGAGAGTGGCTCAGTGTACTGCATTCATATGGTAATCTATCGTAAATTACCGGTTACAATTCCCAAAATTTTTATGTCAAATTTTCGAAATTATTTTAATTAAATTAAAAGCGGATATTTTTGATAATATAATTTTGGAAGATTAATAATGTTTGCAATTAGCTAATTAGTTAGCCACAATTATAGGCTAATCACAAATACAAAAAAAAAAGAATGGTATTGAGAAAACATTTGTTTTCCGATAATTGCAAACCATTTGGTGAATTGTTGTATACTCCCATGACAAGCAAATTTACCAACTTTACTTTAATGAATGTATAGTTGGCATAAGTTCCACTTAAATTGATATGATTTGATATTGGCAAAATCCAGTAGGAAAGTGAGATAAAATCATATACTTCTACAAAATTGAAATCAAGCGATCATTAAAAGACTAGATCATTTCTGAGTAAACCATTTCTAAAATAAATATTACAATATTAAATCAAAAGATATCGACGATTCCAGTAAATAAATAAATAAATAAAATTATCATTTAATAAAAAAATCTAAAATTGGTTTTAATTAAAAAAAAAACACACACAACAACAACAAAATTAATTAAAAAACTTAAAACAACAAAAAAACAACAGATGCAATTATTAAAAAATTGCATGCGGAAAAAATAAAAACACGTCCATTTAAAATATAAAAACACAACATCAAAAAAGCACAATGTTTCGTGCCGGTGTGACGGTCGGGGGACGGGGGGCACGCTTTCGACATACCTGTAATATCCCAATTTTCAACAAAATATTCCCATATACTCATTGTACCTTTAAATTGTGTCAATGCATCTTCGTATCCTCCTTGACCACTTTGAATACTATTATTTACCGATGAATGATGTTGATGTTGTTTCGATTGTTGTTGTTGATGATGATGATGATGTGGATGATGATGATGATGATTATTATTATTATTATTATTATGATTAATTGTTGACTGATGATTATTTAAATTTTGATGTTTATGTTTTTTTGACGGGCTACCGCCACCATGTTGATGATCATAATGATTTGAATCGCTATGACGATGGTGGCCACGTGACGACGTCTGTTTGCTAGTACTACTACTGCTAACTACTGTTTGTGATGTACTACTTGTTGTTCCATCATAAAGTGCTTCACGTGGATCAAAGCCCAAACGATCTTTATAGTATGATTGAGTTGTCATACTTGGGGTGAGGAGGACGACGCGGTGGTTATATTTTTGCAATTTTTTTCAGTTTTACACACAAAAATTATTTATATGAAAAAATTTACACAAAAAATTTACGAGTAATAAAGTAAAACAAAAAAAAAAAATAAAAAATGGCACAAAATTTACACAATTTTTAATTTAAATCTATAAACTTTTTTTTTTTTTTAAATATTAATCACAGTTTTTTCGTTTTTTTTTGAATATCAATTTTTTGTAACATGATCATTCATGATCATTTCTTTTATTTTCTGTTTTTTTTTTTCTTTTTGGAGAAAATACTATCGGTAAAATGTTACACTTTATTTTTTTACTTGACACACTGTATTTAGTTTTTTTTCCTCTATAAATCAAGAAATTATGTATTTTTGTCAATTGAATTTCGAACCAAATGGGCTAAAAATTAATTAAATATACAATAAATTATCAAAAATAATGTCACATCGATAAGTTTATGATTTGATTGGTGTTCATGTTTTAGAAATGATCGTGACCCAAAAAACCGGAAACGTTCGGAACTGAAATTTCTATTGCGATTCAAAAGTTATTGTTTTTTTTTAACGAATTTGTCCCAGAAAATCAAACTGTTAATGCGGAGAATACTATTTAAGTATTTCGTATAGTTTGTGAACGGAGAATTGTTCGCGTTAGACCCGAATATTCAGTGGGAAAATAGACAATGGATTTGGACAAATCTTTTCTATAATGTTTTAGTTGTATTTTAATTATTATAACAATTTCTAATGATATTAATATTTCTACAATTGAAGGTCGTCAATGTCATACACTAATTTCTATACTAATTAATTTTAATTAATAATTATTATTAATATTCGTTTGTAAACGTGAGTAAGGTGATTATAAGAAAAACAATAGATTTTACAATATATCCGGTTTTATATGTGAATTTATTCATTTCATTTTTATTACGTAATCTTTTGATACTTCGTTTTCTGCTTAAGAAAAATGAATGATTAAAATAAAAATCAGACAGAATAATACAACAATTGCATTTGTTATTTAAATGAATGACGTGTCACGTTGTTTAAAGAATATATTATTTATTTTCCACGTATTAAAATCTGTTAATAAATCATTATGAAATTAAATTTTTGATGTCCCTTTTATTACGATTTAATTGGAAAACCATTTTTACAGTTATGAGTGTTATGACATGCGCACCGTCGCCACCATGAAATCGAATAAAAAGGGGAGTAAAACTTTGCAATTTGGGTACCAAATATTTTGCAATCGCGTCATTAAACTGTGTACTTTTTACCAGTAGAATACAAAGGATTACAGGAGATTTTTCCCACGATGGAATAAAAATTGGATTATGTGCTACTATACACTATTTCGATACGATGATAAACACACCCAACATGTATTGTTAAAATCGAAAATCAACAGCCTTAAATCGAAAATAACATCATGTAATTTCTACGTATTTTTGTTTACAATCTAAATTATTTGTTTTTATTTTATTTAATTAGCGTGATTAAGAATTTGATTTTGGGTATTTTTTTCCAATATCTTTTGAAACGATACGATATTTTTCATTTCAATAAAAACAGACTTAAATACATTTTTTTATAGTGACGCATACGAATTTTTTACTCTACATTGAGTGTATTTCAAATTAAAAGATGTTAGTAGCGGAATTGAGTGAATTGAGTCGGCCCAGAAAGATATTTGAAATGGAAGGATGTTAGAAGTGTGTTAGTTTTAGATCACATCCAGCGTATATTATCGAATGAATCGAACGAAGCGGAGTCTTACAGACAAATATTTAAAATGGAATGGTGTTTGACACCATTTGGTATGAAATTTTGTATGAAATTAGTCCTTATAGATGATTAATCGCTGTAGCCCCGTGTATAATGACGACTGTCTTGACTGACAAATTTTATGTGAACGACTTTATATCATTATCATCACACATATTTTGTTTAGCTTGTTGAAAATGAGTTTCTTGTTCCAAAAAAACGTAATTTCCTGTAAGGTTTGTTTTGTTATTGTTTCATTTGAAAAAAACTGGTGCTACAAAACATCGACTACTGTTCGAAGCTTATATGAAAGATGATGCAGAGAATGGTTTCAACGATTCAAAATTAGTGGATTGGATATTTAAGTATAGGTTGGGACCAACAAAGTGTATTATATCTGTTGAAACCGAACCAAACTGGAAATATTGAACTGTACACAACTAATCAATTACAAGATAAGTAACCAAAATTTGCCAACATAACAATAAAGTGATTTTCAACAATACAATTATCACAATACCGGTCATAGGAACGGGGAAAGCATTTAGATGGAATCAGTTAACACACCGCGTTTATTATCCCAGATGTTTCTCCATCAGAATACCAATTGTTCAAATCGATCGTGTAAGAACTGTGTGCGCAGCACTTCCACAATTACGAAGATATCCAAAAATGCATCGATTCTTGGATTGCATCATTTCATTTCATAATAAAAAATTATTTAAAAAATTTGGTATTGTTAATATTTAAAGAACACAATGAAATATATAATTATGTAAAATATGAACCGTCATTTTCTTTCGGCCATTATTCAGGCAAAATTGATGCAGTCCCTTAAAAAAAAAAAAAGGTTGATTAATATGAAAATCACTCTGAACATTGCGGTTTTGATAGGGAATGTTTACCATAAATTTCCACAAGTTAATTGCATGACAATCAGCAACAGCATTTGAAATAAAGTAGTCATTTAGGTTTTAAATCTAGAGAATGCAGGTACGTACATGGAAATGGTGACACCCACTACCGAAAAATAATTTGAACATCTATTATTAAAACAAAAAAATGAACAGAAAACGGTAAGTTTTCATTGAGAATGTTCAATGAGATCTTATATTCGTAGTGATTTACAAAAGCGGTAAGGTTACGCTGGAATTTACACAGAAATAACAGAGTTTAAAATCAATGTTGAATATTTACAACAATGAAGCTTTGGAGATCGTTTTATAAGAATATGTCGGGGGATGGTGACCATGGTTATAACAGGTATTTTAATAGGAATGGAGCTATCAGCAAATCTAATTGGTAATCTAAAGTTCCAATAAATATGACAATTTAACAGAAATTTTTTTACCAATTCGTCCCACATTTGAATGATTTGGGCTTCTTTTTAGTTATGCATATGCGCAGTCAAAGATAAGATCACAAACATAATTCGGAAAAGGAAATCTGAAAGGAATACTTATCAAAATCAGTAAATATACAGGATGTAAGGAAAGATTCTCCCTTCAGTCGAATTAATACGAAATTAAATAAAAATAGCTTGTTAATCAATGGCTCAAATTTCCAAATAAAATTGTATAAGGAATCGAATCAAAATTTATGCTGATGTTATAATTTTTGTTTATGGCATTTGCTACCAACACAAATTATTGGGAAACTATAAACACTTTCAACTTTAAACACATTTCAAAATGGGTATGTTGTGTGACAAAAAAACACCGATTGATATACAGTGCGTGTTCTGTACCGCCTGTGACCTGTGTGGAAGAACATATTGTGGACACACTATGGTGTAAAAATGTTGGTATATAATTTAACTTATTTTGCATTCTTTAGATGTAGTACGCAATCGTATTCTTCTAGATCGTCGCCGCAATTAAAACCCAAATCACATTATGTTTTCATTTTTTTTTTTATTTAACATTTTAATCACTTTTAATAAAAATTGAAAATAAAAACTAATTTATGCAAAAACATAATGTTTTAAATAAAATATTTTAGATAGCACAGCGCACACGGAGAGGGGGGGGGCGGCGGCGGAAGGAGAATCAAAAAAATAAAAACCTCAAAATACACATACATTAAAGATGGAAGACTTTTATGTATGGATGGATGGAATTGGTGTGTCACATTAAAACGTACGTAAACGCCACAAGATCACCATATTTATTTATTATTATTTCGGTATTCATATCATGAACTACAAGAAACTTTTAACACAAATTAATATTAAAGCAGAAAAATAAAAAACACTATTATTTAATTAAACTCCAACTAAAAAAAATGTTGTTGTCATGGATGATTTTTTTTTTTTTTTATTTACCAGCAACACAGGCGCATGTGTGTGATGTCAAGGTTAATAATATAATTTTTGCAAAATCGTTTATTTATAAAACAAATAACGAACTTTTGGTTCCCATATCAAAAAAAACATACATTTAATTTTTAAATAATTCTGTTACAAAACAAATGAAAACTTTGCGTATTATGAAAAAAACAAAATAAATCAAATGAAGGTAATTGTTTTTTTTTTTATTTTTATTTGCTTTAATCAATATTATTTTTTATTACCTCAAAATAGAATTTGACGTATTTATGATTAGCATATAGATTAGAAAAAAAAAAAAAACGAAAATTGATAAGATTAAAAAAAAAAACAAATTTCAATTGACAAAAATACACAAAAAATTTTTTAATTAATAACACCACAGGTGTAATTGTGTGAGAGTGTTTGTGTATGGCTTTTGTATATTGATAGAGTTAGAAGATATGCAAATTGAGTAGGTATTTTATTTATTTATTTTTTTTTTTCACATAATTATTACATTACACGTGTGTGTGTAAAGATGTCAAAGTCAAAACATCAAATTTAACACAAATACAGAGACACACACACACAGCAACGTAGCACAGGCACTTCTTTTAATGTTACGAGAAAGATACTTTCAACAAAATTAAATTTTTTTATAATTATATTAAAATTTACCAAAACCAAAAAAAAAATTAAAAAAATTAATTATCGTCGATGTGTTGTTGTTATTGTTTTTTATTTATTTATTTAATTTTTTTTTCAACGAAAACAAAACAAAAAAAAAAAAAAAAAACGAAAAATTATTCGAACCGTTCACAATGAATTTCAAGAGAGGACTGTTCTGTTGTTGCGGCGTTGATTGCATACAAAATACGATACCCGCGACGCGACAGTCAAACTGTTTAATATTATAGAAATTGTTTTGTGTTGTGTTGTGGCGGCGCGGTTGTGTTAAGTTTACCATTTGTATATATTTATTATTTATTATTGCGTTGTTGTTGGTGGTGTCGTCTCCTATATATACACACACACACACACAACAGACGACAGCAAAGTGATCTTGTTGTTATTGTTAATAATTTTTTTTTCTATTGCTAATAGCAGCCGAGTGAGTATTTTTTGTGTTGTTGTTAACTATTCTCTGTCTATCACAGTAAAATTGTACGTTTGATGATGAGGGGATCACACACCACGGCACACAACAAATTTATATATGAAAAAGAACCAAAAGAGAAAGAGCTAGATCATTTTAAAATACATGTACTTGTATGGTATTGTAAATGTATCTGTTAAGTATTGGAAAAAAAAACTCATTGAATTAAATATGTAAATAAATACTTTTTATAATGTATCGAGTATTTTTATTTTATATTTTTTTACAACATAGAAATGTGTATTGTGCAGAGGTGTACCGGAAAGTGGGAAAGAAGGGAGACATACACTTACCAAAAAAATTGAATGGTATTTAATATAAAACAGAAGAACAAAACAATTTGTGTCCTTAAAAATATTGGTTAAAGTGTTTTTTTTTTTCCTAATTGATATATTTTGATTTTGCATTTGTGCATTTTTTTTTAAGTTTGTGACATCATTTTTAATTATTTATTTTAAGAAGTATCATTGATTTTATTTGTAATTGGTAATGATTAGTTTTGTTTTTTTATATTTATTTGCACCATATACAACCTCTCTGTCCCATAATACCATAATCCGGAATGGATTGAAAAGAAACCCAAAAATAAATACCATTTTATTTATTCAAAATAATCACAATCAAATGGAATACATCTGCACGTTTAACAAGTGGTGGAGCAATAGACTTTTTTAAGTGTCTGTGATTGGAATGCTGTTGTCGCCTTTTCAATGTCTTCAACTGGATGCCAAACAGTTTTCTTTCGCATAGCCAAATGAAGTTTAGGGTGTAAAGATTAGTCGCAGCTGGTTACATTAAGTGAATACAGTGAATGATTAAGCAAAAAAACTTTGATTATTATTTCAATTCGGTGTAATTTTTGTTCATCATTTAATAGAGCTTGAATTCATGTATCGCAGATCAGTTAGCATTCGATGCTTTCGGTATTCCACATTCTATTTCGATGAATCTCGCTGAAGATTTCTTTAACATTTTCACGAAATCACTCACTTTTTCAATGTTTTCTTCAGTAAAATGGTTTCAGATGGTCGACCTGAACGTTCATCAGCACTTATATAGCTTTTTTTAACACACAATTATCACCGGATACGTTTGCGTGTAGCATTTTTACCAATTTTAAAACAAAATTTAATGTTGGTTCCTATTATTTTTATATTCATTTTTCGACCCATCGCACAAAAACACAGCTGTAACTTTATACGGATTGTATTTTCATTTCAACTGAATGTAATGTCATGAAATTTTGACAGTTTGTTGAGGAACGTTCACAGAATATAATCACAATTGGTACGATAGCTATCCAAATGAAATAATTTGCAATCAATTTAACACGTTAATCGCCATGTCAGTCATATGTGTCTGACGCTAAGAAGTTCTACATGAGCCATGTCAGACATATATGTCTGACGTACGCGATTTGGTAGAAGATCCATGGCCCATGTGAAAATTTTTCTGATATTATCGTGGCGATTAACGTGTTAAAATGCTTGAGCAATCCACATTATATTTTAGCAGATTACATTAGAAAAATAATAGTCTGTGATTATAGCTATAGACAATGGTCTTAATGGGTCACACCACACCATAAGGAAGATTTCTCAGCGAAAATTTTAGAAATCTTCTTTAAACTGACGCTCTAAGCTATAGCTATGTCATTTGCATAAAAACGCGACCAAAGCAGGTATATGCATATTCTAGGAGCGCACGAACCAACGCAAAAACACCAATATGGAACAGTAAGTTCACGACACTCACAAAAAAAAATCAAACCCATAGCGGAATTAGCCCTATATTATGAATATAAACAACATAGGACTTAACATTAAGTTTGACTATCAATATAACCACCCAGATTGAGAGTTCCATACCTATAATATTGTACAAGAAAGTACCATAAAAATGGTAGGAATAAATTAAAGTCAAATTATTCTTCATAAAATCGTTATCCTGTACATTTTTCAATATTTTAAAAAACATTTTACCATTAAAATACGCACCATTCCTTAAATGCATTCAGATCCGCCTATAAAGTAATTCAGAATCATTTGACCACTCAACAGATCTGCAAATTCTAACATCATTTGCGCATATATTTTACATTAAGAGTGTTTAAAAGTCATTAATGTATAAAATAAATAAAGTATGACCCAAATGGTTATTCTGAGGCACGCCAGACGTGACTACAATAGAATTAGATATAATACGTCATCCAACGATCAGTCATAAATAGGACACTATCCATGAAATAAAATCAACTTCAAAACCGATCTTTAATAGCTTATTGACCAGTATCTCAGATGAGAAATTTTATAAAAATAACATACTAAAATCCGTAAATACCCAATCGCAACCTGTTTCCTATGGTTAAAATTATCAAAACAATATGTAAAGGCTGTTAAAACGTAGTTGGAATCGCTTATTAATTCGCATATACCAAAAAATTTACGTCAATACACAGCAGGTAAATGTCCAAGACAGTATCTATTTATTCATAACTTGGACCACACATGAACAATTCAATAAGTATAAGGATCTCTTGTGAAAGTGCAGTGATTTTTGGAAAACCTCAACCAAACCACCAATGAATAATAAGTAATATATTTTTGGTTGTGTGTCATGTCAATAAGCTAATTTTGCTCTCGGTTGGTAGTTGAGATCACTATGCCCCTCTACAGATCATAAAAATTCGTCATTAAAACAAATTACTTCACAATTTCAACAAAATCGATGGTACACTATTTCTATTGGGAATATTGAGCTGCAATTAGAGCACCCAGAAGGATTGACGATAATGTCTCCTACTTCCATCAATTTATAGACTGTATGTCCACAATTTCAAGATAATCGAAAAAAATGATTTTTTATATTGTAGTTTCCATAAAATCATAAAAATTTAGTTCTCAATTTCCTGAAAAACGCGGATAAATATAGTTCTACAGTAATTTTATTAGGAATACATTCAGATAATGTATGGCGGCACCCGCGCACCGTAGGAGTTAACAAATTAAATTCTTTAATTTTACTATTTTAATAAAAACTAATTAATTATTTATTTTCCTAATGTTAATAAAAATTTATATTGCTTTTGTGAGTGTGTGTGTGTGTGTGTGCGTTTGTGTGACGTGTCTTTGATCTAATATTATTATTATGCGATCATTTGTGATTGATTTCTTGCTATAAATATTCTTGTAATAATAAAATTTATGTTTCGCTAAATATTTTAACGGTATTATTATTAAAGGTATTGCAATTATTTATTCTTAAATGGGATTAATTGTAAAATTGATAATAAAAATAGATAATTTGTGTAACTTTTGTACATTATTTTTGCTGTCCATATACAAATAATGTTAATGGGTTTTTGATTTTACTGATAATAATTATAAATGTTGTGTAGGATGTTTCAATTGAAACCTGGCTGTTATATTTTTCGTTAATATTTGAAATTTATCTTAAATAAACAATAACTGATATTTTAATGCAAATGGAATCCCTGACGGCAGAAGTTTGTGTTTGATTGACGAGATGAATTTAATCATAATTAGATATCCTCGCATAAACAGAATTATTGTTAAGAAAGCCACTTACTGCATTGATCGTAACAAATTCTAATGCGATGGAGTAATGAGTCTTATATAAATACAGTGGGTGGTATAAGGCATTCCAAACAAGTACTTTTTCACGATTATTTGATATCTTTTGCAGTATATGACAGATAATTGTCGTATTTTTCTGTTTTTGACTAATGTACCGAAGGGTTTAAATAATTATCAGAACAGATAAGGTTAAGGCGTCAACAAGGTACAAAGAAAACTTTATCAGAGACCAATTATTTCAAAAAATAAAAACTCCACTTTGATCTGTTGCTTTTCTAGAAATGTACTTTCATAATCAATATAATACTTAACCGTATCCTGTAGATTAATTCAAATTGTTTCAACGTGTAAATTTAAAGTCTTGTATCTAAAGCGTTAACTCACAAAAATATCACAGCAATATCTTCACCAGAATTGAAGTTATAGATTTTCCCATTGTGTGGCCTTTGGCGTATGGAAATAATTACTAAAATTTGATATTATCAGAAATTTTCTAACGCATTTCGTTAAGGACCAATAACCAAACTACTGTTTAACATTTGAAATTAATCGAAAGTATTACACGAGGAGGGCACTACTCAGTTATAGCAGCAGCGATACTTTTAAAGAAAAATTTAATATTTTAAGACTTTAGAATTGTTATTTTAAGAATAACTGTGATCGCTCGCAAGCTGAACTGAAAAATTGGTTATGAGAATTTCCAATTTTAAGATGAGAAGACAACATGTGCCAATTTTGATGAATTTTTATGACTTATCACATTCCATATATGGTCAAATTTGACGCGGAATTTATTCATAAAATTTAAAATAAATTATTCATGATCAAAATTTATATTGTCTCCTTCGAAGTAATCCCCCCTCCCCCCATTAACTACTATACACCTATGCCAGCGTTTGATCCAGATCTCGAAATACTATCGGTACTATCTCTGAGGTAGAGCCTTTATAGCTTCCAGCTATTTTTGTTGTATTACCTCAGTGTTCTTATAATGTGTAATTGGTTTTTTGACTATATCGAATAGAAAGAAGTCGCACACGGTGCCATATCATGGGGAATTTGGTGCTTGTTGAATGACTGTTGTGTTGTTTTTGATCAAAATTTCACGACACGAATAATCCGTGCATTGTGCATTATCGTGATGCAAAATCTAGGAATTGTTTTTCCATAACTTTGATCTTTTTTTTACGGTGATATGTTGAGAGCTCTGTGATGGTAATTTTGGGTTTTCACTCAAAATTTCTCTTAATTTTTCAACGTTTTCTTCGATTTCCGATGTTGATGGTCTTGCAAAATTTTGATGTAAACAATACGCTCGCTATCAAATCAACAACTAATAAGTAATCAAGCTACAAATTGGTATAGCAATGCCAACAAGCGGTGTGCAAAGAAGAACAAAACAATAATTTGAGATTATGTTAAATGCGCGCAATATTTAAATGATAAATTCCACGTCAAATTTGAACATAAATTTAAATCATGTGATATTTATGTTTGTTTATATTTTGCTTATAATTATAATCAAAATAATATCGAAACACTTAAGTAACATTTTTATTATTAAATATTATATTAAGTTTTCAAATCAATTATTAAATTTATATGGGACGCCCCACATATTATTTATTTTCATTTTCACAATTTACTGCTAAAACCAACAAATAATAATTAGCTTTGGTATTTTATGTTTTTCCTTTTATATTATACTCGGTGTAAATTGTTATGCAATTTAAACTAAAGTCTATTTATACATATAACTTGTGCACATGCGTATCAATTTTAATTAAATTCTTTCTAATTATGGTTTTAATTAAATATGTTGTATATTATAAAAGATGAAATAATCCAATTATAGATAGTTACAATACTTTTTGTTAAAATGTAATAAATAGAAATGTTTGTTTTTTGTTGTTAAGTTAGTTTTCATCAAAATAATTGTCACATGTATTATTTAAACGAACCTATTATTGTATAGGGTGCGGTGTTCACAGTTTCCTACACTATTCCAAAATGATACAATAAAATCCATATGTTATAAAGAATTTCCACCATAAATAATTGTTTAGAAATGTTTAAATCAATGCCTTTCATTAAAATCGTATAAAATAACTAGAGGAATGTCTATATTGGGAATATTCAGATACCGCATAGGAACACGACCAGAAGTAGTGGAGTAGTCGCTAAACTTTAGAATTTATTTGTAAAAGTTTAAGTGCAAAATTACAACAACAACAAAAATGGGAAAATGTGTTTTTAAATCATTCTATTATGGGAATATAGGAAGAGATATGAGAATTAGAGGGGTTAGAAAATTTTATCGTAAAACCGTTTCAAGATATTTACGTCATATTAGTTTAAGTTGAAATATTCTAAAACGATAGCTGTAAAACTTCTCCAGTTAGTTTGAAGTGCATAACTTAGCCGCCTTCTGGACCGCAAAAACTTAAATCCAAAGTATCATAACGATAGCTCAACTACTTTGACAAAATGTTTGGAAGACGAGACAAAATTGTATGACCGAGTGAGTACAGAATATCAATAGAAAAAACTGATATTGTTCTAATAGTTTAAGTCAAAGTATTTAGTTCTCGCAAGGATTTACCGTTTCAATCTGCTTCAGCAATGCCAGTTTTTTTTAGCTAAATGAAGTGTCCTTTGGTCGATAAATCGTTTAAAAAAAATTGAAAATCTTCCTCATTTGGGATAATGGAAGTTTAATGAAAATTTAAAGAAAATCTGTCTAGCCAATATTCTATCGTTATTATTTTATTGAAAAATGTATGATGATGATGATTTTATAAAGGTGGAATTATTTCCAGCATTTAGATCAAGGAAGGTCCATTGTGCTCACCGTCGAAACTTCTGCTATCAGAAATGAAACCAGAGATGTTACTGATATATTATTCGTTCATTGTGGATGGGTCAATTGCGTATTATCCAAATACTCCATGGATAGGTTAGACATTCACGCATAAGTAGTACCGTACTATATACTGATTCTTCCTACAAGACCAGTGTAGCACAACGCATTTTGTGATGGTGAAGAAGTGATACGGGATAGTTATGAAATTTTCAAAGTTTCCGTGCAATCAAGCCGGAGTCGAAAAGTGATTCTTTGAATAATTTCAGTATAGTTTTACAGCTATCGATTTTAAAATTTTAGCTTAATTCAATTTTACTATAGAAAATTAGTTCCCGTGAGTTA
Organism: Bibio marci; assembly: GCA_910594885.2. Classification (NCBI taxonomy): domain Eukaryota; kingdom Metazoa; phylum Arthropoda; class Insecta; order Diptera; family Bibionidae; genus Bibio; species Bibio marci. The sequence goes on along the minus strand of OU343118.1, from coordinate 29,865,705 downwards.
AATAAGTCTGCAATGGGACAGTCCTCAGATAAAGTACTAGTACTACACTATACCCAAATATGTGTAAAGTTGAAATAAATGTGTTATGGATAAAATAACTTTAAAATTTCATTTTTCATGGAATTCGTAGCAAAATTAATGACATTTGTTATAGAACAATACTGACGAGTAGTGAAGTGGCCTATCAAATTGATTTACAAAACTTTAATGAGTAAAATACGTTACCGGGCAAGGGTGTTAAGTGAAACTAAACACTATTTGAGTGAATATTCAAGAAAATGGAAATTGTCCTCATAATGTTTTTCAAAAATATTCTACCTAATCTACTCAACAAGACCACAAACAAATGTAATCAATATTCCCAATTGAATAATTCTAGAACCTTTTAGTTGATGTTTTACGAAAAACTACTGCTATCGATATAGGGCGGAAGAAATTGATGACAACAACGCACCGGCGAACCTTTGAAAAATTTTCTAAATTAGACAAATACTATACTACTTTTAAGTTTGTTTGTTACAACCATTCCCATTATTCAAATTGTGATTTTTTGTTTGGGCAACGTATGTTTTACATTCAATGCATATTTAAATTATGTTATTAATTAGTTATGCAATATTTAAATTATATACTAAATTCTTAATATATGATTAAATTCTTGTAAAATTGCATATCTAATTTTATTTCCATATTAAAAATATATTATTTATAGAAATTATAAAATGTTTACAAGTGGGTTTTGTGGATAAATATGTTCATATGCAAATTATATACAAATATTTCCGCAGGTGATAATTTTAAGCGCACCTACTTATAAATTGTGTGTGTGATTGCCCTCAAAAATCATAAAATAAAATAATTAATACTTTATTTTTATTATTTTTATAAAACATTTTGTAATGCAATTAATGAAAACATATCATAAAAAATATTATAACGCTCGATTCACACAATCCTATATTTGGACAGAATTTGCAAAAACCGTCATTATTTAAAGTGCAACTAAACGCAGCGTATTGTTTTGTACGTCATACAGTAATTCAACAATTTACTGATTGATGATTTTCAATAAATATTTGATTAATTATTAGAATTAGGTGGGTAGGCGATTGTTTGATGATAAGCTGTCAAAATTGATTCGTGTTAGCTCTGGTGGTGTTCCACTGTGAGCCATTTTGGGAGGGGACGGACTATTTTTTATTCATTCAATATATTTTATGATGACTTCCCTGCCGTTTTTAAATTCTCAGAATGTAAAATATTTGCTGATGATGTGAAAATTATATTACATTATTTTGAATAACATTGAGACACAGATGTCATTAGACTTTCATGTATTGATCATAAACTTACAAGTTTTAAATACCATATTGATTATGTGCTATTGGCCAGGCAAATTCTGTACTAGGGTTTTATTTATAGTGAATCTCGTGAACTTTCTAATGCTAAAATTGTTCTTTCCATTCTTGTATATGTGTCATCATATTGTGACGTATCGGATGTGGTCACACATTGGAATCAATACAAACGAATGCATTTTGCATTAATGGAACTTCCATAGACTAATCCATTTCGTATATGTACGAACATCGACATAGACACTCTTAAGTATGCCAACGCTCACAACACACAGCCGAAATTCATGATCTTAACATTTATTTATGATTTATTAAATTTTAATATTAATTATCCGATTATTTTGAATAAACTGAATATTTGCAGATAAATACAATAAAAATATTAGATCAATAATTCCATTTTGGGATATTATCGTATACTAAATTTTGGTCGTTTGTATCCTTTGGATATTTTTTTGTTAATGCTCTTTATAATCGACACAGTAAATTTTTGGTTATAAACAAACAAACAAACATTGGATTTTGAGTTACATTGAAAGAAATGCTAGGAAGATGATTCTCTGTGCTTGATAGAACCAGAAGGGTGAGCTCTATTATGAACATTTATGGCATGATAAAACTGTTTAACATCAACTATTGATCGATTTATTCGATTTGAACACGTTCGTTACTCAAAAAACGGTCAGCATAGCAAAAAAGTTAACACACAAAGTCATTTTTCCATGGCAATTCTCAAAACTGGTTCGCGATAGGATGGCAGCACTCAGCTGAGAAGTGCGGCTTATTCATCAAACTTAGTTCCTTCCGATTATTACCACTTGTTTAGATCGATGCACTTGCTGAGCACCGCTTTGGTGGATAAGAAATTGTGAAAAAATCGCTCGATCAATTCGCGGCTAAAGCGGAAGATTTTTACTGGCAATGGTTGATTGACAAAATCCGCATTTCATACTTGTACACTTCGTACAAATGTTTGTGTGTCTTGTATAAATTGTATATAAAATACTCACCCACTTAATAATTTTTTCACCACATTTGCAAACAAAATATGCTTTCATTAATATTTTTTCTCTTAATTTACTTTTGTACAATATATAATTATTTTATTACTAATACAGGGTGTTTGTTGGGAAGATTTACTACTACCTTGTTGTTTGGAAACCATTTCGGTAAACATAAATTTTGTGGCAGTCCATGTATATGGTGAACGACCATACACATGGAAAATTTATTATGTATCAATTATTGTGCGACGACTAGAAAAATATGTACAATAATGTGTCATCAAAATGATTTAGATTTTGAAGATGTAGAAGTAGATAAGCACAGGTTTGGACCACAACGTACAAAAAGATCAGTTGAAAATAGTACTGCTGGATTAGAAAGCGTTCAAAACAATTCATCAACATCAATTCTGCACTGTGCGATATAAAATTCAGTTGACACAAGAGCTTCTTCCATAAGACCATTTACATCGTCATACTTATTCATCAAATATAATGTTGTTACAGTTTGCTCGTATATGATAACCATAATGTTCCGGGGGAAAAAAATCATAATCAGTGATGATGAGGTTCAATTTCAATTTAACTGGATACGTTTATAAACAAATTATCGGTTCTGGTGTTAATAGAAAATCATCAATTATGCCATCAGTCACCTTTGGGATCCAAATTAAAAAGTGATAGTAACACATGGGCTGAAAAGTTTCCGAAAATTCTAAGAAATGGCGCCACTAGAATTTTTTTCATATGATTTTTAGTTAGTACCAACCTTCAAACGATACGTGTCAAAATTTGACAGCAGTCCGACCATTAGTTTGTGAGATATTGCGTTGTGAGTGTAGCTACTTTTGTTATTTGAAAAAAAAAATGGAAAAACACGAATTTCGTGCGTTGATTAAACATTATTTTTTGATTGGAAAAAATATTTCTGAAGCCAAAAAACTGCTTGACGAACATTATCCCGACACTGCTCCAGCTCTTTCAACAGTACATTTGTGGTTTGCAAAATTTAAAACCGGCCATATGCGCACCAAGGACGATGAGCGCAGTGGACGTCCAAAGGAGGCTGTTACTCCAGAAAATATAAAAAAAGTCCACAAAATAATTTTAGATGACCGTAAAGTGATGTTGATCGAGATAGCTGAGGCTCTGAAGATATCAAAGGAGCGTGATGGACATATCGTGCATGAATATTTGGCCATGCAAAAGCTCTGTGCAAAGTGGGTGCCGCGCGCGAACTCACAATCGATCAAAAACAACAACGTATCGATGATTCAGAGCAGTGTTTGGGCTTGTTCAACCGCAATAAAACAGAATTTTTGCGTCGATATGTGACAATGGATAAAACATGGCTCCATCATTACACTCCGGAGTCAAATCGGCAGTCAGCATCATGGACAGCAAGTGACGAACCTCGTCCACAACGACCAAAAACGCAACAGTCGGCTGGCAAGGTTATGGCATCTGTATTTTGGGATGCACATGGAATAATTTTCATCGACTATCTCAAAAATGGAAAAATCATCAATAGTGACTATTATATAGCCTTGTTGGATCGTTTGAAGCATGAAATCGCTAAGAAACGACCGCATTTGAAGACGAAAAAAGTACTGTTTCATCAAGACAACGCACCGTGTCATAAATCAATGAAAACGTGGGCAAAATTGCATGAATTGGGCTTCGAATTGCTTCCACATCCACCGTATTCTCCAGATCTGGCCACCAGCGACCTGTTTCCTGTTTGCAGACCTCAAGAGAATGCTCACTGGAAAGAAATTTAAGAGCAATGAAGAGGTGATCGCCGAAACAGAAGCCTATTTTGAGGAAAAAATGAAATCGTACTATAAAAATGGTATCGAAAAGTTGGAAGATCGTTGGAATCAGTGTATCGTCCGCGAAGGGATGTATGTTGATGTATAAAGTTTAATTTTGCAAAAAAAATGTTTTTTTCTTAGAATTTTCGGAAAACTTTTCAGGCCATGTGTTATATGGTGCGCTAATTAAGATAAACGGAGAAATCAATAACCCATACCATTTTGAAGGTGAACTTGGCGCGTGTCGGTTGTGCTGTTATTGGAGCAGGACGTTATCGTAGCTTGATTAATAGTTTTATTGACATCAGAATTAGATGCTTTCGGATATATAGATTAAAATGTGGTTACGGAACAACGTCATATATACGCACATTTATACAAAAAAAATAAAGTAGTGTACCTTTCGCTCGCGAACACCCTGCATTTATAGATAAATTTGTAATTGTATAATTAAATAATGTGTTTATACAATATAAGATTTAAGCAAATGCAGTAATAGCAGTGCCTTACCTTATACTCAAACACATTATTTAAGTTATACATATATTGACACATAATGACGTGGCAAGTGTCTACTACTAAATGAATTCCATTTGAATTGTTAATCCTGGACGGTTTGTTGGGTCGTTGCCGTTTTTTTTGCTGATTATGGTATTGTATTATTATTATTTAAAGTAATACCTACTTGTTATTTCTTACATTTATGACGTCATTGTTTTTGTTCAAAAAAAATAAATATTGAATGCGTTGGAAGTTGATTACAATATATTTTTTTTCAACATCCATATTTTTATATATCCAATGGGAATGGATTTTTGTATGTTTTCTTAATATTTATTTCAAATCAAACTTAATAAGGAATTGTATAAAAATTATTATTATTATTATTATTATTATTTTTAAAAAACTAACATTTAAGTTATTTATTATTATGAGATTAATATGAGTATGTTTTGTGTTTCTAAAGTGTATGTGGAAATTTATTTGTAATTGCCTATATGGGGAACTGTAACAGCTAGTGAGAGAGTGTTTATTTATTTGGTTTTTTAAAATATATAAATATTTCTTTGGGGTGCGGTTATTGGAATTTTATCTTTATTTATTTTTTTTCATAATAATATTGTATGAATAATATAATAATGAGTCGTTTTCGATGAACAAAAATTTCATGAACCACTTGAAAACAAAAAAATGTATATGAAATCAAAAGTTATTACAAAAATTTTAACACACAATTTTTATACGATACACTGATTTTAACAAAAATGAGTTTACGCATACATGAAATCAATTGGTAAACACATTAGCTATGCAGCAATCATGTTTATCCAACACTCTACCAGCCTCACTCAATAACCTACGTCCACTGATTTTTACTCCATTCCAATAACTTCTTCCGTACACCTCTAAAATACAAAATTCTCTTCTATATACCTGAAATTCCTCTTGCCTAACTCAATGACATTGAAATTCTCCTGTAACCTTCGTAACTTACACACCTATTTCCTCCTCTATCTATCTATAATTCAGCTATTTATATAATTTTCTCTACGGTTCTTTAGTAATGCTTATGGGAATATTCACGTAATATGTGGGAGCACCGAGATGGGTAGGGTTAATGTAACCCACAACCTATCTAAATTTTAGAACTTATATAATTTAATGTTCACATGTTCAAAATTTCGAGAAATTGAAATAAATTGTTCTTTCGTTATTCCAAACAGGAGAATATTCGCAGGTTATATAAACAAGGGGTGATGATGATGATAATGATTTTATAAAAGGTTCGGAATTAATTCCGTCACTGTTAGTGAATAGAACCATGGTAGTTTTATTACAGTTTATAGATAGACCCACCACGTTGCACCAGCGGCGGTTATTCCATTGAGAGTTGTATTAAGACGATTCCCGCGACAGTAGCAATATGTTTGCCCGCCAACAACATTGCAAAATCATCTACATATAGGCTTGCGTGTAAAACCCAGAATGGCTGAGATGCGTAAACGGTTCATTGATAAGAATCAACAATTCATGCGGTATTATAGTTTTTTTTTTCTAATGGAGATTTCTATCAAATCTCTCTAGAATTTTAAGTATAAAACTCATGAGATTTATTCCTGTAAAGGACGAAGTTACACATTGACGTATGAATATAACCTCCACGATATGTACCCCAAAACAATACTTGCTATGTAAACATCGTCCTTCAAAGGTATATAGAGAACGGCCTCCCTTGCCATCTGCGTAAATTAGCAAAAGAAAATATGCCATCCGGTAATTTAAAGGGAGCGAATGCGTGTGCGTTCACTCTGACGAAATCTTTTTTATTACACAAAAAACGAGAGGGTGTTAAACGGTTGATTACAGACGATCTTCGATGGTTTGTCACAGTGTGGTGAGCATAAAAATGAAAAGTAGTTGGTGGTCATTTATTTCGATCACATATAAAAAAAAATTATTTTACGCCCTTTTTTAATGGTTTTTCCAAAATTTCTAGCCCAACCGAATGGACATTCAAATTAATTTCATCTGTAATTATGTATTTCGTATACTTTCTTGTTAAAATTAATGTAATTCTTAATTCAAAATCTATCTCTCTCTCTCTCTCTCTATACACGCGAAAGAAATTCAACAATTTGGTTTTAAAGATCAACATCAAATATATTCATACAATTTTATTCCTTTTAAATTATAAACCCTCGGTTCTAAAAATAATTAGAATGGATTTGTAATATATATAAAATCCGTAGTGTCATCAGTTAGCTACTAATTGATTTATGTAGTGTCAATCGATCCTAACAAACTGTCAAAGTTTCATGAGATTTCGTTCAATGGAATCCAAAATCTAATGCATTGAAATACCGAAAACAACAATTCATCGAATTTTAACTGAAAAAATTGGTCTACAACAGATGAATTTAAACTTTTGTACCAGATCAATTAAATGATTATCAAAAATTGCATCGAATTGAAAGTAAAGAAATTATTAAATGTGATCGAAGTGAAGAAAACTCGATAAAAACTATTGTAACTGGTGACGAAACATGATGGTTTTAATACCAAAATCAGAAATAAAGTGTCAAAGTGCTGAATGACGATCACCGTAGATGAAGGATGAAGAATAAAGTCAAAATCAATACTTTTTAAGAACCCAAAGAATTTATTTCAATTGGTTCAAAGGTTAATGGCAAGTATTGTATTATCTTAATGAATTGAAATGTTTGGTAAATTGTATCTGATTAATAGCTCCTTGCTACTACTTTCTAATCCTAAAACTTTATTTGACTACAAAAGGAAACCGGTTTGCATCAGCTACAAGACAATCAAAAGGCCACGACAGTCAAATCAGTCATTTCATGCGCACATATTGAACGTGTAAATTCGGTGGGTTTTAATTAATGATTTGTTGTGTTGTTCTCATTATTTATGGGACAGCGGGTGCATATTTCCGTTGTGACTTCAAATTAAAAACGCCATTTCTTAATTAGGCATTACTTACAATTTATTCATTTAATTTTTATACACACGCGCGTGCGTCCGTGTGTGTGTGTGTCATCAAAATTTAATTTCATATGGATATGAGTTTTAGTTAATAATTTTTAACATTAACCATTTGAAAGAATAATAAAAAAAAAAAAAAACAGAACATAAACAATAAAACAAAAGAATGTTTTTATATTTATTTAATTATTTATTGTAAATTTTATGACTAATTAAAAAGTTTATGAAACGACAAGAAAATAAATTAAAAATGAAATTTATTTTTTTAAATTATTGTACAATGCAATTAGAAGAAAAACGAAATATATTGTAAATCTAAAATTTATTAAATTTCAAATAAAATATACCAAAAAATAATAGTACAAAAAAGTTATTAATTGTTTTATCGGTGAATTTTATAAAAAAAATAAAAGGAAACGTCGTGTTCAATTGTTATATTGCCGGCAAATGTGACGACAACACGATTTAGTAAAAACAATAAATTGTTAACATGATTATTATTTTGTAATTTAAAAATACACTCAACACTGTTTTTACACCGGCTTAACTCTAATACGGTTCAAAACATTTCTCCTAATTACTGTTTTTGCAAATAAAATCGATTGTATTTGGAGTAAAATGAATAACCGGACGTATGTGGCTAAATCGTAGAAGAGCGCCGGTGGTTTTAAAATATATAGGGTTACGCATTGGTGATTAATAAATACCTAAAAACCTCGAGCATTTGACCATTTGAAGAATTTGCCCATTCACTGGATGGCAAGTAAAAAAATCATGGGCAACTAGAAACATTTCCGTACATAAATGTTTGTTTCGGGCAGTGTAAAAATATAGCAGAGTGCACAAAAAAAACTTGAATTTAAAGTTCTTCTGTTAGTTGTGCGACAATATGCAACTGGGTCATCTAATTGGGGAACATTCAAAAGGTGAAAGGAGTACAATTGCCGCCACCAACACAACATCCATAATTTATAACCACTCGATCAAAGCATAATTGCTACTTTTAAAACCTTCAATTCATTTCCAGTTCATCATAAATAAACTATATAGAAAGTGACAAAACGATGGCTGGTGGTGATGTAGGAAATTTATTTTCAATTATTGAAAATGCGAATGCTAAATTAATTACGAAACTAAACTTTGAATCAGCTGTTGGAAAGCAATTTGGACTGTCCGCGCATTTCAGCAACAAATCCACCGTCATTTTAATTGAATGAATATTGCGATATCATTAGCATTGGCATATAAAGTAATCGATTAGGAGGGTATCGATGCAATGATCAATGATTATATTGAAGAACTTGTTACTTACAGAGAGCGTTCAGTGATATGAAGAGATATTATGGAATAAGGAAATGCCAAAGATATCTTAAAACCGAATCAACAAATGATAAGAATGATGATGGTGATGAGGATGATGATGATGATGATGTAACATCACCACCACCACTTAAATCTGAAGCAGTGCACGTACCACGTACATGAGGAATCGTACAAAAGTCATGCATTTTTTTTTTTGAAACAAACCACAGAAAACATTGACAACATCCAATGAGAGATTCTCAGTTTGGAATGTATACCAGATTTTTGTACCGTGTAAAAACAGTATTTAAGTGTATATTAAATTCAAAACAAAATTCTAATTATATTTATAGATAGTTTAACTTAGTTTTAAGGCCATTACTGCGTATTTCTTCGATAGGAAGAAATCAGAGCTACTGAAGATCGCTCAGAAACATCTTGTGACACTTATGGTGAATCTGCTCCATCAATCAAAACCATTTGAATATTGGTTTAAATGTGATTTAAAAGTTGTGATTTTGATGTTGAAGACAAAAAACTTCGAATATGATGATTTCCTAGCAATATTGGATGAAACCACGGCTCAGATATTAAAAGAACTTGCAGAAGCATTAAATATCACTCGCAAGCAGTTGCGTACATAAACGCTTACGTGCCATGGTAAAGATTATCAAAAAGATGGGTGTCACATGAATTGCGACTGAAATCAACATTGTAATCCGAAGATGACATTACATTGCACCGAAGATGACATTTTTTGTATCAAATAGTAACTGGTGATGAAAAGTGGATCTAAATTCGATTACCCAAAACCGCAAAAAATCGTAAGTAAATCCAGACCGGCCATCAACATCGACTCTACAACAGAAACATTGGGCATTTGATGAGATTAGAAAGGAGTGCGGTGCGTGCTATGAGCTGCTAAAACCAAATGAAACTATTATTGGTGTACGTTACCAACAACAATTGATCGAGAATGAATGAGAATCGTCCAATATTAGCCAACAAACAACGTAAAATGAGTATTTCTGCACGATAACGCTCGACCCCGTGTTGCAAAACCAACATAAAATACGTTGGCAGAACGTTAAAATGGGAAATTCTACAGCATAGCATGCTCCATCATCAGATTATCATTTATTCCGATGAATACAAAGCGTTCTTCTTCAATGCCCGGTGACTGCACAACCGTTTGACGAAATCAAACAATTACGCGATATATGGATTACTTTGAAACCATTTTTCTACCACGGAATTTACAAATTGACAGAAAGATTGCCAAACGTAGAGTAGCAAAGTGAATGAAAAAATATTTAGATTGAAATAAAATTTACCAGAAATGAAATGTGTTAAAAACTAAGTTAAACACCCAATATAAAATGATATTGTAATGTTTTAATATATTGTAATATTACAAATAAAAGGTGGAAATTGAAAGTAACGTATGCACGCGCGGCAGCAGCGTAGGTGTAATATTTAATGCACAACGGAATGCATTTTTGTATTAAATAATTTCAAAACATATACAAAACCACCACAACCAAATAATGAGTAATGCAAAAATTCTTATAAATCATTTTGCACAAATTTTTGGTTTTATTGTTGTAAAAAGTCATCGTTATAATTTTAATTTTGCTTCCATTTGAAAAGCATCGGTTTTTAATCTCTTGCCTTTTTATTTATATTTATTTCAAAGTTTTTTTTTATCTTTTGATAATAATAAATTTTGGTCAGAAAAAAAAATAAATACGAAAACGAAAAAATTCCAGTTTTTATTTTGTTATTTTTCTCATAATATAAATTTTTTTCTCTCGATTTTTTATTATTTTATTTTAATATGAATTTTAAATGAGATTTAGTTTTCTTGTATTATTTTACTAACTTTAAAGAACAACAACAACACCAACAACAACAACAACAACTAAAAAATGTTTAATAAACCAATAGAACCGGATTGTGTGTTATTTTTTATAATATGCAAACATTTAGAACAAGATTTCTACATATTTTCATTGATTTTATAGTTTTTAAACATACACCAGAGACCAATACACAATAGCAATAGCAATTTGGTTACGTATGATTTCCGAGAAAAAAATCCCATTCGCATCAAAAGGTATCATCAATAATTTCTATTGGTCCACCACAGAGAGCAAGGAGTATGAATAAAAATGTTTTATATTAATATTTTATACAAAGTCTTCACATATCCTTCGACTTGTACTTTCGCAATTAAATTTCCTCTTCCTACTGTGTGGAATTCACTGGCAGGATTAAGTTTTAATATCCATCATACTCCTCCACAAATTATGTCCGATCTAGCATCATTTTTGTCGTTTGATTTGAATAAATTCTCATTATCAATCGATGCAGACCATCCGACACGAAGGATTCTTCGAAAGAACTTATTTACAAATATTTGCATTAAGTAATTTTTGACCAATGAATTTAGTATTAATAGTTACTTATTTGGACGACCCTAATCAAAATTAATTATCAAATAACTATCACATAGAAACATTCAAACCGTGACTGGCAGAGAACTCAAAAATTGCATGTTGGATCGGTCATAGTTTGAGACTGATGTGTTGAAAAAAAAACTATTGGTAAGTTACATCGAATAGATAGACCTGATGACTATATTTCTATTTTGAATTCATCACTAAAGGAAAGCCATCAGATTTTTGCTTAAACCAATTAATTAAATCAGTTTTGTAATTTATAATCATTTACGGCTTATATTAATGATTGCGCAGATAAAATTTCAAACAATAACCCAGTACTTTTACTACCACTGTACATCGGGTTACGGGTATATCAATTTTAAAGTAACTGCTTAGAGGGAATGATCTGAAAAAAAAACTTCTGTGCAAATTCACCGATATACAGAGGAAGCCATTCAAAATATTGATGTAGTATTAGTAAGCCTGCTTTGCATTCCCACAATGTTTACACACCTTGTGTCCCAATATATAATTAGAATGACTTTATATAATATTACATAGAAATCGTAGCGCTAACACTTAGCTACTAATTGGTTTATATATAGGGAACCGACAGTAACAAACTACCAAAATTTCATGACATTTCCTTCAGTGTAAGCCAAAATACAATGCATTAAGTGACAGTAGTTTTTGATGTGCATCGGTCGGAAAATGAATATAAAAACATAAAACCATTATTTTAATTTTGTTTTAAAATGCTATCGAAACGTATGATTTGCTTAAAATCGTGTATTCGGTGATAATAGCTCAAGTTTTTAAATTGCATAAATGATTTACAGAAGGTAACGAGAAGCTATATAAGTGATGATGAACCTATACGCAGGTCGACCATCTGAAGCAATTTACTGAAGAAAACCATTAAAAAAGTGCATGATTTTGTGAAAATTTCTAATAAATCTTCAATGGGATTCATGTGGAAATGAAGTTTGGAATACCAGACCGTTCAAACTGTATACAAAAAGTGTTTTTACACTTTAACGAGTAATTAAATACCCTAAACTAGACGAAAATTTAATTTTGACGCCGGGTGTATATATTTTTGTTTTCGTTACATATTATTTTGTCTTGAATGTGGATGAGTATTGTTTTATTCTTCTTCTAACATTAATTTATATTTTGATCGTACCCGTCGTCTTCTTATATAAAAAAAAAAAAAAAAAAACCCAGTTTTCCATCATTGAAAGCGTCTCGAAATATTTATGATTATTCAAAATATATTCTATATTCAATACAATATTACAAACATTTTAAAACAATATTCAATACTTTGTTTACATTTACAATTTTCATCTAAACTGCAAAGCACTTTTTTATCTTTATTATTGTTTTTGTGTATTAGCAAGTCAGATGAATAGCAAACAAAGCGTGGGTTTTGCGTATATTGACGTTCGTTTTTATATTTCAGCCTCTCAGACACCACTATATTGCTGAACAATACTATATTCGAACACATTCTATCGGGAGATACTAAAGTAGCAACTACATTTTTGACCGCAGAAAATCGTATGAATCCATCGATACATTCAAGGATGCATAATTACAAAACTACATCGCATCAACAGGAGAATATTCATGAAAGTTGTATTCAAAAGCGACTAATAGATAAATCTGGGCGCAGATCTAAATATTCCGCGGTAGCATACTGTCCTCGACCACAGCATACACCAACGAAATTATAATATTCAATAATGTCTTGAAGAAACCGGACCTCCAAATTTATCATTGAAGGAGACTATAATATTGGGATTCCAGACTAATTTCTCCTGGAAAGGGAAATGATTGACAAAACAAATATGAATATCTTTATCCAGAAGGATCACAGTATTGACCTATATATGCGGATCCAGGAAAGATATACCAAATCTACTTGATTTTTCCATCAAAACACGTATTTCATGAAACTGTATACCAGGGCGGATGAAATTACAAAACTTAACATCTGATCGCGTAACTGTGTTTCCTAAAGAAAAATAAAAAAAAACTCACTAATAAATTTCTAGACTGGGGGACCAGAATCAAAGAAAAAAGCGAAATGTGAAATGTGAAATATCAAAGAACAAAGTAAGGCAAGAAAAAGTACATGGAAATTATGGCATCTCACCAGAAATTCAAGTGGACAAAACTGTTTTCAATCGGATAAGTAATGTAAATAGGTTAAATAAAAAAAAGTTCAAACAGGAATGCTACAATTACAATTACTTACGTGCGGACTGTGTCCATAAATTCGGTATGGAAAACAACAAGAAAATTCAAACGATCGATAGCTATATAGAGTGTCACGAAAATAAGAATGATTAGGGCAGATGGCTTCGATTGGTCTTAGGTCAGTACTGAACTGTATGCCCAACACCTGCGCCATAAGTGTTTCAACCGCATTCATGATCCAATATTGAGACGTAACTCTTCTGCTTATTAATCAAATAGGGATTTCAGAAAAAAAAAAAACATCCTGCACAGGCCAATTTCATTGCTTGCCATATATTATTAAGGCTGTTTGAGAAATTACTATACTAATTACTAATTAAAGCCAAAAGGTAAAGTTTCAATTTGGATTTAGAAATAGCCACTTAACAATTAATCATTGCATAGATTCAGTGCGGGGTAATGTAGAGCGAGCGTTAGATGAAAAAACCGGCGATTTCTGGACGTATACTTTCATCGATAATTTGCAATTACAATTACCATTCCAACAACGTATAACAAATCTGCGACAAAATCGGCTATCCAAAGTTATTTGCGATTTTAGAAACACAAATGTTTTGACATTGAAAAACCATTCTAAAAACATAAGTTGGAAAAAAAAAGCCATACCAAATGATGACCTGCCTTTACTTTGACTTTTATTCATACATTTTGTTATTAACATAAATGTACGGTATTCACGGCAAAAACAATCGACATTCCATATGCATACCCCTATTCTGATCCATCCAAAACTACTTAAAAATCGTAAATAATTACAAATTGATAGCAGAAAGTATAGTTTCAACAATATATTATCAAGTAATTAACATTCATACCTTAAAAATATAAATAAATATATGTTAAAAAATACGAAATTACAAAATAGATTAATTTTTAATATGCGCAAATATTTTAGTTGGTTATATTTAAATTAAACAAATGATTTATATTCCATTCCAATAATAGTAACAGTGTTTATTTTTAATAGTATTTATATTTATTTATCCAAAAATCTTAAATATTTTATATAAATAACAATGTATTGGTTCGATAACTAAGTCCTGGGGATACTCAGATAGGTGAAGTGGCAATACTTCGCTATTATAGTAGTTGAATCCACCTTTCATATTCCGCATATGACCAGTTCAGTTGAAGTGTAAACAAGTATTTTTTTTAGTTGATTAATAATGGCAAAATTTTGTACCAACAAAACAGCATTTGCGGGAAGTTATGGTTAAGTAATTTTATTCAGAGAAGAAAACAGCAGCAGAAACTTATCGCTTTTTATTACAAATTTATGGTGAACATTCCTCATCACAAAAAACAATTGTGAACATTGGTTTAGACGGTTTAAAAATAATGATTTTGATGTTAGTGATAAAGACGCGTGTTAGTTGGAGCACCCAAAAAAATTTGAATACGAAGAATTTGAAACTTTACTCAGTGAAGATCCATGTTAAAAACGGAAGAAGAATTAGCATTGGCATTAGATGTTG
This sequence comes from Bibio marci, assembly GCA_910594885.2. NCBI lineage: Eukaryota > Metazoa > Arthropoda > Insecta > Diptera > Bibionidae > Bibio > Bibio marci. The sequence continues at coordinate 29,850,542 of OU343118.1, read as the reverse complement.
CCCAAGCACAAGTGTTTCCAAACGTTTAAAAAAGATGGGAATGGTTCAAAAGCTATCGTATTGGATACCACATGAATTGCGGGAAAGACAACAAAAGAATCGAAAAATAATGTGTGTGAAATTTTGCTTCAAAGACATTCAAATTTGCATCGAATTGTGATTGGTGATGAAAAGTGAATCCATTACGATAATCCAAAACGTCTGAAAGCATGGGTGAAGACAGGTGAACTAGGTTCATCGACATCAAAACGCAATATTCATGGTTCTAAGATTATGCTGTGTATCTGATGGGACCAGCTTGGTGTATAGTATACTATGAGCTGCTTAAATCGGGACAAACCATCACTGCTGAACGTTACCGAGAGCAATTAATCTAATCGAACCGAGTATTGCATCAAAAACGTCCAGAATATGTCAACAGACATGACCATGTGATTTTGCAGCATGATAATGCTAGACCACACATTGCAAAACCGGTCAAAGAAACGTTAGAAGCACTTAGCTGAGAAGTTCAACCCCACCCGCCATATTCACTAGACATTTCTCCATCAGACTACCATTTGTTACGGTCGATTCAGTCAGCCCTTTCTGCACAGCGGTTCAATTAATTCGAAGATATAAAAAAATGACTGGATTCATGGATTGCTTCAAAACCTAAGAAGTTCTTCTATGAGGGAATCCATAATTTGCCAAAAAGATGGTCAACAGTTGTAGCTTCAGATGGCCCAAATACTTTGAATAAAATATAATAAACCGTTACTTTCAAATAAATTTGGTTTTCTTATACCAAAATATCCCCAAAACTTAGTTATAGACCCATTATAGAATAAAAAAAAATGATATCATTTCAAAATAAACACATTTTTCATGGTCAACATAAAATATATATTGTATTGTATAGGGACATCATCATTATCATATCAATCTCATATCGTATTCCGTATATTGTCGAGTATTATAAATGCGTATTTTAAGAGCAAAAAAGGTAAAAATACTAATCTGCTGCAGAATGTTGACGCAGAAAAAATTTCTACTCCCAAAAGAGCAGAAATTCTGTTATTATATGGATTATTTACGTAAGAGCAGTGAATTCTATGGATACTAACTAGCCGATAAATGACTACTAATTAAGCGCAGATGTTAAATAACCGCATTAGCAGAAATTGACGCAGATAAATTTAGAACAGAATAATATCCAAATTGGCATACATTTTTTTGCATTATACAGGAATAAGTGTCAATGGATAAAGTAAAGATTCGCATTTACAGGAGCCTTTATTTATTTTGCATATGTAAATTGGGGTATCTCATTTTTGTTTAATTCTCAATATATGCTTATTTGAAGTTATTTCTACTATAAATTACTCATCAGGTTATCAAGTGCATGTATTATTCCGACTATAGTGAATAAAACTAAAAGTATGTGGACAATTTTTTTGCAATTCAGTTTTGGTCACAAATTAGTACATTGAATTCAATGGCACATGGCAAACAATTCTACAATACAATAAAACGGCTGCTGCTGAAATCGTAGAATATTTTTTTCTTTCAGTGTACTCTATTGAAAAACGTATACAAATACAAAATAACAATATTAAAATAAAATCTTCTGTATTTATTAAAGTGCCATCGATTTTATAGATTATCAATAACATTAAATATTATATAATCATCAACAATTATAGCACTTTCTCATATAACATTAATTTTAATAGCACCTACAATTATTACACAGATACAATCGATATTAAATACTTATCACCGATTTTATGTCATCATTCTAAATATGGAAATTATTCGTTAATGTATTACACGTAAATAATAACAACAACAACAACAACAACAATTCACATTGTATTTTATTGTTAAAATGATGTGTATTATTATGAACTCATCTGTAAAATATAGAATAATATAAGAAAGTGATGTCACCAATTTTCAAAAACAATTTTAAACGACATCAAAATAATAATTATTTCATATACTATTAATAACCCTTCGGTCAATGCGAACCTATATACCGCCGGCATGTGTAAATTTTTACTTATTAAATTTAAAAATAAAAACCGTTATGAAAACGACAGTGAATTTTTCAGTAGTTTCCTAGAAATAGGAAATAAATATATCTAAAAAAAAAAAAAGGTTTTAAAGTGTGTGTCCGAATTCCAATTTAATTTCTACTGCAGTCAATACCCATATAGTCTTACGTGTGCCAATCTCATATTATCTCATGGAATCAGACCAAAGATAGAAACATTAATGCCAACAGTGTAACTGACAGATTGAACCGCCTCTAATATTCATACTGTGATTTACAGAATATTTCTATAATCTGGATATTTGTTGGTAGTTTTGAGATATTACGTGGGGTTAGGTATTGACTGGTAACGTGTAAACTTCGCATGCACAAAAGTGTTAACTATAAATAAAATAATTAAAATATATCCATTCATTTAATTGATAGTAAATTTTGTTATAAATACGTAATTATAAATTCCACGTAATTTCTTATTTTTCTGATTAATATTGAATATGAACACCTTAACCCATTGCCAGTTAGCGAATTAAAATTTTTGCCTGGACTTTCATAATATTATAAATTTTAGCTTATTATCGATATTAATTTTTTCAAAAATATAAAAAATGTCCGTGTGGGTAGAGGAGTGCGTCAAAGTTTGAAAAAGGTCATTCGTTAAAAATTGAATAAGAAGCGGATGAAATGGTTTTTTTACAGTCAAATGTACGATAATCACTCCTTTGGGGGGGGGGGGGGTGAGGCATGGGAAAGGGTTGAACGTTTGTATATTGAGCAACGATTTTTTAAAATTTTTTAATCCAATGGATCCGAGCGAAACGAATAATTACTCATAAGGTTTTATATAGATGGGTGGCTGAAATAGAGAAGTGTTTATTGATTCCGTACCGTAACATCCGTTCATCCAATGGACCGAACGAAGTGAAACATCGAAAAAGATCAGAGAAAAAACGAGTTACTAAAAATAGACATTGGATATGGAAAGGAATTTGATGATGCAGAAATGTGACGAATGACGACAAGTTTCTCATAATTTAATTGTCCCATAACAATTTTAGCGCCCTCTCCCATCCGCTAAGGAGTTTTTACAGCAAATTTGACTGCAACAAAAGTTGGTAGAGCGTAGAGCTCATCGCTCCAAACAAATCCGCAAACGTCCGCTTCATGTTCAATTTGTTTCTTTTAATTTTGCTCCATACAAACTTTGACCCACCGCCCTTAAGGGGTGAACGAAATGCTTGTATTGCGATAACACATGGTATCCGCTGAACGAAAATGGGTTAAGATAAAATTTATATAATTAATTGATTTTATCATTTATTATCTCTTTTATAAATAAAGTGTAAAATTAATCATAATTAAAATAACAAATGATGAACACTGAATTATTTGTGGGGTCTGGTGAAGCTGTTCCATGACAACCAAAGCGAAATATTCATGCAGATAAAGTTATGTATTTGGTGTGGTGTACTATGAATTGTTAAAACCATTGTGATACTATCACTATGGCAATGTCTGTCGACGACAACCAAAGCGTTTGAAGCAAGCAATGCGATGAAAAAACGATCGGAATCGGTGCGAATAGACACAACGAATTAATTTTTTTAACATGACAATGCCAATTCTTACGAAAGTATCAGAAATTGACGCGATAAATGGATAGCCTGATAAGACGAGAGGAATTCTTCAGACAAGGCAACCAACAATTATCTGAAAGATATGCGAAGGCGGTAGCTTTCGCCGGATTCAATTTTCACGCACGTAATACATCAATACCACCAGAACCACTAAATGTAATGGCGGTCAACAGATGAAGGAAATCAAAATAAAATACTCATTTTTAAAGTAGTCAAAAATCAATACAATGCTCATTTGTTTTTACGATTCCCGTCAAGAATTCGTGCCAAATGGTACAATGTTTGTTGGTGTATTGAAGCATTTGTTACGTTGAATTCGTCGTCTGCGTCTTGAATATCGAGAGCAGGCAGATGAAGATTATGGCACGATAATGTAAACTTTTGCGCACCGTACAACAATTAGCTCAATATGTGACTATTTTCTATTTCTTAAACTTCATTCGGCGATAAAGAGAAATGGATTTTACAAATCAATTGAAGACATTGACCAGTCTAAGACCACCACCCATGGATAGTCAACAACATTGTTAGCAATTTAGAAAAGTCATGCAGTTGATGCACTTGTTGACCGTACAAATTGATGTATTTCGGTTATGGGAGGCAATTTCCATTCCGGTTAGCTGTCGGACCGACGGCGGCGTATGTGCATTGATTAAAGAATTAAATTTGTTCTAAGAAATGTCATATTTTCCAATTATAGACACAAAAAAATAATAAGGTAACACAAAATTGTTTGTTGCACATTGCCTCCGTGAAATCGTGAAAAAATAAATAGACAAATATAAATAAAAATTGTATAAGGAAATGCTCATAAGAAATAATTTTATAAATAAACATTGAAATTCTATTTTCAGAAATCTTTCACATTTTTATTTATTTAGTGTTAGTTTTTTTTTTCATTTCATTTCTTGTCTTTTACATTTTATTTTTAGTGCAGTTGTTGTTATTGTATTTTATAATTTTAAAACTATATAGTGGTGACCAAAAAAATATATCCCATTGTAATTAATTATAAAATGAACAAAATATGTCAACAAAAGACCAAAAACAATACACAATTCTCTGTTATATATTAATATAAGTTACCCACAGTGCATTCATTTCAATATGAAAATAAATATACAAGAAAACATCAAAGTTGAACCAATTCTTAGGATTCAAAAAATGCATTTTATAAACTATAATTACGCGTTCCGTAAAGAAAAGATATTATAAATATTATTTGGTTTTAGATAGTACTTTGAATTTATGTTTTTAGTTAAAATTACATACAAACATGTACAACGACGACCGCAATGAAACGAAATTATGTTATGGACATATAATTTATCACTTTTTAGTTAGATTAGAGAGTGCAGAGTGCATTACGTTAAAAAAATTCATCACTTCAATTTGTCGTATCACATGCCATCAACGAAAACCCACAATTTCTTCCGGCAAAAATTTAACCGCAATATATAATTAACATTTTTACATCACATTATTGCGTGATAATTTTGTGGATTTTGGCTACTCGGGGACACACAAAATCAGTATTATTTGAAATAAATAACTATAAATATAATTCTGTATATTCTTAATTGTTTATGGTATGATATGTGTGTGTGTGTGTGTGTGTGTAATTGCTTATCGTAAAAGTTAATGTTTATGGATAATAATAAACTATAAATAGAATAGAATACACACACACACACACACACACATAGGCAGTTGTAATGTACACAAAAGGGGATATACACAATTTTTAAGTTAGACATACAACAACAACAAAAAAAACCTATAAACAGAAATGAAAATAGATAAAATTTGATTAGATTTTAAAATTACTTTAATTTTAACTTTTTATATAACATTTCTTTGTGTTTATAATTAAAACGCGGTCTTTGACTTAAGGTCACATGTAAATAGCTTGTCTTTTTATTGAAGATAATGCGACGTATACAAAAAAACGAATATAAATAACATTTGATTTAATGTTTTTATTTAGGGCAATGATGTAATTTGACTTTGAAATTAAAGTTTAGTTAACGTATGTGGTGGTGGTGGGCCTAACCACCATATTCGTAGGATATATCAATACAGCAAATCTTCAAAAGATATATGTCAAAATTTCATAACAATCCGATCATTAGTTTAGACGACGACGACGACGTGGATTAATTGACTTTGACTTTGTTTGTTATTTTCAAAAAAATGGCAGATTCGTGTCTTTTATTTATCATTGATTTTTTAATGGTAAAAAAAATACCGTTCAAACAGAACAATGACTTCAAAAGTTTTGCTCCTGTTGCTCCATCAACAACAACCATCATATCATCGTCGTTGGTTTGCTCATTTTAAACGTGGTCGTACAGACACCGATGGTGCTGAACGTTCTGGACGTCGTCAAATAAATTAATTCTGAAAAACATCGAAAAAAACACCCTGAAAATTATTACTAGCAAAGTGAAGTTACAAGAGATAGCTCTGATATGCTGAAGTTATAAAGAAGCGCAGTGTTTTCAGTATTATACACAAACATTTGGGTATGAAAAAATTGTTTTCCAATTGGGTACAACATTTTTTGAACAGAACAACAAAACAACAACGAATTGATGATTCAAAACACTGTTTTGATATTTTTAAACGGAATAAACCACAATTACACTCTATAGATTCTAGAATCCAGTCGACAGTCAACTGACAACCGATCAAAGCCGTTCGCGGCAACCACAAACGCAACAATCGGACAGAAAAGTTCCATATTTTTTGATGCTCAAAGTATAATTTTTATTAACTAACTTGTACATGGAAAAACAATCATCAGCGACTATTTTATTGGGTTATTGGAGCATTTGAAGGTCGAAATCACCAAAAAGAGACCGTGTATTTGGTGAAGAAAAATATCTTGTGTTACCTAGCCAATGCACCGTGTTACAAGTCACTGACAAAGATAGCAAAAATGTGCAAATTGGGCTTTGAATTGCTTCCGTACCCAATGTATAGGTCAAATCTGGCAACCACCACCTCTTTTCCTCAGAACTCAAAAAAATACACCGTGGCAACAGATTTGACTCAAACGAGCAAGTTATCGTCAAAACTGAAGCCTATTTTGAAGGAAAAGATAAATCGGCATCGAAAAGTTAGAAAAGCAATGGAATAATTGTACCGCCACCAAAAAGAAGACTTAATTGATGAATAAAGAAAAATGTTTTTCTATTACTTCGGCCCGGCACTTATTCACTCATGTGTTAAAGTTATATCGGACGTATGTAGCAGCTACTTTATAGCTGGGTACGCTAATAATTAGTTGAGACCAAATTTTGTTTACCTTTTTATCCCATATTTGATTGCAGATTTTCGGTTTTTTATTATAGATTGATTGAAAGTAATGTGTCGCCCAACCCATACTCAATACAAAAAGTAAACAGTGTGTTATTTGTATATTATAAAAAATAATTAAACCCACTTTAACAATGGTTAAAATTAAATACATAATTAGGTGCGTTTAAAAATAATCTATGTCTAAAAATTATCTATGGACAATTAACAAACCTATACACACACACACATAAGAATATGGTTATAATTATAATTAAAATTCAACAGAATTAATCAACCGATTAAAATTTCAAAATAACGAAAGTTTCACATACATAAATTTAATTGTAACAGTAGGAACAATAAATAGCTGAACAACTGGAACGTAAAAGTAGAAATTATTTCATAATTTAGAGAATATTGTACACAGGATGATTCGTTATAAAAACAGGTCACAGCTATTCACCAATCATTTTTGTGTTATTTAACGGCTATGAAATTTGTTTTAACATATGTCATGCGGACAACAAACAATTATTATTTGATACACCTTATCATGTGTTCCGATGTGATTTAGATATCCGGATTTATTGTGGACGGATGACGGCGTATTTAAGTTCGTATTTCGTTACCGTGAAGTTATTGTATCAAAACGAACTAATAAATTCGAAATTAAAATGTGTCAATGACAGAATGTAAAATTGATTGAATTAATAGACAATTTCTTACGACACACCACTGGTGTACAAATACATTCAATTTACATTTTTATTCTCTGAACGAATTGAAAATATGTCAGTTATTTGTGCTATTTTCTGCAACAACAAAATATTGAAAACGTGGGAAGTTGATTTGTTTGCACTTTTTTGTTTCTATATTTTATATATGGAAAATTACAAGTATTCTAATTTAATAACTATTAAATATTTATTATAAATATTGTAAGATTTCCTTTAATGCATAAATAAATATACAACAGATAGTCACAAAATTATTCAAACTATGTTATTGTTACAGAAGATAGTCGTCATCGGTATATTTGATACACTGCTTTTCTGAGAGAAAATATTAAAATTAATAAAAATTTGTACGCATGACCACTGCTGCTTATGTTTCGGAACGTATTTTTCATTGTTATTGGCTTCATTTGCGGTTAAAATAATTATGGCCAGAGAAAGGCACGGAAATAAATTAATTAAAAAGTCGGACAAACATTTGATTGAAGTGTAAACCAGATTATTTTTTTAATTCGCATGAAAATGGAAATGGTTGTACCAATACAAATACCAAAGAGATGTATGGGAAGCATCGAAAGCAGAATTGGAGAATAGACATAAGAACAAGATTTTACAGTATGACAATGCAAAACCATATACTACAAACGTAGTTAAACTCTACTTAGAGGGCGAGCTTCTATTCCACTAGCCATATTCGCCAGACATTGCTATTTCTTTCGATTGATGCAGTAGCACGCTTCAAATCTTTTGAAAGTACATTAAAAATTGGCTTGACGAATGAATAGACATCACAAGACGATGACTTCTTCAGACATGGAATCCAATACTCGCCAGACATTGATATTTATTTCGATCGATGCAGTGAAGCTCTTCAAAAGTCACGATGCAATTCTTATGAAAGTATATTAAAAATTGGCTTGACGAATGAATCGACATCAAAAGACGACGACTTCTTCAGACAGGAAATCCGATAAATGTCTGAAAGATGGGCCAAGGTTGTGGCTTCTGATGTGGTGCATACTTTGAATAATGTATCACTTTTATATAATTGTTTAATAAACATGTAATGTTAAAGGAAAAACGGAACTTATTTTTGCATATATCCGCAATAGGAAATCGACGTTTGACACTCTTCGGGCCTCAACTGCTCAATAACTGTCCAATTGATTTTATAGATTTTAAACATATTACATTGACGTAGAATTGGTATATCGAGACCTTGTACACACCACAATATCATTTGTTCATGAGACTTAAGTGGTTTCAGTGTTAAATTCATACCATATAACCACAACGCCTTCTCGTCATGATGGTCACTATAAGTGTATCGATATGAAATTATATTAAAAGTGTATAAAAACGTTAAAATTGGTTGGTTATTTAATAGTTATTGATCCCAAATGAAAGAAGAGTTCGGTGGTAGCAATCACTCAATGATCCAGAAACTTATTCGTGTTGCCGTTGCAATCTACGATACCATGTAAATACAAATATAGTATGTGCCAGTGGGAACTCCTTAGAAATAATTAAAATTGGGGACTCCACATTAAATTTTACTTGAATATTCCGTCAAATAATTAAGGGTTTTCCAAATTTTTTCATAATAAATATTTAGAAACTGCAAGCAATTTCCAATCTTTCCTATTATCTTTTTATATGGTATTGTAAAATAGTTATCACGAGCCGTCGCTGCACTTTTTATAATTTATATTATATAAACAATAATTTAATGTTTAATTAATTAATTAATTAATTAAAAGATAATTATGTGGATCAACAAACAAAAAAAATATGTATATTTAAGTATAAAAGATAAGGCGGTGAAAATGTTATGATAAAATTTAAAAATAAACCAATAATAATTACAGCAATACAAAAATGTAGGTGGTAGACGAATAGTAAATATTGACCTAAATGAGTTCTTCTGTTGCCTTTGATATAGTTAATATTGCGAAATTTTCCTTGTATTTTAACCCGTTTCAGCCGAACGGCATCATTTAATTCTTTACTTAAACAATTACTGTTCAAATATTATGTTATTATTAGTATGGAATGTTTAGGTTTTTACAATTTTTAATTAAAACTATTGTCTGGTACTAGTATTTCGTTGGGCAGCACGAATAAATAATCCACAAAAATTGATGTTAGTGAATCAATATTATATTTTTCCTCCGTTTATTTCTATTTTAATTTTAAGTTTTCAATGTGTTTTTAAATGTGAGACGGAATATGGCTTCAGTAATTTCAGTTAATTTTTGATTTTAAACAACTTTTCACATGTTTTTTTTATACACAGCTTTAAGGTGTTTTGCGAAAATGTCACCAAAAGCGAACTTTACAACTTTACTTTTCTTGTAAAACTTAAAGTGGATTACAAATGGTTGAGTTATTCTATCGGCTTGCAAACTGTACCTAATAATAGATAGATAATTGCGTAATTAGGTCAATTGAAATTCTTCGATTTTCTTTCTTCAATTTAAATATTGATTGCACTATGTGCGGTATAATAAACATTAAATAATAAATATTAGCATTAGTACACACCGCCGCCGACATTAGTCTCTATCTCTCCATATAGCAATCAACATTTTAAAATTAAAATTAAAATAATAATAATAATAATAATAATGGCAGTAACCAAAAGCACGCAGAACCATCATCATTAGCCATAAGGTCAATGTAACTTTACACATTCATATAAGATATGTTTCTTAAGACACTTTAAATTTTAAATGTATTTTTAAAAAAGTACGTATGAACGTATGCGACAAAGTATAACAATGTAAAATATAAACACATCTCGCAGAAATATACACACACACACAAACACAAACACATACAATTAATGAACAGATAATTTAAATTTAAAGAATTTTCGTAAGATTTTAATTAAACAGATAGATATGAAATTTTTTATTATTATTATTATTATTATTATTATTATTATTAAAAATTAAAATTACATACTTTTTTTTTAAGAAATTTAATTTAAGAAAAGAAGAAGAAATAAAAATTCCTCCTTCAAACTGGTTTTTCTTGTTGTTGTTGTTGTTGTTGTTGTTGATGTCAATAAAATTTTGCCAAAAAAAATTGTACACGCAATTTTTTGTTTTCATTTCTTCTCTGCTCATTTGTTAATAATAAATTCTGCGCATAAATGGACAAAAAATATTAACGATATACAACAACAACAACAACAACAACAACAACAATAACAACAACAACAACAACATCAACAAAATTCAATTAATTAAAAAAAAAACCAAAAGAGAAGAAAAGTTCTTTTTTTTCCAATACAGTTAAGAAAAAGTTAACAAAAAATACACCGGTTTTTCTTTCTCAATTAAAATAGTACATCTTCCCATTCTTTTATTAGGTCTCATTAATATTTGGGTGTGTGCGTGTGTGTGTGTGTGTGTTATTTAACAGTTGAGGTAAAAATACAGGTATCCATTGAATTTTATGCGAAAAAATCTGTAACAAAGCTTAAGTCCTCTAATTTATTTTATGATAATTATTTTTTTTATATGTTGGAAGTTCTGGACGGAAAAAGCGGAAGCAATGTAACCATCGCAAGGTATAGTAAATTATGATAAAATCAATATGAATTCATAATTTCTTTATTTGTATTAATGCAAATTCCAAAATAGATGCAATTATAAGCAAATACAAAGGTAATAATCGACAACACATTCCGAAACCGTTTTCCGCTTCTTGGAACTTTGTAATTTGACCAATTCTTATTCAATTTCATATGTACATAGTTGTGCGACGGGGATTACATGAACAGTTTTTGTTAAATTCTTATGAAATCGATATTCTGGGCAGTTTTATGGACCAGATTCTGAAAACTTTGGAATTACACTAATTCTGATAACGTTTTGGTTAAATTTGTTATGTACAATGGGATTATATGAATGGTTTCTATTGAACTGCTATGAAATCAATACTCAGAGCAGTTTTATTGATCAGATTCTGGAATCTTAGGAACTAGGTCAATTCTTATTCAATTTTAGTTAAATTTGATATGTAAATGTACAATATAATGATAATATATAAACAGTTTCTCCTAAACTTATGTAAAATCGATACTCTATCACCATAAAACTCCATTAAACTACCCCCGAGTGTAGATTTCATAAACGTTCAGTAGGAACTATTCATGTAAAATCCTAATTAATTGTATATTTTCATACCAAATTTAATGAAAATCGGATAAGTCTAGAATCTGTTCTATAAAATTGTCCTTATGAATTCATAGAAGGTGAGTAGGAACTATATACCATATATACAATTACATACTTAATTTAATCAAAATTGAATAAGAATTGGACAAAAAGAATTTCAATGTTTCCCGAACTTATTCAGAAAAACTACTAGTTTTACACATATTCCTTTATACAATATCATTTAATTATTATCAAATTCTAAAGCTGTCTTCAAATTTGCATTAATGAGTGGAAATGAAGTAATTACAAGATTAATATGGTCAATTCTGATCACATTTTGGTCAAATTTGGAATTATATGAATAGTTCCTGCTAAACAATGCAATCAATAATCAGAGCAGTCCCTATGGGGGTCAATTCGAGTTATACAATTCTTTTACAATTGTCTTAATTTAATTTACTATATTTTATCACTTTTATAAGTTCCTGAATTTCCAAGATGTCATAGATATTCTATAGAATTTGTTATCGGTGTTGTATCAACTACGGAAATAAGAGCCGTTTATTTTTTTGGAATTTAAGTTTTTCAAGTAAAGCAAAGATATTTATAGAGAGATCGCATAAATCAAAACCACTGCATAATTCAAGGGATGGCCGCAAAATTTACGATCGCACTAATGCAAAACCACACATAATTAAAGTACCGTATAAAACAAGGGCTATGGGTATTAATTTTTGTAGTGTAGAGAAGGGAAGTATGAGTAGAAAAATGTATCAAAATACCTGAACAGAGACCGTACACACCAGAGCCGATACTATACAAAAATAATCATCATATGATTTGTCGGAAAGAAATTATCGATTTGATAAAATCTTTCTTTTTTTTTAGAAAATTTAATTATAGATTCACTAAATGCGTAATCGCACCAATATTATTTCACTAATTTTAACACAATTCTATAAAATTCATTTTAGTTGTTAGTTAAATTATTGCTAATGTCATATTTCCATATTGGTATCTGGATTTTAATTTTCATTTTGTGTGTTCAATAAATTAATCACTTACACTTAAACACACACACATCAATTTTTATTTTAATTTATCGCATTATTTATATTATTATAAAATAAATGGCCATTTGCATGTGTATCAAAACCAAAATTTTTTATTTCTTACGTTTAAAATTATACCATTTAATAATTTTATTACAAATAAATTATAATATTAGGTACGTCTAAACACAAACACACACACACATATATATATATATAGATATAATAATATTTTAATAAATAATAATAATTATTATTATTATTAATAAAAAAACCTACACGTCGTCATTACTTGAGATTTCTTAAATCGACTAAATTGTTATTTGTAATACTTTTTCATTTGAACCGCATCCTACGTACCGTATATTGAAAAACAATGACTAGTTGTTGGTTTGGTTATATATTTTGTTGTGATGTTGATGGTAGTGTTGTTGGTATATTAACAATCGAATAATATCTATATATATAATATTTGTAAGTGTGTGTAACTGTGTGTGTGTGTGTGAGTGTATTACACAAGTCTTTTTTTTTATAAATTGCATGTTTAATAAATGTAATGTATTCGAAGTACTACGAGACTTAGGTAGGTATACATTGAACATTTTTATGTGTAAATTATTTTTATAAATAAATAAATAACTTTTTATTCTAATAACTTTAACTACACTCGATAAACTGCACGTATATTTTATAGTGTATTGTTATTTGGTTATCAATTTATTAAAAATTACATATAAAATCAGGTTCTAAGATCCAGCGCAGAGGTTTCACGAAAAGATTTTTAGAAAAAATATAGTAGCAATTACTTGGAAAATCTTATTTATTCTCATTTACCTCTTTTTCTATTGCTTATTTTCCAAATATCCTATGCCTAGATTTCGCATAAGCTAGACATTCACATAAATAATGCCATGCATGTTTCTTTCGACAAGTAACATTTAGCACAAAGTGCTAGCCTTCCCCATTGCGGCAACAACCAATTTTTCTTTTTTTTATTATTGTCTGTACACAAGACGACAAATTCTAAATCTATCCAGTCAGCAATACACTGCTGAATCAACCTACCGGTACCAGAATATCAACCTCTTCATTATCTGCAATACCACTGTGAGCCGGTACCCACAACAGTACGACCTTGCGCCACCAGTGGTATTTCATTTAATATGCCAATACATTAGTTTACCAACCTCGTTCTTATTGTTGTTCCGTTGAGTGTCATCAATACCAAACTTACTGTCGCGCAACATATGAAGAATTAATTATCACATCATTTTATTGTTTTGACATGTTCCAACAATATTTACTATCGCACGTATTTCAAATTTTATATTACAACAAAGTTTTTTATCTTATCAAAAATGGAAAGTTTTGGAAAATCGTGATTTGTGGATTTCGTTACGTTTATGTTTTTTATTCTAAAGAAAAATGCCGGTGAAGCTCTTAAAATTTTTGTTAAAGTTTATGCTGTGAACTGGCTCTATCGCAAAGGCAATCCTATGAGTGGCTACAACGATTCAAAAACGATGATTTTAATGTAGAAAATAAAGAAAGTGGATGACCACCGAAGACATCAAATTTCAAATGGATGAATATGACTCACAAACTCAAAATCAAATGGTAAAAGGTTGATCAAGTAACGTTTTCTAGAGTTATGGGAAAGATCTAAATGTGTGTGCGGAAAATGGGGGGGCACATAAATTGAATGCAATGCAAATGGAAAACTGTGAAATTTTACTTTCAAGGAATAAAAGGAGTCTTTTTTTGCATCGAATTGTGACTGGTGATGAAAAGTGGATTTATTTTGTGAATTCAAAACAGAATAAATCATGGGTTGCATCATATCAACCGCATTAACATCGATTGCAAACTGGAAAGTATAGAATTCTCTGCGAGTTTGGTTGAGAATCACAAAGGTGGTATGGTTTATTATAAACTATAAAAACCTAGTGAAACTGTTAATACTGATCGATACCGACAATAAATCATTAATTTGAATCATGCTTTGATAACGTATACCGTCACACAATGCAACGTCGGTTGCGGATGCAATCAGCAAATCGCTTGGCATGGATACATTACCCCACCCACCATATTCACCAGCCTTAGTTCCTTCCGATTACCATTTGTTTTCATCGATGGGACACACACTTAAAGAGCAACACTTCAAAATATCTGCATAACTGGAAAATTGGGTCTCTAAATGGTTTACATCAAAAGACGAACAGTTTCGTTTGTCGTGACAGCCACAAATTGCCAGAAAGATGGTAAAAATGTGTAGTTTTGGAAAATTGTTACACAGAGCAGAGTTTCTTTGCCCGTTTCTTGAAACGTACGTGTAGTTTTCCTCGTTCATATGTGTTTGCCATCAGTGCGATGCATATTTATACATTTTTTTATTTTAATAAACAAAGTTGTTGTTGTAATTGAATTTAATAATTAGTTAGAAATACATATCTTACAATCGGACGCTTCTCTTTCTCGTTCAATTCAATTTTTTTTTAATCTAACCCAAGTTATAATAAACAAAAAAAAAATGTAGTGATACGATGAGTCTTAAAAGAAATCGAACAATTTGCCAATCTTCAAAAGATATATGTCAAAAGTGCATAACAATCTGATCATTAGTTTAGAAATTAAGCAGTGGATTAATTTACACTTTGTTATTTTCAGAAAAATGGATTCAAAGCAGTTTCGTGTGTTGATTTATCATGACTTTTTAATGGGAAGCAGAGTAAAGGCTTGAAAAGTGTTAGCCGGCACTCTGCTGCTCCATCATCGTTGGTTTTCTGGTTTTATACGTGGTCGTAGAGACACCGATGATAGTGAATGTTATGTGCGTCCAAATGACTCTTTTAATCTTGCAAACATCGAAAAAAATAGTGCAAATAATTATGGATAATCGCAAACTAAAGTTACAAGAAATAGCTAACACCCTGGCGTTATCAAAAGGCGCAGTGTTTTAAGTATTATACACAAACATTTTGGTATGAAAAAGTGGTTTTCCAAATGGGTGCCGTGTTGATAACACCAGAGCTAAAACAACAACGAATTGATGATTCAGAATGCTGTTTGGACATGTTTAAGTGGAATAAGCTTGAGTTTTTGTGTTGGTACATTACAATGGATTACATGTGGATCCATCATTTTATACCAGCTCCAGAATCCAGTCGAAAGTCAGTTGAGTGGAGGCGGGCAATCAAGGAAAGGCGTGCTTCTGCACCTCTTTTCCGAATTCAAAACGATGCTCCGTGCCAATAAATTTGGCTAAGACGAGGAAGTCATCGCCGAAACTGGAGCGTATTTTAAAGGAAAAGATAAATCGTTCTACAAGGTCGGCATCGAAAAGCAAACTACATATTGATGAATAACGAAAAATTTTTGCTCAGAGATTGTGACAATGCCTCAACAGAAGGGTGTTTAATGAAGATCTCAGTATTTACTGTTGTCGTTGGCTCATTGCACCTATATTGTGTTTACGATCAAATTTGATAAATTATTTGGACGACACACTGTATTATAAAAATGTAACACACACATACACACACACGTCCAACGTGAGCTCGAATAGTGTCTGTATACAATACAATTTTTTAAATAAATAAATACTACAAATACAGTGATAAAAATGAAATAAAAAAAAGTATTAAAATTTGATTTAAAATTGAATTTTTTGTTGAATGGAATGGAAAGAGTAAGTAATAAAATTTCTTTTAATATTTACAGAGTGATTAGTAAATTAATATAAATAAAAATGTAAGTACTATCGCCAACAACAGTGACTTAGAAAATAACAAACTTACTTTTGTTTTTCCGGTACATACCCCAACGAATTTTCCCAAAAATTAACAAATATTTGCAAAACTCACCTGAAATTAGAAAAATAAGAAAATTAAAAATAAATAACTTTTAAAAATATCATAGATTGCGAGTAATATTATCATTATCAACATTATCATAGGACTAATATAAATTGTTCATCAAGAATATTTCAAAATTTTGGTGACTCGCCAATTTTTAATATGGATAAAAATATTGACCAACGAATTTGCATTCAATTTTGTGCTAAAAACGAAATTAAATGTTCAAATGTATTGAAGAAAATGATAGAAAAGTGTTTTGGTGCGATGATGCTTTAAGAAATCGGCAAAATACAAGTGGTATTAAACGCATAATGCTTTCGATATTTGATCGTGATGATGTTGAAAGTGATCGTCATGCCGCAAAATCATCAACAATCGGTAAAGCCGAAGAAAACGTTAAAAAAATAAGAAAAATGTTGACTGAAAATACAAAATTAACCATCCGAAAGATTGCTGAAGAGGTCCAAATAACAACCCATAGCATTACATACATGATGAGATGGTCTTGAAACTGTGTCACTGCAAGATTGAGCTTAATTATTTGCAAAACATAAAAAAGGCATGTGTTGAAATTGCTGAAGAGTGATGCTTTAAAATGTTCCGATTCCGACGAAACATTTATTAAACGCATAATTTCTGGTTACGAGACATGACACGGGTTTATGTCATGCAAACGAAACATAAATCGAGTCAATGGCAGTCGGCAGAAAACGAAAACCTGAGAAACCACTCCGTTTTCAATCAAAAAAGAAGGCCATACCCACTGTTTTCATCGATTACAATGATATTGTGAATCACGAATTTCTCCCATATACAAGAGCAAACAGTGAATAAAGAATACTACTAAGGCGTTATGAAACGTTTGCGTGAAGCAATCCGTAGTAAATAACCAGACCTATGGAAAAACAATTCATGCACCATCGTACGGATTATTCGTTCGAATTTTTGATCAAAAACAACACAACGTAATCATTCATCTGATGTGGAACCGTGTGACTTCTTTCCATTCGATCAAATCAAAAAACCACTTCGAGGAACACGTTGTGAGAGCACTGAAGTCTTACAACAAAAAAGCGCTGAAAGCTTTAAAGGTTATACCATATAGGGAATACCAAATACGATTCCTAATAAAACCCCTATTTTTTTCTCTATTTTCTATATTTTCATTCGGCCTACCATTCGACTTTTAACATCTTTTAAACTACATATAAATTGACATACAAAATTGCCAACAATAACATTATCAATCTATTTTGAATTCTAGTGGAATATTTTATCATTCGAAATTCCATTCTCAATCAACATTCGTATTCCCATTCGCACTGCCGGCAAGTTCAATCCAAATTAAAAAGTGATACAATAATACACATAATTAAAAAAATCAGAGATCGACTTTCGTGTTTAATTCAAATACATAGAACTGGGAATGGTATATCGCTATTTGAATTACAGACAAATGGGTGGCTGTCGTACCACTTGTAATAGGTAAAACCGTGTGATTTCCCATCATTTACATTTCACAAACACACAGCTGTCCACTAAAAAGATAAATACACATGAAATAGTATGAAACATTGTGGGCATCATCAGTTCTGATAGCTTTAACTTTCGCATATGTTCTCTTGATGATTTTAATCATTTGTTTGTCCCATGTTTTTTTTCTAGTTCATCTCATCATCATCATCATAATAATCGAAAGTGGGGTACATTCCAATTGAGCACCTCTTACTTTTATATGAAAGTATATATTTACTATTTCGACACAAATTCTGATCTTGTGAGCGACATAATATATTTGAGCACCTTCGAAGAACACGTGCAGGATAAATTACTTGTGAATTTTTATGACAAAGATTGGCTTCCATATAGTTAGGATCCGGGTAAGGACTGATAATCGCATTATTACTATCTTAGTTGCTTTAGTCATACTATGACTACGTTTAGAATGTTATTTGTCTTATTTATTACAACATATTTTATTAAATACAGACAGGTCTCTTATAATTACAAGTAATAGTATAAATACAACGACGTGCATAACCTTCTATCTTGCATTGTTGTTAGTTATTTTGAATAATCCGAACTATAATTCGGCCTTTGGGGAGATAATTCTGTTGGTACATCAACTGTTTGAAAGTGGTTTCCAAAGTTTTGTGATGGAAATTTTAACATTAAAGACAACCCGGTTCTCAAAAACAGTTTGAACATGAAGATTTTTAAGTTTCACTTGACGAAAACCAAACTCAAACTCAACTTGAACTTGGAAAACAATTAGAAGTTACACAAAAAACAAATTAGCTGATGCATTAGAGGAAAATGGCCATTTACGGTCCAAGGAACACGATCAGTCATATTGCTTCGTGATAACGTCCGTTAACACACACAGTAAAAAGCAACAGCAGAGTATAGTGAACTTCAAAAAACTTAAGAAGAAGCAGAAATGATAAAGATAAACTGCGATGGACTGTTATTTGCTTGATAATAATGACTTAAAAACTATTTCATATCACACAGTGACGTTTGTTTGCGACAAAAACTCTTCATTCAAACGATATACCAAAGGCCAGTCGAAGTAAATATAACATAGAAAAAAAACATAAATAAATCAAATATTTATTATTAAAATTTTTCTTAAAATCGTTAACCTCTTCACTTATTTTTATCTTCTACTACTAATTTATGGATTTTACATTATAAAATGTGTGTGTATGTGTGAAATGCATTAACAAGAACGCATGGCATGGCATAAGTCATATAATTTATCAATCAACGTTAGTACTTAATGTATTGCGCACACATACCAAATATAAATAAATAATAGTAACACACTTTAATAAAATTAAGTCACAAGTAAATAATGAAGTAGAATTCTTCTTCATTTTTACTTTACGCAGTGCGTAATTTATTATTGTAAGTACATGATTTTAAGATATATGTATTTGAGAAGAAATTTTTTTTTAAGTAACCTAACCTAAGATTAAGGCCAAAAAGGTTCATTTTTAATAAGTATGTACGACGTACACTTCAATATATGTGTGTGTGTGTGTACGCACATATAACTGGTATGTAGAAAACAGGTTGATGCGCCGCCGCACACCAATCAAGTATGTTGGACTTGTTTGAATATTATGCGTGTGGCGGCGGTACATACCGTTATTATAATCAGAAACTACAACACAATTTGGTTAATGAATGTTTTTTTACGTATGCTCGCGCATATACATAAGTACTTTATTAAATCATTAATATTTCAATAATTTAATGATCTTATAATGATCTGTGTGTGTGTACACAGTGTGTGTCGTTTAAATAATAACCACAATTTAAATTTAAATTAAAGAACACATAAAAAGATATATCTTTCCTCTTTCAAATGCACTCAACTGCATGCAAATCCGTTGACTGGTTCAAAAGTTACACTCTTTTGAATGTCAATAGTTTGGTTGCTTGCGTCGTAATGCGAAACAAAAAGCAAATATTAAATTTTGTTTTAAAATTGAAATAAAGAATGTGTGTGGAGACTTACAAATTGTTGTAAAAAATGTTTGTGGTAATGATTATAGAAAAGTTTATCCGATCGATTTTCACGTTTCAAAAATGATCGTAACGCTTTTAAATGATAACGCCGGGACCATTATACATTCAGAATTTACAAATCGTGATGAATTAGTGGAAAAAGTCTTGTTAAAATCATAGCCTTTGATTAGAAATTTCACTGTTAGAATGTTGGCTGATGAATTAAGTACCAGTAAAGATGCAATTTG
Organism: Bibio marci; assembly: GCA_910594885.2. Lineage (NCBI taxonomy): Eukaryota > Metazoa > Arthropoda > Insecta > Diptera > Bibionidae > Bibio > Bibio marci. The sequence continues at coordinate 29,829,988 of OU343118.1, read as the reverse complement.
TTCGATTTAAACTCCCGAATATCCGCTGTGGAAAAACCACTGTTTTTATTGCACGATAATGCACCACCTCAAAATAGTGAATGAATTTTTGATGAAAAAACTAATTTCTATCATCAGCCACTCTAACTATTGGCTTGATCTATCACCGTGTGACTATTTTCTGTTCCCAAAATTCAAAATCGGTCATGATTGGAGCATTTTATGATGATGTTCTAGTCTCATCCAAGCAGCCGTGACGCACTTAATACTGTGTAATTGTTATTTTTTGACCAATTTTATTACATTATTGTTACAAACAAATGCTCGTATTGTTTTACACAAAACCTATTGCGCAGTGTTGAACAATATCAACATCAACAATAAAAATAAACACCAAAATCAATTAATATTACACCTAATTATTTTCTTGTACACTTAAGAAGAAAAGTTAATAAAGATCAAACCACCATCACAAATCACCATTAAATTCTTTGAAACAATTTAATTTATTATTCTGGACATATAATACAAAGTATGGATACGCGTGTACAATGGCGTTCAGATACGTAGTCTACAAAGTAAATTTTTCAACAATACTCTCTACAGTTACAATAGATACGAAAGATAAAATACAATATAATATAAAAAAGGGTAAATGGGCACCAAACATTTCATTATCCATACGCCATTGTATATCGTAAATCGTTTTACAGATCATCATCATCTCAGCTATATAGGCAAAAACGTTAACAATACATTCGAATTCGGATTACTGTGCACGTAGGCTTGTTGAAACCCTTTTCTCTAGCTATATTATATGGAAAAATGTAAGTTAACCATTTAAGTGGACGAGATATTGCTCATCAAATATTTTATAGTCGTACACTATGGTCTTCCAGCCATACTATATAGTGTAAATATTTACTACTGAATTCTATTTAATTGTTACTAATACATTTTGGCTTTTATTTATAGAAATGTTGGTGGTCGATGGTAATTTAATTATTAGTCAATATTCATTTAATATTAAACTGAAGCTCAAATTGAAAATGTTATGTGTTATTTAGCTGACCACCACTGTACATAATACAATAATTTTAATATTTTTATATCAATTGTATTTTTAAAATGTTATTAGTTAATAAAGTTACCAAATTATGTGACTCATATGTAAACAATTTATTTAATTCATTTTTTTAATAAAGTCTTTCGTTTTGGACAATATCATTTACTTTTATTACGATAAATGATGTGACGGCCAACAGTCAAAGGGTATTTTATTGAAAGCGATACCACTTTTGCGATTCAATAAAACACAGCCAACTTAATGGATAGTCCGTGACATATTTGGTCCCGTCAAAGAACAGAATGGTTGGAGGCGAAGATACAATTTTGAATTAGATAAGTTGTACGGTCAACCAAATCAATAGATTGTGGCGAGATGGCTAGATGCAGTAAACTGTGATATAAAGATCCTTAAAATTTGGGATTGGAAGACATTGACTGCGGATAGGTTAGGTTGGAAAAACGTGTTGGAGAAGGCTAAAACCGCACTTGGGTTATAACGCCATGGAGTAAGTAAGTAAGTAACTTAATGGAATGACAAAATTTAGTTTCCGAACTTTACATGTAACATTTTTCGGTATTTATTTTAGTAAAGGTTTATTTTTAGCTGGGCTACCATATATTCATTGATTATCGAATAAAAAAAAATTGAATATCATTGAAAACATTGAACGCTACTCAAAGATTTGTAATATGTTTGCACAACAACCTTATGGGCTAATCACTTGTATATAAAAATAATGGAATTAAGGAAACATTTATACCATTCCATAATAGCAAACCAATTGGTAAATTTTTATATATAATATGTTCACTCCAATGCGAAGTAATTTATCAACTAGGCTATAATGAATGTTTGGTAGATGCCATTAGATTCCACTTGGAGTAACGTAAATTGCATATCTGCGTGTATACAAAATGTGACCAACGCAGATAACACAAAAATTTGAACCACAATTCAGGTGTTATTTCATTAAAAATGTTGTTGTCTATATGTTCCATTACCTCAACTGTTGTTGGTTAATCGAAATGCCCAAATGATCATTGCTCATTGATCACCGCCTTTACCGTAACAACAGCATCTTTAATAATTTCGAAAGGGCTACGGAACCCGATGACAAACAGATTCAGACACTTTTTGGGAATGTAACAGAGTTTGGCTAATTGCATGCCGGTTACATTTACTCCATATTACGGCGATTGTGGGTATATCGTGTTTAACCAGAAATAATTTGTAAAAATTAACCATATGATTTGAGATTTGAGCCAGTTATTGCAATATTAAAAGAAAGGCGCACGATCACTCTTAAAAAAAACACACTGTATACAAAGAAGACAATGAATTAAAAAAAAAGTTAATTAAATAAATTAAAAATGATAGCAATTATTTTTCACAAAATAATTATTGAATTAAATATTTTTTTTGTTGGTTGTTTGTTAATTAAAATGTTGAAAGCCGCTGATTTTTTTTTTTTTTCAAAACCACGCAAAACTTAAATATACTTAAAAAAAAATGCACTTAAAAAAAACACAAATTTGTTATTTTATTATTTTTCATTGTCATTTAAATTAACCCAATACAATTAATTAATTCACTCGTACATTTTAATATGTACGAGAATGTGCGATGAAGATGTGCTCGCAGCTCAGAATAGTAATGAATATTGGAAGCAATATAATATAGAAATAATTAATTAATTAAATATAAAATTTATATAGGCCCAGATGGAGAGGCGGAATACTGATGAGCGGTTCTTGAATTATTATTAGTCTTTTGACGTGATAAAAAAATCTTCTTGTTATCGATTGTTACTGTATGGTGATGAGACATGGTGTTTTCAATGTGAGCCACAAACCAAACGTAAAAGTGTTGAATGGTATTCAACGTAAACGAAGCAAATCCAAAAAAATCACGTTGACTAGAAGTCAAAAATCAAAACAAAGCTGCTATATTTTTACAATTCCAAAGGAATTATCCATTAAGAGATTCTTCCAACTGCGGTTCAACGGTTAATGGTTGGTGTATTGAAGTCGTATTCGTCCTGAATATATCGAGAATCAGCCAGTTGGTGGTTATTACATGATAATGCATCAGCACATCGTTCAACAATAATCACTGAATTGTTAAAAATCACATTTCTTTGCTTCAACATTTAACGTATTCTTCAGATTTAGAGATTAACAATGTTAAACAACACAACACTCTGAACTGGTTAATGTTTACATACAAGTTATCTACGTCCACACTTTATTAATAATAATCTTATTTGATTCGACATAGATATTTCGTTTGTATTTATTTGAAAATCAATCAGATGACATTCGATTCAGTATCTTTTTATCACAAGAGTACCTTCCTTCCGAGGTATCATACCTTCGATTTTAAATGACATTTTTGCAAGATTGCATAGTGCTCATTAAAACAGAAAATGAGTATTTACATATTTTCGCTAAAATGTATTTGATGTGACCACCCAAGTTTACCAACATTGAAAATAAAAAAATAAAATTACTGAGCTGAATCCGCGGAATGTGAAAATGACAAACGACATTACACACACAAACATATTTTGGTTAGCATGCGTCGATATTCTTGTGTGTGAATGTCAAAGGTAATATTTTTATGCATGCAAAAAGGAAAACAAAAAATATAATACCGTTTTTTTTACATTCCGATATTACCGTTTTAATGAAGAGGGGGCCGGCCCATAAGAAGTTATTTTGTTTTTAAAAATATAATAACATAAAACATAAATTATTTGTTATCATTTGTTATTAACAAAAGCATACAAATGATATTCCAATAAAAAAATAGTATACATCACGTGAATATTAATGTTTTGGAGATATCGCCTGGAAAATCACCTGTTTTACTTTTAATCTAAATAAGTAAAAATATTATTTTAAAAAATGATAAAATTTTTTAATCAATATCACATCAATTATAAAAATTCTGCCTCACACAAACAAGAATTCTATGTTTCTGAGGTTATACAATTTATTATATTACTATCGTTAGGCATTGTATTGTCCATACGCACATGAATGATTTGTTCAGAGTCGAATGTGCGATGGTTCTGGGTACGTAATAAAACTATATTTACACATTTTTATATTATATTCATCGTCTAACTATTGTTTATTTTCCATAGTTTAGTCACAGTAATTATCTTTTTTTATATTGCATATTGGGAAAAAATAATAATATTCAATAAATTTACTACAACTTTTCTATTCCATTGTATTACTTGCAATATCAATAAAATCGATGCGATATTGTTATAGCGATATTTTAACATAAACGTTACTATATAAATAATAAATTAAATACCATATTTGGGTATTGGTATATTTTTCACAGACATTAAAATAAATTCTTGTAAAAATTATTCATTGAATTTATTTATTATTCGCAAAATAAAATATAAAAATAACAACATTTTTATATATATGACAAAGGCAAATACATACGATTTATTCAGGTTGATTCCAGCCACATGATGTAAGTGCATATATTATACATGTCGATAACTATACTCACAGATTTTCTCATTTTTATAGATGGACTTAACTCACCATATCACACAATACGCATAGACTGAATTAGAAATTTGTATAGTCACGCTAATATTAGTATTTACTTTGATTTAAAAGCGTTAGCGCACGTAACACTACCAAATTGAATGGATACAAATGATTACCTCTACGATTTACATATATTTGTTTAAATTTTTCGGACAATAAGTGTGCATTCTATGGCAAAACTATGTCATCGATTCATCGATTTTAACTTCTTCATATGTTCTTAAAGTGTTTCATCCGCTAATGCTGCGCATCGATCAATAACAGATGAATAATCAGAAGGAACAATGTCTGGTGAATACATTTCCATTTTAGATTATCGAAATAAATTAACATTTTTCATATCTTTAACATCAAAATCGTAACTTTTGAATCGTTTGAATCATATTCCCTACAAGTAACACAAACAAATTGAACAAGTTTGATTACCGTAAGATTTGTTTTGTGAACCATAGCCATAGGCCGGCAAATCTATTGGTACATTTTCGAGTGAATGACGATTAATCACATCACATTTATTCGATATCAAATGAATGGGTGGTACGTGAACGTACAAGGTATCAAACTGGGCATAGATGGGCACTGAATAATGTGAAATCGATTATAAAACCGGATATGACAATGGAGTGGGGGTACGAGAAAGATATCATTTAAATTGTGATGGGAGGACGCTTACTGAATGGAAATCTGGCGAAGATCACAATCTTCACGATGGAACTTTACTTGTCCTGTCATTATTAGCCTGGAAAAATACACCTCAGTATATATCACATTGAGATGTTGACCTTAATACATGCTTTCGTTCACTAATATGGATGGATCGGGTGCGGCGAAATGAAATTCTAATTGCACAAGACAACCTGGCGGTGATTAGAAGCAAGGAACGAACAAAGATGACTACATCGTTTGCTTTAGAATGTGTCAAAATACTAAATCGAGTAGCGATTCCAAATAAGTTCATCTTGGTTTGGGTATACACGGACACATGCGGATCGATGGAAATGAAAAGGCGGCTAATTTTGCCAAAGAGACAATATAAATTATCTCTTACGATTTCTACAAGAAATAACATCAGGCAATAAGCGTTAAGCGTATAGAGCGAGGAAATCCTTAGAAAATTGGTGGCAATTGTTGTTGGGACATGGTGGTAGTTTCGAGTATAATCTGAGGCAGATTGAAATCCTCTATTGGAAAATACACCTTGTAGAAGGCTAACAATTACTATGGATTTCATCTGGCCAAGGAAGCATTGGTTTATCTAATACGTGTTACGTGTATGAACACATGCCCGGAATCAATCCTATAAATTTATGTATTATTAATTTTATGGTTGTATAATTTAATATGAAAACAGAAAATAGAAAATTATAATAATTTTATATTTTTAATTCACGCGTTATGTAATAATTGTTCGCATTCATTGGTATTCTCATATTATTTATAATAAAATCATTTATTTATTGTATTATAATGTTTTGAGTCATTCCCAATACAAATATTTATGTATTGAAAGAGGTAGGTAACAAACAAAACGTCATCATCATCACTAACATTTTAATATTAATATGCGTACTATTGTACAAGCGGTTTTAATATTGGAATAGGTGTAAATTGCCGAGATAAATATATAAATTAAATTAAGAGAAAAACGATTTAAAATGCATTTAAATTTAATCCAACAATGTCCGCATCATTATAAATTGCTATAACACTATATTATATTAAATTCTAGCATTTCCGATAATTTCTGTGAACAATTGCATTCAAGTCATAAATGTTTTCGGTGGAGGCTACTCAAAAATTAACATAGCTATTATGGGCTAAACAATTAATGGAATTAGCACCTATTCGATAATTGCAGGCCAATATTGATGAACTGTCAGATGCAGATAAATTTACCTATTTTGCATGTAATGAATGACTGATATGCTCGACTTGAAATGAAATTACTTGATGACGATGTCCTTTTTTTTAACATCTTACCACGGTCGTTTACATATTTATTGATAGCCGCTATTGCAGACTAGGAATCGGTACATCTTATAATCTTTTTATTGGAATTTCCAACGATGCTATATTCACCGTCATTAATATCGTATATAGTTCGGCGGAGAAGATACAGTATTCCATCGGCAAGTTGAAGCCCAAGCTACCTCAGCAATAACAAACCTTTGCCGATACCATTTTAAACCCAGTAAGTCAAATAGTTATCACCGGTATATCGATCAATCACTGCAGCAAAATTTTTCTTTATGATCAGATGAGAATTACCATTCCCCGCACACATGCTATTACATGCAAAATTCCATGGCGTCAACTCATCCGCTGTTAATCGGAAAACCGCATCAGCCAATGGAATTTTATAGATCCGATTACCAATAATAACCGTCAGCGGTCTTGACAATCACCCAGATCTGCTGAACATATTAAAACGAAGTGTTGGTATTTAGTATACACGTACATCGGGGACATATATAGGTTAAAATTACTTATTTATTGTAAAAATATATTATATTTTATTTATGATTTTATTAATTTCGCAAAACTTTTCGTAATTTTAAATTATTTATTCAATATTTTTGAAAAAATTATAAATTACAAGTATCTCAGAATACTGACGAATTAACATGCAATTTATAAATGTGTATGAACAAAAGAAATTTTGTAAATGCGGTGGGTTTGTGTTGGTGTTGTTGTTTTTTTTTTGAAATGAACACATATATTTTAAAAATACTTTTGCAATATTAACACAACTGCAAACAACTTGAACAATATTTAATTTTATTTAAATTTTTAAATACCATATTTTCTATTTTGTGAATAACAATACAAATAATAGTTTTGTAAAATACTAACTGGTCCGAAGAATAACCGGCCCATGGATAAGGGCGAACAACGAACAAATGGAAAATATTCTGCACCAACTGAAAAAAAAACTTTGTGTTTTTGTATAAACAATTATGCCGATGAGCAACAATTTTAAGTATTTCAATAGAAAATTTTTGCTATATTATACAGTGGCGGAGATGTCATGGAACTTTGACAGTTAGTCTAAGTTGGTGGTTCACAATTGATGCACAGAAATCAATCTGCAATCAATAATTATATGCGGTGTTACTATAGTTCCATAGACTATAGAAAATCATTCCGGTTATTTTTTCGGACAGACGCACCGTATTTGATTGACAAATTTGTATATTGTTGTGACACAACTTTTATTAATATTACTGATGCTACTGATGCAGATGATGAATCAGATATCGTTTTTGTATATTACAATATTATTATTTATTAAATAAATATTCTAGACTAGACTATAAATTAATATATTGATTCGTCACTTATTTGCATAATAAGTATAAAAAAAAGGAGTATTTAAATAAATCAAATAATCATTTAAAAACTGGGATGAGAAAACTACACGTACACGCATCTTCGAAATTAATAAAGTATCTTCATAATGGAGTGCTATTTCTTTCACAAAGTTTGCCAACATTTTTACATATTGATTTGAATGAGACATAATTAACGAATTTATGAGATATCGATATTCAGGTCAGCGATCTATATTCTTTCCGAACCTTAATAATTTGACCACTTGATAACCGATTTTGATGAAATTTTGAATGTATTTATATTATTTTGAGTATCGTTTTCTCAGCATTTCCATATGAATCGACTAATTGTAAAACTTATTTGGGAAATGGTCAAATTCATTAAGAGCCAGGAAACTAATATTTGCAACTGATAACTGAAATGAGAATCGATTTCCCATAATTTTCTTAAGAATTGTTCTTGAAATCTGCATACAAAATTTCGTGCAAATTTTATGCAAAAATAGCCAAAATTTGTCAGGTTCAGGTCGAAACTAGTTAAGATGACTAATCTGAGTACCAATTTTCCATAATTTTCTTAACAACTGTTCTTAAAATCTTACTATGAAACTACACGCAAAATTTCGTGAAAATTAATTGAGTAATGGCCAAATTCACCACTTCCCATATGAAGATGATATCGATATTGATTGGTCGCAGGCAAACTGACCTGAGTATCTGTTTCCAAAAGAAACTATTTATAGAATCTCAATTTTAACCTACATTCAAAATTACATTAAAATCGATTAATAAATGAACAAGTTATGAAGAAAACCACGCTATTATTAACAAGCAACTCCTATGAAACTTGCTTATAAAGGAATATTGACTGTAATTCATTTCTTAAATTGTAGGTATACTAATCCTTTGGGTAAAAATGATTCTGTGGTAGCATTATTCAATTGAGAATATTTGGTTCACGGAAGGAGTGGGCGCATTGTCTCGAATTTTCACAATTAACATTAAATAATCATGTACAAATTTTAAATATAATCAGAAAAAATTATCCTTAAATTATTCCATTGCGAATGTTAATTGTTATATATATATATGGAAGGAGTGAGAATTAGGGATGGTAGGAAAGCTGTTTCTATATGTTTATCTCAAAAGCAAACGGTCACATTTTCAAGCCAATAACCGTTAAAGTGTGGTCGCATTTTGAGCAATCTTAAAAGCTGTCCCAACGAAGCTTTATATACGATAGCTCACATTCTTTAACAAAATCTTTGCGGTATAGGAAAAAGGTGAGCGATGAGATCACAAATATTCAAATAATATCAAGAAATTAATATCAAAAAATTGAATAAAACTGTTTACAATTTGACCAATCTTCGTTCGATTTTAAACGAATTTGGAATATAAGTTTACAATAGATTAATACGGGCGATGATTGGGTTTCATATATAGAAAGTGATAACCATAAAACATGTTTTATGGACAACTTCCAGGAATAGTTTTTGTTTGTTGTTTGACGCCAAGCTATTTGCTGGTCTTACTACAATCTCTTTTTCTCCCAAATATTTCTTTCTAAAAATTTGCAGAATTAATTGTAGATATTAAAAAAGCGTGTCATCTTTAAAAAATTAAGATAATCAACGCACTATGAACTCATAATCTTTAGTTTACTTATGGGAATTAATTGCGTATAAAATTATCAATGTGTGATAACACACATATTTATTTAAAGAATAAAGTGGCAAAATTATAATTACACTACAACGGCGAGTACGCAGTAAGTTCGCATATATGGTTTTGTTTTATACTAAACAAGGAGGGTATTTTTACGGTCTTTACCTCATATGAAATTAATTATTTGATAAGAATTCGATTGATTCTGATGTTCCAATGATCAGAAACTGTGACATCTCCGACGAATGGGAATTAAATTTGAATAACAATAATGTTACAAGGATCGGCGCCAATTCAGGATATCCAAAGGATAATTTTGGTTAAGAATTCATTAAGGATTCGAGTGATCCTATACTATTCCAAGGATGAGGTCCTTTCCGAACAAATTTCAAGATTATTTTTAGATAATTCAAATGTGCAGCCTCATGAAATGATATTAAACATTATGTTGCTTAATATTTCAAGAATATTGGAACATTAGCGCAATTATTGAGTGGATTGGTAAAACGGTTGGGTACTTCCATACAAACTAACTATACAATCTGTATTTTAAACACTAACACAATTCGCTTTCACATGCTGCTGTAGTACCAAAATGTCCTTAAAATATTCCCGAATGTTATCATCCTTCGAATACCAGATGAATAGAATGATTATACAAAATCTCTTTCATATGCGTTGCCACATCCTGTTAATGCTATGTTATTTTCGAAACACCTTCAGACGTGCCAGTAAATCCAAAATATCCATATCCATATCCAATATAGCTTGAGAACGTTAAGATCATTCGAATCCTAATCCAGTAACATTTCTCAAGATTTTAAAAAATTATCATATTTATACCAAAAAACCGTATGTTATAAAAGTTTGTGTTAAACGAGGTTTACCTGTACAAAAATAACGCATTAATTTCAATTATAGTATTGTTAGACTAATGACCTGTGGACGCATGGTACAATTATTATTTTACAATTGATAGCTCTTATCATTTATATAAAAATAACATTTGATTATTATTATTATTAATTAATAGAATTAAATTAATTTCTCCATTCACAAAATCTTACTTTTGTTAATTTGTTGTTTGCATACCATATTCAAATTTACTTAAGTTATAATGACGAACGAAATTTATTGGATGACTGCAACATTGCACGACGACTGAGAGAGTATGGTGGAAAATAATTCGTACATAACAACTGAAAAAATTACTGAGAGCTTAAACATTAACGTAATTCAAGAGCATTTCACAATTTAAAGAAGATTGGTTCTTCACTTCATCGATTACCATATACATTCATTTACTGAAAGAACCAAGGTCAACGGATTGCCGGTTGCTGTTTCTCTTCTTAGTCGGCATAAAAGTTACCCGTTTTGGATCGCATAATAATATCAATGAAAAATGAAAAATGGTACGTATGCAGAACCAATTGCCAAATATGGCCGGCAGCAAATGCAAATGTTTTCTGTGTTAGGAATTGCACGTGGAATTTTTACCCCTACACAAGCTACACATGAATTAATGCGCTGAAATGGGAAATTTTGCAGCATATACTCTCCTCAGATCTTGCTCTCTCAGACTATCATCTATTCGGATCTCTGCAGAATAATGACATGAACAACAGCAGATCAGTATGGAAAACGTCTGAGCCATTTCACACAAACTGAAAGAAAACCGTTGTCATTCTATCAATCTAGAATCAAGTAGACTGTTGGGAATATGGTATGTAGAAACGGGTTGAAAATTATCTAAACTGATTTTATAGTTTTCAAAATCGGGCACGTTGCACTCATCAATTCTTTTATTATTATTATTTTTATTTGCTATTTATATCATTTTCGGGTGTCATTTTTTTAATATTTAACCAGTAAATTTGTGGTGTAAGCACGATTTGATATTCATTGTCTATTTGTGATAAGTTAGTGTGAAATTATTAATCGCAAATTTATTTATAACTTCTTTATAAAAGTATTTTTATTGATGTTCATCACGAAAATATATATATTTCTGTGATAATATAAAAAAAAAAAGTCAATATTTGTGTATAATAAAAATGTATCATAAATACTATACTTACGTACAGTGGGTCAAACAATTATGCACACACTCATGCACGGACTAACAAAAGTATACATAGAAACGGGTCAAGTTACAATCAACTCAAAATAAATAAAATTTCGATAATTACAGCAGCAGAGTTTTTTTTTTAAATTATATAGTGTTCAATCAATTTAATATTAAAAATATCTAGCTTAATGCGGTTGAACCATGGCGATGACCAGATGAAGGAAATACATTTTACCACCGACGCACAACAAGTACTGTGACTTAATGCGTATTATTTTGGATTACACTGCAATAAATGTCATGAAACTGTTAATAGTTCGTTAAGGAGGTCGATTGACACTACATAAATCAATTAGCAGTTATGTACGGGTTCTATATATTGGGTGTTTAACTTAATTCTTTTTGCAAATAACACGTATATTTTTGGAAAATGTTAAATTTTATATCAATTAAAATATTTTCCTTTTCTTGCTACTGTACTTTTGCCTACCTTTCTGGCAATTTGTGAATTCCGTGGTAGAGAAACGGTTAAGATTTCATTACAATTCATCGAGCCATTTTTTTGATTTCATCAAACGGTTGTGAAGTGCTGGTCTTGAACAGTGCTTTGCATTGATCGGAAAAAGGAAGGTGCTTTGCATTGATTGGAGTACTCAATGGTGCACAGTCAAGCGATTTGGGAGGCATCCAGTAGAATTTCCCATTTAAACTCTTTCAATGTATTTTTTATTGGTTTTGCAACACTTTACGTTGTTTGTTGGACGTTATTGGACGATTCTAATGGTTCAAATCGATCCAAATGTTGTTGTTGGTAACGTACAGCAACTGTAATAGTTTAATTTTGTTTTTGCAGCTCATAGTACACCGCTCCTTTTTGATAGCGCCACCAAATGCACACCATAACTTTAGTTCCATATTGGTGTTTCGTTTTGGAGTCGATGTTGCTGGTCGGCCTGGATCAACCTACGATTTGCTGATTGTGTTTTGCGTTATCGTAGTACATTCATTTACCATCACCGCAGTTACTATTTGATGCAAAAAATACTATCTACGGTGACTTGCAAAACAATGCGAATTGCAAACAATTTAACGATTTTCAATGTTTGATATTACCCACCCATTTTCCTTCTTTTTGCAAATCCTTTCCGATGGCAAGTAAAACGTTTATACTTACGTTGCTGCTTACGAGTGACATTTAATGGTTCTGCAAGTTATTTTTATGTTTAAGCGATATTTTCATTCAGTATTGCTTGTAATTTAACATCGAAGAAAGAATTTTTTTAGTTGACCTGATCAACACCTAAATCATCACTTTTAAATCTTCTAAACCCGTATTCACATGTTTCCTAATTGATGGAGCATACTCACACAGGTTTCTGAAACCTTCAGAAATTATTGTTTATTTCGTTCCAATATGAAATTGTACTAAACAGTGATGTTGATCAATGTCAAATGAAGTATAACAATTTAAATTAGAAATGGCATAGCTTTCAAATGGCGTAAAGAACATTAACATATCTGAATTGACACTGCAACTCACAACTAAGTTAAACTACCAATATTTTAAAACTATTGTCATTGGGACAGACGATTTGATTAATTCTTATTGGTTGTATTGCAATATTAAAAAATCAGAACCATTAATTTAAATATTTAAATTAAAAAAAACTCTATAAATTTCAATGCGTTTATACGAATATCCACCACTGTAGTATAATAAACAGTAATTAGTACTATATATTTAAATAGTATATTTATACTGTCTTCTCGTACATAGTTTAGAAAATATAAAATCCGCCAATAAACTAAATAAATAATACCATTATAAAATTTAAACTTATTATATTGTAGTTAATGGAATATTGCATGCAATCTGATAATTTTAAATAATTAAATAAGCATTACTGTGGCTGTGGAGACTACGAACTTATAATATTGTTGTAGGTGTGTGTGTGTATAACAATAACGAACATATGATTTAATTTAAATTTTATAAACATTATCTACCCCCATCCCATAAATACATTTAGAAATTTAAATTTGTATTCTCATCATCTAATTATTTATAAATTACAAGATATTATCAATATTATCAGCACGATGATGATATAATTTTAAGTTAATCAATCAAATTGCGTATAATAATAACTATTTAACATGCAATAAATAGAACAGATATGATAACAAACTAATCGCCTTCCCATAATTAATATCCATGATTTTTTACACATACCCAAATAATTTAATTCCAATTATAATATCAATTAAGGTTATATAAAATTGTGTCAACAACAACAACAACAACAACAACAACAAAAATTTAATTAATTTTTAAATTCGATAATTGTACAGACATCTAATGTAACGATTTTAAACCGTATTTTAACCGTATCGTAATATTTTTTCAACCGCTTTAATTTTCGCATAAACAAAAAACTAAAGTGTATTTAAAAATGTTGAAAATGTTGAAAATTTTTAGTTCAGACAAAAACCATTCATTATTTATAATATATAATTTTATGTTATTCATTTTAACAGTGTAATGTTGTTATTATTATTTTTAAAAAAAAATATATTAGATATCATCGCAGCTTTTTCACATTTGTATTTTTAAATTATTAAATTTCATATAAACAATAAACAACAAACACTACTTAAAAACAATATGTTGTGTGTGTACAGACGTAGAGGTCTAGAGAGTGGTGGGGTGTAGTGTGCACGTGTTTATTATAGATAAAACAAATAATAATTTAATTGATTGCATGTGATAATAAATATAATTCCAATAAATTTAAATTATTATATTTGATATTGTTGTTATTGGAAATTAAATAGTGTTTGTAATGTTTGAATAAAATTACAGTATACACATATTTCAAGTAGTACATTGCAATGATTATCCTTCCCCAGCATCGCCAATCAACGACGGCAGTTTAGGAAACAAATCTAATTCATTCAAATTTGTAATTATAACAAAAAATTCACCAAGTGATGTGTTATCAAAACATTATCAATTTAATGAATTTTATATTCTGCGGATCATATTATTTTAATCAAAAAAAAGTTATTTAAATTAATTAACAATTTATTTATTATTATTTACTTTAAAAATAAAAATTAATAAAGTATTGTGGTGGCTATTTTAGAAAGAATAAATGAGAGGATTTAAATGTGGTCTTACCATATATATAGGGAGTTAAAGTCTGTTTTGTTGAGAAAATTATAATGTTAAGTCAATATAAAATAATAATAAAAATACGCTCGGCTCAATTCAATTCCATTCCACAAAAAACAACATACAACTTTCTGCATCTTTCAACACCTTTTTCTGTTGATTAAATGGAAACCAGTTGTTATGGACGAGTTCGAGAAAATTATCAACCATAATTGACCAATTTCATACAATTACAATAATTAACTACATTCGAATTCAGTTGAATGATGGAATTATATAATAATGTGAATAATGAATAGGTTCTAATGAGGTTCTAAGAAATTAATACTTGAGGCAGATTAATGGGGAACAACTACTGTACTGTTACGGACTTGTGTATGGAGACAAAGCATTAAAAGAACGACTGTGTCGAAATTGGTTTGTTAAATTTCGTTCTGCGATGATTTCTCACTCAAAGATGAACAACATTTCAGGACGTTCACTTGAAGTTGATGACGACCAAATTAAAGCAATAATCGATGCGGATCGTCACAGCACAATTACGTGAAATTGCAGAAAAACTAAATGTGTCACCTTCATACATTGAAACAATTTGGTTACGAAAAAAGGCTCCATACATGGGTCGCTTAAAGAAATTCACTTAACACAAGACATTTCCATCAGCGATTTGTTTCTTAAACATAACGAAAATGATTCAATTTTGAAATGTGAACGACGGGGATAATGCATATTTTAATAATATTGTCTTGTTCTTGTTTCTTTTAGTATACAATAAAAATTAGAAATAATGAATCGCATGGTTGGCATTTTAATCAACCGGTTTGGGATCGTCACGCTCGAATTGATGGATAAAATCCACCAGATAGGAGCACATTACACCTGGTTGTTTCTGATGGGAAAACGGGACCACCCTCTAATATTATTTCCATTCCACGTGCTCCAAAAATCTCGAGAAAAGACCACCGCCATTCCCCGCAAGCAATCTCCATATTGCATATTTAAAATTAACGTATAAAGTTAATATTTCACCATGTACATTAATTAATTTAATAATGTGGTTAACAACAAAAATTGGGTAGCCAAGACAAATCCGCCGTGTAAATACCGATACCCGATGCGTTGTCCGTATCACGAAGCGGTCTGTATAATCGATTAGCAATATTGGCCGCAGATTGTCAAGCAAATCTGTCGGTGTTGTAAAATTGAATATAGTAACCGGTACTCGTTAGCTTCACCGTCAATATTACGCAAAATTAAATTGAACTCCAACTAAACACTTTTGGCATAATCGTTTTTTGTAATCGTAGTTGTTATTAATTTAAGTCAAGGCGCCAAATAACATTAGAAAAGATACAAACAAAAAATGTTTTGATTAACATTATTAATTTATGATAATTTATGTATTAGGTTCAAATTTAATTTGCATGTCATTGTAACAAAGCTATTTAAAAAATGTCTATCTATACATTGTAATCTATTAATTGTATTGAGAATGTTAAGCCGATGGTAAATTGATATTTGATAGGTGCTATATTGTGTTGACCAAATCATTTATAATAAAGCTATCAAAAATATTTAGTTCTCCTGAGCTCTATGCGTGTAGAAACACGGCATTATAAATAGCGTTGAATTTGAAACAAAGACAACGCATCTCCAAATCGCATAGCTGCTGGGGCATTTGAAGAATCAGGGCTTGTAAAAATTATGTATATGATAAGAAAATATCAGATTGACTGGTGATGAAAACTATCATTGCGTTGGCCCAGCACACCCAGTACTATACATACAGCCAAACCTCAATAATTATAAAATTATAAGCAACATTTTCCCGCATTATTATTATTACGAAGTTTCTTAAAAATGATAACCAGCACAGGTATCCAATGACGGAATTCAGGAACCCAGACATTTTTCCTATTTCTTATCCGATTTTGTTGAAATTTGTTAACTATACGTTGAAAATGGGTTATATAAAATCGATACTCAGAACGGTATTCTATGACGTTCTACAATAACCAGACCAATTTGACTATTTCTAATCCAATTTTGATGAATTTTAGACTGTAGGTTTAAAATTAAATTATATATCAACAGTTTTAATGGAGGTGCTGAGAAAATCAATACTCAGGACAGTTTTATGGACCAGATTTCTAGAAATTTTGGAACTTCGACCATATGCTTAACTAATTTTGATATTAAATTTCATATATGGAGATATATAATAGGATTACATGAATAGTACCTACTGAACTTCTAGGAAATCGGATAAAGAATTCTCAAGTCAGAGTATCGTTTTGCCAGAATCTCCTTAAAAATTTTTTCATATATAATACCTTCAAACTAAATTCTACCAAAAATGGATAATCAATCCAAAAAATTAATCAGAATATTTAACCCGGATCAGGAAAACTGACTTGTGTATAGATTTTCCCAGATTTTCTTCTTATGAACTGTTCATCATTAATCCTATTTTAAACCTATACACTAAATTGTATCAAAATCGAATCAGAAAAAGGAAAATTGATCAGTTTTCTGGAATGTATAATGGTATCTTATTGTAGATAACGGTTGCCCATTGATTTCTTTAGGAAAACACCATATTATCCTAATTTGATCAAAATCGAACGAGACATTATCAAATTATAGCTGTATTTAATTAAATTTAATTTATCTTATTGAAGTTTAGCTGTATACAGTAGCCACCACGAAATGCTTTGAATTTGGTGGCATCATAAAAGAGTGATTTATCATGAACTTCTGGACTCTGTAGATGAAACAGTTGAAACGCTACCGGGCAATTAATATTGAATTTAAATATGTTGCTTCAAAAAACCAAAAAACCGACCAGAATATACAAAATGAAAAGTAAGTTTACTTTATGCGACATTGCAAAGACTGCGTGTTGAAAAATGCAGTTAAACGAATATTGGAGAGCATCTAAAGTAGGGATAGTGTTATTCTAACTGCCATATTCACGAGACATTAATCCATCTTTCTGTTTCTATATCGAAACCATATTTCAGTGAATCCATTTAAATATCATTAAAAATTTAAGAAATTGATGTCTCAATCAATAAATCGCAGCAGCACAACCATTTTTCCCTTATCCAAACCAATTCAATAATATAAATTGGCAAAATATCATTTCATATATGGAAATTATTTCAAATAAAACTATAATTAATAATGTATTCGTATAAAAGAATGTCGCTAACACCACAATTAAAACCATAAATTTATACATTAATTCATTAATCTTTGAAACACGAACATTAATTTTTAAAATTATAAAGTAATAATAAAATAACTACTAATTGTAAATGAAATCATTTTCTTCATATGGGCAGAGAAAAATAATTTAATTAAAAAAAAAATTAACGAAAAATATAAATTTTAATAATTTTATGCACGAAACATAACCATAAAGTCCACCATCAGCTACCATCACCGCGCATTCAAATGAAGCGCCACTTAATTTAATTTCTGTGTTTTTTTTTTGCCATTTTATGATGTCGCGTAGGAGTGTTTCGCATAAATTTATTATTTTTATTATAACAATAACAAAAAAAAGGTGAGAGATGGTTCAAACAATAAATTCAGACAAAAATAAATATTAATATTTGTACAAGAAAAAATACAAATAGCTAAATTAAACATTTCCTTGTAAATTATCGAGTAAATAAATTGATGATGTGAAGTGCGACGCGCACGGCGGCATCAATGAACTGACTGCCACACAAGAAATAATAAAAAAAAAAATTATAAGACGGCCAAGGAACTTTGTTTGAACTTTTAAAAATTATTAAATTTTATAGACAATACGTTCGAATACGTTTTGAAAATGTATATATAATCGAATGGGTGGCAATAGTCGCATCAGAAAACTTGTTTGAGGTGAAAGTATCGAGCGTATGGGGTCCCGAAGTTATTTAGACTATTTATTTATACGTATTCTATCGATTGGAAATGCAAAATTGTACGGTGGTTAGGATTTTTGTGGTAATTATATGGCCGCGCTAACGAATTTTTATCCAAACCTTTAGTTTGTAATTTTTAAAACAGTCTAGTTCGAGCCTATACGTTTTAAGTTACGTAGCTATATGATGTGGTAATGCTACTACTGGTAATGCAACGCCTCTTCACAAACATTGAAGTTGAAAATTTGATGGTAATCAATCGCATTTCAATTGAAATAATCTTATGGAATTCAGATATGGATGTAGTAAATCTTTCAAAACCAGCATAAGAACTTATATTTTCCATGTCTATATTAAAATAGAATATAGAAATGATTAAATATTTATAGATAGAGTCACTAAACGAGATATAGATGTAATTTTCATACATGTTCGTACTTATATGTTATATAATATACAGGCGTTCCTTGAGATATACGGCACCTGAATTTTATATAGGTCGGTTTTGGTATTATGCGATCGCACTGCCTTGCATTATACGGTATGGTTGTGGACGGAACTCTGTATATATGCAGGTATTTTTGCGACGTGCTGCACGACCGTTTCACTATGCGCTTTAACCACTGGGTCGCTGAGTGTTTTACTTACACACGAAGCTCATTTTAGCGTAGTTTCGCATCTGGGTATGGATTTTAGCGTTGTGTTGCTTCTCTACCACATTAAGATGAATATACCCTTTTGCAACCAGAAAACCATAGATTCAGGAAATAAAGCTTAATTTTTGTCAGAATTGATACCCTTTAGATGAAAACTACTTAAAAATTATTTTATATTTTGAAATTACTGATCCTTCTCTCATTCAAATTTTAATCAAATTAGCATATATAGGATGAAAAATGAAATTCCTTGAAAATAATACATATAACCTAGATTTCGTGGAAATATATTATGGAAACCTATGAAATTTGGCAATTTCCAATGTAATTCTAAAGAAATTAATAGACGGAAATATTGGTAAATAATGGGATTATTAGGAAGAGGAAAGGTGCCAATAATAAATTTTGTGTTTAAGTATATGGAATGGAATAAACTATAATTTAATATATGCGATCAGGTGTTTGGATATGAAACTGTCAGTTTTTTAAACAAAAATAAAATGTTTATTAAAAAAAGAATGATTAAAAATCATTGCCATCGCCGGAGCGCTACTCTTTTTTTATCAAATTTTCTGTCAATTTGTGAATGCCATTACAAACGAAATTGTTCATCTTTTAATGAAAGCCATTGGCAGAGCTCCAATCAAGTTCTTCAGATGTTTTGAAGTGTTACTGTTTTTAAGTGCGTGTCTCATCGATGAAAACAAATGGTAATCGGAATCGGAGTCTATGACGGGCGGACTAATAAATCTAAGCCAATCGATTTGAACATATCCGTAACCGGATTTGTTTAGCGTGACGGTGTGTTGTCATGAAACAAAATTATCTAACCGTGTCTTGTGGCCCATTCTGGTTGTTTTTCTATGAAATTAGCATGGTTCAAATTCAAATGGTTTGTTGTTCGTAGAGATTAACCAGGTTTCACCAGGTTTTAATACTTCATAACCATACCATACCTTTGTGATTCCATCAAACACAGAGAATTCTAATCTTTCTAGTTTTTTAACCATTTTTTGCACACTTTTTGATCTTTCTCATATATTTTAAATATCGAGCAATCGTTAGTTGACATCAACATGCAAAACTTCTGCCATTTGTTTTTGAGTTTGTGAGTCATATTCATTCAGAAATACTTAAAATACGGTGTCTTTCTCGTTCTTCAATTTCCATAAAATCAAAATCGCTGTTTTTAAATCGTGGAAACCAATCATAGAATTGTCTTTCCAATATAGAGAGAGCCAGTTGACTGCATAAGCTTTAACCAGCATAAATAAATATTGTTGGAACATGTCAAAACAATAAAATAACAAAACATATGAGTACACCAATACTTGGCTATACGGCTTAGATACGTTACCGGGGAAGGTGGTCATAAAACGAAAAGTCATATAATGAATCAAATTTTTTTGTAAAAAATTGGAACGGCTCCTTATTGAATTTATATGGGTTTATATTAAAATAATTGATTCGTTATACGGTTTTTCGCTTTGCTTTGTCAAATTTACCTTCACAAAAACTTTAGCACCTCTATAAATTGCCTAACTATGTGGCAGTTTAAACCTTATAACTACTTAAAAACCGCATTTATTAAGGGATACCTGTGTACGGGGAATAGTATATGAAGAAAATATATTTTATGAACATAGAGAGACTATAATTTTTTAAAAAAATATCTAATAAATGCACTATGCGTTACTGAATTATTAACAATTAATTGTTAATTGTTATTTGTATACTGTAAATATAAATAGAAACTAAAGATATATGTAAAAATATAAAATTTGCATTAATTAAACGTAAGTTTTATGTTGTTAATAAGCGTAATTTAAATTTATTATTATTATTATTATTATTATTATTATTATTATTTATTCGCAATAACGCTGATCTAAAATAAATTATTTAAATGTAAGTTCAATGAAATATTATACAATAACAAAAATTGTTGACATTTATTAAATGCAATTGATTAAAATTATTATTATTATTATTAGTACTGACTTATTTGCTATATCGTACAAAAATAGAAGCATCATTGAGCAACAGACGCACAAATGTAAGAGTAATAAATAATTGATTAAATAAATCTCTTAATGTTAATGTTAATGAACCTCAGATATACCCATATTTTTATAACACACATTATTATTATTACCGGTATAATTTATGAGATGTGTATAAAGCCAGACCCTCAAAGTTGGATGGACGACTCATTTATAAAGTCAATTCACACAAACACGTATTTATTTAAATGTACGTGTACTTTTTATTTATACCTGAGTTTTGAGGTTTCAGCATTTTGGTTTGCGGCAATGCTATTGAATTATATACAACGAAGAAATTTTATCCAAATACCATCATAGTTCAGATGATACAAAATCTTAAAAAAAAGATCAAGTGTTGAGTGCCTGTCCGATTATTTTTAAGTCGTATGCGTTGTATTTTGTATATAAATAACATAAAAATATTACTAAAATTTGTATTGATACCATTTAAATGAATCATTCATTCTCGGATATACACACATTCTTTGACTCATTCATTCAATAGATTTTTATTTATCATTCATTGATTTTTATATTTGCATAACATAAACCCCGTGTCCCGATAATAATGCGAATAGCTTTATAATTTACACAGCGTCATCCATTAGCTATTACATCTAGAACCGTTTCCATTTCGAGATTTTCATGTGTAGATCACAGTCTTTATGGCTTAATTTCGTACAAACCATGGTGCATTTACAATTCCACGTATAGTACTTTATTCTGTTACGATTGTATTAATTGTGCTTTTGTCTTAATTAGTACAGCGCCATAATTGAATACCATATGTCCACGCACTGGTTTCAATTTCTGCTTGTATGCCAGTATTTTATTCCCCACTGACATTTCGTCCAAGTAGTCGCATTATAGTTTTCTATACCTAAAGTTTAGCATATTTTTCTTCTCTTTAATATGTGTTTCTTTCAATTTAGCTTGGCATCCAACGTCAATGTCCCAGATACTTGACCGTGTTTGCATATACGGTACGATCCGGTTATTTAATCAACTTGATATTGTGTCAATCTTCCGTAGTGCGGAACATTAACCAATTTTTTACATTATTGACATCATTTTGTAGTAATGTCAGTAGAATTGTTAATTTGTTTTTCAACTGTCAAGATTGCAGTTAAAGTCCGCAAACGTAGCCATCAGAATATTTTCGTCATCGGGGTATGTCCGTACAAAAGGTATAGTATTGAACCAAGGACACTTTTATGGAACCTTGTGGAACCGCCGTAGACATTTTCCAATACATGTCCGAATATTCTTTATGATAGCGTAAGTACCTACGTGTCATCTATGATTTAAGCACCTCGTAGTACTGCGTCTTGGCAAGTCTCTGTGTGCAAGCAATAAGTGATGATATAGCAATGTCCATCAGGTCGACCGCATCTGAAGCAATTTACTGAAAAAAAAGTACGTGATTTTGTGAAAATTTCTACAAAATAAATTGTCAGTGAAATTCATTGCAATAGTAAAAAATTCATCGAGTTTGCAAAAATTGGTTTACGAAAAAGGTGTATTCAATTGAAATATTCCACACATCAATAAAAAAATTTATCAAAAATTGCACCGAATTGAACTGACAAGTTTCATAAAAATACACCTTCCGTTTTCCTTTTGTCCGGTCAGAGTACAATATTTGTGTTTGTTCCTTTTAGCATCACACATGTCCCCTTACCATTCAACACAACAGACACTGTTATCTTTATTTGTAATAGATGTAGAACCTTGGACCAACAAAAATACCGATAATAATATAATTTTACATAAATATTTATGTAAATGTCAACGAAAATTATTGCAATGCGTGCGCCAGTCTATATATAGGAACACAATTGGTGGGGTGGTGCCTGTCAAGCGCCGTTCGAGTTAAATTAAAGAATCGGTTGGCACCGGAGAGGCACAGCTCGGGCGAAAAAAAAGTTAATAAAATATAATTATCAAATTATTTCACCTTATGCAAAATGATGTAATTAAAATGATTCCCATCACTTTAAATCGCACGAAAGCTAATCGATTGAATTTTATGGTATTTTATAATAATAAATTATATATGGAGAATCTATTTATAGAAATTTTGTATTTTCGTGTTGTTAGTAAATCTATGTGTGTGTGTGTGGTGGGTGTGTGGTGTCTTTCTAATGTTTCGGCGAAAATAGCAACGGAAAAGAAAGGAAAAGTGTTTTATTTTTAATATTATTACAATTAATATCGATTAAAACTTATTTTATTATTATTATTATTAGAATTATTAGTTAGTTGTGTGTTGAAATGCCAGTTTTATGAGAAACAAACAGTGGCGAAGCCTGAGAAATAGACTTCACCTTTCAATATTACTATATTGTTCTCATAACTTGGATGAAATTAGTAGAATTTATATCAATTGCAAATCTGTCATAGAAGAGATTTTTAAAATCGAATGACGCCTGCAAAAGATATGACCCGACGATCTAATCGATGGCAGAGAAAATTTAAAGAAATATGTGGTACTGCATAAAGTGAATTTGAACCCGCAATTGGTTGATATAAAAAATTTATGCGATATTATTATTATTTCATACAAAATTTCAGTGACTTAAAAAAGGAAAAAACGGTCATATCCACTGAATGCGTGAATCGAATTTAAAAATCTCTTCTATAAAAGTATGAAATTCGATTATAATTTGTAATTCTGTAAACAAAAATGGAAATCCAATAAAACTATGTTGCGTAATTCAAAAAGTTAATAATTCTTGAATGTCGATTTTTCGGCAAATTTATGAAGTATAGACATTCCAAACCATTTTCATAATGTAACCTACGTTCAACTTTCAACTATTAGAAAAATATATAGTGATATTGAAATTATGTTCTCACGGTTCGCCGTAGGAAACAAACTACAATATATGCGAAGTAAATATAACCAATAAAATTTAAGCTTATAGACCACTGAGAGAAACGTCAAATATTTATAATGGGAAAACCAATTTAAAAGGCATCACTGTACATTATAATTATAATTATTTATTTATTTTAATAAGGTAAAATTTAAAAATTTAAATGTGTCTATGTGCGGCGAAAAAAATAATAGTGTGAATTATTAATTCGGTGCGCACGTCAATTGTAATTATATATTTTTTTTTTGAATACTTATACAAAAGTTCACACTTTTTTGTATACTGAAATTTATAGATTTAATATTTAAATACAAAAACAATAGTAGTAGTAGTGTTGTTAATACGTATTTTAAAATTAATACAAATTAATAGATTGGTATATTATGGTGTTTAAAATGGTGATAGGAGAAGGTCAAAGCTTTGTCGTTTACGATTTGTAACAATCTAAAAATTATTAATTATGATTTAATTCCATTTTTGTATATCTGGACATTTTGGGGTTTGACAAAAATGGGCCAAAATATGAAAAAACTTTTAAAAATCAATTATAGAATGCACATTTGAGTAGTTTATATATTGGTGTTATGATCACTGAGTTCTAAACAATTCTGCTCTCTCTTCATGTATGTGTTTAATTTTAAATGACGAATAATTTGGATATATGCAAAAGTAAGTTCCGTTTTTTTAGCTAAAATTACATGTTTATTTAGCAATTATATAACAGTGGTACATTATTCAAAGTATCCTCCATCAGAAGCCCCAACCTTCGCCCGCATCTTTCACCCAATTTACGGATTTCCTGTCTGAAAAAATCATCGTCTTTTGAAGTGATTCATTTGTTAAGTCAATTTTTCTATAATTTCTTATGTGATGTGAATCAAAGACTGCATCGACTGGAATAAATAGGATCAAGATATGACAAATATGGCATAGAACTTCTCAGTTCTGTTTTGGTAAATTGTTTTTAACGACATTTGCAGAATGGGGTTTGGCATTGTTGAAAAAATTAATTGTGTTGTGTCTATTCATCCAATTTGATCGTTTTTCATCAGTGCTTGCTTTAAACGCATTAGTTGTCGTCATCGGTAGACATAACCGCAGTGATAGTTTTAGAAATTTTCAACAATTCAAAGTAAACAACACACCATTTTGATTCCAGAAAATACAGAGAGCATAACCTTATCAGCGCATTGGCTGTGATGAACCAGGTTCACCAAACTGTATTTAAACTATTTACACTTAGGATTCTCATAGTAAATCAATTTTTCATTTTCTATCACAATTTCAACATTTTGGTATAATACTTTTGTTGTTTGCAATCCAATCAAAATACTACGTTTTGAAGTGTATAAAGAGAGTTTTCAAGAGCATACGTATTACCAAATTCTACACATATCATCCCAAGACGAAGCGCCATGTATTAGAAAAACGGAACTTACTTTTGCATTCATCCAATACTGAATTAACACTCTCTGAACACCGTCAGATATTGAAAATATTCTCTTATACAAATTCAAAGGATTAGCTTCAAAATGAAATTACCCATTTAAAAATAGTACATCAACATTATATACAGTTCTAGTTGTACGCAAAAATGTTCATTACCAGGTGTATGCAAATGAAACTGTAATTTGAATATCCACATGCCAAATTTATCCATTGCAATGCACATGTTCAGAATTTGGTATTGTCACTCTTGGCTGTACAGTATATCCGCGAAGCTAAGAAAATTTTCAGAAACTCTTTTAAGTTTTTCGTCCTTTTTTTTCACATTAAACGATGAAGATGCAATCATCTTGACAATATTCTGTAGATGAACGTCATTTCTTAACATAAATATCATCATCGAATTTCGTTTACTATTTTTTTTCCAATAATTATTTATATGATGTGATTTTTATTTTACTCTTTAAAACACATACACTTACGTATAGTTATAGAGTTTATCGAGTACATAACAAAATGATATATGAAATACCACCACCGCCTACGCTATTTTTAATACACACACACACATACACACATTATTTATAAAAACGGAGGTCAATAATTTATTAAATAAATAAATGCAATGCATCATAAATAAATTTATGTATTTCATACACAAACACTTTCAATCTCATCTTTGATCTGAGCTGTCTTAAGATTTGTTTGTGTATTTTCATTTTAATACTCGCGCGCATATAAATTCGTTATTAAGTTTAATAGTATTTGAAAAAAAATTATAAGATTTGATTGATATGTTGACGAAAAAGAACAAAACAATTAATTCCTTTTTATCTTAATTATATAATTATGAATAATTTAATTTATAATTACGATATATGAAAATGTTTGGTTAAATACACATTAATCTGTGCGTCTGTTAATCCGAACGTTTTTCTGTTTAATATCTCTTAAAATCAATTCAATAAAGTAGTGGTTTTTGTTTTGAGTCATGAAAAAGGAAATGCCACGCACATGTCTGCAAAATGATTACTTCTTTAAAGATATTTACAACCAAAAAGGGCAGTGCGTTACAGAATATATTCCTGGAACTCTCAAACAATTTTGATGAAATGTCAATGTTAAAAATGAGATTATAATATTAAAACAGTTGATAACTAAAATATTTCAAGATAATCTCATTTTTTTGGGTGTATACTATACCGTATAAAAATATAGTGTTCATACCTAAGGACAGAAACAAACCAGATGACCACCAGGCTAATTTTATTTTGTTAAAGATGAAAATATCACTGAACCGATAAGTAAAATACAATTAACCTATCAGGATCGATGGAAGATCTGTTACGCAGTAGTATCACGCATTGTCAACAATATATTAACGTATACTCTAGAGACGCGGCAAATCGGGCATATTTCAATCGATCCGCACGATCTGGTCAACACATATAATAACTATTGAATTTACAACAGTTTCCTATCGAATTAAAACGTCGGCTGTTGTTCATAATGACGCAGATTTTAAACGATTTTATTACGACAGCGGAAGTTCAATAAGGAAAATTGTATACTAACAATAAGTTTACAAATAAATGAAATAAGAACATTGCATACTATAGAACCCCAGGTTCAAAGAACTGCCGGTACAATGAGCTGCCCAATTTCATATATAGAAAGCGAAAATTTTTTGGGAAACAATTGGAGTGCACTGTAACTGCTCCCTTTTTTTAACAACCACAATAGAAAACTTGTACGTGATGATTTAATAATATTTTTAAATTATATTTTTTAATAAAGTTTAATGTTTCATATTTTCTAAATTTGATATCCATTCCCTATGTTATATTTTCGGTACGGGGCTACTTTCCATATAATATTTTTTTCTATATAAAAGAATCCACCAGCATATATTTACTAAATACCAGTCCTTATAGACACATTGAAACAGTGAGGTGGCGTAAAAAAACGTTTCTTATCACCTGGGAGTAAAACAAGACTAAATTATGAACAAAAATTTGAAGCGTTCACACAAGCTAATTTACCGGCAAATCAACTATTATGAATAATCATCTTTTTTCAATTAAGCGGCCACTAATTTTAATGGATTTCCATTTTTGTTTGTATACAAAATTACATATTATATTAGGAGATTGCATGAGTCAGATGTTTGCCAGACGTTTACATGCACTTAGAAAGATTCATAAAGTAGGGAAATGGGTAGTGCGCATCAATTGACGGACTCTGCCCTTATGAACCGATACAACATCGCATTTTTTTTTGCTTGCCTGGCAAGAGTTTTCAGTGATGTATCGTGAATGGCGATGAAAAGTGGGTACACTACGACAATCTAAAATGCAAAAAGTCATGGGTAGACCCATGTCAACCATCCACATCGTCAGCAATACGGAACATTTATGGTTTGAAGGTATGCATTTGGTGGGCACCAACAGGATTTAATATACTATTCGAGCTTTTAAAACCAAATGAAACAATTATTTGTGACGTTTACAAACACAAATTGAATAAATTGCATGAAGAATTATTGGAAAAAAAGATCAGCAAGAGAGAGTAACAGACTCAAAGTGATCCTATTGCATGTTAACGCTCGGCCACATGTTGCAAAAGTCGTGAAGAAAACCCTGTTGAAGCTCGAATGGGAAGTTTATATTTATATCATGTTCATTGTTTCTATGTTTCACAATGTTATCATTTTTATGATCATTACCCCGCCGGTGCTACTGAAAACTGAATGTTAATTCTAATGGGACGCCGCTGTATGCAACATATATTTTTTTTCCAAAACTTGTACCATTATTATTTTTACTTTATTTATTTTATTTTCAATTCTAAAACAACCCGTTTAAAGATAAATTCTATACAGTGCAACACACACGCAACAAAATGATAAATGGGAAAAAATGAGATATTTATTTATTTGTCCTGATATTTTATGGTTAAACAAAATACAAATGATGAAATTCATGGTCACAGCAAAACGTACGTATGTGTACAGCATTGCCTCTCGTATAGTATGTCGTCGATGACGCTGCGTTTATAACTATAAATATTACACGGGTCCCAGTATTGTGTAGGTACCTGCCTGAATACACACCCGAAAGGAGCGTAATCCTTGGAATTTTTCCAGCAAAAATTTGTTTTACATGTATGATCGATTGTGACTCCTTTTTGGTTTTGATCATATTAGTCAGTAAAATGATCCGTACATTTATTACAAATCAACATGAATTTTAGATTTTAATAACAATTCGGAACGTCTATATACTTTTCGTGATATTTCCATTTTCAAATATATACAAAATTTACATGAAATTTCACACATTGAACTATTTTTTCTGCAAATAAAATCGAAATCGACTTTTTATGGCCTCAAAAGCCTTGTATAGGTTATGGCGTATCGTACGACCAGCTTCCTCTATTCTGTGTTCGCGTTTGATAATTTTAGGCTTATACAAATGCATTTTTTCTTAAATCCCCACACATAAAAATCTAGGTCAGATGATCTAACCAAAATGAATTACATCAAATATCAATTTAAAATTCATGAAATACTAAATAAATACTGGCACGCTATAAATAGACCTATTAGCGGTATGATGTCACTCCATGCGGGTGGCACCTACTGGGACACCCTGCATATAAACGCAAATTTTTAATAAAAATCTTTGTACTCGTTTAGTCATGTTTTTAATACTATGGTACTATTTTTCACATACAATTTACACTATATTTTATTTGTATTTTGTATACCGATAATGGAAAAGTTCTGTTTCGTGTGTAAAAGTACACGGTATTTTATAAATATTATTAACAAATAATATACATTTTTCACTTTGTTATTATTTATTCTAAAAGATTCTTCTGTCGTTGTCGTTGTTGTTGTTGCTATTATTATTGTATAATATCTTTGTTATTATAGAAAAAAAGAACTATAAAGACAAGGAAGACGATTTTCAATTATTTTTATTTCTATATACCTCTGCCCAACGTTCATAAATTTATAGGAATAAGTTCAGTGTAGTGCAACGACCCTTTTGTTATGTTTTTATATGTTTATATGTTGGTGTTGGTGTTGGTGTTGGTTAGGTTTTATTTTCTCAATGAATGATTTTTTTTTAAACTCTTCTATTTTCATTAAAAATTAAATATGTGTACACAGTGTGTCAATTAATGTTTATGAGATCGACCCACAGTTGCAGCATCAGTGCAGTTGTGCGTTCGTACCGGTAAAATTGCAAAAGGTCGGCGCATTTGTTAAACTAACTGAAAAGATATGGCTGTTCCAACTGCGAACACACACACAATTACTGATGATTGTTATTTAAATGTCCAGCAAATCAAGATGTTAATTATGTTAATGTTTATTGTTGGATTTATATAGGCAGTTTAATACAATATGTATTAACAAGGGTATTAAAGCCTGCGATTAGTGCTAATTTTTTTAAAAATATTAACATGTTTCTATTTCAATTCCAATTTTAAAAATGCGTTTACACACTGTCCATTTTATAGGTCTACAGTTCAATATATATATTCGGAATATAGTGTGCAATAAAAAAAGTCAAACAAAGTACTCAGTACTCACATAATAAAATATATGGTAAATGTGAGTGAATCATATACATTCAATAATGTGTATTATTAGCCCGTATTGATCATAATTGTTATTTGTATGAATGTGCTAAATAAATATTCGTTTGCAATGCATTATCTTTTAATTTTCATTCATTCAATTATTATAAAATATTTCAAATAATAAATTATTATTATTATTATCGATAAGAAAATCAAATACATCCCATTGATTGTTATTGTATTAAAACATTATATTATACACCGTCTGTCGCAGACTTTATAATACAGAGAACGTGTAGCGCTATCAATTAGCTACTAATTAATTTATGCAATATGAACCGATTGTGACAAACTGTTAAAGTTTCATGACAGTCGTTCAAATGAGATCCAACGCACAGGAATTTTTGTACAAAGATTTAAAATGAAATTGTCAAACGTATGATTTGCTTAAAATCGTATTTGCGGTAAAAATTATATGTGTCAAAAGCAGTGGAGAAATAGCCTGCAGTTTTCAATATCACTATATTTTTCTTATATAGCATGAGTGAAATTAGATTAACTTATTAAAAAAACTATTCACAGAACTAAATTTTCCGGTAAATCGAATTTTAAGAATTATCATCTTTTTAAATTACACGGGCCATAGGTTTTCCATTTTTGTATACAGAATTTCAAATTATAATCAATTTCCAATCTTTTATAGAACAGATTTTCAAAAGATATGAATCAAAAGCATAAGTATTTAGATGGCACAAACGATTCAGACAGAAGGCAGCGTGAAGCTATAAGTGATGATGAACGTCCAGGTCGACTATATCTGAAGCAATTATTGAAGAAAATGTTGAAAAGGTGTGTGATTTCATAAAAATGTTTAAAAAATCTTCACCGAGATTCATGGAAATTGAGCTTAGAATACGGAAAACAATTCATCGAATTTTAACTGAAACTATTGATCGACAAAACAGTGACTTCAAAATTTGTTCCTCATTAATTAAATAATGTTTCAACCATTCCATCGAATTGAACATTGCAAAGACATTATATTAAACCTGATCGAAGTGCAGAAAACTGCCTAATAACTATTGTAACTGTTGACGAAACATGGTGTTTTCAATATCAGAGCCAGAAACTAAGCGTTAAAGTATTGAATGGCCATCATCACAGATGAAGGAAACATATTTTCCGCCTCGATACACAAAAAACTACTGTAACATACAGTACAACGCATTAAATATTTTGGGTTAACACAGAAGTTTAACTGTCGGTTCACACTACATAAATCAATTTGTAGCCAACAGATAGTGCGCTACATGTTTTAATATAATATAATAAAGTCGTTATGTTCCCAGTATTTTTGGGACAGACGGTGTTGACACATAAAATAGTAATTTAATACATTGGACCATTTTTAATTTTAGTTGTTTTTGTAAACGTCCAATCGATTTACAAAAGTTTTATTTATACACAACACAACGAAATGCATTTAGAGTGCGCGTACAGCAAATAATTATAATATAATTTGATTGAATAGATGCCAAATTACATTTATAGAATTCTTAGAAAAATAAAAAATAAATGGCTTTTACCTCTTTGCCGCCAGACCGAATAAGTGTTCTTCAATAAAAAAAAAAGTGTATTTGTAAATAATATTAATTTGCGAAATAAAAATTAAATTTAGATTTTCAATCCAATGGGTGCGCACCAAAGTCTGCAACTTTTGTGAAAATAAATTAATAAAATGCATACGTTCCCGAATTATCCGACTATTACCTTCGGTATAGTGAATCATTTACTAGAATAGATTCGGATGACTTCCATATGGAAACATTCTAGGAAGTGTTTTAGAAGTATTTCTCAACGACAGACATGTCCATACAAAAGTATATTCTTCTCTTATTCTCAGTATGTATTTCAAAATAAAATGTGGAAGTCATTTTTGGTTAACTGGGTATTTACGTGCGGCAAAACATAGATAATAATAATATACTTGTGACAGCGATAAGCTACACTATTCTAATTTAAAGAATCATATGATATTTTTTTATTGTTTAATTATTCACTTGCATTAAAACAGATAAAAATATGTTCGTGACAGAGATAACAAAACCAGTCCATATGGAACACAAAAAATTAGATTATACAAATAACAAATCAGTTCGGATTTTCATATTTAAAGAAAACAGTAGTCTGACAATTATTGTTAATTAAAATAGTGGGTGATACTATAAAAAAAATGGTAAAGAATAACAAAAAATATGAGTGATTTCAATAATCCAAACGCAGTGAACCTACGCTTATATCACTGCGCGTATACGAATTAGATAAGTTAATAAAAGTGGTTATATCACACCTATTGAATCCTGAGATTGTTGGCGATATTGTAAAATGTTTATACTTCAATTTACCCAATATTGATTGGAATATGCGTCGTACGATGTGCGGTGATTATTAAACGCCTTTTAATGTCACTTATTCTTGATTCCATCAAAACCAGTAATGACAGAATTTTGGATCTAACCAAACGAATAGGATTGTTGTATTACACATAAGTACGTGCGATTTTGTCGTTTCGGATGATCAATGACAATTATGTAGACTCAATTATAATGTTAATTCAACACTTCCTGGTGATGGTCTCATTTGGTTACACGATTTTTTATATACGGATTTTTTATCGCGATCATCAACCGGTACGATTGAGACCTCGCAAAAACTACGAAATCACAGTGATAAGTCTTGGCAATCGTATTGTAAATCCGGCAGTGACTGTGACAAATTATCCAAGTGGGTTTTTGCAAATATATTAATGATAAGCGAGGTGTTCTCAAAACTATAGTTTTTCTTGAGAAACGTGGTTTTGTTAGTCGTTAGTGGTGGATCAACTACAACAAATTTGCTTAAATTTGTTACATATTGTTTTGATAATTTCAACTGTAAATCCCAAACAGATTGTATATGTTTATTTACTGATTTCAGTAAGGATTTTGATAGTCTTTTGCACTCTAATCTGTGTTGGCAAAACTATTGGAATCAATATGAAGGTGATTCCATCGTTTTGCATTTGGAGGAAATTCCTTGGAATGATCCATTAATGCTTCCCATATATAGATATATTGACATAGACTCAAACTTTTGGGTATGCTAACGCTATTAAGACACGCAGGGAAATCCATAGGTTTGACATATATAAAATAAATATACTATAGAAATCTCCGATTGATTTACTATTTTGGTTGCATATTGCTTCATTTATGGTGTTTCAGAACTACCAAGACATTTAGGATTTGTTATCGCTTTTTGTTACAAATTTATGGTGAACATTCCCCATCACAAAAAACAATTGTGAGCATTGGTTTAGACGGTTTAAAAATAATGATTTTGATGTTAGTGATAAAGAACGCGTTGGAGCATCCAAAAAAATTTGAATACGAAGAATTTGAAACTTTACTCAGTGAAGATCCATGTTAAAAACGGAAGAAGAATTAGCATTGGCATTAGATGTTGCCCAAGCACAAGTGTTTCCAAACGTTTAAAGAAGATGGGAATGGTCCAAAAGCTATCGTATTGGGTACCACATGAACATTGACGGAAAGACAACAAGAAAATCGAAAAACAATGTGTGTGAAATTTTGCTTCAAAGACATTAAATGTTGCATCGAATTGTGACTGGTGATGAAAAGTGGATCCATTACGATAATCCAAAACGTCTGAAAGCATGGGTGAAAACAGGTGAACCACGTCCATCGACACCAAAACGCAATATTCATGGTTCTAAGATTATGCTGTGTATCTGGTGGGACCAGCTTGGTGTAGTGTACTATGAGCCGCTTAAATCGGGACAAACCATCACTGCTGAACGTTACCGAGAGCAATTAATTCAGCATGGCATCAAAAACGACTAAAATATGCCAACAGCCATGACCGTGTAATTCTGCAGCATGATAATGCTAGACCATACGTTGCAAAACCGGTCAAAGAAACGTTAGAAGCACTTGGCTGGGAAGTGCTACCCCATCCGCCATATTCACCATACATTGCTCCATCAGACTACCATTTGTTCCGGTCGATGCAGTCAACCCTTTCTGCACAGCAATTCAATTTATACGAAGATATGAAAAAATGACTAGATTCATGGATTGCTTCAAAACCACAGGAGTTCTTCTATGAGGGAATCCATAATTTGCCACAAAGATAATCAAAAGTTGTAGCTTCAGATGGCCCAAATACTTTGAATAAAATATAATGTACCGTTACTTTCAAATAAATGTGTTTTTCTTTATACAAAAATATCCCCAAAACTTAGTTATAGATCCAATATTTCTGCGACGGCAAAGTTATTCGTTCGCACAGAGAAACACATAAACGCATAATTCAAGGAAATGCTGCAAATTTATGATAGCACTAAACCACGAGCGCATAAATCAATGTGAAATGAATTCAGTCACATATAAATACTTTGATGTGTTTGGAGTGACAAGGCCATAGATAATTGACAAAATTCCACACAAAAAAAATACGATCGTATGTAAAAACGATAAAGTAAAAAAAAACCAACAACAATTTAATAATAAATATTAAAAGAATTATATCAAAAATAAAATTATTAAAATTTGCACACCCTGCTCCAGTCACTCCTCAGCTCACACCACTCACAACACTCATATTTTAAACCATGGTTTTTGTTTAAGAGACCTATAAAAATATGATCAAAAAAAAAACGTGAAAGAAGTTATTTTGATGAAAAGAGGAGTGACTCTATGATAACAAAAACAAACGTTAGTCTCTCGCCATATCGATCCATTTTCTATACCTACGACGATGATACACCTCACACTATACCAAAACCAGACCAATTACTACTCAACTCAAATATACTCGCTATTATTTATGTTTTGTTTTATGTGTCATGTATTTCCATCGCAATTTTTTCGTTTTCATTTAATCTTGAAAATCATATAAAAATAAAAACATAGCACACCGAATACGATTTCTGTTGGTGTAGGTCAGGAAGTGGTTTTATGCAATTATGTTTTTTTAGTTTTTTCGCAATACTAAATTTAATGAAATAAATTTTGTTTTCATTTTTATTTTCTTCATTTACGTTGAATTTTGTTGTTGTTGTTGTTGTTGTTGTTGTTGTTTGATATATGTTTTATTATGTTTTTTTTTAACCATAAACAATGATTAATGGATATTTGCAAATAATAATAAAAACGCAGATGTAAAAATGTTAACAAAAAATTAAATAATACAAATAAAAACATAAAATACCACAGTTAAGTTAGTTAAAGAGGAAATAAATTGATGGTTATTTATTTTCTGTATAATTAATGAATGAAATTAGTAGAAATTTCTATATATTGTGAATAGTTAATGTAATACAATGACAACATCAGAAATACAATAATGACTTACAAAACAGCAAAAGGTAAGTGATCCTGAAGAAATTCCAACAGAACTATAACTAAAATCATGGATAAACAATATGTGCGAAAAGATTGACAAAATCTATTGCACTGCAGCGGAATAATATACCTCAAGAAAGGTTAACAACTACAACTACTACGTCATTTTGCTGCCAAAAATAAACACCGAAAACATGCAACGACTACGCAAAACTATTATTAGAAACAATTACTTTGGATTTTTGAACGAAACATATTCCGCGTGGCATATTTGATCCCAATCAAAGAACATAATGGTTGGCAACGCGTAGATACAATTTTGAAATAGACAAGTTGTACGCGGTCAAACAAATACTATCAAAACAATCAAAATCAATAGACTACAAAATGACTTGGGCACGTATTACGCATTGATAAGCAAAAGGTGTGCCGAAAAAGCTGGTAAATGGTAATCCAGAAGGTAGAAGGAGAACCGAAACATCTAAGGCTAGATGGGTAGATACAGTGAATTCTGATATTAGGAGAATCCTTAAAATTCAGAATACGAAGACGTTGGCTGCAGATTCAGTCAGGTTGGTGAAGGCTAAAACCGCACCTGGCTGGTAATGCCACGCAGTAAGTAAGTAAGAATATACAGAAAAAATGCGAAGAAAATATGTCCAGTAAGGAAAAATTTTCGAAATACTAAAAAACATCGGACTTGACAATAATTATTGTTATTCGTATTATTGTGAATCTTTATTGGAATCAAAATGCAACATCGAAGATCAATTGTTAAATGACAACACATCGAAATACGGTGTAAGAGACACGGTTATGTGTTGTCACCACTTCCAATTATAATATGTATTATATTCGGAATATATTTTTCGCGAAGCAGCACTTGACTTGATGTGTACAATTTGGTATAAGAATTAATGGTGAAATTGAAAACAACATCAGATATGCTGACGCCACCCCGTGTGCATCCTGATTGCATTAACATTAGAAGAACTATACAGCTTGTAGTAAACAAGGTCCAATATGTAAGCAATAACTACTACGTAAAACTTCAATAAATCAAGAAAAACTGACAATTGTTGCTTGGTTAAACGAATCTTGGGATCATTCTCGGGAAATTAAAATTAAAATTACAACGTTACTTTATATGGTGTAGAGGCTTGGACTTTGGCAGAAAATCGTATTCGTGCATTTAAGCTATGGCTGTTCAGACATATTCTACAGATTACGTGGTTGGATCACATTATCTGAATGATGCAGTTATTCGACGTATTGGTTGAGAACTATTTAAATTCAATAAAACAACAAAAACTGGAATACTTTGGAATGACAAATATCGAATTCTCTACACAGGTTATTATACAAGGAAAGGTTGAAGGTCGTAGGGAACCAAGTCGCAGATATATATCTTTGCTGGTAAATCTGCAAAAATGGTTTGGAGTCAAAGGATCGTTATGAATTACGATCGATACAATAAAAAATTACAATGATAATGTGTGTTTTAATATATTTTTATTTCAATTCCAAAGATCTACTAAAAAATCCTTTTTTTTTTATAAATTAAAGGGTTGAACAACGAAATTTTTTGGCAAGTTCATCAATTATATATGGTCAACGTGTATGGTAAACAAGCCTAACCATTAAGTCACTCCTGCCCTTGTACGTGTTTCTTAAATACGATTTTGTAATGGATAGTAATAATATCTTATACAATAGTTAGAAAAATGTATTTCCTTCATCTGCGGTGGTGATCGTGCCATTCACCGCTTTAACTCTTAGTTTTTTCTGGTTCGTATTGAAAACACTATGTTATGTCACCAGTTACAACTGTTCTTAGGAAGTTTTCTTCACTTCGAGTTTGTTAAAATAATGTCTTTACAATCACTTCAATTAGGTCATTAATTTAATTGAACAGTGGAACAGCAAACTTTAAATTCACCTTTCGTAAACCAATTTTTTCAGTTAAAATTCGATGAAATGTTGTTTTCGATATTCCAAGCTCTATTTGACACATGAATCTCACTGAAATTTTATCAGAAATTTTCAATTGTGTACTTTTTCATTGGTTTTTTTTTCATCAATTATTGCTTCAGATGGTCGACCTGTTGTTTTCAATTCGAACCAGAATCTTAACGCCAAATTGATGAATGGTTATCATCAGTTGAACACATTTTTTAACCAACGCTTAAGAACTAGGTGTTAATAAATGTGTTGTACTTTGGTTTACAATAAAGGAAGTGTCATAAGACTTTCACAGTTTCTTACGGTCGTTTGTCTCTACATAAATCAATTAGTAGCTAACAGCTAACGCCATTTTCATTATTTTTGGGAAAGTGAGCGTATATTAAGAGACATTTGAACATGGATTTTATACACAAAAGCATATAGTTTACGTGCAATTACTTATTTAAATACTCGGGATTTAGTATTTGAACAAGTAATTGAACAAGTCAACATTATTTGTTTTTGGAAAACATTTCATCTCTGTACAATTTCATAAACAGCCCGTAATTGTATATATTGCACGAATTTTGACAGTTTGTACGCTCTATTTTTTACCATCGGTCAGATACAAATTGTTTAAACTTTTCGATAACTAATAAAACTGACCGTTACATACGTTTGTTCTAAATATTTCTTATTAGTAGTTGATTTATTGATAAATTTCAAGAATTAAAAAAATAGTTAATATATTTACCAAAAACACAAGTTGAAACAAAATCGCTTACCTGTAAATAAAAAATAAAGAGAAAATTAAATCATTAATAATTTTTGTGTGTTATTTTTGGCTGTAGATATAAAATTTAACAAAATAAAAATTCGATACGATAACAATTTCAATTTAATTAAAATTTTTAATGATATATTTTGAATTAAATTTTAAATTATTGCTTCTATATTTATACCCGCTCGGATGGCTAGATAATGATAACTCTATAATTTTGTACAGGCTAATAACAAAGATAACAATTAAAAATTATTATTATTATTATAAAAAAAAGTATGACGTAATAATTGTGCGTATACAAAATTTTTTATTTCCTACATAAGCAAATGATTAAATAATTATAATCAAACAATAATGAGCAATAAATGAGCACATATTGTTTTTTTATGGTTCAGTTGATGATGTATTAAAATTTATTTTGATTTATTGATTTTTGATAATCAATTTTTAATAACGAATAATATGTGATTTTTACAATAATTGGATCACATTGTTACATGATTTAAGAAATGATAATTGTAATTTTGAATACAAATGTGATTGTTTCCAACACATTAATAATTACATAATTTGTGCTCACTCTAAAAAATATAGTCCACACAAGCATCAAAATTAAATTATACGATGCAGCACTAAATTTAAGTAAATAAAAACTCTATAGAAAATTAAAACACTTGATAATTATGAGCTCTGAAATGATGTCCTGCCTGTATAAACTAACTTTCAATTACGCTAAACACTGCTACTAATCAGTGGTCGCTCATGAGACATGATTAATGATAAGTCAATTCCAAATATATTTTTCTAACATTATAGTAATATTTTATATTCGGTTGTTTAGTGTTTCTGATGGTGCTGTCCGTTTAATTGCGATTTATATCTTGCATCGTTTTCAATATATGGCTTGGTGTTGTGTTGATTCCGGAACGGTACTCGTACTTGTCTGAGGTTCTACTCGGTTTTACGCTTGGTCCTATCATTTTTAGTGTATTTATTAACGATTTGCCTCAATCTCTGATGATGTGCACTTTTATCTTCACTCCGGGTTGGATCGAAGCTTGCAGTGGATTTTTAAATTATTTCTAGTTTTTTATATATTGGTCTATGGCTAATGGGTTAAGGTTTAACTCAGACAAATCGATTGGTATTTATTGTCGTGACTTGCCTACTTCTTTGTTGACACGTTTGATGATGAATGCGGTGATCGAATTGTTTATGTTGATACTATTAAAAATCTGAGCGATATCTTTACAATGGAACCTTAACATGAGATAATTATTTTACTATAGTAGAGTATATTCCGTGTAGCGTATACTGTTACGTTTTGCTTCACTAGTTCCTAGATCAACTCGTAAAATATTGGTTGTGTCCTTATGGTCATGCCTTTGTTTTTGTATATGGTACTGTTGTTTTGTCTTCGATGAGTTCTGGGGTTGTTCGCAGCTTGAATTTATCTTGTTTTTATAATTGCACACGATATGTCGTTGAGCTGCGGCAAATTTGACCATATTTAACAATATGAAATTTATTTACTTAATGTCCATTAAGAAGAATTATCTCCAAAATATCCTTACGCTTAGTATTCTTCAATAAAATTCTTTAATTCGAACAAACAGATATTGGTTTTGCTAATCCGACTAGGGCATACGTATGATTTTCCGAAAAATGTTCCATCAGCTGCCGACCTCACAACAAATCTTTGTTAAAGCTTATGCGGTGAACATGCTCTGCATGGCAAAGAGTGGTTTCAACGATTCAAAACTGATGTTTTTGATGTGTGGAGAAAATTAGGAACATGTCAGACCATAGAAAAAAAGGATAAAAACATCGAATTGCATGTATTGCTGCGGATGAAGATAAATTACAAATTAAAAGATAAATGGACTGAATGAAAAGCAAATGCGAAAAACCGAAAAAGAACCAGTGAAATTTTGCTGAAAGGCATGAAAGAAAGTGTTATTTAAATCGAATTGTGATGGAAAAGAGATTTATTTTGTAAATCCTAAAAGCAAAAAAATTATGGGTTACACAAATTCGCCAATCAACAAAATCAAATCGATTTGGAAAGAAGAGAATGCTCTGTGTTTGATGGATTTATATTATGAACTATAAACTGTTAATACTAATCGCTACCAATACTATAAATTATTAATTTGAGCAATGCTTTCATCGAATATCGACCAGAATGACCAACAATATACGGTAAGGTAATTTTGCTACATATGCCAACGCACCGCCACACAAAGAATGCCGATATATATGTAAATCGCTTGGCTGCGATATGTTAACCCACCCAACATATTCACCACAGACTTGAATTATTTGTTTTCATGGATGGGACACGCACTTAAAAAGAGCAGCACTTCCACAACATCTGAAGAACTGGAAAATTGAGTCTCTGAATGGTTTTCATCAAAATTCAACATGATATTTTTTGTATACTCTCTTTCACGTAATCTTTAGAACTGTCCGTTAAAAAGTGAAGTCCTTGAGTTATTCTAATGGGCATTTTTAGATTGCATTTGGAAATCAATTTGATTATAGATTTTTAATCCTAATTGCTAATGATAACAAGATTGGTAAATCACTCGCTGTAACAATTAGCTAATTGGATTGAATTGAAAATCGCCGATGGAGCCAGAGCAGGATTAATATTGCTTTAAATTACAATTTTTTAATTTTAATAAAGAAAGAAAATTAAAAAATTATTTTAAATATTAATAAAATTTAACTAAAAACTATACATTATTTTTAGTATAAATTAAGTCATTAAGATAAAAACGAAATGTATCATACAAATAATAAAAAAATATATTCACATGTGATGATGTAATCGGGAAGTAAAAGTATTAGCACACCCTAATTATATGTTGATAAATTATAATATACATGGAAATTAATGTCACCTCTCCTCTTGCATTAAAAAATATATAGGATTTTGTGCGGTACAGGGTTACTCATAAGCTTACCGGCCTTTTAAAAATTAATAACTTTGTTGGCCATATTTTCTCTAAAATGAAGCAATTCTAGAAATTATACACAATTCAACTCAACTTGCTGAACACGAATTATTTATTACAAAGATGTTGGCAAATATAAACTCGACGTCGTCTCACTATAAATTCGGGATAATCAATAAAATTTTTGTAACCGAAT
The DNA here is from genome assembly GCA_910594885.2 of Bibio marci. Classification (NCBI taxonomy): domain Eukaryota; kingdom Metazoa; phylum Arthropoda; class Insecta; order Diptera; family Bibionidae; genus Bibio; species Bibio marci. The sequence continues at coordinate 29,788,291 of OU343118.1, read as the reverse complement.
TTAATTGCAAATGTTTTTGTTCACAATTTGATTGTGCGGGACGATACTTATTTCTCCATCAACTAATAAAATTACAGGATTTATTCCTTATTTGCCATTACGTTAAAGAGTATATAATTAAACTTGCTATAAAAACAGATGTTATAAAACGATAGTATGATACAAAAGATAATATCAGACTAGACGTAATGTTCGCCAATAGCAATTAGTATCAATGTTTGGGCACATTTGTTTATGAGATGTTATCCGATGGGTGCCACCTTGTACAAAAACATAATTTACTATATTTATAATATTTATTTTTAAAAACATGTGCGCTATACGATATTTTTATTTGACATAGTTACAGTAAACATGACTTCCTGCACTACTACAACATTCTTTAAAAATATAACGTATCAAGTTCACATTTATTTGCATTGAGTAAACGATACAAAGGCAAACCTAAACAAAAAATGTATAGACACAATAAAATTTTATAGTGGCTGAAGTATTAAATTCCTGTTCCATTTGTTTTTACGTTCTAATTTTATGAATTCAAATTTGAATATAACCGCAGTTATAGAGACAGAGAGAGAGAGATAGAGATCAATAACTTCCGTTTTACATTTATCAGTAGTAAGTAATTGTTTAAAATTGACAGATGGAATGGATCAAGAGATCGATATATTTTCCACAACTTATATGTTTCTATATTATATTCCTCAAAGAAAAATCTATGATCTGGGATTCATTTGCAAGGAATTTCATATAAAATGTTCATATCCCATTCTAAAGCTAAATACGAAAAATCATTAAAATTGGATAAGAAATGATCAAATTGTATAGTTTTCTATTTGGTGTTTAACATAGATACCTTTTATTTAAATCAAAATATTTATGTTCCATCGCCAGCTACAACTTTTGATATCATCTATCTGGCAATTTGTGAATTCCGTGAGGTAGAAAAACGATTTTGGTTTTGAAGCAATCCATTAGTATCAAACGATTTTTTGATTTTCATCAAATGTTGTGCAATGTTGTGGTCTTGAATGGCGCTTTGAACTGATCGTAGCAAGTGGTAATCCGATGGTGCATTGTCTGGTGAATAGGGAGCATGCGATAGAATTTCCCATTAAAGTTCTTCCAACATATTTTTTATTGAGTTTTGTAACTATATCGAACAGCAAAATCAATTTACGTTGTTTGTGGGATGGCATTAGATTAGATTCACTTTCAGCACATGGTTCAAATTGATCAAATGTTGTTGGTAACGTACAGCAGTAATAGTTTCATTTGGTTTTAGCAACTCATAGTACAATATTTCCATATGAATGTTTAGTTTTAGAGTCGATGTTGATGACCTGGATCAACTCACCATTTTTTGTGTTTTGGGTTATCGTAGGTTCAATAATTTATCATCGCACCGCAGTTATTATTTGATGTAAAAAATGCCATCTTCGGTGCCTTGTAAACAATGCAAAAGTGCAAACCATTCAACGATTTTGAATGTTGATTTTTGTCGGTCAATGTGGCACACATTTTCTGGCTTTTTGAATCTTTCCCATGGCATGTAAACGTTTAGTTACAACTGATTGCGAGTGATATTTAATGTTTCTGCAAGTTTTCGTAATGGCTAAGCGAAGTTTTCATCCAACGTTGTTTGCAATTCATCATCGTCGAACTTTATTGGTTGACCTAAGCGTTCTTTGTCTTCACCATCAAAACCATCACTTTTAAATCTTCTAAGCATGTTTTTATTGATCGAACAGATTCACCATAAGGTATCACAAATGTTTCTGTGAGCTTGAGCAGCTGATTTCTACATATCGAAGTAGTACTGTAAACCAATTCCGAAATGATGTTTAGTTTGTTCCAATATGATTCGTAGTGAGCTTATGTTGACCAATCTCAAATGAAATATAACATTTTAAATTAAAAATGTCACAGTTTTCAAAATACATATCTGAATTAGAACCGAAACTACAGCCAACTATAAATATCAACCCTCAAAACTAGGTTAAACTATAAATATACAAACCCCACTACCCACCCAATTGATTATAATGATATATAGACTTAATTTTCTCTTGATCTGAAATATCAAGTATTTCAACCAAATACATATACGAACAAATTCCTTACGCATAAACACATTCGCCTTATCATTTCAATCCTCCCTCTAAAACACTATCATATTTTTAACAATATCAATTTAATTTTAGGTTTGTTTATTATAAAATTCCCAATTACATAAAATTGTATTCTATATTTTTTTTATATTACGATATGTGTGTATTTTTTTTAATATTGAATAATATGGGCGCTTTAACGTTCCTTATCAAAACTGATAATCAAAATACTATAAAAAATAATATATAGTTAGACGCGTACAGCAAAAACATATAATTTTTGTTATCTATTATGGCTACGCATAATTTTGATTTCACATAACTTTGTTAGTATTGTATAGTCGTATTAAATAATGTGTAATTAAAATAATAGTCATGATGTCGTACATCATCATGTAATTAAATTTAGTGTATACAAATACCAATGATTGGTATATATTGTAATAATAATTGTGGAAATTATAGTAATTATACGGGTATAGTTGTTGAAGGGGTTATCACTTGATGAACTAATGTGCTCAAACAAAATTGGTTTTTAAAGCATTCAATTTTAAGTGACACGGGACAGGGTTTCCATATACAAATTTGAAATTTTTATTGTGGCAAGACTGAGACACCACATAAACCAAAATGATTTGCAACCATCGTCGCCATAATGTTGTTATAAACACTTCCAAATATTCTTTAACAACTATTTTACAATCGTTTCTCTTCCGTTATATTTGCGTATACTAAAAGGAATTCTGTCAATAAAGAATTGTAAATTTCTAAAAGAAATAATGATGCTAAAATACGAACATGGAACCAGCAATGTATTTGTTGAATCCATTCATGGCATCGATTTAACTATCCACTTCAAATAATCAGAATCAACTTACACATCAAACTGGATATTCTTTTATTTGTTGGACATGATGTGCGTTAATGCCTGCATAAAAGAATCAATAATTGCCAGTCGCATTATATAAACATATTTGATTTATAGATTTCAAATTGGACATAGCAGACGCTCTGTGGTTGTTCTGCAAATCTGTACAAATTACAAAGCGTAGCAGGCCATGTATTCAAACTCTAATTAATTCAAAAACAGTAATAAAATCAAACGCATCATTCACTGCGCCAAGAGATACCACATTAAATATGACTACTGATCACTGATCAATCTTAAATTTCAAAATAAAAATGAAAATTGTCCAATTGTTCTGGTCAGACAAAAAAATGTAATTTAAGTTTCACATCAATTGTTTTATTAATTTATTAATTTTAATATTTGGATAGTTAAGGATTTTTATTTAGTACAGGATTGTTCCCAATACATAGACATTGTTGTGGAACACGTTTGCCTCTATCCCATTCAATTTCGAATATATCTTTTATTTATACACACATGATATCCCAAAAAATTATGAAGTTACTATTGCTATACATTTGCTGATGATACTGCAATCATAGGTAGGTGATTTAAAGAACCAACTGAACGACTTCAAACGGCTATCAATAAATCTAGTGGATGACCTAAGAAGTGGAGAATTTAGTTGATGGAAAATAATTCGATACGTATACTAACTTTTCACAGACCTATCCCGATTATCATCAATTACCAACGCAAAATATTCGGGGTTTGATAATTGCGTTGGAAGGCAGGTGTACGTCAAAAATAAAACCGAAGAAATGAACATCAAATTTAGAATAATATAGGTATTGATTTTGAAGACGCATTCTAAACTATCAATTCATAATAAACTAATATTGTATAATCAGATATTAAAACCTATATAGACCTACGGACTACAACTTTGGGGTTGCACCTAAGTGAATAATATCAAAGTCAAATGTTCCAGAATAAGGTTCTATATACAATGTATATATAGTTAATGCACCGTAGTCCATACCATATGGTAGTCAACGAAATACAAAAATTAGCTGACAAACATAAACATCTCATACGCACAATCATCAAAATCAACTGATCAACCGCACCGATTTAAGAATACTAAACCGGAAGAAAAACCAAATGATTTAGTGGTCGTGAAAATTATAAAATTAAAGTGAATTTAATAAAAAAGCAACCCAAAAATAAAATTAAATAAAATCACATCCAACGAAAGTGGAAGAATAATAATTTTAAGAATCATCATTGAATTTATTTCTCAATACAAAGTGTTACATTACATTTTAGAATTAAGAGTTTATAAGTTAGTCGATAAGACTAATTTTAATAATATATCTTTGGAATTATACGGAATTATATGGGTACGGCGTTTTCTTTATCAAAAAAGCATATATTCGTGTCACATCACTTCGCAACATTGTCTGCGTTTACACATCCGAATGAAATTTTATTTCGATTAATAACACATCAGACACAAAAAAACGACGAAACAGTGATTGAAACTTGATGAACGTGCTGGGAAGTAAAAGAGCTGGTATGGTAGTGGCAACTGTTATTTTTGGATGCATCTGATCGGCTAATTAGATAAAAAAAAGTAAAGCAATAACCACGTGCTTATTATTCGTCATTATTGACCATTTGAATATGAAATAGATCGTTGAAAAAAATGAAGTTCTGGCAAAACACAATGAACACGATAACTGAAAACTTCAGTAAACGTCCATTAACCATAGCATTTACCAGGACCATGGTTGTTTCGATAACAAATTCAGATCTTCTTTGCAGTGATTCAAATAAATATATAATTTATAATGGAATCATAAAATTAAAATGAATGGGAAATAATACGATTGATTTCAAACAGTTGATTGTCAAATAATTACTCAATATTAAATTGTAACTTATTCTTTATAATAATAATATAACAACAATTTGTATTTGCACGAGTATTAAAATAGATCGTCATAGCGACAAGGTTAAAAAAATTACCAAAAATTTTGTAGTAATATTTTTATAATTATTTTTATGTCCTTTAAATTAACAAATATGCAAATTTTTTGTCTATTTTTTTATGTTTCTCCATTAGAACCAACAACAACATCATAACAATTTTTTAATTATGTGCGTTAATAAGACTTTATTATATTGATGACAAAATAATATTAAAATAATTTTATGGCACTAAATAAAACAAATAAAATTTAATTGAACTTACGCATTGAAGACCATTCACCATTCAATGAAATGATAAATTTGTGATTCATTTAAAATTCAATAGGCAAACATTTGTGTAATATATGACAATATTCAAAGCAGTGACGGGCAACGGTGGCTCATAAGAATTAATTTAAATATACGATTAAAAGACGGATATTGCACGCTGAGACGTCGCATATATTGGTCACAACCATTGCAGGGCATACCGCCGAATACTGACGAAATAATCATGTGTTCACATTGACGTCGTACCATGAGTTAAAAAAGTCTGGGGCCTAACCACCAGATGGCACATCAGCCGAAATATCCAGATGATATTTTAATAGTGTTAACCTTTGAAACATATATATTTCAAAATTTCATAACAATCCGACTATTAGTTTAGAAATTACAGTGGATTATTTGACACTGTGATTTTCAGAAAAATTGATTTAAAGCAGTTTCGTGTGTTGATTTATCACATTGCTTTTTAATGAGAATAGATATCGTTCATACAGAGCAATGGCTTCAAAAGTTTTACCCGAACGCTAAACCATCAACAACAACCATCATCATCGTTGGTTTGTTGATTTTAAAACGTAGCCGTACAGACACCGATTATGCTGAACGTTCTGGACGTCGTCAAATGAGGCTGTTAATCCTGAAAACATCGAAAAAAAACATGATAATCTTTATGGGTATTCACAAAGTAAAGTTACAATAGATAGCTCTGATATCGTGCAGTTACCAAAGGCAGAGTTTTCAGTATTATACACAAATATTTGGGTATGAAAAAGTTGTTTTCCAGAACAATAACAACAACGAACTGATGATTCAGAACACTGTTTGATGATGTTTAAGCAATGGATAAAACATGGATTAACCATTTCACTGCAGAACCCAAAATCAACACCCGAAACTGCTTTGTGAATCCATTTTTCTGAAAATAACAAACAGTCAATTAATCCACTGTAACTTTTAAACTAATGGTCGAATTGTTATGAAATTTTGAATAGGAATAGTATGGAATAGCATATCGGCTTAATGGTTTTCACGACTTTGCTGGCACATACGTACTCTTTTGTAGAAATTGACCGTTTTTATGTCAATTTCATTCTGCAAGGCGTCGGGTGGTCGTCGAATTGTTGGCATAAACCTTACAACTTCCAAAAACACCAAAGAAAAAACACCGTTAAATCGCATTATCTGGACGACCAATTGTGATCACCAAAACCGTTAATTAAACGATCAGCAAATTATTAATATAGTAAAATGCATTGTTTCTCGGGGTGTATGCGGCATGTGGCACCGTCTTGTTGAAATCACATGTTGTCCATATCCATATTTTGCAATTTAGGCATAAAAAACTTTATTATCATGTCGCAATAGTGAGCAGTATTCGCTGTTATTGTCTGACCATCCACCTTTTCAAAGACAGGTGATATCTCCAGACACAAAATCCACACCATACAGTGAATTAATATTAACATTAAGGAACCACCACTGACAAATGATAGAATGAAAAAAATAAATGATGATTTGGTTTTTGTTGGTGTTATTATAAGACGCATTTTTATTTAATTTAAATACAAGTACCTTAAAGTATAATATGTTTATTTGTTAAGTCAAACTGTCAAATTTTATTGTTTATGTGCGACGAGTTAAGTATAAAAATATAAATGTTAAAAGTTAATAAAAACATTAAATGTAAATGTACTAATAATTGAAATATAATAATAAAAATGAATATTTATGTTTATCGTCGTGTGTCAACATTTCATATACAAATTTGTTTACTTAAACTAAAATGACACAACACCACCACCACCACCACACACACACACATACCATTTAATGACAGAAATAATATATGTTTAGCTGGCTAAAATGACATCATGATAATGTTTTGTATATCAATATAGTATTAAGAGAAAAAATGAACTAAATATATTTGAATAAATATTACATGTTCTGCAGAAATAAAAATCTGTTTCAGAAAATCAATAAAATTAATATCCTCTGGCTGTGTTATTTTACAAAAATAAAAAAATCAAATGCATTGTAATTTTAATAATCATGACATCATCGCATTTGGATTTGGGAACCACACTTATCACTGAATGTATTTACATACTGACTAGCAAATGAATTAAAACGAAGATGATATTCATGTTAGTAATAAGGTGAAACGAGATCGTGTAACCATGATAAAGTTCATTTACACCACCAGCAATTTATACGAATTCCAACAAGAAAGAAATGTGTAGAAATTTATTGAAAGTATTTGGTGAAGGTACAGTTTCGGATAGAACAAGCAAAAATTTCAAATAGATGTTTTCCACCTTGCTGATAAGTCGCACGATTTGGGCGACCATCTTTGATCGACGACGATACTGTCAAGATCGTGATAAAGCAAAATCCTTCGTTGACAGCATTGAACGAAATTGCGGAAAGGCTTTATTCAACTCAATAAATCATATCGGATCATATTCGGAAACTAGGAAATATTTGTGATGGATGCCATATGAGTTAAGTGAGAAGAATTGCAATGATCGAGTCATCATATGCACATCTTTGGTTGCACGGAGCCCTGCTTGGGTACCGGATGTTCAGTGGGGATGAAAAGCGAATTACTTATATGAAAACATCTTAAGAAGAACGGGTATATTGTGAATCGGGAAAACCTGCCCCACCATCTCTAAACCGAAGTTGAGCCTGAATAAGAGAATATTTGTGTGATGAGATGTTGAAATCGTACGAAAAGCTAAATTCGGAGAGGTATTGTCAGCATTTGGATAATAATTTGGATGTTCAACAGGAAGGATCTCATACTACTGTATGATAATGGCAGATGACTCGTAAGAAACTCACTTTTTTTTTGTACTTACAGGAAGGATCTCACGCTGCTGTATGATAATGCCAGACCATATACATCTTTGGGGACTCGTAAGAAACTCACTTTTTTCTGTACTTACAAAATTTTTTTGCAGAATATATCAGAGCACTGGTTCAATTTCTCGCCTCTAGGAATAACGCATTTTTTACAACAATGGAGTATACAAATTGCCATCACGCGCTGGCAAGAAGTCATAAATAAATAATGATGGAAATTAAATTGCTCAATAAATAGTTTATTAAAGGTATGAAAAATGTATTGTTTTGTTTTATTCTAAAAATGGACAGATCTTTTCGGTACACCTACTGTATGGGCTGGTTAAATCCATGAATGCGATTCCTTTTTTTTTTCTGATAGTATATAGTAACATTGCTGTTTAGTGAACTATGACCTAACATATGAACTGTGACAATAGAATAGTTAGTTTTTCTATAAAATATAATTATAGGTACTGCAGGAGACTGGTGAGATTGGAAAGATATTGTTCATCATGATGTGCTGCTGTCTGGCAAATTGATTTCAATCTCTATAAAGCGATCGGAATGAATTAACAGAATAGAAATTATATTCTATTGTAACAACGCCAGGCTATACACTATTATTGGTAGTCTGCACCACTGTACAAACTTAACTCCTACAATGAATTTATTCAGAATGGAAATGGAAACCGTTTCAGAAATGTTGTCAAACTATTATTTCGATATGGAATTCATTCTGAATGGATTTTGTGTAAATTTTGCTGGGAATGACTTACTAGTAGACAAATTTTCTTCTTCATTCAGCTCGTTTTCATTATCGGCGTATTACCTTGGATATAGTGCATCATTTACTAGAATAGATTATCGCCGTATTGCGTAAGCGATTCTTGATTAATTCTATCTAAGGGAACTTATATGTATTCTGCCATATATTGTATATAAGCAAATTCAGATGACTTCCATGAAAGCATTCCAGAAAGTGTTCTAGAAGTACTTCTCAACGCCGTACATGTCCATACAAAAGTATGTAAAAGACTTCTGAGTAGCTACCACAGAAGTACTTCTCTTATTCTCGGTAAGTATTTCAATATAATTATAAAAAGCAAAAAGCCATTTTTAATCTGAAAAGTAGAAGCAAAAAATTGCAGACAAAATTTTGATGTCAAGTTACACGCATACCCGAATTTTTAATTGAAACGACATGAATTCTAAAAACCATTATTTTATCTCACCATTTTTGGGACAGAGGGTTGTAATATTGATTACGCATTATTTATTTTAAAAAGAAATCAATTAATTTATTGTGGCAAAATAGCAATGGAAATTAAAATACGAATTATTAAAGATTATTGTGAAATACTTTCGAAATGCGTCTATTCATTTACATGCCTTTTAACCAATGGTGAATTATTATAGTTAAACCGTATAGAGATTGCATTGAAATTAGTTAATAATGGGTATCAGTCCGAATAGTCCTAGTGTATGGATCATCTAAATTTTAGAACCGATGGCAGCCGTTAACCAATTTCAATATAGATTGTACGGTGGTCAATATAAAATTTAACATAATTATTTGTTATTTCCTCTACAAAAATAAATCCTCTTCATTAAAATAACATACTAATTTTCCAAGTGTATGTGTCATCACATATACACACCAATTCAATTAGCTCGCAAACATAATATTGTATCTATCTACAATACTATTGTTCACTAGACCACAACATACAACGAGTACACATTCATTCTTATATAATTCATAGATATACGATGAGTATAAGTTAAATATGCAAATATATAGAACGTTATACGAACAATAATAATGTATTTTATATTTTATTTATAATATTATTATTAATAGACACTGGCTGCCTGCGACTATAGCAAAAAAAAAACCATTCAACAGTGGCGTAACAATTTTAACCATTTAATAATAATATTACAATATGTTTTATTGTTATATTATGGTGTCGGTATAAATTCAATATTGTCATATTTAATGATGCATAAACAATTTATTATTTTTCTTCTTATAACCAACAATTTGATGATATTTTGTTGGAAGATGATATAATGGAAAAAAAAAGTGTTTAATTAAATGTGGAAAACAATGAATAAATCAATCAACTTTATAAAATTGAATAAAATAACAAAATACATATGATCAAGGTTATGGATATATTTAGCATTGCGGAATTATAACAAAAATATTTGCGATCTGTGGGACTGTGAATCAAGTTATTCTATGCCCATTGTAAACACGCAGAGACACACAAATAAAATTCAGCAGTCGAAAATTAAATTTTGTTGTAGGAATGAAAAAAAAAACAGCTGCAGAAACGCTTCAAATCGCTTATGGTGATTATTGTTTATCCAAAACAGACAATTTTTAAGTGGTTTCAAACATTCAATAGTTGCGCTAGATAAGATGTCAATGATGATAAACATTCAAGTCGACCATTTGAAGTGTTTACTAAAGAAAACATTGAAAAAGTACTTGATTTCGTTAAATTTTCCAAGAAATCTTCAATCACATTCATGGAAATGGAATTACGTTCACGTAAAACAACAATTCATTGCATTTTAACCGAAAAAATTGGTCTACGAAAAGTGAATTCGAAGTTTTTCCTACCGTCGATTAACAGATGATTAAAAATTACACTGAATTGAGCAAAGGCATTGAACTCGTTCGATATGATAACAACTTCTTAAAATCGATTGTTACTGCATGCTAATGATGCTTTCAATATGATAACCAGAAACCAAACGTCAAAGTGCTGAATGGCGGTCACCGCAGACGAATTAAATCCAAAAAAATTCTCGTCTCATCACGTCAAAATTCAATACAATGCTGATTTCTTTTTACAATTCTCCAACCAAAGAATTATTCATATAAAGAATTTCTTCCAAATGCTAAGTATTACTTTGGTGTATTAAAGCGTTTACTAAGTCCTGAATATCGAAAACCAAGCAATCGGAGGGGAATAAATTTAAGTAAATTATAATAATATTTTTAAATAAAATTATATTGTTTTGAAGTGTGATACAAAATTAATAAGTTAAATGTATTTGTACTTAAAATAAACGCATGATTAAATCAGAACTTAACCCAAAAACTCTGTTTGGTTATAGGTATAATTTGGTGTTGAAGTCAAAAAAAAAAAAAAACAAACAAATCTTAAACAATAGCCGACCAATATAGGAAAATGACTGAGCCGCTGTATGACTAATTCATGTGTCACCTATATTTTATGGAATAAAACCCTTATTTGTAAACAAATGTAAGGAAACATCTATTCCACATATTCATATTAGGATTTTAAGAAAATTCTGCAAAAACCGAGCTCCTCAGATCAGTTATTCCGACCAATTGCTAAGTACAAGGGTAGCATTTTAATCTTTAAGTTCAGTATGAGATAGTTTTAGAGCACACAACAACTTATAGACATGTCAATTTTACTATCTATATATTAGTCATTTATTGATTGAGAAATGGATAAATTCACGAGGTCACAAGAAACTGGTCAGGATAACTCTGGCTTGAGTATCGATTTCCCCAGAATTTCCAAAGAAACTGTTCTTATCTTACTCCTACTAAAAACCTACTATCCGCGAAAGACTTGATTGAAAAATGGTCAATTTCACCTGGTTGACATATAAACTTTCTTATACATTACTGAACCGATCCGTTCAAATATATGCAAAAATGTATTCTAATCTAAATTAAAAAAAAATTATTATTATCCATTACCGCCGGGACACATATTTTACCTCAACCATACCACAAACAAACAATATAAAACAAATAATAATTTATACTTAAAAAATACAAAACAGCTAATCTAAGATTTGCACAAACTTTACAATGGAATTTATTATTACATCGTCCGTATTTATTTATTTGAATTCATATTTTAAAACAGAGATATGTTAAATGGAAAAAAAAATAGCGTATGATACAAAATTTGCCATGACATTTTTTTTTCTGGTTACTCCAAATCTAGAAAAAAAAATAAAATATAAGACAACTGACGACATTTAAATACAATAAACTAATTTTGTTTATACAGGCACACACACACACAAACACGACTATGCAAATACAAAATATACTACATGAGTTGAAAAGTCCCCCTGCTGCCGACGGTGGTATAATAATGATAATTCTTTAACATAATTTCATTTTAGCTCGATACAATTAGTCCCACTTCAACCGATTGGATCCATTTTTATACTACGATAAAATCAAGATCATTCGAGGCAATCCATTTTCATTATGAAGTCAATTCTTTAAGTTTTGAAACATAAAATATTCTGGCGACCATTCATTCAACTTTGCCATTATATTTTTAATGGTGGGCGACGAGATTACGAATTATCGTAATTATAACATGAACTTTTCTTTAACAAATTTAGTCGTTTCATTTTAATTTCAGCTTTCAATTTATTTAACAACAACAATAATAGTAATATGTCCAATTTATTAATTATCCACGAATATTACACCAAGTATGTATCCACAATAAACAATGGGCCATAACCATATCAGATATGCTGGCACGATCTGGTACACAATCCGACATAATCGGTCCTGAGCCTTGCCGTCAGTGTATTGCTGACTGGACAGCATGTTGTTCCAATGGAGGAGCGGCTGCTGCATTGTTGAGGTTACCCAGAAACAAATTAAGAATGGTTGTCGGGTTGCTTACGGAACACTGCACGCTAAACTATCACCTTCATAAATTGCGTTTGGTTACAAATGCACTCTGTGTTGCCATGGCACTACTTTTGTGAATGTCCGGTTTATGTAAAATCTAGACATAGAATAATTGGAAAATACGCAATGGACCCTACCACAATGAACGGATCATATAGATTATAACAGACGCTTCGAGAATTATCTCACCGAGAGAGCTCAATGGACCTTCCTTGGTCTAACAGCCGGAATTAATTTCCTCTTTATAAAATCAATCAATTAACCATATATCTATAGATGATTGCGGCGATTTTGATAGCTTTGGTTTACAGGACGTACCGGGTTTTAACCATTGTACATACTATTGTATTGATTCGTGTGTGCATTGATGGACTCATGTGTCATCAACAGTTATGAATTGATGCAAAAATTTATTTAAATCTTGCTTAAACTTGTCCAAAATTAGTGCTTTGAATTTGTAACACGATTACGATTTTGTTGATCGATTATTAACAACCACAACAGACATCTTCCAATTTTAACTCACATACACATATTCCGGTATGTTCACGATGTCAGTAAACTTACTTTAACTCAACATTTCTCGCATTTAAAGCGATATTATATGAAGTTTTTCAATTAATTATGCTATTGTTAATTAAACTTCTTGAATACACCATAAAGGAAATTCTAGAACTACAACTGCCTGGTGATTAAACACATCTTGTATAAATTCGTCATAATTTGTATCAAACACTGAATTTCAACTTCTTAAACACATCAGAAAGAAATTATAAAACAACTAATACCTGGAGATTAAACACATCTTGTACAAAAATTCTTTCATAAATTGTCTCAAACACTGAATTTTAACTTCTTAAATACTACTGCCTGGAGACTAAACGCATCTTGTACAAAAACTCTATCATAAATCGTCTCCAACACTGAATTTTAATACACTAGAAAGAAATTCTAAACCTAATACTGCCTAGAGTATAAACACATCTTGCACAAACTGTATCATAAATTGTCTCAAACACTGAATCTTAGCTTATTGAATACAGCAGAAAGAAATTCTAGAACTACTATTAAAATTTGGTCTTCCATGAGAGTTTAGTATAAATCATTGGGTTCATAGGACCAATTTTGCATTTATTTTATATAACGTCAGTTGTTTTCGATGGGGTAGACCCAAATATGATTTCCTGAGTCTTTCAAGTTTAGATCTTTAAAAAATCACTACACGAATTTCGAGATTTTCCATTTTCTAAAAAAAAAATCTAAAACACATGTATATTTTACCGATACCTCCGAATTATTAATCACCGTGTTGTCGTCGTATTGATTCCTACAGATTCCAATTATACCTTTTGTTTTTTTTTGCACTCTCAAAAATTGTGATCACTAGCCGTGCACCTGAGGTGTCGGTAAATTATACATTTAAGCCAATGTTTTAAGTTAATTCAGTTAAATAATTGCATAGCTCTATAACTAATGGATAAAATAACATGAAATTTTGTAGCCGGATTACATCTTTTATATGGGGGTGTCATCTATTCTACACGATTCTGGGATTTTTTCAAACCCATGTAGTATAAAATATACTCGTCCGTCGTACATATGATCTCTTTATCTATTCATTTAATTTGTTTGTGATATTCTCTGTATAAACATATAATTTTAGTTGAAATTGTTTCTATTATATAAATAAACCAATTAATGCCAATATTGTAATTGAAGTCTTTCTCATCATCTCGTATCCACACTTTAACATTCAAATCATTTTGATAGTATAAGAGACAAAAATAATAATGAAAAAATATTATGGTTTTTAATATATAATTAAACAAATTGTATTAATATTTGTGTTAAGTTAAGCAAAGAAGATAATTTGTATCTGCACGAAAAATCTAAATGTGTTGATGATGTTTTTTAATGGTTTCTAAGTAAATATTTGGTTTTTATTAAAATTTTATGGATTATAATTTTAAAACTGTATTAAAATAATAAACACCCCCTTTTTTTTCCATACGATAATTTGCTATGCTGACTTATGGCAGATTAACAGATTCTATATGATTTTATGTTTCCGTATAGCGTAGCTGCATTTAAATACTTAATTTCGTTTTTAAACACATATTTGGGAAAGCGATCCATGCTGAACATTCTCTTTGGCAACATTAAAGAACATAAATAATTGCTCGCTAGTATCATTTGTTTTGAAATGTTTTCGACTTAAACATTTAATAGTAGGTTCGAAAAAAATGCGAAAGTGAACAACATTACCATTCCAAGAAGTCAAATAATCTCAATAACATTGATTAAGTGTGACACTTTAACATCGCACCTTTTGATTTGAATCACTAGAAATATCGTTTCGAAAATTATCCTAATACCTCCCCAATACAAACCCTTCCATTTGTTCTTAACATTTGCAATGTATAAACTCTAAAATCGTTTAGTTGATTTACTTCATGAGGAATTCTTATGATCATCAGGAAGGACAACTACCCAAAAATTTTGAGAATAAAATAATATACAGGATATCAAAAATGAGTACGATAATACGAAAACCCTAGGTTCTCTGGGTCAAAACAGCTACCTTATTCTCTGTTGGAAGACGTCTAATTAAATAATCGAGCGCAGATGTGGTTTCAAACATGATCCTACCCCATCGCACTTTGGACAGAATGTTAGATGCTGCCTGGACGCAAATTTTTTATCAAAGATTACTGTATTCGAAATGAAGGAGCACATTTTCAACATTTACTTTAGGCTTTGTTTGCGCTGTGTGGGTTTATGTGTATGGTCGTTTGTGCGTAGGTGTGTGGAAGTTTGTATGAATGCATAGAAATGTGTGGAACCAGTTATCTGTCACGTCCTCGTCGTTGGTTCTGGATAAAACAAAGATAAGATAAAATTTATCCATGACGAAAATAAATGTTACGCCTACATCGTGTGGCTATGGTTATTTCGTGAATATCTCTGGAACCATTTGAGACCCATTGCGTTGTTATAGCTTAAATGAAAGCCTATAAATGTGGCAAGTTTTTAAACTTATACCTAGAAAAATTTGCCATCATGATTTTTCGAATTATGCTTGAAAAGAAAAAACCATTAAAATCGTTAAACCATTTGTCAACATTCCTACAAGTATCTGGATAACCACAATTCACATCGTTCCAAATGTTGTGTATTCGGAAAAAACATGTTGTTTTTCTATCATAGCTCAACCTATACTAGACTGACAGTCATTTTAAATTCACACAATTAATAACAACAACTTGAATTGGAATATATTTCTATAGATAAATGTAACAAAAGTCGATGATGATAATAATTATCATAATAATAATAATATAATAATAATAAATCAATAATAATTATATAATAAATAATCAAAATGACAACAACAACAACAACAACAACAACGATGATATCAATAATTAATATTTATCTTATCGTTATCATAACCACCTACTTATACACGTAAAATAAAAATTACAAAAAAAATTAACATACATCTTAAAGAGGACGGCTCTATCAATATTATAATGAAAAGTGTTGATAAGAATGTTACTATAAATATAAACAGTAATGTGTATTGTTTGATTGCGTTTGCCTTATCTCTGCGTATTATGATTTTGGATATATTTGAATTTGTACAATCGTATTGTACGAGGGAAAAGATTTATTAATAATAATTTAATAATTTACGTTATAAGAGTTTCTTATATCTTTGAGTTATACATAAATTTGTTCTACGATAATTTGTCTATTCACTATTTAGACTCATCTCTAAGAGCCTTTAAACAAAAAACAGTGTAATCGCATATTTGGTGGTAGCCACTTAGCACTTGCTTGCTTGCTTTGTAGTTCTTTGTAGAAAACATATTGTTTCGTCACCAGTTACAATAGTTTTTAGAAAGTTTTCTTAACGTCCAGCATGTTTAATAATGTTTGTACAATATGCCGTTCAATTTGATGGGATTGATCAGGATTACGATTTAATTGATGTGGAACTGTCAATATTCCAAACTCAATTTGCATGAAAATTGCACTGAAGATTTCTTAGATCAATTTCATGGAATCACGTAATTTTTCAATGTATTCTTCAGTAATTGCTTCAAGATGGTCGACTTAGGACGTTCATCATCACTGATATAACTTCTCGCTGCCTGCTTCATACTTTTGATTTTGTCATATAATTATCATCGCATACGCGATTTTAAGTAAATTGAGTTTGAACAACATTTTTACCATTTTTGAAACAAAATTGTACATTGTTTTTATATTCATTTATCCACCGACACCCAAAAGCTACTTAAGTCACTTAATACCTTTAGTAAATTTACTTATACTGAAAAAAATGTCATTAAACACACACACTATATACAACAATTAGAAGCTAACGTAAGATTACGTTACGTATTCTAAATATTATTAAACCATTCTCATTATATTTGGGACAGCAGATGTAAAACCGATGAATGAAATCGGTTTATTTCTATTTAAAACGGTGCAAATATAATACTTAAACAATGCCATTAGAACAACGGTGGGACCCATATTACACATAACCATTTTCATAGCCAAATGTTCAATTAAAATTTCACATGATGATCCAATTGAGATGCCCAAAGCATCAGCAAACACACGCTATTTTAATCGTCTGTCATTCAATATCATTTAAACTAATTTTTTTATCATTTCTGTTAAGTTATAACACTTTGGGCCCAGCACTACGTGGACTATATTCTATGCTGTCACGACTACGTTAAATGTTATGTAATTAATCTCAAAATATTAAACATTATCTTCATCTTCATTCATTTAAAAATCATTTAAATTAACAAATATTGCATTTAATATGTGCGATGAGATGCGAGATGACAGTGAAAATGATCTAACACATGGAACATACACTAATTTTGTTAGAAAGAATTAAATGACCTTGCTTTAAGTAGCGGCTTAGTTAAAATTATTTAAGTAAACATTTTAATATATACAATAAATGACTTATAATGGGTGAGCGGGGTAATTCAGGTTAATAAAAAATATACGGTTTTACCACTAGTTAACCAGTTAATGTAGCCACATTTTGTCATTGGATCTTTTAATTTTATTATTCTTTTCGATGTGTCATCCATTCAATTTATCATGTGAAATAATAATGAGCTTCCCAAGTGCATCGTAAAGTGTCTATAATTACTAGAATGCCGATAAGTAAACATTTTTGCGCGATAACACGATGTTATTATTCGACTGCATTTATTTACGGAAATATGAATAGGTAAATGACCGAGCATATATTTAAGCTGAATTAACCGCTGCGGCTATATGTACTAATATACCGGCAAACAGAATACATTTAAATAATATTTGAAATGAATATATATTTAAATACGATGCGCACACCGAAATTATTTATATAAATTTGAAAAAGGTGATTTAAATAAGTTATTAATATTTTACAAATACATGTACGGCCGTCATCATAATGTGACACATATTTTTTGTACAGTGAGATGAGTAAATATTAAATACATAAAACATATGACGCGGCACCCCACTTTTCAATTACATTACTTAGAATTTTGCGGAAAAGCTGAGTAAATATAGTTATTTATAAAAATAGTTGAAATAATTTTTTTTGCACTAGTTACGTGTTACATTTTGCACACACACACACAGAAGATTTGATAATAATTGTAAATTGTATATATCTACTCGCATATAATGCGTTGCAAACAATTAGGTTACCCAGTGGGTTACATTTTGTATGTATAGTTCCAATTTCATGAATGAATTCATCAATGAACTCATCAATTAATTCAGCAAAATATTCTCCAAAAAATGTATCTGTGAATTTATACGTAGTTTTAATTTTATAAATGAATTCACCAGCGAATTTGTTGAATTTGTTCTGTACACATGAAAAACCCATCCATTCCGAACGCATGAACAACTCATCTAGAGAAGAAGTACATACCCCACCAATGACATCTCTGTACAAAAGAAAGTATTGCAAGAATGTCGTAGTACTGGGACAAGAAGTAAGTAGACAATCATCGATCGTTATCAGACATACCGGTCCCACTGGGTATATAGAATTTGTAAGTGATTACACTTTATTTTTAAATAAGTGGACAGTAAATATGTTTGTGGTAGTGGTCGTCGTGGTGGTGACCTATATTTAAAATTATATTTTTGCAAATTTTGATTCATTGTGAACGACGAATTGAAAATAAAATTCGATGACATTTATTGTTTTAATATTTTATGTAGCATTTTATAAATAATACAAAGGAGGGTGAGGGGGGGGGGGGGGCATTATTATTTGGAAACAAAAACAACAAATTATTAATAAATTAAACTACGCATTGAATATCGGCTTTAATCGCTTGAAATTTTTCTATTACAGCAGCAAAACTACAGAAATTTTTTTGGTTAATTTGGAAACATTTTTCATTCTGTAATTGTAATAATTTCTGCTAGTTAAAACAAAATGCCGGCTGCTATCAATTCAACACAACAAACCACAGACGATAAACAAACTCTTTTCAATTATATAGAATATCATTTTCATATTAGATTAAAATAGTCCTGGTACGTATGATTATTTTTAGCTATAAAGAGTACAGTTGATAGTGAACAAGGTTGCAAACAGAGCAGAAATTATGTTATTACGCAAGTCATGTTACTCCAAGTAGAGAGTGAATGGACATCTACCAAAATTTTACCACAGCCCAAATGGTAATTTATGGGAGTATATAACAATTCACAATTCATATGTGGTCTCTGTTAATTATCGAAAGATAGAGATGTTACATTATTTTTATATAGTGATGATGGTATTTGTTACAGAATAAAAATATCAATCCCACACTCAAATATCAGATAATTATTTTTGCAAAAGAGTAGCTGCAGCGTGGGTCTCTTGTGTGAAAGTCTTTGTTTTATAATTGCTTCGTATAGAATTGGGTATGTTCATTCAATAAACTTGGACATTCTTCCGCAGTTTGAACAGCCTCTAGCAGTACACATGAAATTATGTGGCCTCACAAGAAACTTAGTCTCAATGTTTACAATATTGGACAGCTGTATATAAAAAATATTCGGTTGATTCGGTTTCCATTCCTCATTCTTCACAACGTGTCGGGCGCGTCATCATTTAGTCAGGTTTTTCTTAAACAGTGTAACGCGTTTACTCTGACAGCCGGTGCCATCATCCACGCGTATTAATTGAAAATTTCAATCTATGACAAAAGTACAATTTGTAACTTCAAGTTGATATCATACCAAAAACTTTATTGACATGCTGCGGCGTGGATGTGTGGAATGATATCCCCTCAGCGTTTTGAAAATTTAATTTGCAGGCGACGATTTGGAAGTTGCACGGTGTACGGTATGTATTTCCCATGCACCTTATGTGGTTTGTTGGTTTACTTTCCTGATAAATGTTTTAACCAGTTAATGCCTTCTAACATTCGGTAGTGTTACACGCAAGCAACTGTAAGTAACATGTGAAAGATTAAGTATGGTTAAGTTGTACATTAGGTATGATCATAAATGAGTGGAATACTATGAGCTACTAAAACTAAATAAAAATTGCTGTACGTTACCAATAACAATTGGTAGATTTAAACCATTTACTGAATGAGAATCGTCCAATAGCAGCCAAAAAAAAAAAAACGTAAAATGATTTTGCTGTACGATATATTGTAGTTTCAAAATTAATAAAAAATACATTGAAAGAGGTTAAATGGGAAATTCTCCCTATTCGCCAGACTGTACACCATCGGATTACCACTTGTTCCGAATAATGCAAACGGCTCTTCAAGAGACCAGCACTGCACAACATTTGATGAAATTAAAATATGGTCCGTTGAATGGATGGCTTTAAAGCCAAAATCATCCACGGAATTCACAGATTGCCAGAAAACTGATCAAAAGTAGTAGCAAGCGATGGAAAATATTTTGATTGAAATAAAATTTATCATTTCGCAGAAATAACCTCAATCAAAACTAAGTTTAACACCCAATAGATCATTTTTTCAGTGGCGATCACCTCGTTTGAACGACTATTGGTATTACGTTTCTGTGTGCTTTGCATCCACTTAACCAATTATAAGTCATTTTTATTTACAAAGTAGAGTAGCCCGCCGATCACATCCGTATGAAACAACAACATGAAAACACCGTTACCGAAACTATAAACATTTTTTTAGAAAAATTAATGGTAAATACAACACTCGGTGCAGGAATAACTACTAACAACGCGAACATCTATTTTTTGTTTCGATAATACTCTTACACAATGTGTGTGCATCCCACAATAATGCTAATGCTAGATTACACCGCAAACATTGGTGCGTACACTTATTGTTAGTACAGATCAAAAGATATTGGCATTAGATTTCGGAAGATGATAATTAGAAAACACTTCGTTTTTTTTTTTTTTTTTTTATAGAAATTAGAATAGAAAAATAACAACAACAATTTTTCTCTATAAAATAATGCAATATTCAAATGAATGAAAAATATATGTAAAAATGCATGCAACAATAATTTCAATATAAAATTTAATTTAATTTAATTATTTTAATTTTTTATTTTTTTTTACCTGCTATACGTAATACTGCACGGTCGGCTGGATCTAATTGAAGTATACTTAATGGTTTATCTTTTGCCCATTCACTTAAGCTTTCCCGGTTCATGATAATGTTGTTGGTGTTGTTGCTTCAGTATATTCCGGATAATGATGTTAAATTTATAAACACCGGCAGATGATAAGATGATGATAAAAGAACAGAAAAAAAAAAAAATGATGGTTGCGGTAGAGATTTTAATGATTTTTTTTTTTATTTCAATATTTAATTTATTTATTTATTTATTTTTTTTTTTATTTAAACTTTATTACACCACTGTTTTTTATCACAAAAATTATATTTTTAAGTTTTACATTACACTTTAACATATTTTTTTTTTATTTATTTATATTATTATAACTTTTATATTTAATTAAATTAAATTATATTATTTGATAACATATAAATTTAACTAATATAAAAAATATACACTTAATCACTCTTATCACTATAATAATCACTGGAGGGGGGGGAGGGAGGAAACTACATTTTTTTGTTTTCTTTTTATTTATTTTTTTTTTTATTGAATATTGAATAAAAAAATTCGATTATTTTGAAACATTATTGAATATTTATTTTATTTTTTTAATTAATTAATTATTAATAAAAAAATAAATTAATATTTTTCTAAACTTATACGCATTAGTTTAATTTTACCGCTAAACAATAAAAAAAAAAATTGAGACGAATTGAGCAGTATAAAAATTACACTATATTAGAAGAGCACTAAAGGGTTGGTGTTGGTGGTGGTGGTGGTGTTGGCGTTTATGGTGCAGTTGAGGAACTGCATTTCTGCATTTATGATAATTTTCTATATAATTTTTTATGATTTTTTTTTTACTATTTTAATTTCACTATTCTCACAAAACAGAAAAAAAATACAAAATCATCTGGAAATAATAAAAGATAATAATTTAAAAAACAATAAAATGAAAGGAAAATGTTAATAAAATAATTTGTTCATATATATTTTTTTTTTATAAAACGAATAGTGAATAGATAATAAAATTACGGGATGTTTGAAACAATTAAATTAATTAAATATTAGTAATAAAAGTAGTAAAACAAAAAATAACAACAACAAATAACAGCAGAAGACGATCGCATAATCGCAGCAACGACGGCGACGACGATAACAACAAAATGAAGAAAATAAAAAAAAAAATTATGAAACTCACGTCTTCTTTTCAACAAGAAATAATTACAACTACTGAAAAAAAGAAAAAAATTCTTTCTAACTAAATAAAAAATGTAACTCACTTCTCGCACACAACGTCCGTCGTCAACCAACAACAAACGAAACGAACAATTTTAATATACAAACAAAAATACAATTCACTTTTCTTTTGGCCTCTCTTAAAAGTTGAAATCTTTTTTCTTATTCTGATGGCCGCTTTTATAAATAAAAAAAAAATAATTATTTTATTTATTACAAACAAAAAAAAAAAACACAACTAAATAAAGTGGAAAACTTAAAATATTGTATTTGTAGTACGCGCAAACGCAAAAAGAGATTCACTGGCGATAGTGTGTGACATTTCGTTTGTGTGGTTGTGCTGCGCTGCTATCAATGATCACAATAAATAAAAAAATAACAATTTACGAAAAAGTACATTGGTCGGCAAACGTCGATGACGTTTCACACACATACTATTAAATATAAACTAAACGCAATGACAATGATTTTTTTTTTATTTAACACAAATCCAAATACAATATATATATATATATATGTAATAACAAAACACACATGTATTGTTTGTGTACATACATCCACTAAAAAGCATACAAAAAAAATCCAGTTATACTTAACACAGTTAAAGAAAACAGATCATTATGCATGCGTCTCTATCTACCTATCCATCGCATCGCATGATATGTATGTGCAACAATGCAATGCGAATATATATACATAAAACAAATACATTTAACATCATTTAATTTTATATAACAACAAAAAAATTAAGCTCTTTCTCTTCTCTCGTCTGATTTCGTTTTGTTTTTGAATGCGTAAGAAAAATTTACATATTTTATCAGGGATATACAATTTAATAGTGCACGTAGTGTAGTGTGCGTAGTATCTAAAACAACCCTCCAGGAAATTTTGTAACTGGTTCCAAATAAGAGATAGTTCTACAATTAGTGTAAACAATAATTACTATTACTAAAGTTCATTCAATTTGAATGCAATTCAACACAAAAATATATGAAATTAAAATTGTACTACAAATAGCCGAACTAATTCTATTACCGGCACAAAATGTTCGACTACATTTTTCAAAAACCAATTAAAAATATGTTGGAAGAAATTAAATGAGAAATAATTCTTATGACAAAATAAACAGCGATTAATCGACGAATGGGGTCAAAAGTGCGCAGTGAAAATATGACAAATAAAAAAAATTATCATTTTATGTTGTCTGTTTTCTAAAAAGAGTTAGCATTAATGCTTCGCAGAACTACGTTTAAAAGTGGAATTATATTCGAATCAAAATGTTTGTTGGGATAATTATGAGTATTTATGCAATTTCAATATAGTAACACACACACACACACATGAAAAAGAGAAAACAAATAGAAAAAAATTGCGAATTTTATTCAAATTCAACACAAGTACTTTGGGTTTTTTTTTTATTGTGGTTTGCATGACAGAAGTGTATTTTTTTTTTGATTGACTTTGATTTTGTTTTGTTGTGTTTTGTTTGTAGGCTATTATATTTTTCTGTGCTATTCTATTACAACTATTTGATATGCAATATTGCATTTGCATACACAATTTACACATTTAATCTATATTATAATATACAATTCCCCATACGTGTCTTACTACAAGAATCATTTTAATTGAATACTAAATTAATACATTGTAATAATTTATAGGTAAATTGAACATTATACGAATACCGATTACACTGTCTATAAATAAATTAACTGTACAATTATATAATAGATGATAATTAATAACAACTATCATTGTAAGATATATGAGAATGTGTGTAATAAATACATTTTAATCTAAATATTTAACGTTTTCTTGTAACGTTTGCAAAATAATAATTAGTTTATTCGTTTTAGATCTAGAACAATTGAAATGGCAATAGGATATGGGTTATTAGAATGACTATATTATAGTTTCTGTTCTAATTATAGTGCGCATCGCAATGTTATCATAATACCACTATAAAGGTGATCTCTTACACTTCCGCGTAAACCATTAATATTATGAGTGAGACTACACTCTGCTGGTCATATGTTAGACCATTTGGTGGATCAATCTCGGTTGTTAAGGTGGAAAACGTTAATAAGTAAATATATGTTGTTTCCTTGTGTCGATAAGTTGGGGATTCATTAGTATACAGGTACAGTACACAACAAAATGAAAACAAACAAAGTTGAAAGCTACGCCTCAACAGCTTCAACATATAAGTAGACTATTTTCTCGGCAATATAAAAAACACAATCCACCATTCAATAATAATCAAAAGTACAGGTGAGAAGGCTGCAACTTATAAAGACGTTCTGCAAGGTATAACGAAAATTCTATTGGCACGAGATTATCCTAAAACATTGCTAACCATATAGATCAAATGAATCTAGTTGGCCAATTAATTACGGAGGTGTTGCGGAGGAACAAGAAGACGGTGATGTTTAACTTAAATTTTCAGCACCCAATTATAAAGCGGGATACAGGATGAATATAGACTCCGTCACTGAATTCCGTCAATGAGGCAATATCTTCAGTGGGATACAAGGCCTTAACGAAGGTTTAAAGGTGTCCACCTGGACAGCGCTGAGAAAAATAACAAGTAACACTTAATACCTTTCAGTTCTTAGACTTAACACCGCAAATTATACAAAGCTCCATAATCTCGAATTGGAGAATTCTTACGTGCGAATTCGATCTCTGACATAATGTTAGATAATGTTTGATGTACAAATTGTGCAAAAGACAAATATGTTTACCTACCTACTGTGTGGGCTACCGTTAAAGCTTAGCAGACGGGATAATAAGCATAAACATTTAGATACAGATATATTACGAATTTAACAGTAACGGAGTACCAAATGTGATTTATCTGGCACCTATGAACAAAACTGACAGAAGAATAAAACTTATAATGAAGTTCCCAAAAGACTAGAAAATCTTGGCTGACATTCTGCAATAACTTTGAGTATAAAAAGCGACTCTCTAAGGAAATGACCAAGGTAACCTTAGGATTACATAAATGAAATGATGTTTCGCGGTTATTATGTCGATTACAGACACATCAAAGACTCTTTTGCAAACCCAATGTCCATAGAAAAAGTATAAAAAGACCGACCAGGCCAATTAAAAACTGGTAAATAATCATAGATTGACATGTCCGGACTCAATGGGAGCTATGAGAATGATTCCCTTTACAAAAATAGAGATGTAATTGACCGTACGTTGCTGCACACAACAATTGAGACAAGCAGGTTTTATCTGTACATAAATGAATGAACTATAGCAAAACAACCTCACAAATCACGCATAGAAATACAAATGGATTCCACAATATAAATGGTTGGCAGACAATGTCCTAAAGTGTTATACTGATGGCTCAAAAATGGAGGCTAGAATTAGTGTTTGAGATCTCTGATCGGGATTGTTATGAATATCTATCAATAATAAAACAAAATATCAAAATCAACATCATTTCAGACAGTCAAATTGTCAGCAAAGGGTAATAGTTTCAACTGTAGACTACTTCTTCAGTGGCATGGTACGCTAATTGGTCACGAATATGGTGACGTAAGAGTCGTATGAGTGCCAGCACACAGGTGGTATGCAGGCAATAATGTGAATGATGATAAGCTCGCAAAAATTCTGTGGTTTTATGGTTAATTATACCTCTACAAAAAGAAGAAAATTATACTGTGCATGTGTGTGTGTGTGTTATCATTCTACGAATCACATTTATAATCGTGTAACTTTAGTAAATGAGATAAGACACAAATCCATTGTTTATTTGTGAAATATTTTGTTCATTGATTAACTAATTATCGATAATCACCAGAATCACCTCTTCAACGATTAGCCTGTGTCAGTAATTGAGGCCATAATTGACCTCAATCCAATGGCATATATACAATTATAGGAAAGCACAATAAAATCCTGAACGTAAATCCAATAAGTCAATATTCAAATCGTATGTTACCAAAATCAACTTTATATTTATTAATTTATTAATGCCATATGTTTTCGTTAAAGATGAAAGCCGGCTTATTTTCTACTTTTTTTCTACACAAACAAAAATAATCAATAATAAACAAATTTGTGTTTTACGATATTTTATAGAAAAACCTTTTGTATTTGGTTTTTTTGTTTTGTTACTGCTGTGTGTGTGTGTGTGTGTGCATGTTTATATAAATAAACGTATGCTGCAACACAATCACACTCCCACACATGTTCATATATAAATAAAAATACAAAAACAGAAACGAAATGAGTAATGAAAAATAAAGAGAGACATAAATAAAAAAAAAAAAAACAGGTAAAAAGTTATTAAATTATATCATAGGAAAAAAAATTATGTAAATGAATATCAAAATATTGAAAATTTCACTAAGGCAAGGTCGTCATATTTGTTGTTGTTGTTATATATACTACGTGTTTTTGTCTCTTCTTCCGTGCGCATTTGGTTTTGATCGAACACCGAGATGTGTTGGAGCACCCGCCGCCGCCGCCGCCGCCGCAATTAAATGATTATCGGGACTCGCCAGCACAACCCCACCATCGAAAAAAGAAAAAACAAAACAAAATCATGCCATTGACCTATTCGCGTGCATTTCATTGTGTGCGAGTCTGCACATAAAAACCTTTATTCATGTTTTATTTATTTTTATTATTATTATATATAACCCCACACTTGCTACTTCTATTACTCATCGAACAATAACAACATGTTTTTTAACTCCTTAAATCACAAATTTCACACAAAAGGACGGAATACAATTATAGCGACGGTTCATTAATTAAAAAAATAAATAAATATCTTACCAATAAATCTGTTTTCCTATATAATTGACATCCAAAAGAAACTTTAATTATTAAAATTAGAATATAATTAATTAATAAAATATATCACACACAATATGGCACCATTTTTTTTTTTTTTTTTTTTATATTTGGTTATAATTTTTATTTTTTGATCACTTCCTTGCGACAAACGCACAACAACAACAACAACAACAAATGCAATCGCAGAAA
Organism: Bibio marci; assembly: GCA_910594885.2. Taxonomy (NCBI): domain Eukaryota; kingdom Metazoa; phylum Arthropoda; class Insecta; order Diptera; family Bibionidae; genus Bibio; species Bibio marci. The sequence continues at coordinate 29,760,639 of OU343118.1, read as the reverse complement.
ATTTATAAAAACTTTTTTGATATTTCCTTATCGCGTAGTCGTCGTGTATTAAATACAAAAAATTATATATATTATTATTTAATTTTGTTGCTAAACTATTAATTAATTGTATAATTAAAAATTTTATTAAATTATAATAAATAACAAACTAAATAAAAAACTAAAAAATAATTTGCATTTCTTTTATTCACTGACGACGACGACGACTAAAAGACAAAAATTAAAATACTCATAAAAAAATAAAACAATTGAATTTGCGACTGAAATAAATAAAAAAAAAAAAAATAGAAACAAAACGAATCGAAAAAAAAGAACACGTCGTCATAATTGCGCCGGCGCATTATATTATCGATTATTTTTTTTTTTTTTTTTAAAAAGGATACATTACAATTTCACCATACAGTTTGTTACAAAAGTTAATTACAATATTATTTTTTTATTTTTTTTTTAATTGCTAATTATTTAGAATTTTTTTAATATATATTGAACACATTTGTTATTTTTATATAAAATTGTACTTTTAAATGGTTTTTCTTATGGTTTAAGTTTTATTTTTATTGTTTATTGTTTTGTTTGAATTTTATTTTGTAAAATTTTCCGTAATGTTTCTTCACGTTGATTTAATTTTCTAGTTAATTTATTAATTTCATCCGAATACCGAATATTCATTAATTGCATTTGATGATCTTTTTGTTGAAGAAATTCTTCAATTTTTAAATCCTAAATCAATAGAGTAATTTGTAAATGGTTATTTAGTGTTTTTTGATATTTTGACAACAACAACAACAACAACAAAAACGTACCTTAAATTGTTCCCGATTTTGTTGTTGATTATTAAAATTTCTATTTTTATATAATGCGCCTGTATTTTTTAAACGATTTTTTAATATTTCACGTGATTCACGTACACGTGATAAATTTTGTCGTAACATTGAATTTTTCTCGCCCAATATTCTATAAAAAAAAATGTAAAAAATGAGGAAATCTTTTTAATTTTTATTAATTTTAATAATGTAATTGTAATTTCAATGTAGTTCAAAAAGTACGTTGGCTATGATACGATGGTTTTGATGATTATGAAGATCCTTAAAATTCGGAATTGGAAGACGTTAGCTGCAGATAGGTCAGGTCCGATAGGTTGGAGAAGCGTTTTGGAGCGGGCTAAAACCGCACTTGGATTTTAACGCCATTGCGTAAGTAAGTAGCATAATTAATTTCCTATAAAATCATTTCTCGACTTCTTTTTCTTCTTGCTCTGATAAACAAATGTGCACTAAATTGCCCTAATTTCAAAGTACAAGAAATACGCTATTTGTGCTGTATATCTCATAACTCATTGAGTCAAATTGTTGGTATCAGCGCGACATATTTTAAAATAGGGTGTACGAATGGCTTAATAAATTAATACAATAATAAAAAAAAAGTACATACTCATTACATTCTTTTTGTCGTTTCGTTAACACTTTCAATTGATTGCATTCATCAGTTAATTGGACAAATTTACTATCACCATCAGCCGATTTTTGTTTTAATACATCCAATTCGGAGATAAGTTTTTGTTTTTCAATTTCATATTGTTTTTTTAATTCTTCAAATAATTTTTGACATTCTTTTAAACTTTCTGCAACAATTTCCGGTTTTTGATGCTGTTGAAAATTTCGTAATGATGTTAATTCAGCTTTTGTCCGTCCGTATGCTTCTTGTAAACGTTCCACATCTAAATTTTGTGTTTGTAATTTTTGTTCATAGCAACGTAATACTTCGATTAATTTCTCTTTACCTAAATCAGCACGTTTTGATTGAATTTCAGCTTTTGATCTATAAAAAAAAAGAAGAAAAAAAAGATAATAGTATTTTTTATTTTTTTTTTATTAATAATTCCATTCCATTTTCTCGCGTACCGACAAATTTCGTATTGTGCTTGTAAACGTGTTTTTTCTATTGTCCATAATTCATTTTGTTTACGTAGTTCGGTCATTTGTTCATGGATTTTTTCATTTTCATCTAAAATTAATTTTAAACGTCCAGTAAAATGTAAAAAATCATTTTCATAATTTTGTATTAATTGTGATTTTTCAAATATTGTTTCTTCATAGGCGTTCAGTAATGGACCCAAAGTATGTGTATTTGTTAACCAATTTATGTGTTGCTGTGAATTTTTATTTTTATCTTTTTCATCGCCGTTATAACTATTATCGTCATTTTCGTGACGCTGCGTAATGGGAATGGTTGTATTAAAATTATAATTTAATAATAAATGATGGTCATCATCATTTTTATCATTTCTTTTCCATTTATGTATAATCTCTTGATGACGTTCCAATTGAATATTTAAACGATAAATTAACATTTTTAACATTTTTATATCATCATTTAAATTTCGATTTTCTTCTAATATATCTTCCATATCTCTTTTTAATTTTTTTTCATTTGCTTGCAATTGTTCACACAATAAATTACATACTTTTGTTTTATGCCATACAATTAATTCATCATTTAAACATTTAATATCCGTTTTATATTGTTCTATATCTTTTGAATATTGATTATTTATTGAATGTAATGAGGTTATTCGTTCAACCAATTTATCGATTTGTACATCTTTTTCTTGCAGCTATATTTTGTGGATGGGAAAAGAAAAATAGGGGTGGAAGAAAAAAAAAGACATAAATTAAGGTAATTTTTTTGTTTAATTAGTTTTTATACTATTTTTGTAACGATTTTGTAAAATGATATTCCAATACTTACTAATGTTTTCAAACTTTTTTTATCATGTTTACTTGTATTTGTTGTTGTTGTAGGTAAATTTCTTTCTAAACTATTTGTTTTTTTATTACCATTAAAATTTGCTGAAAATCTTTTCAGTTTATTCGTTGTGATTGAGGTGGATTCATTCTTTTTTACATCATTATTATTATTATTATTATTATTATTATTATTATTATTATTATTAGAATTGTTTTCTTCTACATTGTGTTTAAACAATTGTTTCTCTACATCGGATGTTATTTGAAATATTTTTCTTAATGGTATTTTTGTTGATGCCATAGCTGATTTTTAGTTTAAAAGTAAATTTACAACGCACATTCTTCTATTCTTCTACTTTTTTCATATTTTATTTTTAAAATGATTTTATTTATTTATTTTAATAAAAATCAAAATAATAAAAACCATTCACACACACACATTTTTTACCAAAAATTAAAAATAAACTACACTTTTGACATTTGTAAGCAAAAAATATTTGACAGTTTGAGAGAAGGAGAAAGAATTGTGAAAAAAATTGAATCAAATAAATGAGTTAAATTTAGATGAGGTAAATATACCTCATTATTTACTAATATTATAGTTGCGATTTTAAATCGCCCGTAACTTAAAATTAATATATGTCACTTATGTCGAAACTATTGTCAGTCAAATGTGTTATTTTTAATCTGTCAACACCCATTTACATACATACTCGAAAGCACATGTCAAATTAATTGTGTATTTTGTATTTCGGTTGTGGATCGTCTGTTTTTTTTTGGTGAGATTCCATTTTAGTTTTTAAGTGGCAAATCTGACAGTCTGAATACAACAGCAGAAGAGTTAGCGTCTTTAAAATTTCATCAAATTATAATAATTAAAAAAAAAAAACAAATTACCAATATAATAATTATTTTCTATTAATAAAATAAATATATATTAAATCAACTTAAAATAACAAAAAATTTGGTGTGAAAAATAGAAAAATAGAAAAAAAAAAAAAAAAACGTAAAATGTTAACCGTAAAAAATAATAACAATAATTATGATAGCAACAATAAAAATCATAATAATAATAATAATAATAATAATGTTATTAATTGTGACGAAAACACTATGATAAAAAAGAAACGAAAAAATTATGATAATGAATTATTTCATATATTTCTTGATAGTTGTTCAATAAATAACATTCAATTTCTGTTGGCAGCGGATGCTGCAGATATTAATAGCCCGGATAAAATTGGTCAACTACCAATACATAAGGCAATAATGTTTACAAACATTGAATTAGTTGAATTGCTTATTAAATATGGTGCAAATTTAAATTTAACATTTAATGATATGGCACCATTACATTTGGCCATCATATTTAATAATTTAAATGTTATAGAATTATTATTGAAAAATGGAACCGTCAATGTTGAACAAACACAAAAAAAAAATAATTGTACTGCATTACACATTGCCGTTGAGTTAAATAATTTGATGGCCACCGAATTATTGTTAAACTATAATGTCAATATTGATGCAATGGATTTACATGGCAAGACGCCATTACATTATGCGTGCGCAATTGGTAATGATTTTATTGTTCGTTTACTATTGAAATATAATGCCGATATTGAAATCATGGATTTATATGGTCGCACACCCATTCACATGGCCGCAATAAATTTAAAAGATCGTGTTATCATAACGCTTATCGATACGGGCGTAAATATTAATCATAAAGATTTTTGCGGTAACACAATACTAACGTATGCAATGCAACAATCGGCCAAAATAACTGTATCATTATTATTGGTCACAAATTGTACAATTGATTATAATTCAACGTTAATCAAATATTTCTATCAAGAACAATTTCCGGATAAACGTTATGCTGCATTTTTAGCCATACATTTATTTAAACAAAATATTAAACGTGTACAGACGATTTGCCAAATCGATGGCTATCAAATGTATCGTGAATATTTTCGAGAAATTTTACTATTAATGCGTACCAAAATTGCCAACACAAATTATAATTATTTTAAATTTATGTTTTTACGTACCAATGAATTGGGTTTTTATTCAAAATATTTAAATTTTAAGAAAAATTTTCTATCCGATGCTGCTTTGAAAAAATTATTTCCATTATATTATGAAGATATAATTTACAAACATAAAATCGCCATTAATCGTTATTATTTATTAGAATGTGCTGAAAATTCTATGCGTGAAATTACAAATAATTTCAATTATAAATTAAATGTAAATATTCGATGTGTCATTATGAAAATTTTTAATGATTCTGAATTACATGAATTAATTAATTCTGTTAATAGTAATAATAATAATAATAATAATAATAATAATAATAATAATAATAATAATAATAATAATAATAATAGTAATAATAATAATAATAATAATAATAATAATTTACTAAAATGTAATAATGTATTTTTATGAAATTAAAAAAAGTTAATATTTTTTAAATGTAAGTTTAGTTTATGTGGAATTTAGTATGCTAGTTATTAATATTAAAATAAGAATTAATTAATTATTTAGTAATAATTTAGTAAAATATATATAAATATTTTAAAAATATTGTAGATTTTGTGACAGGTTTCTTTTTTATTTTAAACAAATATAATTAACAATAATAATAATAATAAAATGATTGAGATAAAAATTAATTTGTATTTTATTCAACTAACGAGTCCAAATTGTTTACGTTGAGACTATATATCAAACAGCTAGTGATTAAAAAATACTGTCATCAAACTTTTTAAATGGGATAAGTGTGCTGAGAAACGATGAGTTCTGTGAATTGAATAATTTAGAAGAGACATGATAATTTAGAGAACTTAACTGGAATCCAGATTCGTGATAAAATTATACACTCTCTGTGATCGAAAAATAACCGGATTGGATTAAGAAAAACCAATCAATAAATTTTTATAAAAACTTTTGACACTACTTCGATCTTTCCAACCTCTTTGGGAAATATTCTAAATTGATTGCTATGTCCAAGAGTCTAGTTCTATTAGTATTCTTTGACCATTAAGTCGCTAATAAGCTAAAGAAAAGATTATGAAGTGCCAAATGGGTATTTCTGCAAATATAACTTTTTGTACAAAATATTAGTCAGATTTTCGTCACACGGGCACACAGTACATCGGTTGCTCTTGTAAAAATTGTAGACGATTTTATTTTCTGCTTGGACATAGGAAGATATTTATTATACTAGTGCTTCTTCATTTTTCCAAGGCTTTCGATACTGTTATGTAATCGACCATTATGTAATAAACTCTTCGTTTTGTTCAAGTTTTCACGTGATGCAATTGTGTTGCTTTATAGTTATTGTCAATATGCGCCGCGTTAATATGTCGTCAATGGTGACAGTATATTTCTACCTACTTGCCCATTACTTCTGCGGTGTCCCTTGTCTATTTATTAATGATAGGGCACCAGGTGGTCACATATTTTCGGATAATGTGTAAATATATACAATCATTTCCCCTGATCGAAACTTCATGGAAATATATTGGGTTTCTAAATGATGATTTTGATACGATCTGTTATTGTGGTAGCGTTTAATAACCTAAAATTGAATGCATCGAAGTCGAATGCGATTCTTAATATTTACAATCGTGACGTTTCAAACAGATAATCTTCCTCATTTTTTTCTGAATCCTAATACTATTGGCTTTAGTAATACTTAGGTTTGTAGCTTGGGTGTTATTTTTCGCAAAACTATGAAGTGGGATGACCATCTGCACTTTGTTATACCGTAAGGGTTTATGTTGTTCTTCGAATGCTGTTACCGGTTGCTGCTGATTACTCCTAATCTTACCATAGGCGGTAACAGCTCTTACATTGCATTGTGTAATTGTTTTATGGTCATCTAATGGGTAATGTTTTGATGTGAAGGCTAAATGTATTGTTTTTAATAGTTGTACAACATATTTGTTTACGTACTACGTCGATTTAAATACATTAGTCAATTTAGCAGTACAATATTTTGGCCACTACAATTAACGGCTATCTTAAATGTAAGTTATTTGTATTATTGTTATCGTATTGTTATATCGCGATCACTCAATCACCAAGGTGGTAATAGCGTTCTGAGAGAATGGAAAACTACGGTTTGAGTAGTCACAACCGATACCCGATATATAAGTTGTTAAAATAACCGTAGTAAAATATACGACTGCGTGTGTAAGCTATATTATTTATACAGAGGGTAAATACTTAACCTCTATCGGAAAGCAGTTATAATAGCGCGGCTGATTCGCTATGACGCTGTATAATCATTGAATCATTAATTTTTACATGAATACTGCTTTCATACAGTACCATCTAGACTAATTGTCTTCCATAGCAGCAAGATTGTCCAAGACTACTTAATTGTTATTCGTAGCTAACCACCTGTTACAAGTCCGTACACTATCTGGAACCAATTGACGCGTTCACTGTTGAAACCGGCTTTGCAAATATGCTATGTCCGACATACCACCAAAAATTATATAAATAAATATCTTAATCTGAAATTGATAAAACATTTTGAGTTGAAATAATATTTAATAATAACAAATAACAATTAACTATTAATAATATCGTAAGAAAATGTTAGATACGATTAATAATAAAAGTTTTGTTTGGGTATAACAAAAAAAATGGTTGTACTTTGGATGACCTACGTTTTATTTACCATTTTAAATGTAGTCACGTCGTTTTTTGTTTATGCTTTCTCGTACCACCATCAGTTAATACTTTATATACTACCGTGTGGAAGATAGCCGAATTTAACAAGTTGTTAATGTGAGTATATAACCATTCATCAATATTGGTCTGCTATTTAATCGATCGATTTATTTATTAATTTAATTATTTTTATGGTTTAATTGTTCATAGCGTTCCCAGCACATTGTTAATCATTTTCTTATTTCAAACTATTGGGCCACACAATTACTGTTGAATTTATTGTGTTTAGTAACAGCTGATGTTGTTATTTTGTGAAAATATAATAGTCTAATTAGGTGGCTGTTGATTAGGTGCTATTTACAGCAGTGTAATGACTATTTGTACGTGTACGTACAGGCTGCAAACTTTAGCATAACATTTAAAACACAATCTAATATTGTATAATATTTTCTATATATTATTTAATAAATTATTTACATTGTATAAATTTGTTGTTGTTGCACATTTTTTCACGAATTTATTAATAAAAAACTATATAAAATCTATGTAAAGCTTATAATAAACATATGTATAATTATAAATTATTTACAATTTGGTTTCATGTCTAACCATTCCACCTTTTCCATTCCCATAGACACGTAATCTCAATTGTCTATGCATTAGTGCCGCAGCAGCTGCCGTAGCAGTCACAGTATTACTATTATTAACATTGCCGGCATCTGTGACACCATTTATTAAATCTAAATTATTTATTTGTTTATTATTATTAATCCCATTTAAATTTTGATAATTATTATTGGCCGATTGCTGTAATGAATAATTTGGCGATGATGCCGATGACAAATTATTATTATTATCAATAATATTATTATTGAAATATGAATTATTATTAATTTCTGCAGTCGGTGTCGATGATAATTTTGTTAAATTATTTATTAGACAATTGTTGTTGTTAATATTTAATATTGGCGATGTTAACTGTTGCAGTTGTTGTTGTTGATAATTTTGATGTGTTATTATACGTCTTTCGGAATTATTTGAATTTGAATTTGATAAATTTGAATTATCTTCATTATCATCGGCGCTATCAACGTCGCCTACAAATGGAGTGAAGAAAAATAAAATGTATATTAAACTACTATCAAATTTCTGATAATTATTATAATTTTGAAAATAATTTACCATCACTACTATTTGTACTTGTTATAAAATGTTCATTTTTAATCATTTTTCTACTTTTATTTCTTCGATAATATTTAAATTCTCTAGGTAATGTAAATGATCGAGGTAATGAAACCTAAAAATAAATAAAATATTAAACGAATATAATTTTATAAATCTATCGTTTTTCAGTTTTAGATTAGAAGTAATGGTTTTGTTAAATGTAATGCCGATCATCAGTAGACCTATTGTACTTCCTTTCTCATTTTTATGGTGGGTTACCCATATTTGGAACACCCGCTCCTATGTACCTGATGAAATTTAGAACGTGAAGTGAGTTCAAATGTGGTCATCATTTAAGACTGTAAGACCCGTCTGTTTCTTCTATTGCTGATCAGTGGTCCACAATTTTGGAGAATGTGGTTAGGCGTCTGTCTTGATGATTTGCAGAATATGCATTCGTCATTCACTTAAAGTCTCAGGATTTTAATGTGTTTCCTTATTCTATAGTGGTCCATGAGCATTGCTGTCAGAATTCTAAGCTTGTTTCTGGCCATGTTTAGATAGATTTTCGATCTTATACCGATGGATTAAAGACCCCCATAAGTTTCTTTGATTACACCAGACCCGGTGTTACATATTCTGCAGTTTTGGATCAATAAAAGGCGTAGATATGCACTTTTTTGCTAGCTCGTGTCTTGAAATCCAGTATAGAGTTAAATTATTATACTTTCCAAGTTCATTCATAGCACCCACACAATTCCATACCAGCCTGCATTTGATTGTGTCAGAGATGACTGTCTCAATGTCAGACAGTATCGCGATGTTAATTTCTTTTTGTATTTCCTGAGGAGGTTGAATTGGCACATCTTTCAGTGGCATATAGTTCTGTTTGGAAGACACTTGGACATGCTCTCATGGGTTCTGATAATCTGATCCTGGGATCAAATACCACAGCTTCCGGTTTTAGAACCATCCGTGTACCATTTGATGGCATTTTTCTCAATGTGGTATTCTTTCCTTTCCATTATTATATCTTGTTACTTAAGTTTTATGTGCAATAGTTATCAAAGTCATATTTAATGACCATGTTGTCAGCAATGGATTCAGTTTTGAGTGCGTTGCTCGCTAATTGTTCCCGATAATGTTGCGCATGTTCGTATCCGTAACGGTTCAGATATGCCAATCTTTTTCTAACGCTCTTCTTGTCGTGACGAGTTGCAATCCGCTCTTTCAAGCTTATGCTCCGTAAGTGATTTCTGCTCTCACTTTCATGGTATGCATTCATCTCATTATATAGCTGAGTTACATCCCCATGTTATTGCTGCCACAATTCTGCAGCCCATTAGAGCACGTTTGGCTTTGTTTACCACTATTTTGGAGTGTTTACTCCAGAAGTTTGCTATCTAGTATTATTTCTAGATATTTTATTTCTTGTTTTCATTCCATCGCCCGCCGCATCCATTATTATGGGGTTTATATGTTGTTAATGTCGACGCTAATTTTCAGTCTTATTAAAATTTGGAACTTCTCATTATTCATAAAATTGACGGACACATTAAACGATGGTTGGATACAGTGAATTGTGATATTAAAATCAATAAAATTCTGGATAGGAAGACATCAGCTGCAGATAGGTCCGGTTGGAGAATCGTTTTGGGAAACACCTAAACCGCACCGGGGTTTTAATGCCATGCACTAAACACGTAAGTAAGTAGACAGTGTTAAGATAATAAATAATAACTTACCTGACTATCAATATCTGATGGTATTCGATGTTCATTATCAATGTCATCTAAATTTTCATCACTACTACTCACAACACCTTGTCTATTATTATTAATATTTATATTATTATTATTATAATTAATATTACTATCATTTAACGTTTGTTGTTGTTGTTGTTGTTGTTGTTGCTGGTGTTGTGAATTATATATTGCACTTTTAGCTGCTATCCAATCATAATAGATTTTCGAATTATCTAAATAATGTGGTGCCAGTAAAATTTCCGGTGTTTTTGAGCGCTGAAATTGTCGCTGTTGTTGTTGTTGTTGTCTTTGATATAACTGTTGTTGATGTAAAAATTTTTCATTGGTTATATTTAATGGTGTTTGTGTTGTTTCATTAATAATGGATTCGGTGATGGTGGTGGTGGTGGTGTTGTTGGTTGTGGTGTCGGTGCTGTTGCTGGTGCTGGTGATGTTGGTCGATGTCGATGTTATTGTTTGGTGATTTTGTGTCGGCGTTAAACGATTATCTAATTTATTATTTGTTCTTCGTAATGGCATTACATTATATGGAAATGGTAAATTTTCATCATCTTGTTGTAGCATTATTGAAGGACTATTACGATATGAATTTGATATTTGTCGATGATGATGATTATTATCAATAATTTTACTATTATCATTATTTTTATTATTTACATTAATTAAAATATCATTGTTATCATCGACAACGATATTATTATTATTATTATTATTATTATGCGAAGAAATTTCATGTAATTTTTTAGTTCGTGGTAAAATTTGCCTGGTTAATGAATTGTTTTCATTTGAATTTGGTGATAATGTTTGTGTTATTGATATTGGTGATGACATATTATTACGATTAGTATTTGACGTGGCCGACAGTATAGCTGATGCATTTCCAATTATTGTAGATGTTGGTGTCGGTGGAGTCGATATGGATGGCATTATATTGATACCATTTAAACCAATAAAACTATTATAAATTGAATCATAATTTGTTGTATGAGTCGATGATGATATATTAAATTTATTTAAATTATTAATTTCATCAATATTATCATTATTGTTGTTGTTGGATACATTATTCAAATCATTAAACATTTTATTATTTCTAACAATTGTACGTTTATTATTATCATAAATTGAATCTATATCAATATGTTTTTTGGTACGTGGTATTGGTTGTCTTACTAATGTTTGATGACCATCATAATTATCAGAATTCGGACTACCACTGGCGGCACCGACACCATTAGTAATATTACCATTAACGGTGTTATTATTACTGTTATTACTATTATTATTATTATTAATATTATTGATATTACCATTTATTAAACGATTTTGAATTGGTCCACATAATTTTCCTTGTTTTATTTCTTCTTCAATAATTTTTAATTCGGCTAATTGTTTCTGTCTCTTTTCCTGTAATTTTAAATGGATATTTACACGTGAACTGACACTACCTTCATTTTCACTTGAACCACCGTTATGTGAATGGGGTAATGGTCGACGCCAAAATGGTATTAACATTATACCACCATTTTGTAGTTCATCATAACCACCATTACTAATTCCATTACAATTAATACTATGGTTAATAATATTATTACTAATACTACTATTATTATCATTATTATTACTATTATTATTTGTATTATCATTATTATTATCATTATTATTATCATTATTATTATCATTGTTATTATTATTACTACTATTATTATTATTATTATTATCTTTATTATTATTATTATTGTTATTATTATTATCATTATTATTATCATTATTAATATTATTAATATGTTTGTGATAATCTTGTTGCACAACAGCCGGTAAATTATAAATTGTAGCCGTTGGTACAGGTACAAATGTAGTTGGTTTTTTCTTTTTTCGTTTAGTTGCACCACTATAAAGATAATTTCTAGTAAAACAGTAAACAAATAAATAATTGAAAACCATACGATTGAAAAAATTCTTAATTCTAAACCTATAATTTTATATTAAATTAGGTGGTATCTTGCCGTTAGACACTTATGCTTACAATTGGTGTGCATGAATATCGATATATGTATTTTACATGTTAAAGAGTTAAAGTATAAATATTTCATTTCAATGCATTAGTGATTATTTTCTTCATTAACACGCGCACGTGCTTTTAAGATTGGAAATTGGATGGTAATAAGTTGTATGTAGAGTCAATGATTCAGATGCAGTTATTGCAACATCAAATGATGCTCACAAACGCTATTTGCTGTGTATTTCAGTGGGCCATGTGGATTACTATGACATATTGAAATCGCAGACGAAAAAAAGTAACCGCCGAAAGTTTTCGACAACAATTTATTCAATTGAATGATAGATAATGCACACACAAACGCGTCATCATTCGCCGATAATCATGACAACACCGTACAAGTGTGTTACAAAAAATGCTCATGCATTTGTATAGGAGTATGTGACGATGACGGTCACATTGCTGACGAATTAAATGCTGCCATCATATCTGGAATCAAATATCCTACAATATGCCCTCATTAATCGAATAATAAACCTACACATAATAGCCATGTCACATGTGCGACTTTGAGCTGGAAAATACATTTATTTGAATAGCAAATTGAATCAATTTAATAATCATTGGCTTTTTCCCATTTTTATGGGTAAATAATGAATTTCGCTTCGATAGAAATCTTGGTCTTTTGACACTAACAAATCATCGATTCAATTTTTGACTTCTTCGAAGATATTCGGTGACTTAAACATAAACAACGCTATATTTACTCAATTTGATTTGATCACGAAAAGAATTAAGATTATAAAATGAATAGCAGTCAAAAGACTTTCAGTTACATATGTAAACACATAAAACTGGTTTGTATTCTGGGACATATGAATACACCGCAAAATAAAAGGGTGAAACATTGGTTATTTAGGGAATCAACACTCCTTTCGTATGAATAAAACTAACCGCATACAAATCTCTTACATACTAATTAAAAACACTACATAGTATTTCATTTATAAAGGGAACAGGTTAGCTCAATATGTCTAACGCTTTAGGAGGGACGTCATACGTTGACTAGTGTCATGTTTCCATCTAAATTACGTATTTTAACTATAATCTTATACGCATATGAATGTGCTTGACATACCGAATGGAAATGAACGTTTTAAAATTTCGCTCTAGTTTCGCCAACGTTCAGAGATTTATAGGGATGGCGGAGAATTTAACGAAAACCCCTTAGGATGTGAAAAATAAATTTGCTGTGTTGGGACAACTTTTCTAAGTAATGGTAATAAGTTTTTCAAATTCTAAGTAGTGGCTTTGTAATTTTTACTACGATATGTACTTTACTTTCATATGTTTTTCATAGTCTAAGTAACGATTATTATTGGTGGCAATTACAAATTACTACATTGTGGATCCCACTTTAAAGATTCACATACACTTCGCCTTAAAATGTATCCGATCCATTCACATTTTCCCTTTTTCTTGATTTAAATATCAATTCATTACACTTTGTGCAAAGCTCCTCATAACCATATTGTTTTACCATCTATATATCTATTACCACCTCATATATAGGAAGGATTATTCGAAAGCGCATATATTTATAATTAATTTAATAGAAAATTATATAAAACTTACTTTCCAACTGGATTTGAAAATCGACAATTAAATACACCCGGAATTGCTGGATGTGATGCATATTTTGAATAATCATTAATTGTATTATTATTATTATTATTATTATCATTATTATTATTAATATTATTATTATTATTATTATTATTATTATCAGCACATATTGCAGATATACAGGTTTGTGTACCATTTTCATTATTCATATTGTGAAAACATTTTGTTGTGGATATATTAATTGGTAAACGACCGCCGGCTTCATAACCCAATCTTCTAACATGAAAATATCTATAAATATAGATAAAATAAATTAACTATTGCCATAAAAATATAAACAAATATTTCAATTTTCTATTTTTACCTATAATACAGCAACATAAAACCAATTCCAATAAAAAATGCAGAAAATACTAATATTGGCAGCACATATCTGCTTAATTCGTCTGACCAAATGCCAACCAACCATAAACCTACCAACAAAGTATTTTCCAAAAACATAACAAAATAAAATGTTATCATCTTTTGACGATGATTGACTTCTTGTAAATTTATATATTCAAATAAATATACAAATGCAATCATGCTGGCCAATATGGTTTTACGTGGGCGTGATATGCGTTCACCGTGAAACACATTTTTCGGTGATATTAACCAACAAAACATTGATATCCAATGTAAAGTGATGACTAAAAATACCCAATAACTGTAAACGGATGCATACATTGTTAATGCTATAAAGCGTGACAAAATTGTTCCCAAACGCCATAAAAATTGAAATATAACACCCAACCAGGTTAAAACCAATCGATGTACATTTTGTAAACGTACATTTTTACTAAAACTTGCCAATGCCCAACATACGCTGAACAATGATAATGTTGTCGACACAATATTTAAATCCTTAAATGTACGCAATTGATATTGTTGGGCCGCCGTTGGTGGCAGATTACGATTAATTAAATTATTTTGATTTATTTGATGGCCGTCGCCACCATTACTATTTATAACACCCATCCGATTACCATCGTTATTATTATTATTATTATTATTTAATGTTTTTAAATTCACTTCAAAGTTGCCCAAATAATAATCTTCATTTTGCATTGTTACCAATATATGTAATTGCAACAATAGCATTGGTGCCGCTTCACAAAATGCATGCACCAAACGTAACATACATAAATCACGTACTTCATGTTTTACATGCCGCAAATCAACTGGTATAAATAATTTTGCATAACGCCATAATACACCCATTTGACTAAAATGTATTGCTATAACACAATAACGTTCAATATTTGATTTAAATGTGGTGACAGTTTTGCTATTTACTACATCAATAGTTGAATGCGATGGATTTGTTAATTCAGGTGTTATTGGTTGGTGTTGTTGGTGCTGTTGATTATTTTTAATTTTCTTTGTAATACCATTAATTGTTGCTGCTGTTATGTTGTTATTTAAAATTCGAAATTTTGTACGATTTAAATACCATCGAAATGAAACAATCTATAAATGTAAAAAATGTAAATTAACAATTTCGAATGAGAGCTAAGCAATGAAAAACAATTGAAGGGCTTGGTTAAGTAGAAATGGATACTACCAGAAATTAAAATTAGATAATGTAATGTTGAAAAGTATAGATTTTACCGCACCATCGAAATTACAGGATTAACAAATACTAACATAGAATAAATAATCTTTTCCGCACCAAAAATTTTATACGTTTCAAAGTTTTCTTGACGGTACTCTCCTCAACGTACCTGTCATACAAAAATATGCTTCACATGCTAATATTCAGAGAAATGCCGATGATCTCGTCATTATCATAAAGGTGAAATATTGATACCTTACAAATAGTTATAAATTATATGGTAAAATGATTTGATGTTAGTCAACAAATTTAATCGCATGCACACCCCCCACAAAACTGTAGTTGAAGAGTTTACGAATAAAATTTAAATAAACGCATAACATCGCCCATCATCTAGGAGCTACACTAGCTAATAAACTTAACTGGAATGGGCGCACTGATTTCAAGCTTAAGGGCAGCAAAACTAATGTGGGCCTATTTAGCTGAAAAGCGGAGAGGATAAAAGTGTCAACGTGATTTAGTTTGTTGTATATAACAATCACCTACGGATCTCTAATGTAGTGGACAACAAACCAAAGTGCAGGACATACTGCAAAAATATCAAAGACTAACATGTATGGGCATAACACGATAGCAACAAAAACATGTTCAACGTATATGCAACGAAACTAAGCTAGTAAACACGTATACCACAGGGCTACATCTGCCGATTAATCTTCAATATCTCACTGAATATCGGAAGTAATGGAGATAACATTCAATTTCAGTGATTATTAATTAACTCAACGATCAGAGATTCAAGGAATAAAAGTGGGAGTTATAGTTTGGCATACGGATGAAACTAGCACAGAAACTAAATCACATCGTTTTAGATAAAAATATCTGTTGAATTCAAAGAAAAATGACGCTACAAATAGTCATCGAGAGATGTTGGAAACTAACACTGAACTTACTTAATCGATAAAAATATGTTAGTATTGATTTCGATACGTTTAAAAAGTTGTGATTCCAAATCCGCTGCCAAAGAACGCCCTGATCAACCCGAAAAAATTCTAAGATGAGGAATTGGATCAAAATTCATGCCAAACGGAAGATGAGCTTACTACGATTCGTTGAACCATTTTATCGCACACAACAGTTTTCAAACATTTGCAGGTATATGAATTAAAACCACGGAAATTAGGTGCCATATACGCACCATAGATAAACGCTACCAAAGAAAATTAATACGTTAGAGCTGTGTTTAATTAAAGGGAAAAATGGTCGCAATTCGAGCCCAAAGGCACGATATGGTATTGCTTCATCGGATTACTACTTGTTTCGATCCATGGCCATTAGCCTGTGGTTAAGCAGCGCTTTCAATCTTACGAAAATATGATTGAATTGGTGCGAATAACATCAAAAGATGAATTGCTCTTTCGACACGCAAAATCCATATGCATCAAGTCATATTACTCCAAGTGAATTGTATGGCATCTATATACTAAAAATTCATTACAGTCAAGATGGTAAATTATTCCGCATGGGTGTTTATAACAATTCACCAATTGTACTATACCATTAACGACAGATAGATGTTTCCATAATTCTATTATTTTTGTATATGTGTAATTAGCCCGCATAGTAAGAAATAGAATCCGTATGCTGCTGCCAGAAAAATTAAGAATAGTTGTGGTTATATCAATTTACGCACAATTTTTCTGCAATAAAATCTTGGATTTATAGTCTGGAATAGATTAAAATAGATATTATATATTTGATACACATACCTGCGATACAATTAATGAAGTACTAACTAAAAAAATTACAATTGCAAAATATGAGATACGTCCACGTTGAAATAGTGCATATCCCAATATAACATCAAATACAACATCACAAAAATATCCAGCTAATGATATAACATTAAAAAGAACATCACATAATGGTAAAAATTCAGCCATATTTTTGTTCCGGAATATATTTACAAAAGTACTAAAATTAAAAAAAAAACATTTAATTAATTATAAAATACAAAAATATAAAACACAAAAAAAAAAAATTACTGACCCTTAGAGAAATTTTTAATTTTTAAATAATAATAAATATTAATATAATTTCGTCGCTTATTTAATTTTTATGTCATTGAACTCTTTTGATTTGCATTGCAATAATTTTATATTTTCAAATAATTTTATTAATTCGAATCGAATTTTCTTTTACTATTTCTATTTTTTTTTGGTTTTAATAAATTAAATATTAAAAATTAAAAAAATATTTGTTTTTGCATATTTTATTTATGAGACGACGAATAAAAAAAAAAACAATAAAAATCGATCTAAACGATCGACCAAAAATATGCACACACACACAGTCACGTGCACAAACACATAGAACTGCACACACAATTAGCACCAACACACACACATCAGTATTGATCTTTTCTTTTTTGTTGTTGTTGTTGTTGTTGTTGTTGTTTAAATGTTGAGATTGGAATGCGGTCTTAAATAAATTACTTTTATTTAAAATAAACAATGTTATTTTTTTCATTTGTTAATAAATACTCCGTCCTTTTTAATTTAATATCATAAATTATTTAATCTCCGTTTTATTTTTAATATTTTAACTTTATTTTAAAATTTTAATTTAATTTTTTGTAATTATTTATATTTTTATTTTAAACATTTAAAACAATCTGAAATTTTTGTTTAAAAAAATCGAAATACCTTCGCACACGCACACAATTATTATTATACTGCTATTAAATGCACCTCGACTCGAATCTCTGTAACAATATTTTTTTAATATAATTAAAATATTTATATATTGCCTCTTCTGTGTTCATATGTTGGCTGTTTCATTTGAATATGGGTGAAATGGGAGGGAAATACTGATGGAAAATAAGAGATGTGCGTAGTTTGTTGTAAAAAGCGAGTTCAATGTTGATTAACACACCATTTATTTGTTGATTTTAAGGCAGCAACACATGATAGCATCAATAGGTCAACAAGTTATGAAAAATTATGGAAAAAATTGATATACCAAAAAAACTAATAGATTTGGTGGTTGTGATGTTGGATAATGTTAAATCACGTGTGCGAATCGAAGATAAACTATCTGATCATTTTGCGACGGTTGGTGGACTGCGACGACAGGATGGACCCATCAATACTACTTTTTAATATTAAGCAGGAGAAAGAAGTTGGGGGGAGGTGGGGTTTTCATAAATATTGATACAATTGGAACGATTATTGCAAAATCCTATCAACTATTAGCGTGTGCTGATAAAACCGACATAATGGGTGACTGTCAAAGATGTTTTCGAATCATTAAACAAGCAGGCATCTATTTTCTAGGTCTCCAAAAAACCATTCCAATTGAAAACATTACAACGAGATGTAAAGTGCAGGCTGTATATATGAAACATTAGTACGTCCAATATTAACGTACATGTATCGGCGACATGCGGTACATAAAACACATCCAGGAACAATTACTTCGGATTTCTAAACGAAGGCGATTTACTCCATCTATCAATATGACCCCGTGCATATTATATCTGCATTATTGTACTTTAAGAAACAACTTGCGTTAGAATAAGAACCAATGGCTGAGATGTTTTGTTTCATAGTGTGTAGTGATTTGATTTTAATTTTACAATAACCAGAGAATGAGAAGAATATTTATGGAAAAAAAATATGTGTTATATTTATAGGTGAAATGGAACGATCATTCCTATATATCAACATATGCGGGCGAAGACAGATGTATAATTCACATTTTGCTTGCAACGATCAAAAAAAAAGACTAAAATATAAGAGGAAAAATTGTAGTTAACAAAGATTGAAAATATTTATTTTTATGAATTCCAACTATTCAAAATGGTTCGATTTTTTTTTACACAAATAACCACAACAACAACAACAACAATAGAAACTACAAAAAATCATCGTGATAAATTGATATTGTCTTATTAGCCATTATATACGAGTGCATTCCATAACATCTATACTCGATCGTACGACTATTCTACCTGTACTTGTTTGTGCTATTGTATTATTTCATTCTATACAGTTGTTGTTGCGGGTTGTTGCTGCAGTTTGTTGTTGTTATTGTTGTTGTTGTTATCATAATACATCGGAATTTATTCACCTTTTATTATTTACACATAAACTGAATGAAATATTTATTTCCAGGTAAAGTATAGCATATATATTATACATTTACAATACAAATACCATACAAACGTATACTTAACGATAATGATGAATGATCAATGCACTTATAAATTTTGATGAACTCTATGATGATAATATGATCAAGAAATATTATAAAGAAAGAGTTATAGAGTTACAAATACATATGCATATACAAATATATAGGGTAATGCCACCAGAACTCAACCTCTAACTAATTGGGCACTTACTTTAGTATACTAATATTTGTGATATTTTTTCTTATTACATAAGAGGCTGGAGACTTGGTAGGGGATGAGTACTGGTACTACAATATAATAAAACCAATTAAAACTGTGTTATATTGAACACAAGCAAAATTTAGAAGATCACGTTAGTAATCATATCGCTCCCATAATTTTTTTTGTATAATTTAAATACCAATTTAAAAATCTCTAGTGTTCGATCACCCAATTATAAATTTGATAAGCGCATGATCGGATATGTTTTGTGAACGATTGGGTTGAATCATAACAGGACGCTAGTGCGGATGTATTCACATGCAAGAATGCAGATGGATCTAATAATAATTGAGACCATAAAAGCAATCACTAATTAAATACGGAAGGAAAAATTTGAACAGAGAAAATATCATCTGACTGAAAAAAGAACGTTTCAACTGTTTCAATTTGACAATCTTAATAAAAATAAACATAAACATAAGCAGAGACAGAACAAGAAAATCACTTACAGGTAACTGCAAGATAACGTAATATCTCAAAAATATCGGTATATAGAATTAAATTGCGATGAATGAAGATTTCGTTAATCGGCGGAAAATAGCCCTAACACTACTACTACTACTACTACTAAAAAATTGTTAACTTATGTGCAAAATAGTGATAATCTAAGATCTTATGGCAAGTTACGGTGAACTTATTGATTGATCCCAACTACACATATCTTGAAATATTACATTATTAATACTAAATATGAATTATGATTAGTATTAAAAAAATTGCCCATATTCAGAAACATTTTACGGCTGGCTCAATAATAATAATATCAAAATTATAAAACGAAAAATTATATACTTACAAAATTAATTAAGCAATTAGCATTACCTTTATAAAACTAAATGGCACACAGTAAGTAGTTTTCTTACTAATTTACATCCTGATATCCTAAAATAAAATGTTCGATTTACGAAATTTATGTAAAAATTTATAGGTAATTTAATTTAATAATGAAATGTCTTCAGATGACTTACAATTTTCCATTTGGTCGTTTACGCAATACAATCCGGTTATCTTTGAAAATAATAGCAGTGTTGGATGCTACTCAAAGTTTAACAATGTCTGCTGCATACACCATTGTTGCACTAATCACTCATATAATTATAATAATTGGATTTAGGAAACATTTCTTTCGTTAATTTTAGGCCAAATGTTGTATTTTTATATGCGCTAGCTTGCGGAGTAATTTACCAACTTGACTGTGATGAATGTTATTATTATTGTAAAAAATTATATGGTATGTTTAAAAAATTAAATGAAATTAAGCTTGTATATTTACCTTTTCGTTTAAATATAACCATTTAATATTGAAATGTTTATTAAATGTGAACTTAAAAATCATCTTCAGTCTGTCTGTCAACAACAACTACAAAATCAAACAATGTGCGTCATTCGTTTCGTATTCTTGCCTTTGTAATACAAACAAACAATTTTAATTTTAAAACAAAAAAACAAAACCATCAAAATACAACCGAAAACTTTTCAATTCCACTTTTAAATACTTTCATTAATTATTATTTTAACTAGGCTGCCAAATTGCCAAAACCAAAAACTTTTAAATTTTTTACATTTTTTTACTACGGCCATTTTGCGAAACAATTTTAAATAAAAATAAAAAAAAATTAGAAAAAATGGTAGAACCACAATGCCACTGCATTAACATTAATTACTTTATTGCAATTATATAATAAAATTTTTCAATTATATAATAATTAATTTGCAAAAATTAATTATTAATTAATTAAAGTTTAATTATTAGAATTAAAAACTAACGAATGGTTGATAAATAAATAAACACTACAAATATATAATTTTTCTACCGCTAATAACCAAATTGTCAAAACGAAAAGAGTGTAATGAAATTTAACTGGGGAGGAGTGGAGAAGGCATTCTCATTTTCTAGTAGTTATTGGAGAAATTAAGTATAGCGCGATTTTGAAGTTTTGACACATGATTTGATGATGAAGCCGATACCGCCGTCTCTTTCCCATATATATTTTGATTTCTCCATATTTTGACGTTTAAATTCTTAACCTCTAACTAAATTTTAGTATAAATTTATTTATTGCTCGGTTTGGATGTTGTATGTTCATTGATTTCGGTTGATATTGAATTATCGATAGTATTTTACATTTTTTACAATATTATTTATAATTAGTTTATTAGTTTTTATAAAACCAAATATAAAATATTATAAATATATAGAAAATATTATTTGGGTGGAGTTTGACACACAATAGAATCCGTATTAAATTAAATGCATTTAAGTGAAAATGATGCAAATATTTCATTAAAAAAATTCGATTAAAAATGTTATGAAAAATTAATAATAATAACAATAATGTGCATAATATCGGGAAATTAAAAAAAAAATTAATAATTGTGTATGTTTCACCACTGCGCTGCCAAATATAACTATAATTATTCAATAATATATTAATATAACGATTATTGATAACAATTAAGTGGTAAATAAAATTATGAAGATATTATATTTTATGCGAAAAGAAAATAATCGCTATAATAATATTTTTTTCAAAAATCTATTAAAAATATTTTCTGTATCATCATCAGCATCAGCCCAGGTTTTTTCAACAGTAGCATTTAAAACAACGACAACAACAACAACAACAACACCAACAACAAGGACAACTTTATTATCCGCAAATAATAATACGAAATTTAAAATAAATCACAGACATTTATTGAAAAAAAATCATTATAATAAATTAATTAATTTAAATAAAATGGATAATACAAAAAATAATGTATATATAAAATTAAAAGAAAAATTAATGGGTCTACGAAAATGGCAAACAATAAATACCATAAACACAGATAATAAAAATACAATTGGACAAAAATTTAAAATATTTTCATATAATATTTTGGCACAAGATTTAGTGAATAAACATATAGAACTTTATCAATTTAATGATGAGGCACATTTAAATTGGCAATATCGTTCAAAACAATTACTAAGTGAAATAATTGAAATGAAATCAGATATTTTATGTTTACAAGAAGTACAACAAAATCATTTAAATGTTTTTGTATCTGGTTTATCATCATTAAATTATGAATTTTTATATAAGAAACGTACGAGTGATGAATTTACCGATGGTTGTGCTCTATTTTATAATCGAAACTTATTCACATTAGTTGAACATAAATTTGTACAATATTATCAACGAAGTGTACCGGTATTAATAGTTTTTTTTTCCATTCTATAGTTTTGTTATGTTTAAGTAGAAATTATTATACTATCAGTCAGTAGGTCAGTCATGTTATACTAAATGGGAGCTTATATGACATTTATCAAACATCGATTACTGTTTCAAGTTTGTAAATTACCTTTCATTACAGCCAAGTTGGTAAATTACTCCGCATGGAAGTATATAACAATTTACCAATGGTACTGCAATTGACGATAGATAGATGATTTCATAATTCTATTATTTTTATATGGATGATTAGTCCATAGTGATGTGTGTGCAGACATTGTGAATCTTTGAGTAGCCGTCCAACACCATCATATTTTCAAAGATATCCGTTTTACTTTTTATTCCATAAACGAACAAATGGTCACCCAGCAGCGGGCATTGAACCCGCTATATTTCATGATTAATAATTGATATTTCGGCGCTAAACCACTGCGCTATTGAGTGTTCTTTTATCATTATTCTATATGTGGAGTATATAACAATTCACCAATTGGTCTGCAATTATCGAAAGGTAAATGTTTACTTCAATCTAGCTGGAAAATGCCAGTATTAAAATAAAATGTAAATTTTGTGCATTGAACTCGGGTTTTCATTGTTTGATAACGCTACCACTGATGCGCGTCACTGACTGTTCAATAACAATAATAATAATAATATACTCACCTTTTAAATATATATATATTAATTACTTTTTTTTCCATTTTTCATTTTATAGATGTTAAATCGTAATAATATTGCTATTATAGCAAAATTTGAATTAAATAATTATCCAAATAATTATATTATAATTGCTACTACACATCTGTTATATAATCCACGTAGACAAGATTTGCGTTTAGCACAAATTCAAATATTATTAGCCGAATTAGATCGTATATCATCAATATCATTAAATAATAATCCAAGTCATTGCAGCAGTTATGATACAACTGCAACGAATGTACACAATAATGTACCAATTATATTAACTGGTGATTTTAATTTATTGCCATATTCAGCACCATATAATTTAATGACAACCGGATATTTAGACTTACAAAAATTAATGCCGTTCAATTTAAATACAGCATCACCAACCTCAACACCATGTAATAATTATCGTTTTCCAATAGCACTCGGTATAACCGATAATTGTCAACATTATAATGTTGTCATGAGAAATATGCGACATGAAACATTGGTATGTATTGTATATTAACAAATAAAAAAACACTAACATCCACTTTACCCGATATCAGACATTAGAATCTTTAGAAATTAGTATTTCTATTCGTTTTTATATGTGATTTGCGAAAGATTCCTGATTGGTTATTGAAATTATGTAAATGTACAAACACGAAAATAAAAGTCACACAGTGACAACGTGCCAACGTAATCGAAAAAGCTAAGGAATTTACACGTCTTATTTAAATTTAAATATACACAGATGACATATTTGTACTGATAAATGCGGAAATTCCTCCGTACAATCTGAGAACTAATGCAATTAGCATTAAATACGCTACACAAAGTGAACAGAATTAAAAAAGTCTAGGGGAAAATGCAAAATAAGACAGAACGTGGTTCTACTTTACGAGAAAATAGAATATATAGTTACCCATTTAGCTGAATGGTATCACAATCAGAGTCTTAATTTAGGTCAAGCATTTAGAGTTAGACATAATAATCCAAACTGAGTTGGAAACATAATTCAGATAAGAATTGAATGGAAAAGGGGTTATTAGCGTTTTACACATGCAATCCGTAAATTGTGCATTGTATGTACTTAAGCAATCACCCATTCTGTCCTATGTAGCATTGGTTTAATGGTAATCGGTTGTGACCAACTAGCCAAGAATATTCTTATATTTTTTGGTCATTTAAAGTTTGTAGAATTATATGATCACAGAGACCTCGTTGCATCAACGTGTATTACTGGAAATTCCCTATTGCGCTTTGTCAAGTCATTTGTTTAGTTAACTTTTAGCCATACACACACTTCATATATCTAACAAAAATATTAATATAGCAAAGGTTGTTAAGCGATGTGTGAGTGTGATAGGAAACAGTAGTAAATAAATGATCATCAATTGTTATCGCATATTGTTGTTGTCCACCGCGCCCTTCTATAATCACAAATTATTTCCGTACAATTTAAAGTAAGAAATTAATTGTGAATAATTAATGTTTTTTTTTCTTCCACAGTTAGATCACCCAAATATTAGAAGTATGCAACATACAATGGTGGAAATGGAGAATTCACAGTTACCATTTAATACAGGAATATTAAGACATAATTTAAAATTATCATCAATAACAGATAATTTCCAATTAACTGGTACAACATATCAAAACACATGGATTGTTGTTGATTTTATATTTTATAGTAAACCTGATGATGGTGACGGCACCAACAGTGACACCAATACGACAAAAAATAAAAATAAATTGATATTATTATCACATTTAAATTACCCAACATTTCAACAATTGAATGTCATAGGTTTAATACCAAATTCAATATTTGGATCCGATCATTTTCCATTGGGTGCCGAATTTTTTTTAAATATTAAAAATTAATTAATTGACAGTTTTTATGTCATGTATATATTTTAAATAAGAAGATGTGTGTATTCTAGGTATGTGTTTATAATTAAATAGATGTTTAAACTAACAATATTTTATGGTATTTTTTGTGCCCGTAGTTGAAACATATTATTTTGTATGCTGTTTGAAAAAGGGTAAAATTATTGAAATTTGATATGCAAGTTTGGATAATAGATGGAATTTTGACGGAAATTCTGGAAAATTGATACTCAAGCCTGGCTTCCAGATCAGGCTGGATAAATTTGGTTAATTTGGTCATTACCTATACGAGTGTCAACAAATTTTGTATTTTGTATGCAAATAGATTTAGATTGGGATTGCATGAACTTATAATAAACCAACATACTAAATTTGATCAAAATTAAATGAATAATGACTACTTTCACTTTAGATCTCGTCAAAATGTTTTGTTTTGTCTGCGTTCACCATATAGATATGCCTATAATGGCCAGAATTTGATATGTTTTAATTTCAAATAGTACGGTTTTAATTGTTTCGGAATCGATATTTTGATGTTAAAAATGATATATACGAAATCTGATTATTAGTTTAAAATATAATAGTTTAATAGTTTTCACAGGACGGAATCAATTAATTTAATTTAATTAAAAAAAAAATTGTCATTTATCATTATTTGTTCTCTCCTAAAATTCTATTCTAATTTGTATTTTCTGTTAATTGTATTCTTTTGTTGTTGGACGGAACTATATAATTAAATGAATAATTTGAATTAAATACCAACAAGTGTTGATTGTATATCTTCTACATTTGATTCAACAACCATTGCTTCACGATTTTCATATGCCCAAAATTTATGAAATTCAATTAATATTGAAACTACCGTTTCACCTTGACCACTGCGAACATAAAAATTATATTATAAATTTTCATTTTCAAAAATTATTTAATAAAATTTGTCTGGTGGTTGTACCTATTTATTAAATCTTTTAATGTTATTTTTGATGATTCCTTTGGTTTTATCATATCAAATATTTCATCTTTAACATCTTCAAAATTTACTTTTTCAGCATTATGTGCAATAATTTGTTGTTCAATTCCCTATAATAAAATAATTAAATAATTTAAATTAAATGTTAAAATTATTATAAATTATTAAAAGTTTATTTATTAATCAATTGTATTACAAAATGTTTAAGCACTTCCGGGCGAACATGAAAATACGTCGTGTTGCACACACACATTTAAACCCGTAAGCATTAAAAATGTCTGCTCCGTTTTTTTTTTATTCAAGGTATGCAAAAGCTTGTGTATTGATGGAATATTTCCCTTTCATCATCGGTAGAGGAATTTGTTGGAGCATACACTTGAACGAAAACGATATTTTTAAAACGTATTTTAAATCAAGATGTTATGAATATGAATATCATTCAATAAAAACCATGTCTGACTAGTTGATAATAAAAAAAAAACGTCGCCAACTCTATCTTTATATGGGAAACCTGTAAGTCAATGATTAACCATATGCCATATATTGATATGTCTGAACCGAAATTAGACGAAGTTTGAACGATTCTAGTTCCATAACTTGATTGTGAACATGTACCAATTATCGTTGCCGCTTCTTCTATACATTTCTCATTCGCATTTTGTATTAATGTTTCGGTAATAAATTTGATTTCCACTATTAGACCATAGTTACCCAATCGAAGTGACTGTTTTAATTGCTACAGAGTAAATATGCCTTTTACCATTACCAAACGCTTTATTTTCGGGCACTTTTAACCATGTAATACTACTATTATATTGCGGTTGTGTCAACAGACACAAAATAATTCATTTGTTGTTTCATCGTTGAAAAATATCGGTTTTTGCAGCCATTGCAGCAATTGAATTATTATATTTTTAAATAGAAAATTTAAAACAAAATTATTTCATGCACAAACACGTCGTATTTTTGGTTTTGGTAAACGGAAGTGTGTATTTCGGAGGCGATTTAAACATTTGGTAATACAATACACAGCTATCAGTTGTGCAGTTACACATACACTACTACGCCGCACAATATATTAACCTTAAAAAAATAATTTAATGTAAATGAAGTTAGATAACCATTATGTTCAAAATCTAATATGCGAAATAAATAATGTAAACTTTGTGGTTCTTGACGATTTTCCAATGCCAATACAAAATCTAAATATGTTTTATAATCCATTTCACCATCATATGTTAAACATTCAGAAAATACACGATCTAAAAATACAGATGTTAATGTACCGGAACCATAACTAAAAAAAAAAAATACATATAATAATTAATTTGGCATGAAAATTTCTATCCTAAATTGTTGACACACAGAAGAGATTAATCAAAGAATAAAATACATTTAAAATAAATACTAAATAGAAATAACCTCAGTCATGGATTAATGGTGACGATTCACGCGTATGGACGATCAATGTATGTTATAAAAAAAAGAAGAAGGAAGAAGAGCCAGAAGGCCTAAGGCAAGATGTTTAGATAAAATAAACTGTGATCTTAAGTTCCTCAAAATTCGGGATTGGAAGACGTTAGTTGGAGAAGGTTAAAACTGCATTCATAGGCAACACTAACTTAACATTATTGCGACAGAGTGGATGGAACATTAATCTTACAACATCGCCTTAAAAGCCAATATTAAGGGATATTAAGGGAGCCGTAGAGCATATCAACAATTGCGCCGCTAAAGCATAACAAAAAATAAGAGATTTTCCGCCTAAATTCAAATTCAGTTCAGGTTAACGAAAAATACGACAATAATAATAGAAAACTAGATTACCAGCTGCTACAAAAGGCCACTAAACTGGGCGCAACAAAATATTTTATAAGCGTGCTTAACATAATTAAAAATCAGACTATATACAGGAATACCTTGCAGGCACTCAACGACAACAAATGTAATCGATTAATTTACTTCTTTCTGTGGAACACAACCAGATAAATAATAAAAATTATAATTTAAAAACCTTCCTACCAAGCGATAAGTCCGTACAATTT
This sequence comes from Bibio marci, assembly GCA_910594885.2. Classification (NCBI taxonomy): domain Eukaryota; kingdom Metazoa; phylum Arthropoda; class Insecta; order Diptera; family Bibionidae; genus Bibio; species Bibio marci. The sequence goes on along the minus strand of OU343118.1, from coordinate 29,731,797 downwards.
ATTACTATCGTCATTATGAATTATGGGCCCAATTCTGTACCGAATCCATATACGGATATAACAAGTTGCTGTGATACAGGATAATTTTAAAATCTATATGAAACTATACGTGGCATTAGGCTTTAAGGAGCAGCTAATACCTTTAACATTAAGATATTGCAACTGTTTTGGTTAAAAACGCTATTGGAACAATTATAAAGGCACACATTAGTAGTTGTATTGCGAGGTTTTTGATGTAGGACACAGTGTATCATGACAATTCGCTGATGTTTAAATAATAAAATATACACTTTTCTTGTGTGGTTGGATTTTTCCAGAAGCCTTTAACTCGATGTGCCACGAAGTTATCTAATTACATTGTATTGGGCAATTTTTTACGTAGATAATTTAATTCGATTTTAACTTAAGAAACTCAATACCAAAGTTTGATATAAGTATGTCTGTACTCGTTAATTAAAGAGCAATTTGTTAAGAATGAAAACACAAATTTACTCATTTCATTGGATTTATACTTCTGCATTATCTCCTAAGAGATACGTTTCCAATAGCAAACATTTTATATTTTCTCCATTGAAATGAGGAGGTAATAAGAAAATGTTAAACATATGGGAAAAAAGTGCAGTCGTTATCGATGGAATAGTTTTTGATTATTACCCATTCGAAAAGTTAAATAAACGTACACATTTACTTGCGACATAAGTTCCCATTGAATGGAAAAATAAATATATATATATAATTTTAATATTTACCCAGCAAATTCTTCTTTGCTTAACATTCCATTATGATTTTTATCTAAATTTAAATAATGTCCGTACACACTTAATGCTGATGGTGCTGAAAACCAATTCATTTCTTGTGCATCTTTTGGTATTTCTTCATCTCGTAACTAAAATCAATCGGAAATAATTAAAACCAATTAATAAAATTGCAAAGACAATATAAGTCAACGACACACACCCACACACACATGGCAAACCAATCGAGAACGAATGCTGTTATGTTAATTTGATATTAAAAATATCGATAAATTCAAAGAAATAAACATTTTATCCTGTTATCGTTCGATCGGTTACCTATTGTGGTGAATGCCGACTACTAAATAAATGTAATACTAGTCTAAAAAATACTAAAATACCTCTAATAAATCATCTAGAAAACTACATGCTAATATATCACGTATGCGTATTTTACCGGTACGTAATGGATCTAAAAAGAAGAAAAATTTTCGTACAGCTGTACAAACATAAAATGAATGAAATGATTTTTCCAATCCTTCTAATTGTGGTAATGTTGGTATTAATTCTAATATATATGCTTCTAAATCTTGTTCACGTAAAAAACCATGACCTGTATAATCATAAAGTGATAAACCAATACGTGTTTGTTGCAACCACACTTTACGCATTGTATAATTAAATAAAGACATAATACTAACACGTCCTGGATAACCACTAAACGATTGCAAACGTGCAAATATTGATGCTGTTAAATAACGCCTGAAAAAAATTTGTCATTATTATTACGATCGTTTTTAAATAATTGTACAAAGAAACTCACTTAAATTTTTCACCAGCTATTTCAATAACTTTTAAATAATCATCATAACTTATTAGTTGTTCTGAACTATTATTATTATTGTTATTATTATTATCGTTATTATTTATATTTTTGTTATTATTATTATTATTATTATTGTTATCAGTATTATTATTATCATTTATATTATTATTACTATTATCAATATTATTATTATTACTGATATTATTATTTTCATTATTAGCAATAGTAGTAGTAGTAGTAGTAGTAGTAGTGGTAGTAGTAGTATTAGTAGTAGTATCACTTGATGCTGAAACAACTGTTGATGTAGTACATTGGTTACTATTTGTTGTAGACGTTGTGAGTGTAATTGCAACAGGTGTTGTTACTACAGAAACTGTTGAGGTTGAAGATGCCGATGACGATGATGCTGGTAATGATAACGATGATGTTGGTGACGTTGATGAAGACGATGAAGAAAATGATAATGTTGATAATGTTGTACTATTTTTTTCTAATAAACCCCATAATAATTTTAGTTCATTGTTGTCAAGTAATTCACGGCTACGTTTTTGTAAAAATAATGCTCGCGCTTCTTCACGTATTTTTAATTGTAAACTGTCCGGATTTTTTGATAGGCGATGATAAAATGGTGGTATTACTGTATACGAAGTATTTTTAAATAAATCATTATTTTGTGATTTTTGTATTGTTAATTGTATATCAGATAAACATTTTTTATATAAATTTTTATCAACAATCCGATTTTGTAGTGGTGATTGCGGTGTTGTTGTTGTTGTTGTTGTTGTAATAGTCTCTTCGTTGTTATTATTTTCCGTTGTTGTTTGAGCTTCTTCAGCAATTGTGTTTGTTTCTACTAAAAAAATAAAAAAACATTGTTAAAATAAATAGATTTTATTTTAGATTTTCTTTTTTTTTTATTTATTTTTAATTTACCATCTTTTTTTATTTGATTTTGTAATATATTTGTTATTTCTTTATTATTATTATTATTATTCATTTAATTTTAAAAATATCACACGCGATATGCGATTAGAAAAAATATGTGAAGCTTTCTTGACATTGGAAAAATTAACATATTTTAGGTTATAATATTTTTCGGTGTTATCATTTATCATCGGACGCATCGAATTTATAACCGGTATTCCCGGTATACACACCGCCCGCCGGCATTTCTATGCCATCTATTAGAATATTTATATATTAAACAAAGCTTTTATTTTTATATGCTCTCCAGCGCCAAATGACATTTTTGTAATTTTTTTTGTTTATTGTTTCTTTTTGTTTATTGATTTTTTTTTGTCGAAGAAGAGAAAGAAGACTCGAATAGGTCGAAAAGATTTGTGCTTTATCAAATAAATAATTTGTTTGTTTAATTTCTTATGGACCAGTATCAGGAGGATCAGTAAAAACAAAAACACAATTCTAAAATATAAAGAATACAATTAAAAAAAAAAAACAAATAAAATCGAAAAATGGATACAGTAACAATGATGAGTATTCCAACTGAAGATAGTTTAGGAACTATGATACGTTATGGTTTATATATAGGTGCATTGTTCCAAATTTTCTGTTTGGGTGCTTGCATTGTGTTTGCAAATTCTAATGGCGTCACTAATGTAAAAAATTTGTCTGTTTGTCTAGAGGTAAAATGATATTTTATTTAAATTAATTTTAATCAATTGTTTTTTATTCCATATCTAGGGTGAAAGTGAAGATTCAAGTTCTGAACATTCCTCACCACAAAATACTCCCAAAAAACCACACCATCGTGGACGTAAACAAGATAAAAAGAAACGACGTTAAAGAAAATATGTTAAACTTGAAAAAGATATGTTTTTTATTTTAGTTTTTTTATTTTATTTTTAATTGCTTAATTATTAGTTTTTTTTTTTTTACTTTAAGGACAAATTACTTAAATTTTTGGTTGAATGCTTCTTATTTTAATCGAATCTCATATATTCGCAATACATTTATAATATGTTATAAATTAATATTTGTATTTGATGAATGAAATAAATAACAAAATACTCATTTAATAATTTTTGTTAAATAAGCGATATCCCCCCGCATCATGATAATGATTGATTTGTATTACACACAGAAGTAAAATAAAAATAAACTAAACGTGCAACATAAAATATTACGTTATATTTACACAGGGTACAGGTATGTTGAAAATTTACTAGTACAAGACATTCTGTATTTACATATATATCGATAACATACTGGAATAATTTGTTAATTCATAAACATACCCTGAACGGTAAACGTAAATAATATATTTGGATGAAGAAAGCAACTTCAAGGATTGCAAATAAAAATCTATTTCATATGGAAGTATAGACGAGAATAACGGGAGCCATGATAACGACATTGGCCTCAAACCATTGCAATTAAAAATTCACCTTCAAGAAAAACTCAACTTTATGGAAGGCTACGCAAAAAATAATTATTAGAATAAACAATTGAATAGGTCGTTAATAAGGATTTTTAGTGATTTAACACTCAACGAGAGAATTTAATTATATTATTATATTTCCAACTATAAAACATATGTTGCCACAATTTTTTGAACACTATATGGAAAACCAGAACAATATACTTCGGTGATTTATGAAACCAGATTCAACAAACTTCCGGTAAACTGATCAACACCATTTATATATGGTGAAGATAACATATTTTATAAACAATTAGTGGGTAATATCTATTAAGTTACTGGATGAACCGGTTATTGGTAACGCGGCTCCATATTTATCTTTTATGCATTTATAAAACAATTAATTTATTCTTGAAATAAAAGATTATTATTGTTACACAAGATCTACATCCAATTCTATCCGATTGAAATGTACACTATAATTTCCATATCTGTTTATTTCAAGTTTTAAAAATTACCGTGTTCAATTTTAGTTCCATCAATCATATGTTTTATTTAAATGTCACAAAGTTAATTAATTTTAAGAGGTAACGTCCGGAGGATGTCCTTAATAACTGCCGCACCTTCCGACAATAGGCTGTGTTGTGTATTGTATGCTAAAATATACGAAATTAGAGTATATAATACGATTTTTTATTCAAAATGTGGATGAAAGAAAAACGAAACACATTTGAATTAAATTTGTTTTATTTTACTATAAATTTTAATTAATTTAACATTTTAAATTGGATTTTTAAACCTTTTCACCTGAACGCACGGTGCCATCTCCTATTTTTTACTTCAACGCTTACTTGTTCAAATATTATTTATGTATAAAACATTGAAATAAAATATTGGTATTTAAAATTCTTATGTTTGAATTTTAACAATATTTTTTATTAAAACTACTGCGAATTCTTTATTGTGTAAACCTTTTTTGATTGGTCGATGTCGATGACCAAAGTTTTATTTAAAAATCATATTTTCGTACTGAAACTATTCAAATTTTATTTCAATATTAAACTAAATCATAGTGATTACGCGGTCAGTTCAGTATAAGTTTAATTAAATTTAAGTTTTTTTGCGTTTGATAATATCTAAATATATTATTTTAATTACAATCAAATGTGTGATTGTGCACACATATATTATTTAGCACATGACATCTTTCAATCATTCATTTAACATTTAACATATATATAATAATAATTAACCAAATTGGTCTACAATTATCGAAAGTATGATGTTTCCTCCGATGTTTCCTTAATTTTTAATATTTATATTACTAGTAAAGTGAGAGATGTGAAACAAAATCTGCTCACATAATCTCATATTTAATTAAATTTTAATTATTTCCATATAATAATAATAATAATAATAATAATAAATAACTAATTTATAATCTATTTCTTAAATTATATTCTATGTTCTATGTTTTCATTTTTGAAATACAATAATTCTAATATTACTATTTTATTAATGAATATGAATATATATAATTTTTTCCTATTATATTTCTATACTGGGTGTCCCAGAAGATTGCGGCTACGACAAAAATACTGAGGCAATACTGAGTTTTTTCTTAATCATTTCAAAATAATTCAATAATTTTATACACAAAATTTATCGCCACATGTCACACAGTAAACTAACTATATTGGATATGGTTTTTAAAGATACGTTGTTACTTATGTATTCGGGCTAAAGAAATACATTTCTAATAACTATACTTTTGAAGACGACGCTCACGTTGGACTCAGTATGAAATTACTTTTGTTATACGTTTGGATTTGTTATTTGTAACATGGGTGTCACGTCCCTATTGTTATGGGATCAACGTAAAGCATAGAGAACTATAAAATAAGAATAATATTTAGGAAGAGCATAAATAAATTTTAAGACTGGATAGAGTTATGGTTTTTTTTTCAAACATATATGCAACCATTTTAGTCGCATCCAGCGCCGATTTATACAACAGCAAAAACAAAGTTATAATCATAATTTTTCGACATAATTTATAATTTAAAAAAACTTTGTATTCAATAGTGTTGATCAACATTCCTTAAAAATTTCAGATGGATATTATAATCAAATTGTATTTATATCATATTCAAGATCCATCTCGATGATAGAGATGTTGGTAGGTGTCATTTAGATATTGTACTACAATACTTTCGTGTAACTCAGTGAATTAACACTAAACGTACCGTAACCAATCAAATGACCGGTATGCGGTTAGTTATTAAAAACTAAGTAATTTTGTATGATCGTACATAGCCAGCAATTTCGTACACTTTGTAATATTAATTAATTAATTTTATAGTAACCTTATTCTTTTTTATAAATTTATCACAAACTAAAATTATACAAATTAAAAAAAAAACATAAAAAAATCAAAACTAAACAAAATTCTAAGAATTAAATAAATGAAATTAAATGAAAAATCAAAATTCTTAGCCACGTATAAATGTTCTTAATTGATGTTGCATTGATATCGTCGACGATGCATCCCGTTGTGTTTTCTTTGTTGCTGTGAAAACAAATTAAATATAATTATTATGATAAAAATTAAATAAATATTAAATTAATTATGAAAAAATGTATTTTAAAAGGAATTAAATGTTTTGCTCTGCTAACAAACCGACGCGGTTATAATATAAAGTGAAGGTGAAACTGAATTAGGGTTGTGGGTTAGTAATAATTATGAAAAGAAATTCAATTTGTAATTACCGAAAAAACTATGACTAAACTGTTTCGTATTGGATTGTTTGTTTGAAAATATGAAAATTTTTGTTCCACAACTAACACCTACGAAAAAATATATTGTAAACCTTTAAGGAGTAAATTATTGGCAGATGTATGCACAATTCATCACAGTCCTTCCCGGCGCATATCTATCTAACAAGTGGCCGTATTCAAAAGTTTGTAAATTACACCAATTGCCCTTGCAATTATGTTTTGATAGACACCACTATAATAATTCAATTACTCTTATCTTCCATAGTGTGTGTGTGTGTGTGTGTTTGTGTTGTGTTGTGCATAGACATTGTTTTCAAAAATATTCACTTTCGGATTGAATGAACAAACAAAAAGGGTAATTTATTTGAGAAATTTTTAATATGAAAAATATTGAACAATTTATACTTAGGACTATTTCAGCGAATTGAATTTGAAACGTCCGAGATTGAATGAAATGTACGACAATTAATACAGAAAATTTGTTGCGTAAATGGATTGCATCGCTTCTAAAAAACATTATAGTGAAATAATGTGGTACCACTCATCAATATCGAAAATTGAATTATCACTTCCTTATTTATTATAATTAATTTCTAATTCTTTTCTAATTTTACATAACAAGATCAATAAAAATTTATATGAAATTGCATAGTTGTAAATACACACACCTGCAATGGTGACCATCATATCAGGTGAATTGTACACAAGTACAATAAAAAGTCTGACACAGTAAAATATGGCACACAGGTAATGTGAAAGAATAAATTCGATTATTCGAAAATATCGTGAGAAAAAAGTGTTGGTGAATGGGCGGCTGACCGGCGGATAATTTATCAACACTTTTTTTTTACCTCAAATATTTTGAAGAAATACCATTATAAAATACAACTGTTGCATTAACTTTAACACAACCATCACATTGCACGAATTGAATTCCTACTAAACCTCCGGCTAGAGGAGTAGATCATAATTTTTACAATACTTTGTGAATGAGCGTTGAAGCGCTGCACAAATTAAGTCTCTATTCTATATTTTATGTAACAGAAAATTATATATGACGTATTTCGGTTTGATTTTATTTTCATTGTTTTCATGAAACAACGCAAAAATGAGTGCCGTGCACAAACTGAAAGTTTATATAAGGGAATTAGCATTATTTGAAATCATAATTAAAAAAACGATCATAGGGCAGACTGTTACATTGTTGCGTGAAGCTTTATTGGCTTTCATAAATTAACCGTACCGGTTTACAACGGTATTTCTGTGGCGTATTCGTATGTTTGTATTATTTATAAATAATAGAGATAGAGCACAATAATGTAAGTATTTTATATGTTAAAAATATGTATAACATTTAATACATAAGTTTAGTTTTTGTAAAGAAAATTATAAATTTATTTAATAATCAAAAGAAAAAAAAAATAATAATCTATTTTCTTCTTTTTTTTTATACTATAAATTTATGATAACATTTCAATAATTATAATAATAAATAAGGAAAAATTATAAAATATTGTTATTTACCTTTATTATTATTATTATTATTATTATTATTATTATTATTAATATTAACATTTTTATTATATAAACGTTCAGTTTTAGTTGGTGCCGGATTTATTTTCTTTCGTACTATATTTTTAATACGTTTACGACGTTTATTACTATACCGTGTTTTAATAGGACTATAATCCGTTGTATCACGTGAATCTTCATCACTAGCCGTTATTGATGGTGTCTTATATTTATTTGTATAATTATTATTAAGTTGATTATTATTATTATTATTATTATTATTATTATTATTATTATTATTATTATTATTACTATTATTATTTTTTGTGAAATTTATAATATGAGTTGATAACGACGATGCCATTGTTGCTGTTGATGAAAGTGCTGAAGAATTTGTTGAATCAATTGATGATGATGCATTACTACTACATGATATTTCATCTGTATTCATTGGTAAATTATCGCGAAACAATGCTTTTGATTTTATCGTATTTGATGACGCTGTTGAATTATTACTACGTTTTTGTTTACGCATTATTGTATTTTGATAAAATATATGTTTTTTTGTTGGTGTTATATGATTACGTAAATTTAAACGACGACGAGTTTGTAATGATGATGTTGTATTATTTGGATTGGTATTATTATTTGTTGTTGTTGTTGTTGATGATGATGATGTTGTTGTTGTTGTTGTTTGTGTTTGTGTTGATTGAGATTTATTGATTTTTATTTTATTATTACTATTTTGATTATTTTGATTATTTTGATTATTTTGATTATTTTGATTATTCGAATTATTATTTAAATTTTTATTAAATTGAGATAATAAATACATTTGCCGTTTACGTAATATATTCATCATCGGTTTTGTGTAACCTTCAATTAAATCATCATCCGATTTATCATGATCTGATGATGGTATAGTTTTATCTTTAAATTTTATTTTATTTTCCATTTCAATGATGGCATACGTTGGATTACCCGTATAACGTGGTACAATTGGTTGTGGATCATTTTCAATGTCACGTTCAAATTCTTTTTCGGCACGTTTACGTGCTATTTGATCAGGATCTGTACTCAATATATCGGTCCATGAAAATTTTGAACGTTGTTTTTTTGGTAATTTTTCAGCTTTTGAACGCAAATTTTTTGGTGATATACGATTTATAATGCCATTTTCTTTATTAAATGGTAATGTTAGTCCACCCAATTGTAACAATGATTTATAATTTTTTATATTCATTTTATTTTCTTCAGTCATCTCATTTTCAGTCCCATCAATATCATCACAATTATTCTTATTATTATTATTATTATTTCGATTTTGTTGCTGTTGTTGGTCTAGTTGTTGTTGTTGTTGTTTTTGTTGTTGTTTTCGTAATTTTAATTTATTATATTTATTTTGGTATATATTTGATGTTGATAATTCTCTTAATTCATTAATATTTAGTGATAAATCGGATTTTTTATAGCCAATATTTTCAAATGCTTTTAAAAATAAATTTTTACAATATTTATAATTTGGGCGTTCATCGTACGCTAAATTACCTATATATAAAAAATAAAGTAAAAATTTTAGTGAAAATGTAATTTAATTTTTTTTAATAGTGTATTCCTAAGATAATACAGAAAACGATTTGTAAAATAAATAAGAACGAAATACAGTAATAATAAAATACTGATCCAAAGAATAATAATGGGTAGCCTAGCTGAAGTAAATCTAAGCATAAAGACCATAAATGTCCAAAGGGGGTGTACTTTCTCCTATTTTATCTTATATACTTGTGGGAATGATTTATTAAAACCACCAAAATGTCAGTGATTTTAAGGGAATAGGCTAAGCTGAGGCAGATGACATCAATAAAAAAAGCGTGAAGCAAGCGTATGTGAAATGATGCAAGCCACCTTCAATTTAACTTGAATGTGGTGTGTTTGAAAAAGAGATAGGTTTTGAATAAAAATTTCAATAAATATAGTGCCATTCATACAAAGAACAAAACTAAATATTCCGGCTTGTAAAATGTTGTCAAAAGAAAAGCCACATAGGCTAAAACAATAGATAACTACTACAATAGATAATGCGAAGACTAAACCCATACATACTCAAATGAACAGCTGGAACATAATGGAAGAAAACCGAGTAAAAAAAGGCTGCCAATACTATGAAAACTACATGCTTTTTTTCGAATTTAATAGGACAATACTCCACAGTTTTTCTTCATAATAAAGTGCTGGAACAAACTTTTGTAAATGGGCTAATTTTATGGTAATAAAGAGGTGGAAATTAGGATGTGTAGAGAAACATTATTTCGACCAATACCTAATTGGCGAGTTCCAATCAATATTCCAATGAAAATGTTAATTAATTGATTAAATATTTTGACCAAAGGTATCATTAGTTTTTATCATTGCACTAAACCTAATTCATAGTCAAGCGACAGAGATCACAATAGATATCGTAAATCTCTAAATCTATTAGAAAACATTACAGTAAAATACCAATGCATTTTCGTTGATTGAGAGTTTTACACCAACATGGCTTTTACATTATCCATAAAGAATAATGTCTTCACTACTATAAAAATAAATTAATTGCGTTGAAATTTTTACTTACCAACATATTCCATATATTCACCTAAAAATTTAGGAACTTCTTTTCCATAAATTAATTTTAGCATTTCTTTTACATCGGTCATAAAATATTCTTTCATACGATGTACTTGTTCCGGTTGTGATAATAAATTACCAATTTTCCAGGGTAATGAACCTTGTGACCAATAAATTAAATTATAACCAAAACATTCTAAGTCACTACGTCGTGAGTGGGCACCCATGTGTGCGTCACGTGATGTAAATTCTAATGTGCCATCATGTGCACGCCTTTGATCCATACAAAATGGACGATGTTTACCATATGAATCAATAAATTTTAATGCTAAACCAAAATCTATTAAAAATACACGATGTTCGGTTTTTTCTTCATATTGTACATCGTCATCTGTGTCATCTAAATTTATTGTTTCGATAATATTTGATTTACCATTAGTTATATTTTTTGGTTGTCGCTGCATGCGTGATGCCGATGATGATGATGATGATTTGATTACATGTGGTGTTAATTTTTTATTATAATATGAATTAGCTTCACCATCATCGCCAGAATCATTATCAACCGTACCGCCATCATCATCATTTAATAAACAATAATTAATTTTTTTTGGTGGTCTTAAATAATGTGATTTTATCATATCTTCATACATTGATGTTTTACGTTGCATACGACATGAACGCATTGGATTAGTACCACTAAATTGTACAGCATTTATCTGACGTAAACTACGTTCGGTTTTTTTTGGTGGTGTTTCAAAATTTCTATCATTGCTACTTTTATTAGATTCGTATTCACTTTCAATATTACTACTACTACTACTACTGCTACTACTACTCTTACTACTAGCATCATCTTCATCTTCTTCATCATCTTCTTCTACACTATCATTACCATCATCATCATTATCATCTTCATCATCATTATCATCATAACCATCAGAATCATTTTCTTCTTCGTCTTGTTCTTCCTCTTCTTCTTCTTCATCATCATTACTTTCGTAATTAGAATCATTACTTACTTCTATAACTTTATCGGCATCGGCAATTGTTTTTATTGAATTATTTGTAAAATTTAATTTATTTCTAGTTCTTCTTGTTATTATATTATTATTATTGTTGTTGTTGTTGTTGTTATTATATTGTTGACTATTATTACTTATTTTATTTACATTTTCATTGTAAATATTATAATTACCATTATCATTATTATCAATATGATTATTATTAGATTTTATATATCTACTTTTATATACACCAACCATTAAATTTTCAGCTTTAATATCTGAATGTGCATAACCTTTGTCATGTAAATGCTGTAAAATTTCAATTATTTGATATGCCAAAATTAATATTGTTTTTAAATCAAGACGATTATTTTTTATAATGGAATGTAAATCAAATTCAAAACGTTTTAATATTAAAAAACGATAACGACGATTTTTAAAATGATGTGAACCAGATGCTATATATTCTGGCATACCCGGTGGTAATTGTGTATTTTCTAAAAATTTATTAATTTATTCGAAATCAATTAAAAAATTAGCAAAAATTAAAATAATAAATAATATAAAATCATGATTATTTACCTCCGTCTGAACGTTTTGCAGTATTAATAAGACAATGTATTTCAACAAATAGTGGACCATTTGAATGTGGTTCAATTTTAACAACATATTTTGCATTATCATTTGTTACCGGTTTTGTTAAGTTATCGGATGCTAAAAATATTTCACCAAAACTTCCTTTACCTAAAAAAAAAAAATACAAATACAAATAAATATCGATTGAAATTAAATTAATAATACAATAATTATAATAATAAATAATGATGTTGTGAACGATATACCAAAATAATTCACAACACCATTTTATGGAGACTAATCACATCAATCATATATTAAAATATTGAAAATAAGAAAAAAGGACATATATTTATCGATATTTGTAGAATCAATTGCGCTTAATAAACCTAACCGTAATGAATATCAACAGGTGCTTCATAATAGAGTACTAAAAATCAACTACATTTTCTATAAATATAATTTTCTTACTCCATTCCTCATATAGACAAAGTTTACCTGTAGACATTTGAAATAAAGAAAGCAGCTGAAGTAAATCTATTACTATTACGCACACATTACTAACAATTTAAGTTATATGCTGTGTTGGAATTTCTTAAGAAGTGTTCTTGGAGTGGTGAAATAACAGGTGTATTAGCAAAAACATGACACTGATATTAGTTGTAAAAAAACATACCAATTCGCTTGTTATTTTAGGTATATTTAGCTTAGTCATTATTGTTTATATAATATAAGTTAAGTTTCAGTCGCTCAGTGTGTATCAAATTTTTAAGAGATGAATTTTGCAAAGTAAAATTGCAAAGAGTATCAATGTTATTCTATTTTAAACTGTGAAAAACTGCTGCTAAAGTTAACTAAATGATTAATTTGGTCTGAGGAGATCATTCTGTTGGTGCTTCAACTGTTTGAAAGTGATATGAGAAATTTCGTTACGAAGCAATTTCAAATCGATTGCATGCTTGTGAAGAAAATGTTATTGTAAGTCTGGTGCGATTGGTAAGAAATATCATCTACTACGGATTTCTTTAATGTAATCATATTGTAACGGCTGAACGTTATCAAGTTGTGAACATATTATCTGATGCATTATAGATTATTTACGGGCCAAGAAAACCGATCAGTAATATTGCTTCATGTTAACACCCGTCCACACACAACAAAAGTAACCAGAGAAAGTTGAAGATGTTCGAAAATGGTTCAATAAGTATTTTACCTCCAAACTACCAAATTTCTATTGCGAGGTCATCCATCAACTACACAATAGATTGCAACATTTGTAACAAGTATGTTTTTGTATGACTAAAAAATGCTATATTTACACTTATACATCTATTGACTAAATATGTATATTCAATATTTTTCGTAATGTTTGGCATTGTTTGTGATGGCAAGCTTCACCTAGCTTTGTGCACAATCCATTATCACTATCATCGATTGTAATCCATTTTTCATTACCATTATAATCAGCCTCATAAAATCAATCGGTTTTATTATGTTGCTTTGACAAATTCATGATTCACAAATGAATATACGATCTATTAAATTTTTCACAATTAACGATATATGGGTTGTACCCAAACATTAATCTTCTTATTATTTTCAACCTAGTGCAACTGATTAAAAAATTATAAGTATCTACGTTAGTGTTGTCGGTTGTTGTCTTAAGATTTCATTAAATTTTTCAACGATTGGACAATTTCCATAACGAAAAATCAGGCAAACAACAACTCACGTGTGTTGCTCTTTCCATAATCTGTATAAATCCACCTGCGTTCTTATCTTTTTCTTTTGCAATAAAAAATCAAAATGCATAATATTTCTTCATTATTTTTACATGATAATTATACAAAATGATGATGAGTTTTGTTCAAAATACTTAAAGACAATAAATAAAAGCATTAAAAAAATGCAAAAAATGCCAAAAATGTCAAACACTTAAAATTATTGTTTTTCAAAGTCTACTACAACAATGTCGTTAATAATTTTATTGATATGATATTGCGTATATTTGATGATAATAATTTCGTTTTGTTGCACAATATAATTTAATCGTAAAGAAATGGTGGCTTCTTTTTTTTTATCTCTAAATGGTTTAATTAAAATGCACCATTTCACCAAACACGAATTGGTCAAAATCCACTGATACACATTTTTTCCCTTTTTTACAACAATACCTACTCACCACACACACACACACACACACACACACACACGTACAAGTGTTAAAGTTGTATAATAAAAATAGTTTTCATTTTAACTTATGACCGAAGCGATCAATATTAAGATTTTACAAAAACAAATATTAACCTCCATTTTATTATGATGTAGTGTCTTGTGTGTTATTCTTGAATATTCTATTATTTTAACAGAAATTGTTAACCTATTCTTGTAACTACAATTTTGTTAAACCAATGCCATAATATTGCAATATAAATGATATAATAAAAAAGTTAATGAAGTGAAAAACAGGTACATTTTATGTATGAGAATATTTATATTTAAGGCAACCATGCAAAAAAAAAAAAAAATTAAATAAAACAACAACTGTCTGGTGTATAAAAAATGCAAAATGTTTAAGAAAGAGAAACCGATATGATATCATGCAATTTTTACATTCTTTTGTTTTACATTTAACGATTTAATTTAAAAAACACAAAAAATAATAGCTATTAAATAAAAAAAAATTGATTAAAATGAATTGAATCTAAATATAGAACTACTGGAAAGTTTGATTTTACACATATTATTTAAATTATATAAATAAAAAACAATCAATCTAATCACTTGTAAATTTTTTCTATATAATAAAAATAAATCTTACCTATGGGTTTACCAACTCTCCATTGCTTTAAATTTAAATCAGTTAATATCGTACCATTTACAATTTCTTTTGTTAACACAAATTCTTGGTCACAATTTGGAGAAGTTTGCAGATTTTGTTGTTGTTGTTGTTGCTGTAGTTGCTGCTGTTGAGCATGATGATGATGATGATGTTGCTGTACATCATATTTACCTCGTTTAGCATGATGATTTGAAATATCTAAATCATTTTCAACATGCCGTTTTCCCATATTTTATATATATATTTTTAAAATTCTAAATTTAGCATCCCCATTAAAAAAAAAAAGAAAAACGCACACACATACACACACGGGATACAAATACGAAAAAAAAAAAAAGGAAAAGTTTGGAAAAATGTGTGGTCTGCGCTAAAAATGTTTGATCTCTGTAAATTCTTTGTCGCCGTCGTACACAACAAAAAAATTAAGAGGACCCCCTTTTTTTTATTGCTTTTCTGCTGCCTGCAGTGTTTTTATGACAATGTGTGTAAGGGTAATGAAAAATCACTTTATTTTACGATTATTACTAAATATTATAAAATTTATATAATTACAAATCATTGATAAAACTATAAACTATTCTATTAACATAAATTAATAATTATTACAATATTATTTAAAATTTATTTTATTAAAATAAATAAAATGAAAGTATATTCACAAAAATTTGTAACTCATACCACACAACACAACACAACACACCGCTACGAAAAACCGAGCACGATGTTACACACAAAAACTATAAAATATATATATGACAGTATTTTTGACAACTCTCCATTCTATTTAATTGCATTTGCGTGATTGTACCAAGAATATTTGGCGTGACCATCGATAAAATGAAATTATATTTAAATATTTTATTTGTAAATTTATATTTGGTGGTTATATGTGTAACAACTTTATCGGTCTCACACATCAGTTATGTAATTTTACTTATTAATTATATATATACTTTTCATTATTAATAATTAAATCAAATGAAGGATTTTATTGAATTTTTTCCTTTTAATTAAGTAATAAAATACGGGTTTAAATTGCAATCATTTTATTTATATTTATATGATTCAATTGCGAACAAGACGATAGTATTAGTAAAGTTGTGATTGAAGTGTTTTTTTTTTGAAAAAGTGATGTTTCCTTCATTATACCGGGCGGACCGGGAGATGTTTTAAACTCTACCGGCTGAATCGGCCGTGAAAGTGACATTAAAATTAAGAACTGCACAATAGTGCACTACTATTTCAAATGTCATCAAAGTCAAAGTGCGGTTAGTATACGTATACCGCGTGGTTGGTTATGTTTTTGGGTTTTGGAATATTTTTTTCAATTTTGGTTGAAAGAGTGTTTATTTTTTTGAATATTTTTTAATAATATTCATATGAATAATAATAACAGAATAAAATAAAATATATTTGTAAAAATGGTTAATAAAATAAATACAAAGAGTGATTTAAATGTTAAAATTAATAAATCTGATGATCTTATAAAAACAATTGAAGATGATGCAGAAGTACAAGATTTTTCTGAAGATTCTGATGCTGAAATTGAGGTAACATTTTGATTTATTTTGTTAATTTTTTAGTTTTTCTTTTTCATTTTTATATTCTTAATTATTCAACCGTACGTGTAGTATCAACCAACAAAGTTACGACGTAAAAAAATAGAAGAATTTAATAATAATTTTGAATTTGTGTCGTCTGTAGCTGAATACAATCATGATCATTGGGATGATCTTATGAAGTATGTGAAACGAAAAGCACGTACAAAAACGGATGATAAAATTGCTGAAACTATAAAAAATCGTTCAGATGATCAACAAGATATATTAATTGATAATAAAAATAATGACATCGATGATGATGAAATTGATATATCTGATGATGAACTAAAACATGATGGATTAAGAGTTAAAGAGAAAAAATTGAAAAAGAATAAAAAGAAAAAGGATCCATTTATAACTGATGATAATAAACTTGATGGTGATGATGATGATGATGGTGAAAATGATAAAGATTTTTTTGAAGAAGTAAATGATTGTAATGCAATCACATCATTTTATCAAATGAATTTGTCACGACCACTTATGCGAGCTATTGGTGTATTAGGTTATATCTATCCAACACCAATTCAATCATCAACCATACCGGTAGCATTGTTAGGACGTGATATTTGTGGTTGTGCCGCAACTGGCACTGGGAAAACAGCCGCCTATATGTTACCAACAATTGAACGTTTATTATATCGCCCATTAAATAATCATATGATTACACGTGTTTTAGTATTAGTACCAACACGTGAATTAGGTGCACAAGTTTATCAAATAACAAAACAATTAAATCAATTTACATCAATTGAAACCGGTTTGGCTATCGGTGGTTTAGATTTAAAATCACAAGAAACTATTTTAAGACAAAATCCAGATATTGTTATTGCAACACCGGGACGTTTAATTGATCACATTAAAAATACACCAAGTTTTACGTTAGATTCAATTGAAGTGAGTTTATTATACATTTACAATTACTGTGTTATTTTAGATTTAATCTTATCCATAATTTATGATGAATTTTATCCTTGCGCTCTGATATATATATATATATATATATTATGTGGATACATTAAAAATGAGTTATTTTGTTGAGCAAAATTCTCGAATAAAACTGATGATAAATCCAGTTCCATTTCCATAAATAATATATTATTTAATTTACATAATACATACAATTTCGTATTAGGTTTTAATTTTAGATGAAGCCGATCGTATGCTGGACGAATATTTTGCTGAACAAATGAAAGAAATTATTAAAAATTGTTCACGTACACGTCAAACAATGTTATTTTCAGCTACAATGAGCGATAAGGTAAAAGATTTAGCAGCCGTATCATTAAATCGTCCTGTAAAAATATTTGTTAATACAAACCAAACCGTTGCATATAATTTGCGACAAGAATTCATTCGAATACGTGAAGATAAAGAAGGTGATCGTGAATCGATTTTGTCTGCATTAATATGTCGTACATTTCACGATCATTGTATGATTTTTGTACAAACAAAACGTCAAGCACATCGTTTACATATTTTATTGGGTTTGTTGGGTGTAAAAGCTGGTGAACTGCATGGAAATTTGACGCAACAACAACGTTTGGAATCACTAAAACAATTCAAAGAAGAACAAATTGATGTACTAATAGCAACAGATGTTGCTGCTCGTGGTTTGGATATTGTTGGTGTTAAAACAGTTATAAATTTTGTAATGCCAATATCCACGGAACATTATATACATCGTGTTGGACGTACGGCACGTGCTGGACGTGCCGGTATTTCTGTATCATTAGCTGGTGAGAAAGAACGTAACATTCTTAAAGATATTATTAAGAATTCAGAAAATACTGTTAAAAATCGTATAATACCACCAGAAATTATAGAAAAATATCGTAAAAAATTAGCATCGCTTGAACCAGAAATTCGTAAGTTAATTAATTTTATTTTAATATGTATCACCCCACAATAATTATTTTATTATTTTTATTATTTTATTTATTTTATTTATAAAATAATATAGAATCAATTTTGGATGAAGAATATACGGAAAGAATGTTTGCAAAAATGGAACAACAAATTAATACATCTGAAAATAATTTGAAAGGTTTAAGTTTAACAAAACAAGAACGTAGTTGGTTTCAGACGATGAAACAACGTAAAGAGGAAAAAGAACGTTTATCGTTAACATCGACTGATGATAATAAAATAAAAAAAAAAAATGGTACCGACAACGATGGCGGTAAACCGAATAAAAAACGTAAAATTGAAACAGATAAAAACAGAAGGAATTCAAGGGACAATAAAAAATCGAAAAAGAATGATAAAGTAAAACGACCAGAACAATTGGCAAAGGAACGTGCATTAAAAGAATTAGAAAAGGTATCATTGGTACGTGCAAAATTAGCAAAATTACGTAATCGACAAGAACGATTAGGTGCCATTCCCGAAGAAAAGGTACAGAAATCATGGTTGCCAAAGAAAAAATCTTCTAAATTTTCTAATGATTTAACCGATGTTAGTCAAAAAGGTGCAAAACGTTTACGGTAAGATTTTTTAAATATATAAAATATATAATAAGATGGAATTTTGAATTAAATTTTAAATTAATCGCATTCGATTTTGTTTTTTTTTTAATGTAGATATGAAGCAACACATTTTACTAAAATGAAAAAGATAGAAGCTAAAAAGAAAACCAGCAAAGTTAAATTAACAAATAAATCTGGTTTAAATAAATTTAATAAAGGTAAAAATTTTAGCGGTCCAAGAAAAAATAAAAATAAGAAGAAATAATTTGTTATTTACTTTTTGCTTAACGTAAAAATTAATAAATTTTTATTATATTTCAATTGTTTGATGTTATTCACATACGTATCCAGCAATAATACTTGACAATTACACGTTGTGTTTAATGCGATTTAACGAGCATTAAAATCACGTTGATAAATTGATGCAAACGCACATAACACTGTGCGAGACAGGATAAATGATAACTGTTTAGAAATAACATCATCAGCATTCATATGATGACTGAGCTAATGATGACAAAATGCCAATTGAATTTGATTTTATTGGATGAAATAACAATTTCGGATGTTAGTCATCTATTTCAAATTTACATATGCAACTGAACCAATTTAAAAATTGCTACCATGGAATACTTCTGCAATGAGCTGGACATCATCTCTGTGAGGCCAGTAGACTTTAGAAGTTGCTTAACAAAGTTCTAGTATCTAAAATTTAATTGGTTCGTCTTGACACCGGCAATCTGACAAACACTGTAGAGAAATAAAATATGATCCTGATTTCATTTTCCCGGATGCTAAAACTATGGACTAGTCTTGGGTATCATCCATAGCCGAATGTCAACATATGCATTAATCGGTTGTAGGCAGCAGAAGAGATAGTGACGGAGCACGAGGTAATTCTATGTTCAATAAAAACGTTAAAGATTTTCGAATCACAGTAGGTGTAGATGGAATATTACCAGAGATTTGACATTAACAAATAATATATGTGACATGTCTTGCGACAGACATGGAAGGAAATAAAAGTGATTTTGCTGCAAAAGGTAAACTAATCAGGGAAGAAATGATTATTGAAGCCATTGTGACTGGTAATGATTTGTGTTGCAATTATTGGTCCTGTGACATGTAAAATTCGATTATGTCAATGAGTGAGGTCAATACAACAGAAAAAGGTATAGTAAATTTTTCATTGAGAATGGGATGCTCTCTAAAAGGGGATCGCAGCGGAACACAATCTACATGGATCGATCCTTGATGGGGAGGTGGGGGAGGAGACAGGTATGAGCTCTGGGAATTACATCGAGGAACTTCACCTGTTCTGTTATATAAGCCCGGAGAGTACAGTACTTTAGAGTAGCGTGTTCAGGTAATCATAGTTCTTAAAAAACTGAGTACAACTTCAGAATGTTGTCTATGGTGTAAAGAAACATATGGAGATCGAGAGTAACATCGGAAACAATATGAGAGAATATGATAAAATGTAGGCAATAATAATAATAATTAGCTATTAAGGTTTTGTACAGGTGGAAACACCAGGAGTGTCGTAAGATTTGACCGAGAGACCATTACAAAATCGGTGGCAATTGTAACGCGACTTGGTAGTTTCATTTGACCTGATATTTATAAACAATTTTAAATTTGTAAACAGAATTTTTATTATATTTAGTACCGATTTCATAAAACCGGATAAAATAAAATTGAATACATGTTTGACACATTATTCTTAAATAAGAAATAAGACACAAATTAATTAATCGGGATATTTTTTGCCCAATAAACGATTTTCTTCATATTCTTTTGGATGCGCACGTTTACGATGTGCGTACATATTAGCACTGGAACGAAATGTTTTAGGACAAAATAAGCATGTGTATAAATCTTTTTCACCTGTATGTTGAGACATGTGTTCCTGAAAAAAATATAAAATAATTATTATTATTGGAACATTCATTTGTCGCACAATTAAATTTGTAACCTTTAAAGTATTCTTATTTTTAAATGGTTTTGCACAAACTGTACATGGATATTGAATATTCAAATGAACAGTTCGAAAATGTGCACGTAAAGCTTTTTTATTTGGACATATTCTGCCGCATGTTTCACATTTTTCTGTAACTATTGTTTTATGTCGTTTCATATGATCCTTTAAGCCCACTTGATGCTTCAACCTTTGTTTTTTGTACAGAAAATTAATTTGTTTTATTAAAATAATAATGGCTATAAATTATTGCTACAATATTATAATTTAGAACTTACCATACGCCACACAAATCACATTGTACTTTACGTTGTGTATTTGTATGTTCGACCGCATGATGATGTTCATAAGCTTTGGCACATTTAAAGAATTTTGCACATATATCACAAATACGTGCGTCCGCGTTTTCATGAACGCGTCTTATGTGAGAACGTAAAAATGACATTATTGCAAATCTATGGATAGAAAATTGAATGGATTAATGATTTGGGAATCAAAAAATAGATCACTGGCTGAACTGAACTCTAAAATGAATGTAAAATTAATTAGATATGATAGTCACGCCTTCATAAAAGTGGCCGAAATATGTACTATGGACAAAATTAGGCATCGCTCTACATACAATCTCTATACGGATGATGAAAAAATCCAGTCTTAGTCTGTGGAATAGGTAATTTGACGGTGTGACCGAAAAATCGTTGAGAGACAAATAAGTTTACAAAGATATTGCGTTGGTTTTTAAAAAAAAAATTGATTAAGTACTGCCATGATATTGAAGAACAATCACAATCAACTGGAGTTGCATCCAGCAAACAAACAAATTTATTCCAATGAATTATGTGCTCCTTTTCTGTACATTCACATAAAATTACATTTTAAGGCATGGAAAACACATTAAAGTTACATCTTTCATTTTTGCTCGCCGTATAAGATAGTCCAAAACTAATTTTGATTCCTGTTTGTAGAACGATAAAGGTTTTATAACCTTTTAGTAAATTTTTCACTTCTGATATTTTCATGAATAATGCATCGATCTATGGTAGTAGCATAGATGGGGACTAATCTCAACATTCTATCTTTAGTGTGGGAGCTATCTATTTCAGATTACCAGCCCTGTCGTTTATTTCTATAAATTTTCAGTTGATTCCTTACGTATGCAAACAGCTCCTCTGTTATTTTTGACGGTAGATTTAATTGCAGTTCCATTCCAGCGATTGGACCCATTTATATGGCTCTTGCGTTATGCTTAGACATACCTGTACTTGTGTTTGTGACGATATGATCCACTATACTGGAGATCCGAATTGATTAGTCTATAACTGCGTTTTGACCCCCCTTTTGCATACCCACAATACCCTTGTTCGACTATAGCTTGAATTCTTATTCTATTATATAACCATTCCAGTTGATTGCCACATTTTATTTTTTATCTAGTGTAACTTTTATACTTACTTAACGCCGCATATATCACATTTAAATTTTTTATCTTCTTCCTTGGGATGTGAAATTCTTTTATGTCGTATCAATAGAAATTCTCTTGCATATGATCTTGAACATAAATCACATTTGAAATGTCTTTCATTTTGTGGTGTATGGATTTGTTCCGTATGCGATTTTAATTTAAATTTATCAGTATAACATTTTTGACATAATTCACATCTGTGTAATAATTAATAATAATAATAATAATAATTAGAAAATATAATAAATTTGTTAAAAATTATGGTAAATGCGTTGCGTGTAGTGGAATTAAAAGTCATAGTTTTTCTAATACATGCTGCTTGATGAATTCAGTTGGTTATGTTTAATTTAATTCCATTGAAAATGTAGAGTTTCGTACTAACAAAACATCATTTATATTGTTTTAATTAAAGAAGACCACTTTGGCTGAAAGTTATCATTCGTATTTGTGAAAGCCAATTGTCTTTGACACATTTTTTAAAAAAATTACTTTGTTGAGGTGTATTTGAAGCTGAAACTATCCCATGACAATTGCTTTGTATTTTCAATAATTAATAAATTTGCACAGAATATCAAAAGAAAAATTACAAAAATTATGTCAAAACATATTTCAGTAATTTTACAGGATTAAGTGCAATGACATGTTCCAAAAATAGTAATATTCAGCAGACATTCGTTTTTCATCGTTATCATATTTGGTTCGATCAAGTCATTTCTATTATTTTGATTGGAAAAAATTGAAATAACTGATTTAATGCAGATATCACTTCAAATGAACTAGAGTTCACTTTTTAGACTAATGGTAGGTTTCGATGGGCACTCAAATGCATAGTGTACCCATTTTTTGTGAAACAAACGTTTTTAATTTTTACAGTTCTACATCAAAACAAAAAACCGATGAATTTTAATTCCACTATCCACAATAAAAAACATATGCTAACTTATAGGCCTGTGGGTTTTCATGCCATTCATAATGTTGCATAGCCGTTGAATAATCACGTAACTTTATGCCACAACATCGAATATAACCTTTTTGATTATGTTTTTCACGGTAATGTCGTTTCGTTACAGTCATATCCGTAAATTGTTGGCCACATATCTCACATTTCATTTGACAATAACGTATCAATTTTTTATTATGTTCTGTATAATCAGTTTTATTTGATGGTTGTTTCTTACGAATACGTTTTTTTTTCGATACCGCCACTATCGTAAAGTTTTTGGCAGAATTTAATGAATTAGTTCTTTTAAATTTTTTCGCAGGTGGTTGTATTGGTGCCGGCAATGTCTTTTTATTGTCTTTACCAATACTATCTTTAAATTCAACATCTTCATCGTTATCATTATCATCGTCATCATCATCATCATTATTACAATCATCATTATCATTATTATGATTTCTATTATCCATATCAATAAAATTATCAATACCACCACCATCATCATCATCGTTGTTACATTCATTTATAAAATCAGAATTTTCATTTTTTATATTAATATACTCGGAAATATAAAGTTTTTCCCGAATTGTCATTGACGCTTCTCCCATTACTGTTGCATTCGGTAATTCAATTATATCAGTTGTTATTTTCACTTCAGGTGATAAATCTTCATTGACATTTTTAATTTTATATACACCATCATTTTTATTATTTGTTTTTTGAATACTTTCAATGCGTACATAAAATTCATGAAAATTTATAATAGATTCCCAACACATTGTACAAATTGCTTTCGATACATCATCATTTTGTAACTATTGTACAAATTGTAATAAAATTAAAAGTTAAATTGGTATTTGATAAATAAATAAATAAATAAAAACATAATTGCAAAATAAACACACAATAAATATGAGTAGTAGCTGAGGGTTAGTAATAAAAGGGAGGACATTGAATGTTAAAACAGTTAAAGTTATTAAAAGTACAAAAAAGTCAATATGTTTGTAATTGTTAATTGTAAATATAAATCAATTGAATATATAGGAAAGTATTTTTAATTTATAATACATACACACAGTGTGTCGTTTAAATAACAGCAATTTTCGGTTAAAAAATATAGAAATCACATTATAATAATTTTTGGAATATGATTAATGCTTCCAAATAGGTTTCTTTTGACTTAATACAACTAATGCATACACAGCTTTTTTTTTTTTATGTCAGTTATAGGAATTATCTTCAGCATCTACGTCACGGCTCACTGGATGGCTGGAACATCATTAGAAAACGCTCCTTTCATTGCCGGTTTCCAGATTTGCGAACAGATAATAGTCACAAGATGATAGTTCAGGCGAATACACGGCGGGTGGTTGATGCGAGAAATCCGTTTTTTCATCACTTTTTTGGTTTTGGTGTTGGCGTATTATCGTGCAATAAAAACAACTGTTTTCCACCTAGATATTCGGGGTTAACACGAACAAATTGTATCTTTACTGGTACTTAATTCATTAGCTTTCATATTTACAGTGAAATTTTCATTTTCATTCAGCACGATTTTTAAGTTCTGGATGTCCTGTTCTTGGGTTGTCATATAAATCCTTACGACCATTTTTGAAAAACGTGAAAACCAATCATAAACTTGCCGTTGGGACCATAAAACAATTTGTAAGTCTCTGCACATTGTGTTTTACAACACAAGAATCAAAACTGCGTATACTCAAATGAGTGTTGGGTGCGTTTTTAAATGAGAAAAGACTTTTTAATGATGCCGACTTCCAACTACGTGTTCAATTTTTTTTTTAAATTTAAATTGCGGTTATTTAAATGACACACGTTGCTGATACAGTGCAGTAGCTGTACAGCTTATTTTATTGGTACATCAAAAAAATATACCTCTACATACCTCCAAACAAAAATATTTCAATAAAATTGTTTTAATATTTAATTTATTTCCTTTTTCACTATTCACAAATATCCAATCATCACATTTTGTGAAACACAATAGGCAATTTTCTATTCCTTCTGTCGCTTCCATTTCTATTATATATATAAAAATTGTTTTTGTTTTTTAGTTGAGGTTTTAAAATGTATCTATCTAATCACAATAAATACTAAAAAAATTTTAATAATTTATCAAGTAATTAAAAAAAATACAGTTTAGCTTTAAGAGAACAAATCAGCTTCCAACTATGACTATAAATAAATAATTAAATGAATTAAATTATTAAAACAAATAAAAATATTAAATAACAAAATACGATAAACGATAATCACAGCAGTGCATATCGTTGTTGGCAGAGTAAAGTGACGTTAGCTTATATGTCATCCCTTCAGACCAAAATGTGATTCGTTTTCTGTGAATCGAAAACGTATTGTGATTCGCTTATTTGACAGCTAACCAAAAGCGTGGCATATTATATAAAAATCATTTAAAATAAGCAGCACTGGTCTCGTTTTAATAATTTTCAATATAATGTGGAACACTGGAACAATACAAAATGTGTTAAAACGTTAAAACAAAAACATCAAATTTTCATTAAAAAAATTACTGGTTTAACTTTTATTAAAATTTAAAATATATTTTTATCAAAATTGAGAATTTGAATCGATTCAATTAAAATAATATATTAACTATATAGAAAATACGAAGAACTGATGAAGTATACAACTTATACGAAACGTATGCATAAATATTAAGTAACAGATAAACATAAAGTTAATGTTGGTCGGCGAACAGTTCGTTTAATTTCATATTTAATTAATTAGAATATTTTTTGCCCAATAAACGATTTTCTTCATATTCTTTTGGATGTGCACGTTTACGATGTGCGTACATATTTGCACTGGAACGAAACGTTTTTGAACAAAATAAACATTTATATAAGTCTTTTTCACCTGTATGTTGGGCCATATGTTCCTGCAATAAGATTTTTTTAATTCGTATTTGATTTTGTATTGAATTGTTTTATAATAACCGAAAAACAAACCTTTAACGTTTGCTTCTTTTTAAAAGGTTTTTCACAAATTGTACATGGATATTGTATGAATTGATGAACTGTAGTTATGTGTGAACGTAATGCCTTTTTATTTGGACATGTTTTACCACACATATTACATGTTTCTAATATTAATGCATTATGTCGATTCATATGATCTTTTAAACTTAATTGATGTTTTAACCTGTGTACGGGAAAATAAAGTTAATTTTAAATCAACGAAATTTAACAATTTCTAAACTACATTATATGATCACACACGCAGAGAAACATATCATAGCGATAACCTATTTCTCTTTGCTGTTGTGTATCACGTGTATACTATATTAATACATTACCATGTTCCACATAATTCACATTGAACTTTATGTTGTGTATTGGTATGTTGAACTAAATAATGATGATCGTATGCTTTTGAGCATTTAAAAAATTTAGCACATATATCACAAATACGTGAATCTGAATTTTCATGAACACGTCGTATATGACCCCGTAAAAATCCCATTACAACAAATCTAAAAGAATATTTTTAGAAAATTATAAAAATTAAAATCACTGCACATCGAAAATTCCATCTCGTACAACACTCATAAAACTAACTCGCATACCAAAAACAAATTCACACACTGACTGAGACTGACTGGTACATAAAAACTCATGTCGTACACCAACATAAAAAGAACTTGCACATCAGAAGGACCAATTCGCACACTAAAAAACTAATTTGTGCTTGCACACACATAAATTAACTCACCTACGACCTGAAAGACCAAATCGCATCACAAATTAACCTGAAAATACAACACAATTCGCATATCTGCAAATGATTAGCGGAAGCATATATTTTACTTGTTTCGCGGATGCGGATAGAACTAAAAGCAATCCACGCTGTGTTCTAATACATAGCATATTAATGCTAAAAACAAGGGGAAACGATGTAAATATAATTCCTGTGTAAGTTAGATACAATTAGATTTACATAAATTTCTTAACTCTTCCTCCGTCACAGAAACTAATTTTAAACGTACTGATATCAGACATGTATTGAATTGCTTTTATGTATCGTATTATAAATCTTGTTAATAAGGTAAATCATCACATTCATACACTGTTACTAGTTACACCTTACAATTTATATAAAATATTTGATTATCTAAATTTTTACTTACTTTTGTCCACATTCATTACATTCAAATTTTTTATCTTCTTCTTTTGCGTGTTGTAATTTTTTATGTGATGTTAACATAAACCGTTTTGAATACGACTTTGGGCATATGTCACATTTAAAATTACGTTGTTCAATTGGTGTATGTATGTCTGAATGTTCTTTTAAAGATACTTTGTCAGTAAAACATTTGTGACAACATTCACATCTATGTAATATGAATATATTTTTAAATTTATAAATAATATTTACTAAACTAATGGTATTATAAAAATCTTTGGTTTACTTAAATGCCTCAGGATTTTGATGCCATTCATAATGTTGTAATGCTCTTGATAATTTAAAAAACTTTTTTCCACAACATGTAACATAACCGTTTTGATCGTGTTCGATACGATAATGTCTTTTTGAATCAGAAAATTCGGCAAATGTTTCATCACACAATTCACATTGCATTCGACAAAATTGTCGAATTTTATTATTTTCTTCAACATAAGCTATTTTTTTCGAAGGTTTTATTCTTTTCTTCCGTTTGGTTGTACTTTTACTGATGATATTTGAAGAGGTTACTTTTTTCTTTCGCTGCGGTCGTTTTTTTGGTGGTTCATCTATTAAATATGAAAATATAAATAAAAAAAAAATTGTAATTTTTTATTTTATTATTTTTGTAATATTTACAGTCATCACTATCGTTGTCATCATCTAAATCACCGGTATTATCACTAATCTCATCATTTTGATAATCAGAAACAGATCCATCGGATATTTCAGTCACAACTTTATTATTAATATTTGGAAATTCATCATCATCGCGTTCATAATTGTTTTCAGCACTAATTGCTAATGGTTCTAATTTGATTGGTAATGGAACGGCAAGTTCGGCCGCAGATTTTGAACATTCATTAATCATAACTTTTTCATCATTATCTTCAATCGTATTTGCCTCTTCTAAAATATTAGCAGTCAGAATTGAATCATTTGTTTTATGAATATTTTCAATGCGTTTATAGAATTCATGAAAACTTTTTATGTTCCACCAGCAGACGGCACATATCGCTTTTGACGGAAGGTTAACGTTTGGGAACTGGAAGCAATTGGTAAAATTTATTTATTCATCTTTTTCATTGATTGCTGCGAAACATCATTTATTATTACCGTATAATTTATATGTAATTTGTAATACATTACCTGAAACCAAAAATGTTTTGATATTATTTCTTTTATTCGTAAATCAATTCCATGTTTACTATTCAATATAATCCAATCATCACACTTTGTATAGCACAATAAACAATGTTCAATTGTATCTAAAAGTCCATCTCCATCCATTATATTTTTTTTTATTATATATACAAATTTTAGATACGAAATTTGTTATTATTTATAACAACGAATCAAAATGTAAATAATACAAAAATACAATTAAAAATGCCAAACTTTATATAGATAAGATAGCTAAAATTGATATAATAAAAATACAAAAATACATATCTGCATTATTTTCAATCGAACATATTATTTTTTACCTAAGCGTTTTTCTTTTCTTTGCTTTTCGTGTGTTTTTAGTATTTTGTTATTAGTTTTCATGACAGAAGGTGTGCGTTTTACGTATACGTAATAAGGTAAACATAGAGTATAGATGAAACACAATGACGCTACATACGCGAAGCAGTTGAAATAATAGGACGACAGTTCGATTCACATTCACATTTGTGCCGAGTGCGAGGCGTGATTTTTTGTTTCTACTCTACAGTCGAAAAAGGTTGAATATAGAATGTATTTGCCAAATTTAAAACCATTTTTAAATTTTGTCGACATCATCATCGCCCGAATTTAACAAACAAGTTTTGATACCTTACGCAGTTTAGCGAAATTCACGCATACGCGATAATCATACTTCGCTGACAATACACTCAATACCACAAAAAATGGCAGCTCTGATCACATCACCACATTTTTGATGAACGCTCGTGTAGTTATGTTTGAATAAAAATTTTGTTATTTTGAATTTTCATTTATAATTTTTTTTAATAATTTAATATTAATTTTTTCTTTTATTTTATTCTTTTTTTTTTTTTTTTATTTTTACTAACTACCATTTAATTTACAAAATAAAAAAGAAAATTTGTTTTATTTTCTTATTTATGAATTGTTTTCTTAATTATTTAAAGTTAAACATTACAATTAATAACTATAAAAACTATATAAAACTATAAAAAAAAAAGGAACAAATAAAAATATAAATTTGTTAAAAATAAATCAAAATGGCTCCGCCGCATATGAATTATTTTTTAGGTAATTATAAATTTGAATATGACAACAAATACAAATTGTTAACTTCAATTTCACAATATCAATTAAAAAATATATATGGAAAGCAATTAAAAAATTAAAATAATTAATAAATAATTAATTGCATTAAGGAGAACTTTGTAGTAATATGATTGTAATATCTAAGATATGAAAAAACTAATAACAAAAATAATACAGTTAATTAAAAATAATTATATGTTAATATAATAATATTAATAATAATAATAATTCTATTTTTTAACCATTTAATTTATTAATTTTATTTTAAATTAAAAAGCATTTTTGGTAATTGTATTTATTTATATATTTTTAGAAATTTTTAAAATGTAATTTATTAAAAATGTGTAATATATTTTAATTGTTGAATTAATTATAAAGCCCAAGTGAATGTGTGTTCGGTATGTGTGTGTTTTTATTAATAATAATTTTTAATAAATTGTGTTTTAGTGATAATTTGTTTATTTTTATTAATTTTTTAAAATATATTTTTTTTTTTGTTTTTGTTTGATGATGAACAAAAATTTTTTAATAAAATTAATAAATTAAAAACATATAGTTTTTCTTATTTATATTTTATATTAATTTAAGAATTTTTTTTTGTAATTTGTTAACAAAATAATAAAATTAATTTAGCATTTTTCATTTTATGTTATTTATTTTATTTTAATGTTTGTAATGTTTAACTTTGAATGAATAAAAAAAAAAACATGTGACGCACGGCGGGATTATTATATTTTGTTTTCCGAGATTTTACAGAATCTGTAATTATTTTAGTACTTGTGTTTTGTATTTTGTTAAAAATTAGTTTCAAAATTTATGTATTTTATTTATTTGCAACATATTATTTTAAAACCATACTAAAATATTTTGAGCACACCTTTTCTTTTTCTTTTAATCATAATATTATCATTATTTTTATTTTTTATAAATTACAAATTTTTAACTATAAAAAAAAAAGAAGTGAACTTTATTTATATCATTATGTTTTTTAATCCGTAGGCACAAAGCAGAGAACCAAATATCACAAAATATGATCACATTGGATTAAGATATTCTTGTAAAATTCTATGGGTTTACAAATATGACTACATATAAACACACACACCCTCATCTTTTTGGGGTAGGCAAGTATGACAATGTATAATTAAAATGAAAGTGAAATGAAACATGTACTTTTATTACAATTATTTTTTTTAGGGAATTTAATTACGCAGGAAAGGTTTGGGTAAGTTATGATGTAATAAAAAGCTATTTCTTATATGCTAACAGTTGAAAATATAACCGAATTACTGTCGAGTTAATATTGATACCGCATATAATCATCATTGTCAATAATTCATACGTTTTACTGATGATTAGTTCAAGTGGGGCATTTATTACGGAACTTCAAAGTCAGTACTGGCTGTTTGTGTTTATTAGAACAATCATACATTATAGTTCACGCTCGTTAGTGATGGGGGCGTCTGCGTTGCAAAAGGGACCCCAATATTGCCCACTAATATATATAACAAAATAATGTTAACTATAATTAACGCAGAGTATTTATACTTCGTAGAATATCTTATCAATTTGACATTATTGTTTTCTCAAAGAATCGTCACTGCTGTTTTCTAAGATATGTCTTTCTTTTCATTAATTTTTTTAATTATTGTAAATAATATAAAATAATAATAATAATAACAATAATAATAATAATAATAATAATAATAATAATAATAATATTATCAATAATATTTATAATAAAAGGGACGGCGCCAATAAATAATTATTATTATTGGCCTTAATAAGTAACTAATAATATCCACTTACATCTTACAACATATTTGTTTGTATATTTTAGAAATTATAACATTTTTTTAATCATTTTTTGTTTCTATAAATTTTCAATTAAGTACTAAATAAAATTTTTTTAGTTCCTATTGATTTTTAATTTTAATTTTAAATCTATGTTAAATTTTTGACAACTAAAATTTTCTAAATGTAATTATAATTTTGTTATCAGTATTTTTTTCACAATCAGATGATTTATGTATTTGTTAATTGTGCAATGTATACGAAGTGGTATTTCCGCGTGTCTACGATTGGAAAATACGATTTTTTCTTGCATGTTTACGAGTTTATTTTATAAAAAAAGTTTAGTCAAATTTTATTGGCCTTAATTTCTACATTATTAGCGAGAAATTATCCGCCAGCAATATATTCAGAATTTTGAAGGTTTAACTTTTTATTCAGTACCTTCGATTTTGCATGTAGAAAAAAGAATTTGTGCTCTCCCTCCGTAAAACACTTTCGATTTTTTAATATGGGAGAACCTACCAGGAGTTGGGTAAACTCAACGACTGCTTCCACAAACCATTAGAAATTGTGAATATATTGTGCAAGTCCAACTATAAAGGAAAATCTAATAAATATGTTAATAGAACAATTGGAAATATTTGGTTCCTATACATGGGCGTGTGTGATTTTCGAAATCAAAATTTCACGTAGCAGCTTCATTTGTAGCTTCTTCGGCAATAAATACCGCAGCGAATAATGTCAATTGAAGTATTTGGCAGTAGGACAATCACCGGGTGTGACTATAAAGAAGTAGCTTCAATAGTTTCAATTTGAAAACGGCAATAATGTATTGATATATTGTACTAGCTAGCTAAGCATTTAGTTTTGAGAGGTCAACTTAACAAAAGTCAAACAAAAATAACAATAGGTTTTGAACAAAATTTAACATTTTCGTTTCGCTTTCGCGGTGTTTTCATTAAAATAAAAAAAATGTACATATTTAAATATGAAAAAAATCTGCACTTACCAACAATTAATATTTAGTATAAGAACCGCATATTGTCCATTGTTCTTGATGCTCCTGAAAATCCTATTTGGAGCATCGAAACCGCAAGATTTTTCAATGTTTAAACGTTTGCAATTCCTACTTTTTAGGAAGTTCAGATTAAAATTTCTAGTCGGCCAATAAGTTATAAATTTTTTCTAACAAATCAGTGTTACGCGACAACCAAAAAACGACATGAACGGCTGCGTTATAATTTTTGCTTATTCTCATAGGATTATTTTTATGAATTTCCAAGGACATTTGATTGTGGGCGAACGAAAGTCGAGTCTGATCGTGTGTTTTTGTTATAAGTATTGTCCCTTCTGTTCATTTTTTATATTATACAGATGCCATGTTGGTTCGTAAAAAAAATGTACAGGATGCGACGATTCCCAATACAGGAAAGTTTTGTGTGCAATTTGAGCCGCAACTAATGAATATCTCTAATTTTGATTTCCTCCACGAATCACTTTTACTTAGCGTTGCAATTGAAAAAGTTTTGCTGACATTGTAATAATAAATCTTAAATTTCATTTATCAACACTTAAAACACAATACTACAACATAAAACTTTCATAAAATCAAATATTTTTAAACTAATTGATTATTGAATGATTAACAGATTTCGCGCTCAATTAACAATTTTTTATTGTACCGAACGAAAGTAAATGCGAAGCCCAATTAATGAGATTATAAATTATAGTTTAATTATTAATGAGAATGGAAATGCGAAAGAAATAATAATAATAATATTTGTTATAGGATCGCAAGCACAAATAATATAATATTTAAGAAGCCTTAAAATAAAATTCATATTAAAACGCTGCAGTTCCACAATAGCTTATTGTTAGTTAAAAGTATGGCATCAACAACAACAATCTATAAAACGCCTTGCTAAAATCAGTAAAAAAATACAATCCATCTGCGAAAATCAGTAAACAATATTGGAAAATATAATGGAATATATGGAATAATGTATAAAAATTGGACCTAAACCGAGAACATGGCATTATTGGCTATTATTATTGTCCGGTAAGGCACGGCCAGAAAACAACCTGTCATTCGATAACATCAGATCAAGGCTGAAATGGGCGAAAAAATATAAAAATTGAACATCTGCAGATTGGTTGGTCTAGCTGGTACTGCAGTCTAATGACCGCAATTAATATTGAGGTAAGTTAATATTCATCTTATACCTTCAAATTAACAACTTGAAATAGCTGAAACTACTACTTTTATACTTAAGATTGCATAAAATTTTGATTTATTTTACAGATATTTGGAACACCTGGTGATGCTTTATGTGTAACGTAGATCAGGCGAAACATATATCGGATGGACAGCCTTGTTCTTACAGTCTAATTTGGAGGCGGCAGTGTAATGGTATGGGGTTACCTAGCCACAGTCAGTGTTGGTATATATTCGAAGTAGGTTTGAAGGCAGGATGAATGCTGACACTTATATACGCATATTGGACAAACAAGTGAACCAGGCTCTGAGGTGTCTGGTCAAATACAATGCTGAACAATGAGCAAAGATTAAATTTTGTTTTAAAAAATTGGAACAATAAATATGCGGAGACTTACAAATTGTTGAAAAAATGTTATAGTGATGTTTGTAGTACAGTATCAACGTCAAGGTTATGATTGGACGTGAGGATTTAAATGATAACCACAGGACTAGAACGACTGGAGAACTTGTGGAAAAAATCTGTGAAATCATATTGCTTTCAATGGAAATTTCACTGTGCGAATGTTAGCTGATCACATACCAGTACCAGTAGTACTATATTTTGATGATTTTAACACGAGATTTAAAAAAGGGTTTTGCACGTTTTGTTCCACATGAATTAAATGAATGCCAACAAAACTATTATTGTAAAGACATCATTAAAAGTGCTGTAAACCGACTTAGATTTTCTTGATTCTATCATAACTGGTGATGAAACATTCGGTGTTTTAAATATGATCCTGAAGTTATGTGTCAATCTGCAGAATAGAAGGCGAGCAAAAACCATAGAAACTGCGTTTTTAAAAATCAAGAATCACAACACGGATGCTGTTGATAACTTTCTACCTTTTCAAAAGATATTGTTTACAATGAAATTTATTGCATAGAAGCGTTAATTTGTTAATGGAGAATATTATATTTAAGTTTGTTTTACACCGGTTTGTGGTCGATAATATAGTTTGAGCTAGACTCGAATATCTAGAGGGCAAACAGATGTTTTTTTTTGCTTGATATAATGCACCACCTCACAAAAATTATATGAATTTTTGATGAAAAAATGGATTTCTCTTAGCATAGCCACCCTCCGCCGCCGCAATCGCCTATTCGATCAATCACCGTGTGACTATTTTCTGTTCTCAAAACATGAAAGGAGAGTGTTATTATGATGTTCCAGCTGCCGCCAAGCAGCAGTTTTGAGTTGGAATGGTTAAAAAATTATAAATAATGTGTTTTCTATTCATTTTTTAACCTAACATTGCGGTTATTTAAACGACACACTGTTTGTCTGGAGCTAGATTAACGGCATCAAAAAGTAATTTATATGTAAATTTATCCAAATGTTACAAGGACACAGTAATTTTATTAATTTAGTCCTTTTTTTAATTATCAACGCGATATGTGTTCTGTGTGTGTTGAATCTTATATTTCTATATCTATTTCGGTTATACGATTTTAGTGCAAATATTAATTTCATGTTTATAATTTTCATAATTTAATCTCTGTTTTTGTTAATGCATTTGGTTTTTTTAACTATACAATTTTTAATCATATATTTTGTTATATAATTAAAATAAAATAAATTAAAATATAAAATAAATAAATTAGTGAAATAAATTTTAGATAAAAATAATTATAAATTTTACGATAAATTATTTCAGAACAAAATAAATGTAAACAGAAAAATTCACTGTCACAAAAATTTAAATTATAATTTAATGGACTCATTCAATCAAATATATTAAATTATAATTATTGACAATAATTAATAATATTTAATTATTTTTAAATTAATTTTGTGAATTTTGCCATTCACAACATCATTCGCATAATAATATTTGATTTTGTTGCGGTTAATGTTATTTTTTGGTATTCATTTTTTAATAATAATAAAAAATTAAAATATATTTGAAAATTTTTGGTTTCTTTTGTTTGTTTTGTTTGTGTGTGTGTGTGTGTAATTATATAATTTAATTATAAATGATAAAAAATAAACGAAATTAAAATATACAATTATTGCGTGTTTTTTTTTTATTTATAAATATTTTTGTATATATTTTTTTTAATTTTTTTTTATATATATAATTAAATATTAAATTAATTTATATAAATTTTAAATACAAATTGTTCTATATAGAAGATTTTAGGCTTTTTTCTTTGTGTGAGAAATTCTCGCAACTTTGATGAATTTTATAATAATAATAATAATAATAATAATAATAATTTACATATAATTAATAAATAATTAATAATATTAATAGCTTATTTATTTAATAATTTATAATAAAAATAAGTATATTATAGAATAATTAATAATAATAATAATAATAATGAATAAAATAAATATTAATAATAATAATAATAATAATAATAATAATAAAAGGATATTAATTGAAACGAATAAGCATTTTAATGTAGATATATTTACAGAAAGCTCGAATATTTGCAATTATATATTAATTAATTTAATTTAATTAATTATTTTTGTGTTTTTTAAATATACAATATTATAATAATGAGTGAGTTTATTTTTTAATTTATTTATTTAATTATTTATTTATGGTTTGCATTTAAAAAGGATTTGTTGTTTGGTTTTTTTTTTTGTTATAAAAAATAAAATTTGCATACGGCACTTTTTTTTTTATTTTGTAAATTTAATTTAATAGTGAGAATTTACCAGAAAAAAAAAAAAAATTATAAATAATTAAAAAATTAAAGTTTTACTTGTGAAAAAATTATATTTTTAAGCACGTGTTATTGAACTTTAACATGTCCATAATAAAACTTAAACTGTTTAATATATTTAATTAAATAATGGATTCCCTGCCACATAACACATAAAATTGGTGTGCGTGTTGTGGCCACATCTCATGTATCAGTTCATCTTAATCATAATATTTGAATAAGCTTATTTCAAATATATTTTTCTTAAAGTCATTGTTAATAAATTGTAAAATATAGAAAAAAATTCAATTCACACACACCCACACTCGATTCAAGCACAATTCGATTTAATGTACACTCTCCAAATTCGCAAGGCATCAATTTTTCATGCCATCTCCATATTTGCAACACCATATTTGCAGCACCACAATTTCTGTAACAAATGATTAAAAATGATGGTAACTATATAGAGATTAATGTAAAATGTAAGTTTCTTAATCTTAATCCCATTAACATAAATTTTATTGTTGGAAAATTTTCAGAATTTCTTGAAGCAAACATTTTATCTGGACATCCATTGTTCCATAAATTGTATAAATATAAACACATAGATTTATTTTGAATATATCTCTGCTTAATTTATCAATAACTCTGAGCTCAACGGTATAATATTAATTTTCTAAATATTTTCAATTTTATATGAACTGACAAACATTTGTAATTCCAGATCTTCAATAAAATCAAGTTTTTTTTCTTTCCAAAAGTAACAATTAATTTAATGGGATTAAGTTCAAGCTTTAGTTTAACATTTATTACAATATATAGCTATTCTGGTTCTTGAAATATAACGTGGAGAACATGAAAGTTCGATTTCCGCATCATTTATTCGATTAATTCGCATCATAATCGATTCAAAAAATGTGCGTGAATAGTGAATTTTTATTGTATTAGCTCGGAGAGGAAAATTATAAAGGGATATTTTCTGGAAAATTGCTTTTTTATGAATTATCAAATTTTCTAATTATGCGTGTGCCATAGTTTTAGCAGCAGATTTCCCATTTTTATTACATAATTACAAAATTTAATCAATTTCCAGTCTTAGAAATGGAAAATCGACTATATTTTCTTTACAATTTATTAGTAGTATTTTCGTCGCCGACCATTCGATGACTTCATTTTGTTGTCGATGTTAAGGACGTCAAACTCCAGTTTTGTTGTTTAAAGTCAAAGGCATGTAAGTTATGCGTGCGTCAGCTACACATTCGACAATGATAGTATGGGATTAAATATTGATGCTATAGAATTACCCAATTTAAAATGAAAATCTTATCGATCGGTTTGATATACTGCTTGTTTTTTAACAATAAATTTGATAATAGCGATGAATTAATTCGTAGTCGTAACACAATAAATTAGGTGACTACTGAAACTGTTTGTTGAAATTATCTATTCGAATCCAGTAAAGGTCATTTGAGGAACTAAAAATTGGTTATGAAATATGTTACGAATATGTTATAATTTTTGCTAAGAGATGGTGGTTGATGTCACACAATTGTCACGTCATCACATAACTGTAACCAATGTGGTCGCAATTGCGAAATTTATTACCATCTAGATGGGAATTTGCTTGACCGCGTCTTATGGCCAGAAAACATATTGCGATACACTTTGGAATATTCTAAATACGTCTAACGTAATGAAAGGACCATCAGTTGGCATAAAAGGGTTACATTCCATCTGTGTCTCAAAAATAATGCGAGATTGGTTTTATAATACATTGAGCACGTCTCGTACTATCATCTGTTTGAGCTTCTAGTTGATTTATGTAATGTGAACCGATTTTAACAAACTGCTGAAGTTTTATGTCATTTCGTTAAATCTAAGATCCAATTGAACCGTAATAATGCATTAAGTGACCGGAATTTTTGTGTAGTGGTCGAAAAATGTATATAAAAATAAAGAATTGATACGAAATTTTATTTCAAAATCGGTAAAAATGCTACTATTTGATTTGTTTAAAATCGCGTATGCGGTAATAATTGTATTTCAAAAGCACAAGTTATTAGATGGCATAGACGATTCACAGAAGGCAGAAAAGTTATAAGTGATAATGAAGTTTCAGGTCTACCATCATCATTACTTAAGAAGACATTGAAAAAGTCGATGATTTCGTAAAAATTTCTAAGAAATGTTCAGTGAGTTTCATGCAATTGGAGCTTTGTAATAGCGAAAAAAACAATTCATCAAATTTTAACTGAAAAAAATTCGTCTATGAAAGGTTAATTCAAAGTTTATTCCACACAATAATGATCAAAAATTGAAAATTGTAGAGACAATTTTAAACGTTCTCTAAGTAACCAAATATTCACTTAATTAAACTCCCTGTGACTACTCTCTATTCCCAAAAACTTCTTTTGGCTATGAAAGGAACCCATTTTGCATCAGTAGAAGACATTCAAAAGGCAACGCGATTGCCATATACTCAACAAAATTTCAATAATCGACAAAAAGTTATTTGATGAACTGGTTAAACGTGCACGTATCGATGAATTTCAGTGTAGTATGAGAATATTATTCGAATAAATATAATAATTGTTGTCAAAATTAATTAATCTTTAACCCATTTTCATTATTTTTGGGACTGAAGATTCTGTTTTCCAATAGAAACAAAATAGTAAAGATTCAGTTAATTTCAGTTCGATTTTTAACAAATGTGGCAAATGTTAACTATCTTGGAATAATGGTGAATAGAAAACTTATTAGCTGGAAGTTGCAATTGAACAATAGAATTCATCATTCATTCATTTCACAATTGGAAAACATACAACGCCTTTCAATCACGCGAGGGGGTTATCGTCTAATTTAGAATATTATTCAATTGAACCTATTTGTTAGGGTGGTCGTGGTTTGGACAAATTCTGAGAATTTTTATGAACACTCAAAAAATATGGAAAATCCTGTCAAAGGGAGTGTATTTTAACACACCCAAAATTATATTTCGTAAATAATTTAACAAAAATATTCCAACCATAATTATTTTTATGTTGCCCACTAATGACTCAAGTGTTGTTCGTCCATACATATACACCAATGGTTTGATGAATCCCCAGAAATAAACTAGAAAATCGTCAAATCACAAAATGTTGAAGGTCAATTCATGCAAGTCACGCATTTCTTGAAATGATTTAATCATTGAATTTGCTTATACGATTTTTTTTTCCGCTGGCCATTTTGTTTAATCATACAATATATTAAATTTATTAAACAGTCAACGTGTGTATTGATCAAATTTAAAGCTCGATCATGCTTAAAAACGTTTCCTGTACAATATATTATTAAATAAATATTTGATATTTTGTTTTTCCGCATTAAATAAATTTAAAACTACTTTTTTAAGAAACTGCGTACTTCTTCTGTATCTACTGCGACACATCAGTGTGACTTTAATTGTTTTAATTTTAATAGGTTTAATTTAATTATTTTATTGTATAGCCGGTTGTTTGTTTGTGTATGTGTATATGCGTATGACACAAGCTTTAGTTAGATAATGCAGCGCAGTAACTTACAATTTATGAAATATGTGCGAGGGATACTCAAAAATACTATATTTGCAATTGAAACAGAGAACAGCAGAACATTGTATTCGTTATCACGAGTGGAACTTTCTCGGGTAACTATATAATAATCCGGTACAAACAAGTGCTTGTCAGT
Source organism: Bibio marci (assembly GCA_910594885.2). Lineage (NCBI taxonomy): Eukaryota > Metazoa > Arthropoda > Insecta > Diptera > Bibionidae > Bibio > Bibio marci. The sequence goes on along the minus strand of OU343118.1, from coordinate 29,691,189 downwards.
CCAATCTGTTTGAGCTTATGAGCCCGTTGCATGTGATTTAGAATGAGAAATGGCCAAAGCGTGTAGTATCATGAAAATTTCCCTAGAATTCACATTATAGGAATGAATTTTCTAGAATTTTAATAGCACTACATACTTTAATCGCATTTCTCAACCTATTTACCTAATTTTATGATAAACAGCGAAATTGTTCAGCAGAAGTTATTGAAGGAAACATTTCGTTTTGATATCAATTTCTGTTAAAATTTCAAAATAATCTTATTAATAATTAATAATATAAAAACTTAAATACCAAATTTGATCAAAATATCGGATGTGAAATGATCAAGTTAAATTGGTATGCAAGTTTATAATAAGATTATATTTAATAAGATTTGGCTAGAAAATGGTGATCATTTCAAGTTTCCAGAGTTAATTACAGAAACCTAGCAATTTGGATCATTTCATTTCACCAATTTTATTGAAATTATATTTGTATATAAGTTTCAAATATAGGATTATATAAACGGAATTTTTATGAAGCTCCTATAAGAAAGGGGTGATCGGGTTAGATTTCTACAAACCTATTGGTTAATTCCACATCAATTTTGATGTTTGTTGTTTACATAAAACACAAAGTGTGTCCTATATAACACCAGGTTTCCGCATATAACACGAGCGGTGAACTAAAATAATTGTGTTAAGATTTAAGATAACTATTGGAAAAATGTAACCTAATCGATTTGTCTCGCACTTTGGTCTATAATATTTATTGTTTCCCTTTTACCAAATGGATTATTATAATAAATAACTGTTTCATATAAAAGGGATTACCTTTAAATTTGTATAAAATGTTCTGGAAAAATGAAAGCTACGTTCTATCGAAATCGAATGCAATACATGTGTTTCCTGGATCACATAAACACTTCAATCTTTTATTAACCGACGACGGACGGATAGCACCTTAATAAAATGAATTATACTAATTTAGAAATAATTTCTTTACAATTACTGAAAGAAAATCATAAATTTGAGAATTGCTAGGTGGTTCCTTGTCTAGTACTGCCTTTTGAGCAAACTTTCATACAAACATTTCACAAGTGATAAGTATTTTTTTTTTGGGAATATATTTTAATTCGAGGCTATTGAATTAATTATCGGATTCTTCGTCCTATAATGATGAAAAATATTCGATTTTTGTTAACTAAATACCATCGCAATTAGGACGACGAATAGAAGAATTGATAATTAATTAACAATTCCGATTCCAATGAAATTTTGCCAGGTTGAAGTTGTCATCAAAGAATATTTATTTTTTTTCCTCAATTTTACTTTAAAAAGAGTAACGATATCTCTCCAAAGACGTAAAAAACATGACATTTTATAAAAATCTATTACTTTTGAACCCAAAGTGATACAATCATTTTTAAAGTTGTAAATAATAGCTATCTAAAATGTGCTTCATTTGACAAATAAAAATTAATTGGATTTCGTCACAGGATACGAATTTTTAAAAATTGTCAATTTATACATATAACTTTCGCAGGAGCCAATTTTTTAAACATTTACTTTAAATAAAGTCGATGGCGAAATTCTTTACCTTTAATTTGAGCCATAATTTTTTAATATAGGGTTACCAGTTATAAGGTTATATAGACTTTTATAACAGGATGTTTTATATGTGTATAATATTTTCAAAAGAAAAATTTTCATTTCTACTTATGATTTTATTTGTGGTATTTTGGTTGGAAGATACTAAAAATGATGTCTTCTTTAGCGATTGATGATGAGCTGCTGTTCCGATAATTTTGAAAAGCCTTTGAAATACAATTATATATAAATAATGCATTAATTATAATTAGTAATTGTGTTGTGTTGATCATTTCGAAAAACTTATTTAATCGTTATAGAGATCGTTCTTCAAAGTGAAATTGGGGAAAAAAAACTTGTTTTATACTTTGATGAGTACTATCAACCAGGCAAAATTGGAATCGTAACACCTCCGGTGGGTTCCCTTGTACATATATAATTATGTTTTCCTATCTATCACGGAACCCCTTGCACTTTCTATGCGCTCGTGTCTGGGTTACTGTTAATGTGTTCATACGTAGTGCGTATATTATATTGGTAATATGCATGCGTGTGTGAATGTATTTTTAATTATTAACTGTATTTTAATATTTAATTTAATTATAATTTTTACTGTTATTTTTGTTTTACTTTTCAAAATTCTGATTTTTCACACACAAATTAAAAACGGAAAAAAAATGAATCAATAAATACAAATAGAATAAAGTGGAAAAAAATAAAATCAAAATTAATTTTTCCATTGCTAAAATACATACATTTTTTAAATATATATAATTTGGATTATAATTTTTCATAATTATAATATTAATGTTATTAATTTTTCATTTTAATTATTAATTATTGTATTTTTAATATTTAATAATTATATTTTATGGCAATTCTTTGACTATTTTAATTTTTATAAAAATTATTTACACATACACAATTTTAAATATATGTTTTTGTATTGATAAATTATAAAATATTCATGTTCGCGTTAATAATAATAATAATAATAATAATAATAATATTAATAATTTTATAGCTTTATTTAATTTTATTAATTAATTTAAATTATTTATTTATTTTCTAAAAATATACAATATGCATATTTAATTTAATTAATATATTATTATATAAATAGTTTGCACAAAAATACAAATACATAAATTTATAAATTTTTTTATTACAATAATTTCCACAAAATGTTATAGTTTTAATTTTTTTATTGTGTGAATTTGTGAATTATTAATTTTAATTTTTTTTATGTTTGCATTATAATATTTATTTATTTGTTTTAATTTTATTAATTATTAATTTTTTGTAATAAAAAAGCTTTTGTTTAAATTTAGCTTTTGATTAATATTTATGATGATTTTTTTTATTTTTATTATATGATAACTTTTATGGAAATAAATAAATTTGTAATAGTTTTATTCGCCGATCGTTTTTATATATGGAAAATTGGATGTCCTTTTTTTTTTCAAAAATAAATTAAAAGCTCATCCTATTTGGATTTAATGTGTGTGTGTGTGTAATAACGTTATATAATTAATAAGTGAAGCGTGCGGCGAGAACAACATAAAATCGTAATTGTTGCAGTAAATTTTGTGCCAGGTAAATTTTAAAGTTTTTTTTTTTGGAATATGTTTGTAATGATTTGGATAATTGCAGTTTGTATCTGTTTATTTATTTTAGTATCCCTATTAATTACTAATGCATTAAAACTAACACTACATTATAAAATTGTAATACTAACTTCAAATTTTTAACATTATTATCCAATAAATAAATACTATAATTATTATTGCGAATCATTAACATAGAATTCAGTCCATAAACGACAATAATTGTAATACGATAATTATCTAAAAATTTTAATTTTGCAAACGAAGGATAACCGCGAAGGTAATCCCTGTGCTTAATTAATGTTCGCATATACGCAAAAGTCTTTGCTCATAACTTGGGAGCAGACGAATCGATCAGTTCATGGCAGATTTCTGTAAGAGCAAATCTAAGGAATCTATACGTTGAATATATTCAATGCTTGAAATATGAATACAGTACAAATAGACGACTGCGTATTCCACAACAAATTTAGCAAGGCGCAAAATACATTGATCTAAAAAGACAGTAAGGATGAGGAAATTCACAACGCTCACGAATTACGAATCCCATATTATCGAATTAGCCTGCTGTTGATAACATATAATCGCTTGAAATTCAATTTATCGCATCCAAATAAACACCAAGATCCAAGATTGTTTCATCATTAATCTGCAGTATACAGAGCCGTTAATATATTATCACCGTGAAAATAAAAATCTTTTTGAGACTCATTTGAAGTTATCAATGTAATATAAGTGACGAATTCCAGTAAATTAGTTGTAGTTGTCGATCTTCCCCCGTAACAAAACCATGTTGTTTTGTGGACAAACCATGGATTTATGATAAAGTATCTGTAATTATAAAGATTCAAACAATTTCGGAGTGCTTGACAGTTTAGCTCTCGATCTGTATATTCCGCTTTCAGGTAATTTGGAATATTATGTTGAATTTATTAATTGGGTCGACGGTTTTATCGGTCGATCATTTCCGATTTATATTTGTATTGGTTTTAGGTGATTTTAATTTACCACCATATGTTTTATGGATGAAATGTATATTGATGGCGATAATATTAAGAACAGTGAGAACAGTGAGAGTGAAAAGTTTTAATCATAACAAAATGTTGTTGAACTTGATTTTTTCAACAGTTTCTTTGGATTGCTTTCTCCGATCGGAGTTTTGTCGATGGTTTTTACCTCAGGAATAATATTTCCGGATGTGTGGAAAACTTCTTATATTATTCTGCACTTTATAAAAATTAGCTTTTGTTTAAATTACAGACCGATAGCAAAGTTATTATTACTATTCCTCCTAAACTGGTTTGTCACTGAAACTTTAATATTTAATATTAAACCGGTTGCGTTTCAGTCATGAACACCGTGGATTTATGAGGATTAGATCTACTATACCACAAACACAATGGAATTCGCATTCTAAATGTTAATGCCGATTATGCTAAGATTTTTAGGTCTAATTGATGATTTATCGGATTGTGAGAAATTACAAAATCATCTCAATGATTTGAAAATTGTGGTGGGGAAAAATTGGTTATTTTTTAAGTGTAAATTTATGGGCTTTACACGGGAAATTAATTAAATAGATAATAGATACGATTTAATAGACAAGGTAAAAGGTTTTTTTTCGCTCGTCCAAATTGCCTACACATTCCACTTCACCTTATTGTTACTTGTGAACAATTTTAAATGAATTGTAAAATATCTTAATTATTTATAGGTATTTTCCAAGATATTGTAATCAACATTATTTCACACTCTCATAAGTTCCATTAAATTTACCAACCCCTGTTCTATCCTCTTTCTCTTGCCCTTCTTCACAAAGCTCTCCTCTAACCACTTTATTTAAACAATATCCCGTACAAATTCTTCTGCTACCAAAAGCTATAACATATCTTCCAAAATTTTTCCATCAACCTACCTACCATGTAACTTTACTTATAACACTTTACCTCCAACCTCTCATTTAATTTCGCCAGCATAACTTTCCGCTTTGAATTCATCTTTGTGAAGATAACAAACAAAGTGGCAATTAATCTACTGTCGTAACTATTAACCCAATGGTCGGATTTTTATGAAATTTTGGCATATATCTTGTGAAGATTGGCACAATTGAAATATCATTCAAATATTTCGTTATATTCGCCGTCCGCTGGTTAAGCCCAGGACATTTTGGCCGATGTGTAATAGCGTTCTGATAGTGGCTATTTGATTAATAATAACGTTAACGAATTATATGTTTCAGGTGATGTTTCCATTTTGCGAATTAATTTAATTAGAATTAATATAATTTTTGTACATTCGGTATTTAATGTAAATTGTATAAATATTTGATAATTTCGTTAATCTGAAAGCCATCCTAAACTACGAATGGCGGTTAATCCAAACGTGCACGGATTCAGATTTCCACTTTTCCACATTGAGAAATAGGCAAATAACCAAATTTTATGGGGGCAACGGTCCCTATCGGTACCGATTTTCCAGAATATGTATACGAAATTTCATTAAAATTTGTTAAGAAGTGACCGCAATTTACTAAATTTCAGGAAGCTGAGGTGTTAAAAATGGTTAATGCGCGTAATCCCACATTAAACATTTCATACGGAATTTCATGAAAAATCGCTTCAGAAATTACCAATTTTCAGGAATATTTTTTTAATTGCACTCGCCGCATTGAATGTTAATTTTTCCGAAATCTATTTGAAAGAGTACTCATTCAAATTCATTTCGTTTTGTTGCAGTTATGTGTCGAGTAAATTAATTTTAAAATTATTAAACAATAAGGTACTTATGTGCAAATTACGATCCCAAAACTTCACAGATTTTAATGTGATATTAACAAGTCTAATACTAGAAGGTTCCAGTTATCGCAGATATATTTTATTTCATGATTCCAACAATTAAAATAAGAAAGTAATGAGAATTTTTGGTAAAATGATTTTATTTATATTTTTCCGTGTGATATTCGGAACGTGCGGTAATTTAAATACAAAAGTAGTATTCGGATTAACTCACGGTTGGTGTATACGAGAATAAGTATTTTGAGTGATAAATTCTAAAATACCACGTATTACATAAATGAAATACTGGTGTAACAAGGTCGTATTCTTGTGGGTACCGGCACCTATCAAACTATCACCTTCACAAAATGCGTTTGGTCAGGCAAATGCACTTTGTGCTAATTGTTTCTTGTCGCGGAAGAATCGGCATGGCATTACTTATATGAATGTACGGGTTATGCAAAAGCTACAAATAGGATATTCGGAAAATATCTAGTTTCAATACTGTAACCAGACGCTTCAAGGATTAACTCACTGGCAGTTATAGGTGTAGCTAAAGCCTATTGTTAATTAATAAAAAAAACGGACACACAAATTTCCATAATTTTGACGTCGACGTGTTGCATAAAACCTATTTCGATTATAAATATTTATAGTGTAATAATAACTAACTTTGTTTTCTTATGTTTCTTTTAATTTATCTTGAGACATAGTCACTCTGATTTAGTTGGAAATGCGCGATTAAAATGTTTTCAGTTTTAAATGAGTGTGTTTTTTTTTTTTCATTTTTATAATAATTTTCAATTGCTTTTTTATGTTTTTAAAATGAGTACAATTAGTGATTTTTTAATATAATTGCTGAACTTTGGCTCTAAAAAATGGTCATGAAAATGAATAAATATTAATAAAAATTGCAGCTTCAAAATGAAATTGAATGAAATGAATTGTAAATTTATTAAAATATATGTGATTTGTGTTTGTTTATTGTGTGTGTGTGAGTGTGTTTGTGTATAATGTTCCTAAAAATGAAAATGATAAATTATAAATATTAGATTGTTTAATAGATTTATCCTTAATATAAAGAAACAATTAATTAACACAATGACAATTTGCATAGAATGAATAACGTAGACAGAGTGTTGAGTCCAAAGTGGTGTCCGAGCGATATGCTTGTTGCAAGTATAAAAAATCAACGGTATATGGGAAACAAAAGTTTGTAGGACTGGTGACACCGGAGAATTCCCGATTTGGATGGAATATTGAAACCTATTATAAATGCCTTTGTGGTAACACTGCAATAAAGATATGCCAACTTAATCTTCACCATAGTAATGCGGTATCAGCAATGATGCACTACATTTGTGAAACCTCCTCATCCGATAGGTGAGTAGAAACGATGCTTAGAGATTATGAGGTAAAATATGTTGGTCACCGATAAGGCTAAATGCCAGGAAGTGTCAAGGAAAAGTCTGATGCAAACGGTCAAATCAATATCGAATCTACTGGGAATGCGAAGACGCAGCTAAATGTTTTAAATTCGGCTATGTTAAATGCATTTCAAAGATCATATGCCCTGCAATTTTAGTGGAAGCAGAGGACGCAACACCCTAATATGGTAGTGCGGGGAATTGCAGCAACGATCATGCTTTGAAAGATAATTCGAAAAAATATATAAAGCAAAAAAAAACGAGAAATGAAGAAATTTTTTCGACAACAAAAAGGCTGTCGTGAAGAGACTTCTGCTGGGCGATAAAGAACATCGCTGAGGTCAGCAGACTTAATAAGATGGTCATCAAAGATCCATTAATTGGACTGGTCTGTGATAGAGAGATAACAGACAGGCTGGAGGGCTTTTCCAAGTGTATCAAATGCCTGATTCGAATTTCATCTGGTAGTGGCACATTGAGGAATAAATTCGGAAGGCAAAGATTGCAATACATCAGTGTAAATTCGTAGGGTATGGGACTCCTACTGCTGGATTTATTTGTTACAACGATGACAGAAACCTTTGCGCTTAGTTTGGTACGTGAACGTACACGGAATTAAACTGGAGCAATCTATGGAAATAGAAGGTTCATGAATATTGTAAAATCGATTACGGATTTGAATATACCAATGGCTGAAATCATGCGGAAGCAATTGTCACAGATTGATGCTTCATGGAGGACGGGGCGGATGCTGGAATTATCGTATACGTCTTAAGCAACCACACAGTTTGCAAAATCTCTCTTTATTAATACCTGATAAATTTTCGTTTTTTAATATATTCTTTGACGGTAAAGTATAAATTATTTTGCAAAAAATATATTTTCGGAAATCTTTTAAACAATTTTGTGTGTGGGTGTGTGTGTGTGTGGGATCGTGTGTTGTGTGTGTGTGTGTATATATATATATGACGTCGTGTGTCCTTTCTCAGATTTTCTATTAAATTTCATCTGTGTCCTGTATGTGTGGATGTGTCATTAAATATACAATTTATCTTTTATCTATGAGATTGATTTAATATTTCTTAATAATAATATAAATCATAAAATAAATAAATTAATTACCTTAAAAATAAATAAAATTTTAGACCTCTGTGACTGTTGTTGTTGTTCTACTATTGTAATTTTTATTGCATTTACAAAAGACAATAGCAGCTAATGCTGATAGCGGTACCAAAACATAAAATGAATAACGAATTAAACCACCAGAATATGTAGTCGATGATGAATTCCTTGCATTTGTATTCGGATTACAAGAATTTTGTTGACAATTAATTATTCGAGTGGTTCGAAGTTTGATAGTTTGGTGTTGTGTATGGATAACACACATTGGTATTCTTGGTATTATGGCTGTTGTTTCTGTTATTGGTGATGTTATTGCTACTGTTGATGTTCTCATTAAATTTGATGCTGCTGTTGTAGTTGTTGTTGTTAATGCTGTTGTAGTTGTTGTTGTTGTTGATGCTGTTGTTGCTGTTGTTGTTGTTGTTGTTGTTGTTGTTGAACTCATTTTTGTCGTTCTTAACTGAAACCAATTATTTAATCGACAACTAAATCAGAGAAATAATTCTCATGCAATTGCGCTGCCTGACATCGTTGTAGGCCTTTCACCATTTCTATCACGTGTTCGTTCATTATCTGTTGACTCTGAGCTATATTTGTCAATATGGGATAATAATAAGTAATTTGTAACACTATATATTTGTAATATTTATTAAAAAAAAATTACTTCGACCGAACAGTTTTTGGACTACCAGGTTCACAAGATGTGATATTATTATTATTCGTACTAGCTGAAGATCTTCTGCCATTATTAGTACTATTACCTCCACTACTACCACCGCAAACACCACCACCACCACTGCCGCCAATTCCACTATTATTGCCAACACCACTACCACTACTACCACTAATTGTTTTACAATCAAATACAGGATCTGCATCCACATCATTTTCAATCTAAAAATACAAAGTCAAAATAAGTTAAATGCAAATTCTGATCAGTATCTACAAATCGATTTCTGGGGTCCACGAATTGACTAAATTTACCGCAGGTATTTCATAAAAAACAATGAATTATTTGAATGAATGACCCCAAAAAAAATGGAACTTAAGCTTTTGAATTCAATATTCGTATGACAAGAACGTTTTATTGTATGCATTTGGTAGGACCAGAAAGACGCTATTACGAATTATTGTAACCGGCTCAAACTATCACTGTGGTGATAGTGGTAAAGCGCAACAAACGACAATTGATTAAATTAAACGATGAATTAAAAGTATTTTTCCATAGTGAAAATATATTTTGTGCCTACGTTCGTTGTGGTTATTTGTGAATAGCCAGACCCAAATGAATGATTTAGCCTAAAATAAAACTTATGAATGTGGTCAATTTTTACACTTATGCATTTTATCACTATATTCGACTTATGCTTGAAAAAACTTTGAAAAGGAAAAATTGCATTTAACCATTTGTTAATATTCCTATAAGTAGTATAAGTATCAGGAAAAATCACGAATTGTCCGAATTGCTAATGCTAATATCCTTGTGCGTAAACTTTAAAATCGGGGAATTAGTTATTGAAATATTGCACCCAGAAGAGTGCAAAACAAGGTTTAATTAAGATTTTGTCGAACTTTAACTTATTATCACTTATACAAAAATTCACTGTTGAGTATAACGATGATAACTGCAGCGGTATGCACCCTGTATGTGTGTTTTGTATAAAATATATTAATTAATTAAAAATGATTCACAAATTACCTGTCTTTTGTAACAAGACAATCGTTCACTTGAATCCGATCCGCATGAGGAACTTTCAGACACTGCTGTTGTAACAGATGGTAATGTAGGTGGACTATTTGGACCTGGAAACCTTTTCGAACATACTTGAGATTGTATGTGTTCGCATATTCTTCGAAATCTTCGTATATTTCCTGTCGGAAAACATAAATTTTTCTGTTCAAATAACCTATTCGAAATTAAAAATCCATAAATTTTGTACAAATTCGAACGACTTACCTGACAGTAATGTAAACGTTATCGCAAATAACATATCGGCTACATCACCTTGTTTACAAATTGCACTTATATCAACCTATAAGAAAAAAATTAATAATATATTTTTATCAAATTCAGTGTGTGCCTTCATTTCATTTACTTGAAATCGAACATGTCTTTGAAACATTGCCGGACCGGTTCCATTGCGTTTATATTCAACTCTAAAGGACATTGGTGACATTACACTATGAGACAGTTCAGCCATCTGCAAAAAAAAAAAAATAAATAACATCAATGAAATATCCTTTTTGTAAGGAAATGAAAGTAATAGCCGGTTTTCGTTAAACTCACAAAGGAACGGTTCTGGGTGTTACTCGTCGATTTTCAATAATTAATATATTGTAAAACTCGAAAAACTATATACTGTTCAATTCGTAGTAATTTTTGCAATGACGAACCGAATTGATTCAAATTTTAATCGTAGTTTTATTGAACGCCTTCCTGTGTTTTGCAGAAGAACTTTTTTACCAGAATTAAAAATACCGGCATCGGCAAAGATGACGCGTAATTCCACGAAAACAGTCGAGTTATCGAAATTATCATTGCATAAAAGTAACACCCGGATCCGTTCCGTTGTCAGTCGGTAGAAAATAGCTCGAGTTATGTGCGTAGGCGCATAAACGTTATTATTATTAATAATTCCAAAATTCCACTTACGGACAAAAAAGCATGTATCAAATGAGCTTTTACTTGTGCTAATGGTTTACCCTTAACAAGAACCGTAAACGTTTCATCTTTTTCCGTTGTCATTAAATTACCAAACCATGATCGTTTTGTTATTTCTGGTGATGAATCAGGTGTTAAATGTACTTCATCAGATGATACTAAAATTTAAAGTCATTTTATATTTAATTATTCACTAAAATTATCGCGTATTGTTCGTGTAATACAAAAAGCGGTGGCAACAATAAAAACACAAACCTTGTAATTTTCGTCGATGAAACCTTGGACTTCCTAGAAAACTATTTTTTATATTAGTCAGTCTCGTTTTCCATAATTGTCCACCGGTGGTACTACACGTTGAACCCGTCATTACTGATGGTGGTACTAAGTGTGGTGAACCTGGTGGTGTCATCACTATATTTTATATTACAAATATAATATTTGAGCATTAAATCGAATTTTGCATAAGTATTTAAAATTTTATTTATTTACAATTTGAATGATCACTTTCGGGAAATAAACTAATGGCTATTGTAGGTCCTGAATTTGCTCTATGATGTGCTGGTGAGGATTGTTGTTGTTGCTGTTGTTGTTCCATATTCGATTGTTGTGGCTGTTGTTGTAACTGTTGTTGTTGTTGTTGCTGTTGCTGTTGTTGTTGTAGGGGTTGTAATGGATTATTGGTACGATTTACAAGTGATGATGAATGTGTTGAATGTGTTGAATGTCTAGTTGATGTTGGTGTTGCTGGTGATGAAGGACGTGATATTCCTTCAAATTTCATATTAGAAAATGTTATTTTTAAATACGGAAGAAAATAAAAAATAAATAAAACAGATGCAAAATGAAAGGCTAAGGTTCAATTTAATTTTATGATTAGTATTCCAGTCCAGAAAATATTTACTTAACTTATAATACAGCTCTTTATTGCTACACACACATATGCAAATATTCACAATAGTGTGAAAATGTTGGAATGATTGAAATTTGTAGGTTGGATAGATAAGCAAAATCTCTCAACTCCTTCATCTCCCATTTTATTTTTAACCATTACGGTGTTTAATTAATTCTATTGAAGTTAGACAAATTTCTAGGTGTGAATGAATCATAATAAAACATAAAAACTGAGGTGTTACAATTTCATAGTCATACCAATGGACGCCAATATCGAAAGAGTTAAATAAATCATTTTGAACAAGTCGAGGAGTACTTGACCTCTTTCTTAAATTAAGCATACAATTATTAAAGATTAAGTGCTTGAGACCAGTTGACACTATACACACAAAAAAGCATGTTTGTTTCAAATTAAAATTCTTAATGAAACCCACTAACACCTTCCGCAGCTACATTCTAACCTAAATATTCCCATTAGAATTATTCTAAATTTGTATTTATTCGATTTCCTTGAATTCAAGCATTTAATGATAATTTTGTTAACCGCTTACAACTTAAAAATATTTCTGATAGAATTAAATATATATAATCCTGAATAAAATTCCCATTCAATGGTTTCAGAAATGGGTTACATATCAATATTGTTCACCAATTTTAGAATTGTATGGTTAAGCGGTTCTACTTAAAATATAATATCTGTTAACACAGCAACTGTCACTCAAAAAATTAGTAAGTTAGAGTTAAAATAAAAATCGATTTTAAAAGTTGTTAATGTTTTATAATGAAAATATTACTAATTTGTATTTTAAGTATCTGCGTAAGTCATCCTAAACATTGTGTCCTGTTTTGTAATATTATTCAGTATTGTGTACAAGTGTTGTGATCAGTTGAGGCCGATCAAATGCGGCGATGATCTGAATATTTCACAGCCTTACAGAATTTTTGCTTGTTGGAATAATGGAAGGACATGCAAAATAAAATACAAACCAAAATGGCAAAAGTTAAGAGGTTTTTAACAATAATATTTCCAATACTAAATAGTTGGGAAACAGCACGGCAGTAGCTGATGTATTTGGCACGCACAATGTACACAAAGTTGAATATGCAAAGCAGTTTTTGTTTTTAAAAAGCTAAATAACATTTTAGGGATTGTCTAAAGTCAATCTCTTAATAGAAAATTTAGAATTTGTTATTCTAAAGCATTTTATTATACGCGTTAGATATAAGATTGTAGGTTAACGTCTGCGTGTTCACGTTTGAGCGCCTGAACTAAGTGCAAACAAATAAAAACGTCGATAAGGAGGATGGATCTAAATTTTTTAAAAGTCTATGGCTATTATTAAAACCTTCCATTTTAATCATAATTATTGTACAAATGATAATTACCACTATTTTGTGTTGAATTTAATACAGTATTTCTAGTTGGACTATGATATGATGTCGATCGTGTTGATGGCGTTGATGATGGTGATCGACGATTATGATTTCGGCTGTTACTATAAGAACGAAAACTGAAATAATATATTTTTTTTCATATTTAATCTGAATTTAATGTATTTGCAACAAAAATAAATAATAATTATGTATTAAATCGTTATAATTATGTATTAAATTAGTATAAAATTTAACACACGTAATGCGTTAATGTGGAGAGCGTACAATATACCCACTTAACTGCCCAATTGAGGTATTTATATTATACGTTGAGAAACCGTAAAACCGTACACATCTACACAATAATTATTTGTACAGCTAATAATCCTTCCAAAAGCGTTGATGCCACGCTGCGGTTGTGATTGAGAATTCGAAACGAAAACAATTTTTAATTCATTCATTCTTAACAATTTATCGCAATTACCGTTCATTATTGACAATTACAAATGGTTGACCGTTGAAAATTCAAAGGTTTTCGTGTATGATATTACAATTCGTTAAGGTCTGCGTGTACTTTGCTTATAGCAAGATCCTTAAAACATGATCGCCGGAATAATACTTATATTACGTTCCAAAGCTTTTTATAAAAATGTGCTTTTATAAAATATGCAAACGTTCGGTCATAGAAATATAGTATATTATCCGCACATGTGAAGATGAAATACGGCCAGCAAATTTAGTTAGCAATTAATTACTCGTCCCGATTAGAATTTCTAATATAAAGTATTCGATGGAAAAACATAGGCTACAAACATACGCGTTGAAGAACCTATATTAAAAACACTGCTGTCTGTCCCAAAATTAATGAGAATGGCTTTCTAATATAATATAGAACCCGTAGTCGCTGCCGTTTAAATTAAGTGAATAATTTGATTATTATTAATTCAAATCGGTGCAATTTTTTATCATCATTTAATTGTTGCGTGGAATAAACTTTGAATTCACCAATCGTAGACCAATTAAAATTTCATGGATTATTATTTTCGGTATTCCAAGCTCCATTTCGATGAACCTCGCTGAAGATTTTTTTAGAAATTTTCACGAAATCATACACCATTTCAATGTTTTCTTCATAGTAATAAATTGCTTCCCGATGGTCCTGGACCTGATCGTTCATCATCACTTAAAGCTTCACACTGCCTTCTGTGAATCATTTAAGTTGTACTTTTAACGCACTTTTAACGCACAAAGTAAATCCTATACGTTTGAGTAGCATTATTACCAATTTTAAAACATAATTTAATGATTGGTTCTTTGCGTTTATATTCATTTTTCGACCGACATAAATAAACGGCTGTAACTTTGCGGGTTGTATTTTCGTTTCTACTGAATACAATGTCTTGAAATGTCATGACAGTTTGTTGAGGAACGTTCACAGAACATAATCACGGCGCTACTAGTTCTATGCGATAAACATAGCCGTTCCGGTTTATTATCGGACAGGGCATGTATGTTCACAATGTATTCGAGCTACCTATCAATTGTACCTTCTGTCCTCTGGTTTGTTAGTGTTTTTTTTTATATATTTACAATACGAGGGACGAATAGTTTTGTTAGTTTTATGTGGATTTTAATTGTACGATCATGCGAACGATATACATGAATTTGCATTTTATTATCAGTTTATATTTAAGCAAATTTAGCAAATGTGTTTAAAACTTTTAAAAATAAAACGTAATTGCTTAGAAAAATAAAAGAAGCATACTTAATGGCGTGCCTCCGAGGTGTTAACGGTGAACCTTCACTTATTTGACCAAAATTTAAACAATTTTGACCATTAATACGACATGTATCTAAACGTTTTTTCGGTGGATCAGCTATTTCGGCAACATCATTACGTGGTCGTATCGCTTCGTCATCATCTTCTAAGGCTGGGCGTCGACGTTTCCGTTCCAGTAATAAAAAATATATAACTTTTTCTGTATTATGACTGTGAATAAATAAATAAATAAATATAGACAAAATTATTCGATTAATTATTAATCACACCCCCCTCACACATACTTTGGACTAAGTAATTCTTGAATTAATTTTTCTTTTTCCTTAAAACATCCTAATGAGCAAATTGCATTTAATACATCTGGATCTACTGACGATGCAGCCGGTATCACATGAGTTTGTACAACTTCCATCATTGGTAATTCTAATTCTAGTTCACCTTTGCCACCCGCCGTCACCCATTGGTGTCGATTAATTTCCGTTAAATTCATACGTTTATCGGGATTTACTTCAATCATACCACGCAATAAACTTTGACAATCTGGTGGTACAAAATGTGGTATATGAAATACACCACGTTTTACTTTTTCTAATAGCTGTCGTAAATTGTCATCATCAAATGGTAAGGCGCCAACTAACAGTGCATATAAAATAACACCACATGACCATACATCAGCCCGTCGACCATCATATTTTTCGCCCTTTATTTTTTGGAAAATACACAAATATACAAAAAAATTTATAAATAGAAATTAAAATTAAAATGCAATCGTAAATTGTAATTTATTTACTCTTATAACTTCTGGACAAGCATAATGCGGTGAACCACATGATGTTTCTAACATTGAACCGGCCGGTTGTAATGATGCCATACCAAAATCTGCTATTTTTATATTATTTTTTTCATCCAATAATAAATTTTCTGGTTTTAAATCTCTGTGACTGAGCGTGTGCGTGTGTAAAATGAAAAAAAAAGAAGGTGGTTTTATTAGTGCGTGTTGAAATACTTTAATTTTTAAAATTTGACGAAAAATTTCTTAATATTATTAACCAATTAGATTCTCTAAAAACCTAGCGTTTTTTTTTCGCGTAACGTTTTTGCAGTAAAGTTTTTATGACGATTGCAGCAAAAATTATAGTAAAGAATAATTATAAAGATGATTTACTACCAATTGTTCTCAATTTAAGTTCTGAAACCATATCCTGGATTGGAACTAATTAATTTTTCAATTAATAACTGCATATTCCAAAATACCATATGCAAACTTGTGTCATATAGGTTTGGAATAGGTACACCCAGATATCTGAATGTGCCCTTCCGTACTTCCAAATAGAACGCCTGTAATGTGGACATGATTGTCTTCATATTTTTTTACAATTAGAATAAATACAATCATGTACAGCCAACAACGTACAGAGTTGAATCTAAGAGAGTTCCCTATATGCGATCTATTTGAAACCTTATCACAATCCTAAAGTAATTAATTCTCGTATAAATAATCTGGTCAATTACAAAATATGCTCGAAAACTATTGTTTTAGCAAATAATTTATTGCGAAAATCTGTATGTGAAAGAAGTCCCAATTTATTAAACGGATTTTTTAAATTCAATCAACTTCTTCTAATATTTTATAGATGAAATTGTTAGTATCGAGTAAAAAATCGTAAATTCCAGCTAATTTCATGATTTTTTAGTAATTCTTTTACAAACCCCATAAGTTCTAATTTTCAAAATGATAGCGTCGATACTTTCTACGCATGTAGAACGGACACAACACAATAAATTTAAGAGATTGAGTACATTGAAGTTGCTCTCCAAAGAGGAGCAGTAAAAAATGAATGATAAAAATATCTAATTTTCAATGGTAATCCTTCCCATACAATAATAATATTACATATTTTGAATAAATTCAGTGTTTGTTGAAATTGGCATGAATGAGCCCGATGTTTCTGCTCTGAATTGAAGTCGATGGGTCGATTACCAATTAATGAATTTAAAATTTCAAAGGCTCCTCCTTAAATCCGAAAAGGTTAATTGTGTGCGCGCCATAAATTAATCCGTTTTTAAATAAATTAAAACTGAATCATTATTTTAAATGATCCATTAATTGTGGAAGGATATACTGACTGTATTCCGTAAACATCTCCATTAGTCTGTAACTCGCATGCGCCTCGGGCATGCACATTTAAAAATGTAATGTAATTTCAATTGGAGTAGTATACAAATACCCATAAATCATGGCTAGACTAACTAATGAGACCGGTCCGTAAACACCCGATAACGATCCCTATATAAGAAGCTGTTGGTATACTAGCAGTTAATCGTGAAAGGGGAAATGATTTATTTTGATCGATCTGTTTTTACTTGATGAAGGGATAATAATTTTTAACCGATTATTAACAATGATTCTGATTGTGGCAAAATTGGAAATAATAGGTTTATGTCACCCAGTCCTCCACTAGGATTTTTCAATCATTCTGAATGTTCATAATCATTCTAAGAATATGACCACAGATCAAACTCTCTTAATTGATATGTGTAGTAATCGTCATATCATTGTCTTTATGGCTGCTGAGTAAACTCAGTCGATCGATCTTGGGGTTAAACCCCAATGTTTTTTAAAAAAAAAACCCAAACATTGCATAAAATCTAAGTATTCTATTGTCACGATGCAACTTCCAGTTAAAAGCTCACTATATTTAACATTATATCCCCTGACACACACTTGAGAGTACTTCGGCATCAACTATTTTTCAACTCTACACAACACATCTGGTTAGAGCTATCTATGCATAATATTTATGATAGGCAGAAACTTTACCAAACACGAAATACTATAACAATATTTAAAAATATTAAATTTATACAAAATACCGTAATAGAGTCCCAATCTACAATACATGGATAAGATGGATATGTCAGCAAAACTTAAATTATCTATCAATCAGGCAACAATGTGATGTGTTTGTGTATATTGGAGAGTATTTACAATTTTAATTGGGTGTAGTTTATCTGCTATATATTGACGCGTTAACAAAGCCTATAAATATAGTAGGCCACACACACCCCCAGAGAAATATATTGTGAACTCAGCAACATCAATTAAATATAACAATATAAAAACATGTAATAATTTCCTCTAAATAATCAATCGCATATCTCTTTTATGTGTGTTGTGTGTGAGTAACTACATGAATTTTTATTTTTATACACATTTGACTTTTACAATCTTCAATTTATAATCTAAAAAAAAAAATTATTTAATAATTGATGAAAGGATTCTTTTCTTGTTTGCGTAAAATACAAAAAAATATATATACAGCAAAAGCTCTATTGTATACGCGCGTATAGTAAAACATCTGACACCAATCAGACGAAAAACTGCTTTTTATTGGCTAGTACCGGCAGTGATGATCGGATGTGTATCACAGCTCAGTATAAATTTTGTAGAATATGTGAGTGAGAATTATTGAATTTTGTGATCGCGGATCATGGTAAAGAATTTTCCATTTTAAACCAATTTGGATAAAAATTTTAAGGACATTTTAAGGACCTTAGAAGGATAATTTTTAATATACCTCATATGAATAGAAATTAAACAAATATTCGAGAAGAATTGGTTTTTCAAGGATTAAATACATTGCAAGGACTTTACAAGGATATTTTTAAACATTATGCACGTAATATGTGAAAGACAATCAAACACTGAATTAAGTTGATTTTATGTTTGAAGCATCAATAAAAACATTAAAAACTTCAAAAGACTTTGAATTATAATAAGATAATTAACCAAGAAATTGTATAGACTTTAAGTTTTACGGATCAACGGGCGTATTTGCAATGACTTCACTAGGATACAATTTGAATTTGGGTGTTGGGGTAATTCACAAGCAAGAAATACTAATGCTTTGCCATGGCAGGATATTTTAGCTTAATGTAATTATAAATAACTTGAAATTGTTTTAAGGCGAGTTATTGCGATTTTATTACAAAGAATTTTTATTGTTTTCCAATGGCATCAGCGGATGTTTTAAAATGGTGGGGTTGTCATTAATTGGCAATAATTTACCGAAGAATATTCTCTCTTATAAACAGATATTTAGCCGACAAGTACATATTTAGAACGACCAATTACGGTATCAAAGACGTTTCCGCAGGAACTTCTAAGAATAATTTATGAAAATAGGCATGCCGAAAGGGAATTAAATAGGATCTTCCAACCATAATTCTCAGAAACAAGTATGTGTCATCTCTAATGCAAAAAAAAAAAGTTAAATCGACGATTGCAGCAGATGATTATGTGAAGTTTTGTTAAATTTTCTTAAGCGGTCTATGTCAGCGGAAGGTTCAATTGAAATTTCACGAATATTTCCGAGAATATTTTGTAATTGGGAAAGGGAATACTGTTGATCCTATAATTTTGAAGGAAATCGTGTTACTGTAAATGTAGCCAATGGCACAAAACATTGATTACAGTCAAATTGGTATAGTACTCCATATGGGAGTATATAAAAATTCACAAATTGGTTCGCAATTACCGAAAGGTATATAAATGTTTCCTTAATTCCATTATTTTTATTTGATCTATTATTTAATATACAATATTTTCAAACATAAACACCGATTGAAGATGAAATTTCACATGAAATCAGTAATTGAGCCCCCGTATGAGTGTGAGTATTGTACAACGTTTAGTTCTTTTTAATTTCCTGTACAATTTCCCTGCACTAGAGAATATTATCATCAGTTTTTGTTTCGAGAATCATCTCCATTCTCCATATGAAAATTTAAGATGAAAAGAAGCTTGAAGTTGATTTTTACCACAGCCACCATGCCAATCATAATTGAATAATAAATTATATTTTCAATTAGTAATAGGTAAAACCTCTATCACACGTACTCACACATCAGATGACATATACATAATAGAGATTTCACTGTATATATTCGTATTTTATTGTTAAATTTTTTTCATATATTATTTAACAGACGCACATGCACGCACATATAGGAATGCGTACCAAGTGCGTGGTGTATCTGTAGCACGTATATTATGTGATCTTATAGCCTACCATATTCGAATGTCAAAGATGATGTGATAGAATCTATATAGGATACATACCATATTGAATGTGAATGACAAAAATCTAATGCTGACATAATTTGTCGGAAAAATTTTCGTGCTTCTTTAGGTGTTAAACGTCCTTTTTTAACTAAATAATCAAATAGTTCGCCACCGGAAACATGTTCTAATACTAAATATAAATATTTTTTATTTTCATAAACATCGGATAGACCAAGAACGTGTGGATGATCAATTAATTTCATTATTGCTATTTCTCTTTCAACCTATTAAATATAAAAAATATAAAAACATTTTTGTAGATTAGTGCTTTTTTTTTGATTTAATTATATTCAATTAATTTGTTAGTTTCCATTAGTTTTGGTCTATTTTCTTCCAGAACTTCGAATACAAATATTTTGAAGAATGCAATTGCTAAAATTTTCACTAAACATTTACAATTCTCTACATTATTATGCGACAAACAATGAGTTAAAACAAATTTGGGACTGTTTGCAGTGCCTCCTCATTCATTCTAAAGTGGTATAGATCGAGGTTGGTTACGCAAACTATGAGTCTGGTTATTCTATACATTCATTCTTAAAACATATGCTGATGCAACGATGTATCGGGGTGAAGTATTTTAATACTCATATCGTCGTCGAACATATACTAAGAAATACAGAGACATAAAACAAAAAACATTCTTTCAGGTGGTATTTTCGATTTGAACGTCTTAAGAGGCTTTTCGCGTTCAATAATGATGTGGCTATATATGGCGACGTAAGAGTCGTTTGACATCATCGCAATTAATCAGGGTACATCTTTTGACATAATAATAGGGGTGCACAATAGATAATCAAAGCACATAAATAATGAGATGGAGGGAAATGATGAACAAGTGAATTGCCGTATTTAAAATGGGTTTTAGGTGTCATTTTGTAATAAACTTAGAAATATCCGAATATAGAAATGAAGCTTAATAATTTTCCATTACGAGTGGTTATACATTGATTGATTAACGGGTCTGAAGATATTCCAGAAGTTGGTGGAATAATTGTAAATGTACAGTACAGACATATAATCAGAGCACTGGTAATCCAGGCACATTATTTATATAAAACAGAACTAGCTGAACATGGAAATCAGAAATATGTTTAAAAGATAAAGTCTGTCTGCTGCGAAGCAATTCATTGTGAAAATTATTCCTTGCGTATTACCGCAGAACGACTGCAAATTGTGGTGGGGTGAGATGTTTGATGAAAAACATAAAGCGTATAAAAATACATCTAATTTCGGCGATCGTCAGTGCACAGTGTTCTGCAAACGCTTTCCTTAACTCTACAATGACAATAAAGATAGAATTTTAATTTAGTGTTGGTGTCAGTAGATTTTGACAACTGTTAATTCCTCATTTCCGATAAATACGTTGATATTTATCGCTATAAATTAATTTGCAATAATTAGCGGCAACAAATGTTCAAATTGAAAATGGTTAATTATATAATTTCTAAACGATAGATTATTGTATTTCCTGTTGTTCATGTGCTTCACATTTAATTGTACACTTTATCCGCAATAAATCGGAAAACAAAAACAACAAAGTTATCACGTAAATATAAAGTCATCTATAGTCGTTAATTTGGGATAACCTTATAAATACTAATTTGACATGTATCGACAAATCCATATGTAGAATATATAGTCAAAGCCTTTTTCCAACTTTTCCATACTACTACAGCTCAGACCAAAACTAATGCAAATGCCTCTAATTATATATCATAAACATACATTATTTACTTACCTTCATTAAAACTGATTCGGATAATTTTTCTCTGTTAATTATTTTTATTGCTACCTTTTTTCCAAGTACACAATGTACACCTAATTTTACTAAACCTGTATTAAAATGAAAATAAGAAGAAAAAACAATATTATAGAATAAGTTAAATAACCAAAATTGGATAATTAAGGGATTTAATATATTTTGTATTATAAACAAAGAAATGAATAAATCAGAATTTACTTTTGCTATTCGTAAGTAAATATCGTCGTAAGCACAAAAATGCTTATTCCAAATGTTCATAAGAAAGGTGAGTTTTGAGGTGAGAAACTAAATTCAGAATCTTATAAACAATATTTTCAAAATTATGGTTTCTTTCTATTTGATTGAATAGTTTGCGTACACATCTGTTTCCAAAAATAATGAGAATATGGCTTTATAATATATGGAACCCGGTAGCGTCGTCATCTGTTAGCTACTAATTGATTTATGTAGTGTGTGAACTGACACACTTTCCAAAGTTTCATGACATTTACTTCAGTTTAAGCCAAAATGTTATAGTTTTTATGCGTCGATCCAAAAATGAATATAAAAACAAAGAATTAAACATTAAAGTTTGTTTTAAAATTGGTAAAAATGCTACTAAAAACATATGACTAGCATAAAATCGCTTATGCGGTGATAATTGTATGTCAATATCACAAATTTTTAGATGGCATAAACGATTCACAGAAGGCATCGAGAAGCTGTATAAGTAATGATGAACGTCCAGGTCGAGGATCTGAACCAATTACTGAAGAAAACATTACAAAAAAATGCGTGATTTCGTGAAAATTTATAAAAAATCTTTAGTAATATTCATGGAAATGAAGCTTGGAATACCGAAATCATTTCAATTCATCGAATTTTAATCGGCAAACTTGGTCTACGAAGGGTGTATTCAAATTTTGTTCCACGTCATTTAAATGATGATTAAAAATTCTACCGAATTGAATATTATGAAAACAATATTTAACATACTCGACGTGGAGAGTACTTCCTAAAAACTATTTTAACTGCTGACGAAACATGGTGTTTTCAATTCAAATCAGAAACTAAGAGTTATAGTGTTGAGTGGTGGTTACCAAATGAAGGAAATACATTTTTCGATCGACTCACAAAAACTACTGTTATACTTAATGCACTGTATTTTGGCTTAACACTGAAAGTTGTTACGGGTTCTTTAAATTTTAAATTCTGATACAGAGGGTGTTTATTAGGAAGTAGGACCTTAACTTAACGTTCAGATTCTCTAATTTGAGATATAGGTGTAATATTGTGGAAATCATTAACATTGCATGATTTTTTTTCATTTAGTTTTGACATTTCTTAATAAAATTCAGTTGGAAACCAATTAGTCACCACAAACATCAATTTAATTTTATTCAGTGATAAATGGAATGCAATAAAATTTTTTTTTCGGATTATCATCATTTTGCAGTACTTTCATTTTAGAGAAATTGTAACAGAAGCTCACATTGAGTACATAAAAAATGTTATGGTACTGAAGCTCAATTGCATACAAGATGTGCTTTAGTAAAATGATTAGTGGTGATTTTAACAAAAAACCACATGAAGTTAGTTAGAAAGTTATAAAATATTGCAACGACAACGAATTGCCAGCATTATAGGATGAACATTTAGCTGAAACATTGCAAGAGTTGGTGCGATGTGAGCTATGGGGTATTAAAATTTACAAGCCATTGGGAAAGATGAAAAAATAAAGAAAATCTAATGAACCTCAGTGTAATTTTCTGCTCAAAAAAAACCAGACAAGTGGCTATGTTTATGCGTGACGATAACTCGTTCTAACTATTGCACAAACAATAACTCGATCAAGTTCATCGGATTGGCTTAGTTAACAACATTAAACCGGTAAATAAGTATCTAACATTTTACTGCATGTTCAAGTAGCTCGATAAATTGTGAAATGACAAAGACGTAACGAACTTGTCAAACATTAAACTCGAAGCTATAATAATGGACGTAACTATATCTAGGGGCTTAGGCAAATGATAGGTTAAGCCTATTTTTAGCCCATAAATACGTTTACTCATTTACCTTTGCAATAACCTAGACTAAATGTTCAGATAAACATATAGCCAGTGACAGAATTCTGGTTTTACAGAAAAATGGTAAAAAGTCGTCTATGAAAATGATACATATTTGGTTCAATAAACTACAAAGTCCATGAAAAAAATGCAAAACGGTGTATGAAACTTTTGACACCAACACTATATATGTATATATTTATGGAACCTGTGCTATGAGTATCATTCTATGAGAACTTCATTAAAACTGTATGCATTCTCCATCGGACAATACGAAATTTAATCAAAATTAGTTGTGAATACATGAGTATAATTTTCTTGGAACTAAATCTGATTCTTATCTATTGCAGCTAATAAATACTAGATTTTCATCTATAAATTGGATAATAAAAGAACGAAATTTTGTATGGTCATCAAAAGAAATAGCCGAAGTTCAATTAATTTAATTTCAGAAGTTACGATAAGGATTTTAATTTAATTAATTATTGTATAGTTTTCCCGTACATTTGTTCCATCACTATAATGATTATCCAGATGATTGTAAGTAGTTGCTATTGGCGGTAAATCGGCTAAAAAAAAAACCGAAACTTTCAAACATCATTTATTTGATGTTTCCAACTTTTCTGATTGCAAATGGATATATTCTTCTTAATATTTACCTAAAATTTCTCTCGATATCAGGACTCTGAATTTGAATCTGTATGTTTGTATAAAGGACAATTTATATTATGTTTAAAATGTATAAATACTTACCAGTTTGCCCTTTTCCCAAGGTCTTTTCCAATCTATATGGACCAACATATTGATGACTTTCTGGTGGGACATTATTTTCTTTCTGCATAGTTTAATTTTTCTACAGTTGCAATAATTAATTTGATCAATGATGATGATGATAATGATGATGATGATGATGATGATGATGATTGAATATTTCGGTTACGATGATTGAGTAAATTAATTAATTTTATTATTGTGCCACAGTTGTTATTAAGTAAAAATACAATAATTAAATTCACCATTTATACACAAATTTTATTTACAGTACAGTACTGGGCACTGTACCCGGGATACATGTACTTTAAAAATGACATAATATGCATTTAATTTTTTTTTTTTTTAATTTTTATATCTAACCACACTTTAAAAAGAAATTATTATACAAATGCATATAAATAATATTAAATGATAATATCACACAATATATATTATCATTTACAATTATCAAATATCAGAGAAACAATGATCGGTGACGGGAATATCTATATATATATTCCATTATCATCAATTATACATCTGACTTAATTCCATTCATAACATATAAATGTGTTTACTGAAACTTGCACATATAAACTTTAATAATTAATCTGTATTCACACATTCAAAGGACATCCAAAAATTTAGCCACCACATTTTCCTCTATAGTCCTTATTCTCAGTATTTAGTATTTAGTATTTCTGATCGTAATCGATGTTGATGTCCACTTCAACACTCTCAAAAATAAATTACTATTGAATAGTGCTTCCCCATTTTTACTATTAATTGTATAAGTATTCTACTATAATATTTAAAAATGGTAAATTTATCCTAGCAAGAATTTTAATAGTAATTTTGGTACAAGAAAAAGGTAAACTGAATGGGAATGATTTCTCAAAAAGTAAACAATTAAAAATCAACCAGATGAAAAACATATACAAAAACTATCCTATGAAATTAATAAATCGTATATTCCGTGTAGTTATAATAAATTTGTGGGGTGTAATGTTTTCTATTTAAAACCCATCTTAATTGTTGATATTTTCTTATTCCAGACGAAACCCTATGTCTGTGCGTATACATTTTAATTTTACAATGTTGTAATATGTAAAATAAATAATACAATTACACACAAACACACACAATACGAACTGTTGATAAATTCAAAACATTACAAATTTTCTTTACAATTTAAACAATAATAAATTTAAAAAAATTGTCTCCCTATTTTTAAAATAAAATAACGGATAAAACCGGTAAAAATATAAATAATACAATTAATTTAATTAATTCAAGGTTTTGATGAGACAAAAATTGAGTTCAATTGTTTTTTTGTTGGTGGCTATTCAATTAAGAATTTATAAAAGTGCGTCATTTTAGTTTTATTTTTGTACGCGTCGTATCGTTTTCGTAATTAATAATTGTATGGAAAAAAAAAAAAACCAACAAGTAAAGTGTTATTGTTAAATAATTAATTAATATTTTAATATATATATTATTTAAATAGTAAATAATAAATATAATTAGTTTTGTTGTTTAAGTGTTTTTTTTTTTTTTTGCTTAATAAATGTGTAAAAATGTGTAAAAAATAACCAAAAAAATATAATTTCTTTTTCGCACATATATTTTGTTGTTGGTTTTAGTTAAATTTCTTTGTGTTTGTTTTTTGAGGTTGTGCTTTAATTGTGGTGGTTTTCTAATTGTTTAATAAAATATAGAATATAATCTTCTTTTGAGATATAGTTTAGATTTTTGATTATTTTTAAATGGTTTTTTTTTAAGTAAATGATGTGCGATGAAAATTAAAATAAAGAAATAAATTCTTGGGAAAATAGAACAGAATAAAATTTGATGTGATAAGAAAATTATATCTAACATTTTTAAATATTTCTAAAATCTTTGGAATTAAATCTATATTTCTTTTATAAGGTGTAATTATTTATATGTGTGTCGGGTCGGTTTCGGTTTCGCGGTGTCTATGTACGGAATCGGTATTATTGTGTAATAAAGTAATTACAAATATGTTAAATTACATATTTGGATACGATCCATAGAAGATATATTGCATCTTCATCTGTATGGACTATTATATTATGGATAGCATATATATTTGTTGTATCGGTGAGTAATTATTATATTAATTATTTGTATTCATATTATATTTATGTAATAAACACAAGATAACAATTATATTTCTACTAAACATTGATTACCTTTTATAAAATTCGTTATAATAATGTTTTTTTTTGATATTGTTTATAAATACTGATAAAATAATGATAATATACAAATTAATAAAGTGTTGCTAAATATTTTATAATATTAAAATTTATTTATGTGAATGGTGAATTGATGATGATATAAGGTTGATACGTCCATAGATGCACAAATGATGCATTTGTTTGGGACGACGCAAACAAGTTGGAATGGGCATAGAAAATTAACAAATTTAACTGTATATTTTATTATACACTCACACAATTTGTAAAAATATTAAAAATATAGTTTCTTATCCACAGATAGATAAATAGATAAATAGATAGATAAATAGATAAATAGATAGATAGATAGATAAATAGATAGATAGACAGATAAATAGATAGATAAATAGATATTTCACTGCAATTAAACATTTTAATGAAAATTCTTATTTTCTTCTCATTATTTAATTTTCTAACTAACATGTTAAGCTCTTTGTCTCTGAAGAGTTTCGTTTCCCGGTAACTTGGCTATTGCGTTTGAGGCAAAAGAAAAAAAAAACTTCAGTTATAGACCGATTAACAAAGGTGATATCTACTATTCCTAAGTGTAAGTGTTTGTGTACATGTAAATAAATCACTTACATGAAATCAAAATGATTTCATATTGGATTATTTTGATTTGATCATCATTTTCTAGAAACTTTTTAAAAATTGTATATTTAGAATCTTATATTAGAAAGTTACATAATTCGAGATTAACCTGGAATAGACACACGTTGAGGAAAATGTTCGGAAGGCGGAAAGATTTCAATACATCAGTGTCGTTGAGTATGTGAACTTAGGTGGAAACTCTTACAAAGGACACTGCATTGGATATTTAACCAAAATAAGATATAGTTCATTTGTGCGGTGACATATGGCCGCTGGTAGTTGGAGAGTCATCGTAAAATATTACAAAGACTAGAATGGTTGGCAAGTAACATAGCACGACGCCAACCATACAGTCATGGCGATACTCCTGGGACTGCTGTACCGTTTGTATTGTTTGTTATAAAGACGGATGGTGGTAACCGCTGCATTCAGAGTGGAACTTGAATATACAATACAATACAATATACGTAGTGTGGAAACTGAAATAATCTATGGGCATAGAAAGGTGTTACGTTGATGAGATCGAAAGAGGGGTATAGCCATGGTATGCTCTCTCGTTGCGGATTACAAGCTTCCTGAAAGGCAATCGGCCGCGATCACAATCTTTACGAATGGATGCTTGATACACCTAGAGGTGGGTTGGGTGCAGGGAAATA
Organism: Bibio marci; assembly: GCA_910594885.2. NCBI lineage: Eukaryota > Metazoa > Arthropoda > Insecta > Diptera > Bibionidae > Bibio > Bibio marci. Next base: position 29,662,787 of record OU343118.1, on the reverse strand, counting down.
CAATTCTTTTTGTAATCGAGAATTAGGCGATGATTTCCAGCATGGTACTAACAAAGGTGACTACATCTTTGGTTTTAGAATGTATTCAATTGGGTTAGAGTAATGAAACACATGGTGGGCGATTGATGCATATTAAAAGACGAATAAAATTTAATGAAATTTGGAACGATACATTGATGGAAATCGAGAAATGGACCATGGCAGAAAGTCACAAAAACGTTGGCAGAACTGAATAATATGTATGCAATTTAAATAAGCTCCTAGATTTTCGACAGAAACAAATACCAGGGAATGCTTTGAAAGATGGGTTTGTTATTGCTGTAGGAGATGGATTAATTTTCATCACGGCAATCGGTAGGGTGGCAAAAAGTGACCCAAATACTAGTGTGATATAATTGAATAAAAACTACCTAACAGTTTTGCTGTTCTTATAAGGCCTATTATTTTATTTATGATGTGACACTATTTATATCAATTTAGTCTGTACTCTCAATTAATAATTATATGTAAATGTACTTAATTATGTACTATGTGTGAGTGTGTAGAATAAATCATTTTCAAATTAATATAATAATTTCTAAATATTATAATTTAACGTAATTAGGACAATTTATTTACGTCTTATATCTTGTAACTAAACTAAACCCTATCTTTAACATCTAACTAAACCCTTCCAAATATAATTTTATAAAATTGATATATCTACCGCACACGCCTTAATATAAATATACCTAATATGATAAAAAGAAATAAAAATTAGTATATAGGGTTAGGGTACCGGTCTTTGGTCATATTATCCAGTGGTCAGTCAACCACTTCTGCATAGCAATCATTTAATTTATTTACAATTTTTTAGTAAGTAAGGATTTTATACTATCAATTTTTTGCGAATATATTTAAAAACAATTTTGAATTTAAAATAAAACAATTTATTTATTTGTTAAATCGATATTTCGACTTTTGATTTAAAGTCGTTTTCAAGGCACGATAATAATAACTGGCTATTAATTGTAACAAAAGTATTATATTTTTTCCACTTAATTGTGTAATACTGAGGAAAATGAAATTATTTTACAAATCCTAAAATTGATAATTATTTGATTGAATTTATTCAATGCAAAAGGTTCTCATAGTCTCTAACTTAGTTCTAAAATCTGTTATGAAATTAAATATACGTAATAGAAAATATTCCCACATTTGAATACAAAATTAACGTTAATTGGACGAATACCGATGCAGTGACCTTACTTTATTTATTTATATATTGAAATTCGTATATACAAAATATATCATATATTGATATAAGGTCACCTATCCCTCATCATATATCATTTATAACTCGATACAACGAATATATATAAGTATTCATCCATAAATAGTACTATCTCTCTATAATATAATTCTATATTTATGCCATATTTATATTGGCAGTACAGTGTGTGTCATAATTATATCTACACCTGGTATTTTTATGTTGACTAAATTATAATATCATATGTTGCTGCTATTGATAATAATTAAATTGCGCATATACCCAAGCAAGTCAGTTGACGACACAGGCAGTTAAGTTTTTTTTTAGTGAAAACAAAAGCCATTTGATAGAATTAAATAACTTTATTCCGTAAAGTGTATAGATTCAATTTGTTCGGTAACCTTTTGTCATGTGTTTGTAAATTTCATGATTCCGGCCTCATAGAACTTCTGGTCTTTATCATGGAAAAACTGAACCAAGTGCGTTTTAATTTATCATCATTATTGACATTTTTACCATTAAAAAAGTGTTGTAAACCTCGAAATAAATCTGGTAAATCTGATGAAGGTCTGGACTATATGATGAATGTGGCAACCTGACCTTTTCGATTGGCCAATTCTGGTCACTTTTCTTGAATTGCATTGATCGATTTGGTTAGTTATTCTATGTACTAGAGTCTAAATCGTTTGGTTGCGTGGTAAAAGTATAAAATAGACAATACCATTGTAATCCCACAATACTGATGATCTCCAGGTGTTTTGAAGTTAGACGGTGGGACAGTTTTCGTAAGTTTTCAGATTATTTGAAACATATCGAGGAACAACTTCCCAATTCAATCAATTTTCTCAATATCGCTAATAATTTTTTCCCCAATTGTATGGTAAAAAAAATTTTGCAAAACCATTTTTTAGCAAAACTAGGATGGGAACGGGGTGGAGGAGTAGTGCAAAATTTAATGACGCCAATAAATTTGTTTTCAAAAAGTTGTCGTTGTTGCTCATCCATTTTTTCTTCATTCTGCATTCTTTGATGTGATCCAAGAATCGAGTAATTTTTATGAATTCATCATAACTGAGCAAATGGTAATTTGATTGAGCAACATCTGGAGAATACGGTGCATTCGATAAAACATATATCCCAAAGAAATGCTCCTGCAAACGTATGTTTGATGGCAATTTTGCAACATGTGTTTGAGAATTCTTGTGTTGCAAAACCACTTTAGCGGGGGATTATGAAACTTATAGGGATTATCAATCGTTTTTTAAAATGGATCGTTTCATAAGCAAATCACAGATTATTAAAGCATTGGGTTTAGTGAATCTTTTAAAGTTCATAAGGAACACCATATTTTTTTTGTAGTCAATCTTAATACGTGTTGTGCTATTGACAATCGATATCGCTTATTGCTTTGATTTGGTTGTCATCACAACTTCAACTGGACGACCTGATCGCCCAGTCCGTGTTTTAAAACTTTGTCATCATACACAGTGAAAAAAATTTTTGCGTTCTTGTGATACGTTGTTTCCTTCATAGAAGCAAAAAAATATATGGTGTGACATTTCGAATATGTGTAAAGTATACTCAAAACTCATCAAAAATCATTCCATGAGAAACATAAGCGGTTCTGTTCAACGTTAGGCACATCGTAATGTGTTCTGACTATAAAGTAAGGTGACAATGTTGTATCCGGACCGGTATCTGACCAATGTTATGTGAAATGATTTTTGATCGCATATAACAACGTCGGATATTTGGAATAATTACTTAGATTATTTTATATTTTATTCAAGTGAATTGGAATATTATATTTTATTAAAAGATAAATATATTATATTAGGGAATTAATTATAAGGTGTCTTTAAAATTAAATCTGTTCTCATCACGGGATTAATTTTACTGACAAATATTAAGACAATATATGGAAAAATAAGCAAAATTTCCTTCGAAAATGATCCGTTAAATTGGTACAATGAAATTATCCAAAGGCAAAATTTGTTAGTTGCGCCAACGTTGGATTAGGGTCGCCCCAACTTTTAATTCGGTTTGTGTTTCTTCTATTATTCGGGTGTGTGAAAAATGTAATTTATTAGTGTGTGCAATTCTAAATACAAATTTAAAAATTGATAAACAAACAAACTATTATGAATAATATATTATTTTTGGCTGACATTACTTATTTGTTTGTTGTATTATAATAACCAGCAGCACCAGCAACACCAGTAGCAGTAGCCCCCATACGAGCGACGAATGTCTTTGATTGTGTGATAAATTATTAAATATATTTTGTTTGTTAGTAATTTATAAACATTCTATTTTTATTTATATATTTTTATTATTGTTGTAAAATATTCAATATATTCAATGGCAATGGCAATGGCAACAACGTGATGTTCATAAATTTTTCTATTGATTTACTTTAATTTTTTTAACGAAACTAATAATACGAATTTACACAATTTAAACAAAAACATATATTTTAAAACTTTATATAGTAAAATATAGGAGTTGAATGAATGAGATAATTACACTAAAAACAATACCAAATTAGTTTGTTAGAATTACAATAATAACACTATACGCACCCCATCACATCACCCACACACACATACACGTATTGTATTTTGAATTAGACCAATGGATATACTAATTAAGATATAAAAATATAGTATATACGATACGGAAGACGGTAACACGATACTGTCGTTCTGGCTAAATAATAACTCGTTTTTATATATATTTTGGTACAATTTATATTGTTCCAATATTGTCGTATATATTTCTTATGCGGATAACAAAAAAAAGGTGCTTATTAATAATAATTATATCCAAAAACCATATATCTACAGTGAATATTTGCGTATAGAAGCGAACGAGATATAAGTTCCATCCTGGGACACATCACATTCAATTTATATGAAAATAAATACATTTCGGGTTAAATTTTCAAATCGAAAATATTGTGTATTGAAGCGAATTTGTTCAATACAAATATTGTATTCTATGCGATATTTTTGTCACCGTCACCGTCGCTGAACGATTATTTACAATATTCACTGTATTTAATTTTTTCCAAATATACACAACAACAACAACAACAACAAAATGTTTGAATTTAATTACCATCAATTAATTTCTAATTAATTATTTGTTTTAAAATACATTTACAAATAAAAGTAATAACACAAAAAAAAATCATGTCATCGCATCACTTTTTTCCCAAGCCATATCGCAGACAGCGAATAGAATTAAATAAATAAATAAATAAATAACTTTTTGGGATTGTTCTCTGTGTGGGAATTGTTACATATTATAAAAACATACCATTTATCTGCAGGTGTATGCATTTGAAACTGTAACTGTGTTTTAAAATAAAAATAAAAATCGAATGCTTCAAAAAATAATTGCCGCATCGTTAACTACAAATTTTTCTCTCTGGCAATTTATGGATGTCACTGATTTGTCAATCATTGTTCTCTGATTTCAAAACAATAATGATTTGTTAATCATAGAAATATCGACTGCAATACCAAATTCGGATTTGGAAAGAAACGAATGCTGTGTGTGTGTTTGGTGCGGGATATTAGAAAAATATGCAATAAAACCTGGTGAAACTTTTAATACTGGTCGGTACGCGATAGCAAATGATTAATTTGAACCAAGCTGTGATTGAAAAACGACCAGAATGGGTAAAGTAAAGTAATGGATGCGTTTAGAAGTCTTAAAATAAATCCACAATTCAATGTAAAAAAAACTTGTTTTTATGTTTTTCACACAAACACACACACACACACAATTTCACTATGTTGGTTTTCCCCATATTTTCCTTTCATTCAATGCATGTGGCACCCATTTTGCGCACACTTTTGAATCTTTCCCGAATAACTTTTAAAATTTAAGTCCCTCTAGAAATCATTGCTTTGATCAACATTCAAAACTTTTCTCATTTCTTCTTAAGTTTGTGCGTCATCTTTATCGGCACCAATGAACTTGGCAAATTCGATGTCTGTAAACTCTTTCAGTAGTGGTCTTCCATCAACGTTCTTCAATTTCTATATCAAAATTATCGTTTTGGAATGGTATAACGCATTCCCTTTGTGATAGAGTGTCTAAAGTTTTAACAAACATTTGACGAGTTTCAGATGGATTCTACTTTAGAATAAAACATAAATATTTTAACAAAATCCGAAAATCACAATGGAATGCATGAAAAATGTCTATTGGAATAATGTGCCCATACATACCGCATTAGATTTTAATGTAATATGGTCACTTGTGTTCATAAAGTGTACCAAAGACACAAGTCCGTATTGTACCCATGTGCATTTCAAGTACTATTTCATAAGAAGAAAATGCTACAATATTTCAAACTCCTGATTTCAAAACAATAATATTTTTCAATATAATTTTGGTTTTCTACTCTTTGCCTTAGGGCGAAGTATAATAAAATTTGTTACTGTATATTATTATATGTAAAATAAGTACAAGCCACCCAACGCAATGTGTCCTTGAACTAACACAATACGAGCAAATGCTTTTGTATAGTGTCTTTATACACGTGCGCTGGTGCATGTTCTCGAACTAACCATACAGGTACATGTGCACTTTCATAGCGACTTAAGACAAGTCCACAAACAAACCGTTCAATTGTGCAATTCGTATGTTTTTTTTTCTAAAACATCGATCCAGTTACAGTTTCATATGCATACACGTGGTAAACGTAAAATTGTCTGAGATGCATTAAATTTATATGAAAATATTATTTAAAAATTAAGATTTGAAAATTGCAATTTTATTTAATAAAAAATATAATCTCATTTTTAAGCGCACCTTTGCCGACACAAATTATACGCGAGGGTTGTTCGATATATTGTGTTTCTACATGTACTTACCATTATTTAAAATCGTTACGGGGTTGCCATTGGAAACAATATTCGTTTTAAAGACATAATTCACATTTTCAAACCATTCGATCGCAAGTAGTTTATTATTTATAAGCAATCGAATAAGTTCAATTTTGTATTGAAAATGGATAAATTACAATTCCGTGCGGTTACAATTCATTACCTTTTATGCGAAACCATTCGTTTTTGGGTAGTTGAATTTACGTACGTATGTGGTCGCACATCGCACGTAAATGCGATGAAGCCAGATGTGGTGGAAGGCCTTCAAGAACAGCAACTTCCATTCTTCCAAATGGTAAGAAAAATACATGATGCAGTGACAAATGATCGTCGAAAAAGCGTTTGAGAGATATTGCTGAGATGTTCAAAATATCAAATGATATTGTTAGTAGGATCGCTCAGTAGCCCAATGGTACTAGGCTGTGTATTAATCGTGTAATATAGCGGATTCAATTCTTGCTATTTACATGGGAAATTTTTCGGTCCTTTTTAATACTGACATTTTTCAGGTTGGTGCTACGAGTTTTGCCAGTTTATGGAAGGAAAAAAAAAACCGATATCTTTGAAAATATGGTGTTGAACTCGCTACTCAAAAATTTACAATGTCTGCACGCTCACATCACTATGGACTAATCATTCATAGCAAAATAATAGAATTATGAAAACATATATCTTTCGTTAATTGCAGTACAATTGGTGAATTGTTATACCCAGCATTCGGTGGAGTAATTTACCAAATTGGCTGGTAATTGGTGCTTAGTACATACCATACCATAAATACCACTTGGTATAAAATGATTTGTTAGAATTGAATATGAAAAAGTTATGTGCAAGATGGTTGCCACGCGTGTCGATTAACATTACCACAATAGATAATTCCAAAGTAGACAAAAACGAAAAAATCAGTAGGAAACGTTATGGTCACTGTTTTGTTTGCGATGCACATGGTAGAATATTCATTGATTATGTGACAAAAGGAAATACAATAAATAGTGAATATTATTGGCGCGATTGACGATGACTAAATTAAAATAAAATGATCACATTTAGCAAAGACGAAAATGGTTTTTCATTAAGATAACACACCGTCAGGTTTAACAATAGCAAAATTGAATGTTGTTAAGTTGCGAAATTGCGTCACATCAACTATAGAGTCCAGATGTTGCTGCTAGTGGTAGATTTGCTGTTTACAAATCCGAAAAAATTGGTTTGCTGGAAAACATTGAAACATTGAAATTTTACAGACGTTAATTAAAAAAAACTTGAAAAACGTTTGATGAAGTGTGTATTGAGTTAGAAGAAGAGGGGTAGGACTATGTAATAAAGAAACATTTTTCGAGAAAAAACTCTTTGTTTTTAATTGTGATAAATACAGGAAACATATCGAACGACCCTCGTGTTAGGTATTTAAAAATCGTATAAGTTGCAATATTCTTGTATTTATAAGAAAACTAAAATATACATTTGAAGGAATAAATAATAAGAAAGAGTAACATAACATAAAAAATATGTTTTGAAAGAAATTTTTCCTATTGCACACGATATTTTTGGGTATTTAAAATGTATAAATGAAAATTTTGAGCCAGAAAAAATTGTAACAACGTTTTTACACTTTTTTTTTAATACAATATAATTATTTTCACTTTTAGAAAACATAAAATATTTTTTTTTTTATCTTTAATCGTTGTATTTATTTCTGTTTTTATTTCCGATTTATACAGAGAAACATAAAATAATGTTCCAGTGAATATGTTTTCTGTTAAACCACCACCACCACCACCACCACCACTTACATTTAGGGGTAGTGTCAGTCGAATCGTACACGTACAATTTATAATATATATTAGTTTTTAATTGCGGATTAGAAAAGTGAAGTCAATAAGTTATTGAAAATAATCATTTTTTTCTTGCCTGCATATTTTTACACCAAACACAAATTATACACAAACGCACACACCGAAATGGACACCCTCACAAACACACACACACACACACACAGCACACACGCATATGAGCACACAAATTTTACCATATATAAATTTTTTTCTATATTTTTAAAATATAATTATAATTTTTTGTTAAAATTAAAATTACACATAATTTATTTATTTTTTTTTTCTTGTTAATTTACAAAACACCCACAATTTTATTAAATTTTTCCGTTACACTTTTATTTCTTCATTTATTTAAATATTACAAATAAAATATATATAATTTATTTAATTTAAGTACAAGAAATTTTCCTGAATTATAAATCGCCGCCATTTTTCCAGGAAAAATCAATACTATATTATTTTTTGTTGTATTTTGGTAAATTGTTGTTGGTTGGTTGGGGGGTTGTTGGTAACGTACACACACACACACACACGCACACACACACACGTATTGGTATAATAAAAAAAAATAATTATACATACACAAATACATTAATGTACAACACCAACAACAACAACAATTACTATAATAATAATAATAATAATAATATAGAAATAAATATACAGAAAAACTACCCCATAAATAACATATATTTTAAATAAAAAATATTTCTCCTTTTCTTCTCCCCACACATTTTATTATACACACATTTTTTCATATATTTTTATATTTTCAAAAATAAAGGATATTTTATTTATTATTAATAAAATAAAAAAAAAAACGGACGGTTAATTTTTTTTAACACTTTTTTTTCTGTTGATATTGCACAACATTGGAAAATTATTACTTAAAAAAACTTTATTATATATTTTATAAATAATAAATTGAATTTATAATTTTAGGAAAATATTCACATATTTATTTATTTTAGTAAAAAAAAAAACCAAAAAAAAATTATTAAAATAAAAATTTGGAATCAAATAAAATCACAACCACCACATAAATTCACACAGAAAAATAAATATGTGAAAGAAAATTATTTTTTTCGTACCCCCCAAAATGAATTCACACGCACGCACACACACACACACGCAAGGACAACACTCGCGCACATATTCGTGTATTTTATATATATGGGAATGTTCAAAAATATAATAATAATGCTGGGTGAGGAATACGCTGAGGTGCTTCCGATGCCAATGGTTTTATAAGGGATTTTTAAAAAAAGGTTTGATTGAATAAATTCAAATTGTTTTTATCTGTTATTTTGTTTTCTGCTTCATACTTATTTGGATCGGTTTAAAAATCCAATACAACAAAACTGCCTTTTTCCACATTTATGTACATTTCGATTGCCGAATTGTTTGTTTAACCCGCATCTGAAGCATCCGTTTTACAATTGAATTACCTCTTCAATATCATTTTCTTCATTTAACAACGATCCATTTAAGTGTATACGAAACTATTAACAATTTCAAAATTTTATTCTCCAATATCTACAACAGTTTTATCTCGAATTTCTGATGCATTCGTTGTTTTACTTTGAGACCCAAGACCCGATGCCTTTTTGTATATCGATTCTATAGCATCCTTGACAGTCATCGTATTTCGACCCATCGACGTCTTTATCATCAGCAAAAGCTAATAGTTGACCAGGTTTTGTAAAAATCGTCCCTTGTTTATAAATATTTATGCCCCTAACTGCCTTTTCCAACGTTATATTAAAATGGACAATCCAATGTGTCACCCTTTTTGTACAATAATACCACACTTCCACACTCATCGGGCAACTGTTTATTATTCCAAATTTTTACAATTAGCTCTTGCAGTTGATATACCATGCTTCATTTCCTCCATATACAAAAGTGTTCACCTATGGTAAGTCAACTGATCCAGATGATTTATTATTCTTGAGCTTTTCGAATAACATTTTTTACTTTGTGTATTGATGGTTCAACTATAAATGGTTGACCAGTTTGAAATTACATATCTTCCGCGATATTAACTGACGTGTTCACATTTAATAGATTTTTAAAGTACTCGGCTCATTTTTTGAGGCACCAGGACTTGGCTATTTATGTTTTTGAAAAAAAAAACTGTATCCATTACGAATACAATTAACACCCTGGTGTACAATCTTCTGTTATCATACTGTTGAATTTTTCCATTTTGGGTTAAACCCTTCGTTCTAGTTCTCCAGTTTTTTCTACGAATTAATTTACGCTTGAAATTCTTCTGAGAGCGTTAGTATATTTAAAACAGTTCTTGTAGCTCGCGTCAGTATTTTCAACTTGGATGTGTTTTTTCCATACTGAGCATTTGCACATTCATCATCAAACCACTCATTTCTAACTATTCCTCCCCGCTCTTTCCAGCCCATCCAATCAAATCTATTGCGTCACCTTCAATACATGATTTTAATTTGCCCACATACTATATATTTATATAGTTTTCCAGCTGGCGGTAATCGTTCAAATCTGTAATAAATTCCATTGTTCCATTGAATCCATGTACAATTGTTTTACCGCCGTCTGTTCAATTCTTTCGACTGCCTATTAAATTATCACAGATTGTGTGTTATTAATGGATGAAATTTTGGCTCGTAACACTACCCTAACTACATAATGAGTCAATATTAAAACCATGACAAGTTCGAACATCCATTATATTTGAACGATGACGTCCATCAATTAGTAGATGATCAATTTGATTATTTGTTCTACCGCATCTGGAGACACCTACGTTGTCCTATGCATTTCTTTATGTGATTATGTGGGAAGTAGGTACCACTAATAATCATATTTCAAGACATGGCGAAATCAATCGATCGCAGTCCATTTTTATTTCGTTGTTTCAATGAACACTGTATTTGCCTATAGTTGGATGATATATTGTTTTATGCACCACTTTGGCATTAAAGTAGCCTAATACAATCTTAATATCGTGACCGGGCGCTATCAGTTTTATCATAAAACACATCCTTCACCTCATCAGTTTTTTCTTCGGTGGCGGCGCATGTACATTGGTGCAGGTCAAATTGAAAAATGTTGTTCTTAAACGTAGTGAACAAATGCTTTAATCAATCGGATTAAAAGTAATTACGTTCTGAACTCTCCTCTTTTACTAAAATGATTGCTGCTGTAATAAAATGTGTATCCTTTTTCTTTGTAATTAAATTTTTTTCAAATCGCCTATAGTTTCTGGGATAGCTTTTATATCCAATTGGGGTTTTTTTTTAGTGCATCAGTAAGTGATCTTAAAACAAATTGATACAACCAATTTCTAACATTCCATGATGTAATTTTTAAATCGTTGTCCTTTTTTTTCCGTCGCTTGAGTCGTTACCGTTCATCTTGTCCTATCTGAGGTCTTGTTGTAGAGTTCATAATTGATTGTTTATTCAAAGTTTGCGGTTAACCATAAACATCCAATCTACGTAATAAGTCTGTAAATTCGTAGGATATTTACAGCGATATACTTCATCTCTTCCGGAACCTGTGGGCGCGAGATAATTTTTTTTTTAATTAAAATAAATACAACACAATACTTTATTTTTTTCTAACTAAGCTAAAATATAAGTCAAATGCACAAAATTTTGACAGTTCACACTAATTTTAAATATATAAATGTAGGATATTACACATATAAAAACTCGTATACAGAATGGGGGATTGTATATAATACATTTTACATGTGTAAATATTAGGGGTAGTTTTATTAAAGTGTGAGTCATGCGATTGCGTATATAAAACAATGTCAAATCTAAAGTATATAGGAAAGAAAATATATAAATAGAGGGATAAAGTCAATGCGTTTGAAGAACAATAATATATTGGTTTTTCTTTTGCGGTTTTTGAGTAATGATTATATGTGTTTTTTTCGTATACACAATTTTATGTGTGTCGATATGTTTCATAAAATGACATTATTTTACACTGTTAATGTTTTAAAAAAATTGCAAATATAAAAAAATTGTGGTTATAAATATATTTTATTTCGAAAAAATAAAATATTGTAGTCGTTTGAATATTACAACAAAAGAAAATGTCTTAATTGGATTCGATACATTGCTGGGTCCTTGATTGCGGTTACAGTCAAAGCACATATAATTTGTATCTGAAAAAGTATGTAATCGATGTACACTTCTTTCGAATCCAGTCGAATTGCATTTACTAAAATTATACTTAACGAATAGAATCGAATTAAAAATTAATCTTTTCCAATCTATATATTAGCAAAAAATTACTAACTTTATATTAGGTTGTCAACTATCTCCCTTCCGCCTTTTTGCTCTTTATTCAATGCTTTATAAAAAGTGTTACAGTAATCGGATTTAGTTCAAATATGCGCCGTTTTGTTCGATAATCTGTTTCCATCTAGACTGCAACTTCATAATACCTCCCTCGTAGAAACCCCCCTCCTTATTTGCGAAGAACTCGGACAGCCACTTTTCACAAGCCTCTTTTGAGATCAACTTTACACCACCAAAGGCGTTCGCCATGGACAGGAACAGGTGGTAATCACTTGGCGCTATGTCCGGGCTATATGGTGGATGCGATAAAACCTCCCATCCGAGCTCCCGTAGCTTCTGACGAGTCATCAACGAAGTGTGTGGTCTGGCGTTGTCCTGGTGGAACACTACACCCTTCCTTTTGGCCAATTCTGGACGCTTCTGGTCGATCGCCTGCTTCAAGCGGTCCAGTTGTTCGCAGTAGATGGTAGAATTAAGCGTCTGGCCATATGGGAGCAGCTCATAGTGGATGATTCCCTTCCAATCCCACCAAACACACAGCAAAACCTTCCTGGCCGTCAATCCCGGCTTGGCCACTGTTTGGGACGATTCACCGGCCTGCGACCACGACCGTTTTCGCTTGATATTGTCGTATGTGATCCATTTTTCGTCGCCAGTCACCATCCGCTTCAAGAATGGGTCGAGTTTGTTCCGTTTCAGCAGCATTTCGCAAATGGAAATTCGGTCCATTAGATTTTTCACTGTTAATTCATGTGGCACCCAAACATCAAGCTTTTTTTTGTATCCAGCCTTCTGCAGATGGTTTAAAATGGTTTGGTGACTAACTCCCATCTCCTGGGCGATGTCACGAGATGCCACATGCCGGTCTAACTCGATGTATTCCATGATTTGATCGGTATTTGTCGTCACAGGTCTTCCGCCGGCTGGCTTATCCATGGTGTCGTTTTCACCGGCTCTGAATCGTCGAAACCATTCCTCCGCGGTTCGAAGTGATAGAGTACCATCCCCCAAAACACCATTAATCTCACGGAACGTTTCTCTAGCGGATTTGCCTTTAACGAAGGAAAACTTTAAAATAGCGCGAATTTCGGCGTTAGTGAACTCCATGTTTACACGTCTATAACTGTTGAACGCAATATCCAAACTAATCATACATAGCGTCGTTTTGTTTGTTATGTCAAGAGCTTTCAAATTATGTACAGTGTTGCCAGATACGAGCTCTGTAGCGCTTTGTACATAGCCGCGAAATTAAAAAGACAAAAAGGCGGAAGGGAGATATTTGACAACCTTATACTTCCATCAATATTTCGTTACGGTGTTGTAGTTTTAAGATTCACCAAAATGACATCACACAATGATTTTTGTTGTTTATTTGAGATTTTAATTTTAAACTCTTAGTGTTTGTGTCGAAATTGTATAGGAAATTACCAAAACACCCTTTAAATATTAAATTTTCACAACCAACCATTTTATTTATTTAAAAATATTCTCGGCCAACTGGAATCAATCATCGGTTTGCTGCACATTCAACAAATGAATCAAATGATTATGTCTATGTGGCATTGGAATGCTGTTGAGACTTATGCACAGTCGCGTCGTCTTTTGAATGTCTTCATTTGATGTGATTTCCTTTCATAGCCAAATGAAGTTTAGGGAATTGAAATCAGTCGCATAGGGAATTAAAATAATAGAATATCGTGAATGATTGGGCAAAAACATTTGGTTTGTTTTAGAGTTCAATGATGTCCATGCAATGCTCAATTTGGTGCAATTATTGATCAACTGTTAATGTCGATGTGCAACAAACTTCGAATTCAACTTATGTAGACCAAATTTTTCACTGAAAATTGATGAATTGTTGTTTTTTCTGTAGTAACAATTTGTCCGGACTTTGAAAAATTTGGAAAATTTCCGTGGAAAAAACCTACAAATTTTCCATGGATAATGTACGGACAGTGTTACAATAGGGTTGGTGTACCCATTTCCATGATCCTGAATGAAAATTGCTTGCAAATTTTTACAAAATCACGTACTTTTTCAATGTTTCGTTCAGCAATCACTTCACAATATTAATTAAATATTTAAATTGTGTTTTTATACGTTTTTAGACTGTTTTGTGTGTGGTATTTTCTGTTCTACTGATTGTAATGTGTCTTGAAATTTTAACAATTTATTGAGGAATCTTCAGCGAACATAATCATAAAATAACCAAGAGATGCGGTGCAACTTGTTTTATGATTTACATAACCATTCCGGTTTATTATGTTGCAGAGGGTGTACAAGAAATATGAATTTTGTTACAATTGTTGATTAGAAGTTATAAATAATTAATTAAATATTAATTCATTTTATAATTACATAAGTAACCAATCATAATCGATTTTTAAGTATGTTATAAAAGATATTTCTTCACATGAACACTGTGTGTGACATAGTCTTGTCACCTAAATGTTACGTCATTAGGTATAAATACTTGAAATTCCGGTGAGATTAATTCAAATTAATTGCGGGAGTAAATTAAATTGATATAGTTGTTACCATATTGGGCTAATATAGGCTAAATGACTGATTGACTAATACTAACTCATGTGTCACCTAAAATCTTATTTAGATTCAAGCTGAATAAAAGCCTAAACATAATGCTGTGAGTGACGAGTGTCATTTTTTACTATACGATAAAAAGTATAATAACATTCTGTAAATTCAAATTTACCAGTGAAAATAAATGAAGTGCTCACATTAATTGTGTCACGAAGCACCATAAAATTATTAAATTGTTCGGATTTACCACAAGCCAGCAAGTCAGTTGATGGGCATCAGTATATTATTCAGATATATAAAATGAATTGTTTCTAATCAAAACGGGCCGTCACTCACAGCATTATGTTTTGGTCTTTATTCTTTATAGCATAATTTTAGATGTGGAACACAAACGTCGAGTTTTATAATTAAGTTCAAATGCGATACAAATAATTAATTATTACACAATAGATCATTATTTATTTAATTTATACAATAAAAATATTATAGCAGAGATATGTAGAAGAATTTTTTATTTATGATTTTAACATATTTCCAGCACTTAATTTATTTTATTACATATATTTATGTATCTATGCCTTAATTTAACGTGTACAACCTCGCCTTTTCCATTATATGTATTTTGCAATAATTATATGTTTAACAATGATAATTTTCAATTAATTTTAACAAAATTTCATTAATTCATAATAACAATTAAAAAATAATTAAATTAAATTAATATTCTTATTTTACCGCTTCGCCAAATCTATACGAATAATATATTCGTATGCAAATAATTATTTCTTCTTCAAACACGTGCGTGTGCAACGCATAACAATTACTATATTATTTATTTTATTTAAAATTATAACATTCTCAAATATTAGATGGTGAAAAAACATACTTAATTTAAAAAAATTAATTTTAATTAAAAATATTATCACAAAATTTATATGCGGAAAAATATACCATTTGATCTTTTTAATTTATTATATATAAAAATTACCATCATCTTCTTTATTCTGGAATGTAACGCCAATCTGGTGAATTCATTCCGCATCAAAATGATTTAGCGGGAACAGGGAGTGTGGATAGTATAACAAACAATTTGAGTTCGTGAACCGCATCGATCTAAACCGACAGTAGGCGAAAGGGGTCAAGTCTGAAGAATATACTGTTGGTGGCAGAACTTCCCAACTTCCCAAGTGTAAGATCACTTCGCTGCAGTTGATTTTGCTGTATGTGGATGGGCGTTGTCATGAATCAACTCGATTTATAGCGACCATTGGCCCTGTAAATGTGCAGCTCTCCTTTAATGCTTCAGATAATTTGTTTATTTCATCTGGATAATATTAAACCGTGATAGTTTGGCATCGTTATAGAAGTTTGTAGTAGTTATTCCTTTCCAATCCCAGCCGACATAGAATAACACTCTCTTGGCATGAATATTGCACTTTGCACAACGAATGGCTGACGTAAAATAAATAACGAAAAATTAAAAACAATAATTTAAAACGAATCAACAATTGTATTTATTGCAGTAAGATGGCTGTGGTGAAGATCCGGAGGTTTACACTGAAGTCTTATTTGTGACCTTTGTAGGACAAAGCTTGCCTTCACTAGATTTCTGCTTTCTTAGCAGCTGACGAATGTGGTGAAGATGAAATCAGTCAGTCTTCGATTCGTGTGTTTTGAAGTATAACAACAGCTACTCTGTTATAGTGGGCAGGCATATAGTAGCACAAGTAGGTACAAGGTTCTTGCCTAACTCTTGATAAAGTAGGTTGCGTTTCTCTACGTCTTTGAATTATTTAAATTTGTGTGGCAATCAATTAGTAATTTGCTAAGTATTTAAGGTTGATATATTTTCTGGAAGAGCGTAGGAAAAGTACAACAGACCAACGGTAAGGTTTTACCTTTACCAGTTTAGCATATGCTGTCAACTTCCAAAATGGACAGATTATGGGGCAAGAGGTTCATCGAAAGAAGCGGCCAAGTACTTTGAAAATCTGATAAATATAATCACGTCCGTAAATACTGTGGACAATGTGCAATTTGGATTATAACAATTAAAGTGGATTGAGTTTATTAAACATATTGTCCATAAGGTATTAGCTACCATACTATGGCATAAGTTGATTCCATATGCTAAAGAAATGATCGAAGTGTGTGATCTGTGCAGATTGATATACATCTGATCAAATATTTAAGTATACGACAGATTTTTAAAAATAGTGTAGAGTTCAATGTTTATTTATGCCGCAATTTGTTTGTTGATTTTAAGGCCGCCATTATATGATAGCGACAATAGGACAAAGTATTGGAAGAATTTACTATTCAAAAAACAAAAAAAACTAATAGATTTAGTGGCTGTAACTTTGGATAATGTTAAGTCATGCGTGCAAATTTGGAATATATTATTTGAGACGATTGATGGAATATGACAGGCAGAGACCTTTTATCGACACTAATTTTTAAATATTATGCTTGAGGGTACAGTAAAGGGTGTAAATATTGATAAAGTTGGAACTATTATTATTATTATCGTATCGGGTTTAGAGGTTGAATGCAGCGACAAAATAAAATATATGGTGGCCGGCAATTAATACTACGTTGGGAATTCTAGAAGGTCAAACTATTAATAGAGACAAAAATATAATTTTGAAATTGTAAATAGTTTCGCGTATATTTGAAAATCAACGTATATCGTTGAAAAATGTGAAAAATTATTTCGATGAGAATATTCGTGGTACAATTGGAAACAGTTGCTGCTATGTCTTAAAAAAAAAACAATTTCAATGGAAAACATTACAATGAGATCTTAAGTGCAAGATGTATAGAACATAAATAATTTTAACGTATGGATCGCAGGCATGCGATGCATATGAAACAGAACCGGGAACAATTTAAACTGAAGTATCGTGGATGGCTGCTCGTTATTACGTCGAGACGATGAAGTCAGTGGCATGTGTGTGAGGAACTTTTCGACGTCGTTACAACGTAATATTATGTGTTAAAATATGTGATTATGTCGCAAAATTATAAAATACGACCTGAAACAACTTTCTTCAAATACCAGTGCCAATAATCAAAAATCATAGACAATTTAATTGTTTGTGAGCGTTTTTTTGTTTCCTACTTGTACGCGTTTAAATTATACTTATATTTATTATGCATAAACATCTAAACTTCAATTATAGTTACACTTACTAAAGCACATAGTTAGATTATAGTAAGTCGTTTTATGATGTAAAAATTAAAATTACGTATTAGGTATTTTCACCAATTAGTTACTAAAATATTAAGTGAAAATTATGTTGTAATCATCAATTCCTGCCACCTAAATATGAAGCTAAGCGATACATAATATATTTGGCGACTCAGATGCGGCTTGATCACGTAGTATCAGGTATCTGGATAACCACATGTCCGAATGGCCTTATCTTCATCGTCAAATTAAAGATCTCGGTATGCTAATGCTAATAGTGTATCAAAAATTTAAAATCGGTTAATTAGTTATTGAGATATTGATCCCAGTAGAGTGAAAAACATGGTCTGATTGAAAATTTAGTTATTTGCGTGTAACTTCGTACCGAAGTCGAATCGGCCAAAATGTTATATAATATTTTCGACGCAAAATGACCCAGAGAACCTAGTGTTTTCGTATTGCCGTCGAAAATTGGGACACTCTGTATATGATCGCGTTGAACGATCACTATTTTAAATTTATGTAATTTATTCTAAGTATTCTATTTTGCTAATTAATTAATTTGTAATTATTATAAAAGATGATGACGGTAAATAATTTACTTAAAAATATTGTATTAATTTATAATTTCGAGGCAGGATATGGCAAATTGTGTGTATCAATAATTTTATATACTAAAAAATAATGACTTATAATTATTTTTGTTTTTGTAATCTTGCAAAAATTAGATTTAAAACATATCAATTTATTTATTATTATTATTATTATTATTATTATTATAAATATTTAATTAGTAGCAATAATTATAATAAAACTATATTTATATATATTTTATTAGTACAATAGTAGAATATGATTATCCGGATCACATTATTAAAAATATAACTTAATACAAATTATATAATAAAATCATTTAAATATATATAATATTTGATTGGCTTAAAATTTATAATTAAAAATATAATATGTATGTTTGTGTGTGTGTGTGTGTGTGTGTGTGTGTGTGTGTGTGTGTGTGTAATGTGTATACTTAAAATTAAAATTAAAAATTATTTGGGCGCCGTTTATAAATATATTTAATTTGTCTTAAAAAAATTATTTTTGATTTTAATTATTTTAAATTTTAATTAGTTTTACGTTTCCCGCCTATTTTATATTATAAAATTAATACCATAAGTTATTATTTAACAATCAAATATTATTCCAATTTTATGTTTATGGACAATGTTCGATTATTATACACTCATTATTTTTTTAATCATATTGTTACGGAACGTATGTTCGATTATATACCACCACCACCACCACCACCATTGATTGATCCCGCAATGACCATTGTCCAATTTTAATAATTTTACTTTCATAATTAATAAAATATTAATAATAAATTTCTATTCGGGCTTTCCATCGCTTGTTAATCTACTACTATTTTGTGAATTACGTTGCAGAAAAACGATTTTGCGATTTCGAAGCAATCCATTGTTCGAACCATTTTTAATGATTTCATCAAATGGCGCTTGAAGATTGCTTTGAATTGATCGGAACGAGTGGCAATTTGATGATGAACATTCTGACGACTAGATAGCATGTGCGGTAGAATTTCCCATTTAAGTTTTTCGAACGTATTTTTTAATGGTTTTGCAACAAGTGAATGTGCAGCAAAATCCCACTTAACGTTTTTTGTTGCTTGGTATTGACCGATTCTCATTCAGTAACGTACATGATTGAAATTTAATACGTGTACAAGTTTTGTTTAATGTCCGAACGGAGTTTTCATCCAATATTGTTTGCAATTCATTATTTTCGAACTTTTTTTGCGGTTGATCTGAGTGTTCCGTTATTGTCTTCAACTGCAAAATCACCACTTTAAAAACCAGTATTCACGCATATTTTGATCGATGAAAATATTGTGAAATACAATTTATGAATCTGTTACTATACCGAAATTAAGTACTCATTTGCTATGTTTATGTGCGCAAACTTAGCCTAGCCCCAAAGCTCCAGCAAAAGTGTTTATGTACTAAAAATTGGCATAAACTATAATTAGCCTGACTTGAATATTTATATATAAATAGTATTTATACGTGCATTAATTGAATGAATGAATCAGTCAGTAGCCCAGAGTGGTATAGTGTTCATGTTATGAATAATATACGTGGGTTAATCACCCCAATTATAAAAAAAATGGAATTAAGGAAATAATCTATGTTTCGTTACGGGCAGTACAAGTTAAGAATTATTATGTGGAATAATTTAATAAACTTGACCGTAATGAATCCATAGATTCCAAATATTCCGCACTTGGAGTAATAAATTACTTGCTTCTGAACACATTTTTTTAACACAAACTATTTTAGACGTTTTGCAATAGCTTCAGCTACCAGTTTCTGCGAGTTTGCGAAGCGGGAATTGGGCTGTGGTAAGCTGTGCGATAGCTTATGTTACTGGCTCACCTCGAGTTTGAGACTGAATTGGGCTAAGATATAAATATTTTTCGGCCGAAGAACTTTTTTTATGGATAGGAAAATAAGAAAATTAAAAATTATATTCTTTTCTGTTTATGACTGTGCTTCAGTAGTTGTGTTTACATTTTAGTTAAGGGAGTTCGCTGTTCAATAGCGATCAAAGTTCGTAATTGATTGCGATTATTGATAATTTGGTTATACCGATTTAGATGAAATATTAGGAATAGTAAGTTGTTTGAAAAAATTGTTCTATGGACGTAATTGTATTGATAGGGAAGAAATCAAACATACAATTTGTAAAATGGATACAGACAGATCTGTAGATAAAAAAATTATATAAACTGCGATGATATCCTTTCCTATTTAGATTAAATCTAAATACGTGTGCGTGTGTAAAATTGGATCAATATACAGATAGTTTCTGAAACAAGTACATTCAACATTGATTCTCAGTGCAGTGCTGTAGACCAAATTGCATAACCATAAATTATTTGATTTGAAATGTAAGCATTCTCGAGGACAAGTCCCATTAAAATTGATTCTAATATAAAATAGAAAATGTTCCAAAATTTTCTTAGGAACGTTTCTTATAATCGTACTAAGATTGTACATATGGAATTTGAAAAATAGCCAAATTCATCAGGTTTCAAGGAAACTTGCCAAGATTAACTTCGACAATTACAATTATGCATTGCCATTACAAAAGTTGGCTTAAACCTTATCGCAGTATTTACTTTGGGTGGAAAATGGAACGGATAATAATAATAATTCTGTACATGAATCTTGATTTATTTGCTACCGAAATTGAGTACTCACGTTATACGTCTAACGGTAAATTGCATTTCATTGCAATGCATCGTAATGGAACAGATAAATCATTTAGGATTTGATATATTTAGAATGGACATTTTTAGAGTGTGTGTGAATTGAGTTTTAGACGCAGAGCAGCCGCAGCGATATATGACACTATCGAATTTCTAAAAATTAAATGATGCGATGATGCTGTCGTTGGTGGTGATGGTATACTATCAGCCTTTTTTTTTTGTGCGTTTAAAATTTCGCATAAAATGTATACGCAAAGCGCCGGTATACATCTCTTGGAATCGTATATTTCTAAATAAATTGTCTAACAATTAAAATTTTATAATTTTTAATGTGAAAAAATTAAAAATTATTAAAAAAAAATATATTATTTCCTTTTTTCCTTTGTTTTTTTTATAAAATAATTGAAGCACCTAAACTTAGATTTTAAGTTTTTTCATTTAATCTTATTTCTTATCGATAAATAGCTAAAAGTATATGATTTTAATTATTTTATATTTAAAAGATTGCTTTTTGATGATTTGTATCGTTTTTTATTTTGCTTTAATTCATTAGTTTGTAAAAATGCTAATATTTTGATAAATACACTTAATTTTTCCTAATGGCCGTATTTGTTATCGTTGAAATTGATGGAGCCGATGGCGGTCTATAATAATAACAATAAAATATTAGTTTTACAGGGATGATCGGTGACACCACCCGATTGATGGGCATTGTATTTTTGCAATGTACATTTGCTTGCTATTGTTCGATAACGCTAATTAACAATTTCTGTGTGGATGAGAAATTTTTAATTTTTAACTTGGGTCTCGATCGCAACGATTAAAGGTAGAACAGTGGACACAGTAAAAAACCTATTTTAATTGGATGCGCACCGATGAACGGCCCGGGTGTGTAATGTATTTTTGCAATTTAACTTTAAATTTGTATTTCAAAATCAGCACACCGATTCGTGTCTTGCTGCGCCGTTGAAGATTCTTGTCGAAAAACGTAAAATTTAGTTAGAGGAAATGATTTTCAATAGTTAAGCCGAGAAATAATCCAATCGAATTTGTTACAAAAATAATTGGAATGATTTTATAAAATATTGAAACCGTATGGCGCCAACTGTTACTAATTGTTTTATGTAGTGTGAAGTGACTATAATAAATTGTCTAAGTTTCATGACATTTCAATCAGTTTATGCTAAAATACAACACATTAAGTGACAGCTGGTTTTTGGTGCGTCGGTAGAAAAATGTATTTCCTTCATTTGGTGATCACCATTCAGCAGTTTGACGTTTAGTTTCTGGTTCGTATTGAAAACACCATGTTTTGTCAACAGTTACAATTGTTTTTAGGCAGTTTTCAGTTCACTTTGAGCATGCGTTTGATCATTGATGATGAATAAACTATGAATTTACCTATCGTAGATCAATTCTTTCAGTTAATCTTCGATGCATTATTGTTTTCGTTATACCAAGCTCCATTTCCATGAATCTCTCTGAAGATTTCTTATAGAAATTGCACTCTTTTAATATTTTCTTCAGTAATTGCTACAGATGCGGTCGACCTGGACGCTCATCATCACTTAAATACCTTGTCACTGCCTTCTGTGAATCGTTTATGCTATTTAAAAACTTTTTAACACACAATTATCATCTCATACGTGATTTAAAACAAATTATACGTTTTTAGTAGTAGTTTTTAAAAGAAAATTTAATGTTGGTTAGTTGTTTTTTGTAATCATTTTTCGACCGAAGCACAAAAACATATATTTTGATTTACACTGAACAAAATGTCATGACACTTTGACAGCAAATTTTGGCTGATGAAATTTATTTCTATTTATTATAATGGAAAAATAATTACAAAATTTACCGTCTAATTCTATGCTTTGGACTATTTGGTAGTGTATTTAAAGGTGTTTGTGATGTTGATCCACTACTATGCACTGTTGTTGATTTCGTTACTGACCATGATGAACCGGTACTATTAATATTTGTTGTTTTTGGTGGTGTACAACCCAAATAGATGGCTGAACCTTTATCACCACTACTGGATATGTTTGAAAGATCAACGCGTGATCCATGGACGGATGGTGGAGCTGATCCTATATGAATTATATGGAATAAATAATTTAATTTAGTTAAAAAACTAATTTAGTTAATATTTATGAAATAATATATATTTCTTTGGTTCATCAAAAATTCCTTCACTAATCCTTGTCTTTCCTCTAATCTCTTGTGTCGCATAAATTCCCATCCAACATCGTCTACTTCCGCCACGCTCCAATTTCTATTCAATTTAACTAACACCACTACAACCTATACCGTCTAACTGACAAGGGAATGGGTGCCGGGTGTTAATCACCGATTTTAATGGGATTTGGATATGTTGTTGAATTCGGAAAACAATATGTACTATTAAATTGAATTGGCAGTATCATCTTCAAAGTCTTCTCGGCCATATCTTGAAAACGTTAAAACCAATAAAAAAAAACGCGCAAATTATTTATTTTAATAAACGATAAGTTTCAATAGCGGTTTTACCAAATTTCATATGAAATTTCACAACAATTCGTTACTCACAATTAAAATCAATTATCAATTTTGGACAAAGCAAAAGACAAACATCTTATACAGGGTGTCCCAATTTTCGACGGCAATTAACCGATTTTGAATTAGCATTAACATACCGAGATCTTTAATTTGACGTTAAGACAAGGCAATTCGGGCATGTGGTTATCGAGATACTTACAGGAATGTTGACAATTAGTTAAATGCCATTTTTCTTTTTGAAAGTTTGTTCAATCATAAGTCGAAAAATCATGATGAAAAATTTTTTTCGGTATAAGTTTAAAAACTTGCCACATTCATAAGTTTTCGTTTAAGCTATAACATTACGATAGGTCTCAACTGGTTCCAAAGATATACACAAATAACTACAACGATGTAGGCATAAAATTGATTTTCGCTATGGAAATATTATATTTTATCTTTTTTTGGTTTTATCCAGAACCAACAATACGGACGTGACAGATAATTGATTTCATACACTCCTATGCATTCACACAAACCTTCACACACACACACAAACGATCTCACACACAAAGGCCTACACATTTAAACCCACAAAAGCACACGGACTCATAACACCACAGTTTTAAACAAACAAAGCCTAAAGTAATTGCTGAAAATGTGTTCCTTCAGCTCGAACACATAGACAACAATGCTTTTCAATAGACCGAACCAATCTAAGTGTTTGCTGTTGCTTGTGGCGAACGTCTTGAATACAGTCTTCAATAAGCTGAATTAACTCTTCAAGTGAATTAATCACAGTTGCATAGACTTTTTCGTCAAGGCAACCCCATAAATAGAAATCCAACGGATTTAAGTCTGGAGAACTTGGCGACCATCTTATGGGCCCACCTCTCTAATAGTGTGTCAGAAATTCAAAATAGGTTAATTAGTTATTGAGATATTGATCCCAGTAGAGTGCAAAACACGGTCTGATTGAAAATTTGGTTATTTGCGTGTAACTTCGTACCGAAGTCGAATCGGCCAAAATGTTATATAATATTTTCGACGCAAAATGACCCAGAGAACCTAGTGTTTTCGTATTGCCGTCGAAAATTGGGACACCATGTATAAAGGAAGACCACTGGGCAAATTAATATGTCTGGTCTATACATACACGGAAGGGGCGGCAATCGAAAGAGATGGCTTCAAGCTAAATAGCTAATTCGACTTTAGCGAATGCGTTGTTCTTCTGTAGTAAATGCATCAAGTGTGGAGACACTACAGTGAAATTAAAAAATTAAAGTAAGAATCACGGTTTAGTAAAACTTTCATTGAAAAATTATTGAAATAATGTGAGACCTGACGTTTGGAGTGGTACTAAAATATACATATTTTCCATAAAAAAAAAACCTACCCGTTGATTAAATCATGCTACACGCGGTTAATGGGATCAATAGCATCATAATACATCACCATATATCGATACAAAATATTGTCAATCTTGCCAAATCTTGCGAAAAACCAATAAATAAATAAACAACGATCGTATCTTAATCGTTTGTTAGTAGCGGGGTCGTAATAATTAATATACAAAACTGATTTTACTAGAATTACAACATGAAGAACTATACTAGATTGGTATAAGGATTAAGTAAAAACTGGAATTTCCAATATAAATATTTATAATTAAAAATATGTAGGGTACCAGTACTCAGCCGTCTGCGGCCCATATAAGCAAAATTATCCCAAACATTCGTATGTTAATGTAATTGCTTTTATTTTCGTATAAGGGACTGGAAACTATAATGTTAGGCACTGGTGCCACTATTCTATTTAAAATTTAAATAATAATAAACATCTTACCCGTATATGAATATAAACCATTAGGATTACTTCTATACCTAAAGCCACTAATTGTACTTGTACTTCTATGCAATTCTATAGCTGTTGATGACATTGAATACGGTATGGATTTGCTGTTATTGTTCATAATTTTAATTGGTGTCGTTGACGACGACGATGGTAACGATGATTGTTTATTGAATTCATTAATTGAACGTGAATATTTTCTTGAACCGGGACGTGGAGATGTTGGACATGATGCTGTAATTCCTCCAGACGCTGATTGTAGTGCACCGCTACTGCCTTGTAAATAACTTTGTGAACGTATCGATGATGTACTTGATTTCCGTCGAAATATACCCGGTTTATTATGTTCTGTATTGCATAATCCTATATTTATACAAAATACATAACCATTCATTCATATATTTATTGTATATTGGGAGGTAATATACACCCGCGTCCAAACACACACACACACATTGAAAATAAAATATAAAAAACACAATCAAACAAAATTTGATTTTATAAATTATAAAATTAAATAATACCAAAAACTAATTAAAATTAATTAAATCATTTACATATTTATTATTAATAGAATAATAAATAGATAAATGTTATAAAAAAACAAAACATAAGCGGAAGTGTACGGCAGCCAGGCAGCCACTCTATCTAAAAAAAAATATGAAAACATGAACTTTAATGAATTCTTCTTAAAATTGCTGGTATACATTAAATTGATGATACTCAGTGTGTCGTTTAAATAACCGCAATGCAACTTGATTTTTACTTTTGATTCAATACAGTGTTTGACGGCACGATCAACTAAGTCATACATAGATTATGTCAATTATAGCAAGGTTTTATTCATCACCTGTATCACGGTTGCTTGGATATGGCTGGAACATCATTATAATGCGCTCTTTTAATGGCCGCTTTTCTATTTTGGGAACAGAAAATCGCCACACAGTGATAAAACGCAAAGGTTGGCTGATGAGAGAAATCAGTTGTTTCATCAAATATTCATCAAACTTTTTTGATCTTATGGTGCATTATCATGCAATAAAAATAGCTGTTTTGCCGTTGAATATTCGGGTCCAAATAGTGTCTTTACCGGTTTTACTCAATTCATCTGCCAACATTCTCACAGTGAAATCCATCGAAAGCACCGATTTCACGAACTTTTTTTCCACTAATTCAACACTATTGTTAAGTTCTGGACACCCTGGCACTGGAGTTATCATTTAAATTCTCCCGTCCAATCATAAACCGGTCTTTACGGCATACAATCATCACCACAAAACTTTTTTCAACAATTTTTTAAATCTCTGCACATTTTTTGTTCTAATTTTAAAACAAAATTTTTTATTATTTGTTCTTTGTTCCGCATTGTATTTTTACGATGCACAAGCACCAAAAACCATTGAGACACTCAAATGCATGTAACTTTTTAATCTGTTAACCGATTTGCAAGCGGTTGGGTGCGTTTAAAAGAGGAAGGATGTATCTATTCAATCTATATTTTTTAAAATTCAAATTGTAATTATTTAAACGACACACTGTGTAAAATGCAACGATTTTGTTTTTGTTTGTGTGTTTGTGTATATTTGTGTTGTAGTTGTACTGTGTATTTATTAATCATATCTATTTAACATAGATTTTTAAATTAATTAAATGATGAATGTTGGTGGTGGTGTTGTTGGGTGGTGTTGTTCTGCTAATTAATTGTTGTTGTTTGTTTATAAATGTAATAAAAATGCAATTGATTGTGTGCGAAGTAAATAAATTAATATATGCAGCGGCATTTGATGATGCTGTGTTTGATTGAGAATTGTGTGTCATATAAATTGAAATGATGATGAGATGTAAGAAATTCACTCAAAAAAACAAATAAAATTAAATAAATTAATTAATAAATTAAAATTTTTTCAAATTAATCTGTTCTTTATTTAAAAACAATGTATCGATCGATATTTAAATAATATATTTTTTATGAATTTTTAATGAATAAAAATGCATAAGTTTTAATGTTATTAAAAATATGAAATTTAATGGAAACGTTTACTACTACGAAAATATATATAATAATAATTAATAAAAATAAATTTTTCTTTTAAAAAGGCATCAATAATTAATTAATTAATTAATAATTCTGTTTTTTTTTTGTGTTTTTTTTCTAATTGGTTTTTAACGATCCCAATTTTCTGTTTGAAAATCTATATAAAATGCTATTCCACCTGTTGGACAATTTTGACCACGAACACAATTTCCCTCGCATATATCTTTATTGTACAATAATTGTTCGTATTTATTTAAAGCAATGATACACTGTTCTTTATCGACAATTTCTAGGGCTACACTGGGAAACCGCTCTTTTAAACGACGACGTTCCTACACATAATTATAATTTTAATAATAATAATAATATTAATTTTAATTTTTATTTAATTTTTCTGTATTGCCTAATTGTACACCCACAATTTCTGTCCAAAAAAAAAAAAAAAATGGATTTGTAATTTCTGGACCCTGTGTAGCGTCATTTGTTAGCTACTTTTATTGATTTATGAAGTGTGTGTGTGTGTGAAGAATCGATCTTAACAAATTGTCAAAATTTCATGACATTTCCTTCAGTGTAATTTAAAATATAAACCATTAAGTGAGACTGTTTTTTGTAGCGCCAACTGTTAGCTATACTAATTAATTTATGAAGTGTAAGCCAAAATATAATGCATTAAGTGACGGCAGTTTTTTTTGTTCCTTTGTGGATTGAAAAATTAATATAAAAACAAAGAAACAACATCAAATTTTGTTTTAAAATTGGTAAAAATTCTTCTCAAATGATTTACTTAAAATCGCATATGCAGTGATAATTGTATGTTAAGTATTTAAATAACATAAACGATTCACAGAAGGCAGCGAGTAAGTAAGTAAGTATAAGTGTGAACGTCCAGGTCGATGATGATCTAAAGCAATTATTAAAGAAAGAATTGAAAAATTGAGTGATTTTATGAAATTTTTTTAAGAAATGGGGTTTGGAATAAGGGAAACAACAAATCATTGAATTTTAACTGTTAAAATTGGTCTACGAATGGCGAATTCATAGTTTGTTCCACATCAATTAAATGATGTTTCGAAAATTGTACCGAATTGAAATGTAGATGTAAACATGCACGGAGTGAAGTGAAAACTTCTTAAAAACTATTGCAGCTGTTGGCGAAACATGGTGTTTTCAATACGATTAAAAACCTAAGCGTCTAAGTACTGATTGACGATCATCAGATGAAGTAAAAACATTTATCGACCGATTTACAAAAACTACCGTCACTTAATACATTACATTTTAGCCTACACTGAATAAAATGTCATGAAACTTAAACAGTTTGTTACAGTCGCATTCACATTACATAAATCAACGCAAAAACCATTCTGATTATTTTTGGGACAGAGTGCATAATTTTATACGGGGGTGTACCATATTTGTTTATTTATATTTATATACGTACCTCCATTAGCTTATTTTGTTCAAAATCTTGTAATTGTGTACGAAAACCTAAATTAGGATTTGCAACCGATCGTTTTGTTCGTACAACTTTTAATGCATCTTTCCATGATAAATTCGTTACCGACATTATATATGCAACAGCGACAGTCACCGATCGTGACATCCCCGCCAAACAATGTATTAAAACATTACCGTCACGTAAACGGGCCGCATGTATAAAATCATTACAAATTGTAAAATATTGTGATAAATTTTGATCGGGTGTATCTGAGGCCATAATACATAAATAATGTTTGTCCTATAAATATTAGAATTATGTAAATGAGGGCATTAATTATGCAAATGCATTGTACAGCTGTAATTTGGGAAGTACTCGATTTCGTATAATGTCAGTAAATACAATAATATGCATTAACCGAACGTTAATCCGAAAACCGCAAAATGCGCACGGAATAATATAATATAGATAAAACGCAGGTACTTGAATAAGTTCTAGCTGGTTAATAATAATGTTGATGTATTGCCACTGATCTGGCGTTTATTATTATTATTATTATTATTATTTATAATTAAACATACCTGTAATAAACGTCTTGGACTATCATGTATTGCTATAATATGTGTTATATTATAACGATCTAATTGTTGCGGATCTTTTGAATCACGATAATTACCAACATATAGTCCAGGTAAAACCTTTAAAAAAATAATTGTTCACAATCAATGAATAAATTAAAAATAAAATATAATATTTTTATAGTAAATTTCATTTTTGTTCAACGAGAGGGTGTATCAATCGTGCATCAATACACCACCATTTTGTTTTATTTTGAGCCAACATTTTAACTTCGCTCGCCATGTTTAAGCTTTAAAGCTCTTTAAAGCTAAAGTTGCACACCAGTTTTTTGAGAACCATAAAAATTTAAATATGCTAGGAATTAAATTGAAGAACTAAACAAAGAAGTATTGGAACTATACTGTCCAGTGATTTCATCTCATCAGAAGAACATCAAAATAAAATGTTTTCTATCAAAATTGATTGAGTGACTCGGTTTCAGTAATGAAACCAGATATATGTTTGTTATAAATGATTCGTTCTTTATGGAAGAATCCAAGAAACAAGAAACATTTAGCTCAAAGGGAAATTGTGTGACCAAACACATTTTATGATGGTGATAGTTTAGCAGCAGCTGCAGCAGCTCCCCCAATTGGGACCACAAACCATCCTTTTTATCTGTCGACATTGTGTCACACATCAGTTTCTATGTACGACCAAATTCTATATCTATTCAGTCAGAAACGCATATATCTATTCAGTCAGAAACGCATCGCGTAACCCAATTACTGGAAACCGGTAAGTAAGGCTCAGGATCGATGAAGGCGGTGTACCAGGTCGTACCATCATATCAGCGTCTTCATTAACCACAATATCACCGCGTTACACAGTGATATTCTATTTACAATAACATGTCAATAGACTAATAATTTCAATCGCACAATTTACAATTGCTGTAACCTCCAATCGGAAAACCGTGGTACTAACAGTTTCCCAATAGAGGCAGTGATTATGAATTTTTCATTAAAAATATTTGTAAGTGTGTCGAAATCCGATATAATGTCAATAACTTCATAACACGCGACAAACACTACCTACTTTTTTAATATGCTCATTATGAGAATTTTTCTACATTGACACATCTCACTTAATCGATCAGGAGTATTCGCCGCAGATTGTCTAGCGAATAGGTCCAATGAAACCACATATTTAACACAACATCGAGCGCTCTGGAGGAAAGAGTACGCAATTACTTAATTTAAGCTTATAATGTTGGCCACCATGCACAATGCAGATCCATAGAATATCATGTACAATCAGTATATCGATGTAGGAGAAAAATCCTAAGCTATACTAAATGCCCTACGACATTGAATAAATGCTATAGACCTACTTTTCGGATTCTATTGGCCAGGTGCAACTTCTTCCAGTTAAGTTTACTGTTCAGGGTAATTCCAATTGATAATTGATAGAACAAATTAGTTGTATTTATTTAAATATGACGGATCTAAACTGCACAATCTTTCTAATTGTGAATAGTGAACCATTGCAGTTTTATTACATCCCATCCCATTTATTGCACCAGATGATCCATTCATTGAGAGAGGTATTAAGAAGATTTACCGCAGACGGTTAACATGTTTGCCCAGTAAGATCGTTGCAAAATCATCTGCAAGGGATGCGTATAAAAGCCATATTTGTTGAGATGCGTAATATGTTCATCGGTCAGTATCAACCATAAAAGTGGCAGTAATACTGCACTCTGTGGACAGCCCCGTAACGATAATTCCGTGATAGTTATGATTTTTTGTCGAAGAATATTATGAATCCAGAGTACATTTTAATAACACACAACCCGTAGGGTTGAAATGGGCAGTCGAGAAACTTGAACAGGCGGCGGTAAAACAATTGTACATGGATGCAATGGAACAACGAATTATTACAGATTTGGAGGCTTACCAGCAGGAAATTAATATAAATAGTATGTGGATAAAATTAAAGTCATGCGTTGAAGGGGTCGCAACAGAGGTAATTGGAAAAGGGATGGTAGTAAGAAATGAGTGGTTCGATGATAAATGTAGAAATGCTCGGGATGCAAAAAATGCGTCCAGGCTGAAAATGCTAACGCGGGCTACACGGACCACTGTGGAAGACTATCGCGAGAAGAGGGATTTCGAGCGTAAATTGATTCGTAAGAAAAAACGAGAATTGGAACGAAAGATTTACGTCGAAATGGAAAAATTTAACAGGAACAACGATAATAGAAGATTGTACCGGAATGTCAATCGTTTTCGCAACGGATACAATCAACAACCTTTTTTGTGCAAAAACAGACATGGTCAGGTTATGGCGCAAGAGGAAAGGTGCCTCGAAAGATGGGCCGAGTACTTTAAAGATTTATTAAATGTGAATACGCCAGTGAATACTATGGAAGATGTGCGATTTCAAACCGCCCAACCATTTATAGCTGAACCATCGATACACGAAGTAAAGAGTGTTATTCAGAAGCTCAAGAATAATAAATCACCTGGATCTGATAGCTTACCAGGTGAACTCTTTAAATATGGTGGAAATGCATTATGGTGTCAACTGCACGAGCTAATTGTAAAGATTTGGAATAATGAACAGGTGCCAGAGGAGTGGAAGGATGGTATTATCTGTCCATTGTACAAAAAGGGTGACAAATTGGATTGTAACAACTACAGAGGAATAACTTTATTAAACATTAGCTATAAGGTATTTGCTAATATACTATACCATAGACTTATTCCATACGCCAATGAAATTATCGGAGAATACCAGTGTGGTTTCTGCGCAGATCGATCTACATCTGATCAAATATTTAGTATACGGCAGATCTTGGAAAAGTGTACGGAATTCAATGTTGATACACACCATTTGTTTGTTGATTTTAAAGCGGCATATGATAGCGTCAATAGGTCAAAATTATGGAATATTATGGAAGAGTTTGGTTTTCCAAAAAAACTGATAGATTTGGTGGCTATGACGTTGGAAAATGTGAGGTCACAGGTACGAATCCGAGGTAAATTATCTGATCACTTTGAGACGGTTGATGGACTACGACAAGGCGATCCATTATCAACACTGCTATTTAATATTACGCTGGAAAAGGCAGTGAGGGGCGTAAATATTGATAAACAAGGCACGATTTTCACAAAATCGGGTCAATTGTTAGCGTATGCTGATGATATAGACATAATGGGTCGGAATATGATAATTGTCAAGGATGCTTTCGAATCGTTACAAGAGGAGGCATCAGGTCTGGGTCTCAAAGTGAATGCAGAAAAAACGAAATATTTGGTGGCAACGAATACATCACGAATTCGAGATCAAACGGTTAATATTGGAGAACACAATTTTGAAATAGTCAATAGTTTTGTATACTTAGGATCGTTGATAAATGTTGAAAATGATATTGAAGAGGAAATACGCCGCAGAATAGCAACTGGCAACAGATGTTATTACGGGTTAAAAAAACAATTCCGATCGAAAACATTACAACGAGATCTTAAGTGCAAGCTATATACAACTTTAATACGTCCAATATTAACGTATGGGTCGGAGGCTTGGTGCATGACACAAAACCAGGAACAACTACTTCGGATTTTCGAACGAAAGGTACTCCGTGGCATATTTGGTCCCGTCAAAGAACAGAATGGTTGGAGGCGACGATACAATATTGAATTAGACAAGTTGTACGGTCAACCAAATATTGTCAAAACAATCAAGATCAATAGATTGAGATGGCTTGGACACGTAGAACGCATGGAGGAGGAGCGTGTGCCAAAAAAACTGTTAAATGGTAAACCGGAGGGTAGAAGGAGAGCCGGAAGACCTAAGGCGAGATGGCTAGATGCAGTAAACTGTGATATAAAGATCCTAAAAAATTCGGGATTGGAAGACGTTAACTGCGGATAGGTCAGGTTGGAGAAGCGTGTTGGAGAAGGCTAAAACCGCACCCGGGTTGTAACGCCATGGAGTAAGTAAGTAGTAAGTAAGAGTACATTTTGTGATTCTTTTATGCCACGAACTGTTTGTGTTCTTATACGATGTATTATTAAAAGCACCATCATCAATATCGATAGAAACACCGCTTGAGCAAACGCCTTTACTTTAACAGCACTCTCAATTTACTTTACCTAATTGATGGCAGAGCAGCCTCAAGTGGATGTATCCTTTTGATAGGCAAAGTTCATGCGGTTGTACTTTATTTCTAATTTGTTTAGATTTTAATCAACCGCTTCCGAAATTTTAAGCATAAAACTCGTGAAACTTTTTGGTCGGTAAGACGATAAGTCTCGCAGTTTATATTTGGTGACCAGTCTTTTCGGAATGCATATAATCTTTTGCTAGTCTGTACAATTTAGATTTAGATTTGTATGTCCCAAAGCAATACTTGTTCTATTTTATTAAACAATATTAAAATCAAAGAGGTAAAATTTTATTGTGACATATTTATGCATAGCATAAAATATAATTATATTTAGATAACATAAAACATAAAACATAAAACATAAAAACTTATGATTATTTAGAGAAATTAATGAAAATGCTTTACCTTATTCATACCATTTCCCATGGCTGTGCTTTTTTATTTTTTATAATGACGTTGTGATCTATATTTTATTTTTAATTAATTTTATTTACAATTTTTGTTTTAACTTAACAATTATCTTTTTGTACCATAAAATATGAAATGTATCATTTTGTTGTTGTTGTTGTTGGTTGTCGTTACCGTTGTCAGTTTGTACTATTTACTTTTTCTTTAATTAATTTACTGTAATTAGAAAAATTAAATTTAATTAATTTGAATTTATTTTTATGGTAATGTGATTTAATTTTTATATTATATAGTTTTTATTGGCCTAGGAGTTGATCAGGACATGTCGACAGTTGCAATATAATAGTACACGCCTAAATTCTACATCTGGTAACAGGTAGACAAGGTTCAGGGTCGATGAAATCGGATCGTGTACAAGATCATTAAAGCATATCAGCCTATGCAATACCAGCAATATCACTGTTAACCGATACCACCCATTCAAGTACGACCTCGTTGCATAATGATATTTTATTTAATATGGCAAATTATTCGGTTTATCACATTGATTTTATTGTTGACTGTCATCAATATAGTTTTTCAACTCAGCCTATATTGCGTTCTTTTCAGGTTGTTTGTTATATTACTGGCTGAAATTCTAGCTCATAAGAGTACCCTAATTAGATAATGTTTAATATTCAAACGGGGACAACTTTGAACATTCATTATATTTGAACAGTACGACGAATATTTGTGGAGAACCTTACGTCATTTTATGAATATTTTTATGTGGGAGGAATGCTTATGCCACTAATGACTAATGTTTTATGCGAAATCAAACAATATTGCAATCTATTTTCATTCGTTTGTTTAATAAACTCAATCAAATTAAACTCAAAAGCAGATAAGTGTAATCATAAACTAAAACTTTCATCTGTATTCCACAAAACATGATTGCGTTGCTCTCGATATTTACTCAATACATTTACTTTTAAAGGAAATTAAATTAGCCGACTTTTTAATAACCGACATGGAAAATTAAGAATAATTTGCAGAATTGTGCTGAAATAATTATTTAAATGTTCTTGTTATTCCCTCATAAAAACATCCATATAATTATATTACAAGGAATTTTTTAAACAGCCGAACAAGTAACCAAATAGATTACATTACTAAATATGTAAAAATGGGAATAGATCACTACTGGATGTCCTCTATGTGTATAGTGACCACTGTCTTCTAGTTGAAGAAATCCGACTAAAGATTGCTGCCGCAATATAACTCAAAATTAAATAAATATTGCTATTATCAGAAATAGACTTAACTTAAATTGAGTGATCTAACATTTTTAAGTGAATTTAATATATATGCAACTGAACTGGTCTCAATTGTATCAACAACAACAACAAGAAAATTACTGCAATGTGTTATGAATGGAAAAGTGTTTGCAAAATATATCAGGAACCTGGTGAACATATTCTGGTTTCACATCGAATTGTACAGAAGTACATTTCTCAAATTTTAATATATTTATGGGCGAATGAAGGCAATGTACACGTTCATGCCTCGGACAATAAATAATAAATAATAAATAATAAATTGTGACTGATGCAGAAAAGGCTGTTGCATCTGGTCTAATGGGTACTTTAGCATATGCGAAAGTTGCCCAACAATCCCATTCGCACTGATATTATCCAGTGCTATGATGGGCATTAGTGGTGATCTGTTGGTAAGTGCGAAGCATATACGATCAAATGCGAAGGTGGTCTGAATATTTCACGGAGATTATTCTTTAATAATAACGCCTCAATCACTTCGTCTCGTCGCATCGCAATGGGTCAAATCAAAATGGTGGTTCGAGGAGCATTGGAATTCGTTACTTTTTTATTCCCCCCCTCGAGTGATTTCTTAATGATTCTCGTGTAGATTGTGTTTTTACTGATTTTAGTAAGCCGTTCGACAAGTTAATGCCTGCGATATATTACAAAATATTATAATTTTGCTTAAATTATTGGTCAGTCGATAGCGCCTGAGATTTAATTGAGTGTTATAATATTGTATTGTAACCTAATATGAATATACTTCAATACTGTAATGATTCTAGCTGAAAAATCGACAATTTTAGGATGCTCTTCAATAACTTGGCCAGTCTGGCCATTACTAAGCCGATTTTGATGAAATTTAGTATGTAGATTTAAAATGGGAGTTCATTTAATGCAGTTTTGGAAAATCGATACACAGGGCAAAATTCTGATAAACTGTTTTGTTGAAACTTATTTTTATCCATATTCTATCTAATCTAATCTATA
Source organism: Bibio marci (assembly GCA_910594885.2). NCBI lineage: Eukaryota > Metazoa > Arthropoda > Insecta > Diptera > Bibionidae > Bibio > Bibio marci. Next base: position 29,626,215 of record OU343118.1, on the reverse strand, counting down.
TGGAACAATTAATAAATTGTAAAATTAACATATAATAAAGCGAAGTTATTACCTTTGTTTTAATATTTTAAGCTGTATTTTACATATGGACGAATGCATTCTAAAAACTATAATAAAACTTAATATTTTCACATATTATAACAAACACTGCCGCGGCACAATATTATAACAAGAACAAAACTTTATAATTGAATCAACAATAAATTTCTGCACGCATGCACTGATGATAAATTCAGATCCTGTAATAAAATATAATATTGAATTTTATGTTAACAGAATAATTTAATGTAGAGTCGACAATTTCAATGACAAAACAAATATAATATTGATGACAAAAGGTTTGTCCGGACGGCGACATATAAACATTCCCACCATAAACGCATAAGGCTCTGTGTAACATATACGAGAACATACAGCGTGACACACGAAACTATATCCATAACATATTTTAAAATGCTCTGGATATTTATGTGGCAACAAATTTAAAAATCGAAATACACCCTCTGTCTCATAATAAACCGGTTGGGATTAAAAAAACACAAAAATAAATATTAAATTTTCACATAAACAAAAAACAAAAAACAGTTTGATGATGAAGAACTTTAACCTTTAATTGATGAGGACAAAACTCATACTCAACAATAACTTGGCGAACAGGTAGGAGTTAGTCACGAAGCAATTTCAAATCAATTGCATGCAATGAGAAATATACACAAAGAAGGAAAATTGTATGGAGAATAAAAATCACAGAGCCGACATTTCTGTGAATTTTCTTTCAAGCTACAATAAAAAAAAGTGTTTTCTGGCAAAAAATCATTAATGGAGATTCAAAGTGGATTCTATACAATGATTCTAAAATAAACAAAAAAAGCATGGGTTGCTCTATGCCGACCGTTGTGATAACCAATATTCATGCCAAGAAAGTGTTATTGTGTGCCTGGTGGGATAGGAAGGGAATCATCTATTATGAACCTCTTGAAAGTGGTCACGATAGTGCATGTTATCAAGTTCAAGTAGTTGCTGCTGGGACTGCTACCGCTAGATTTTTTTGTAACAAAGACTACGGTAACCGCTGTGCTCAAATTGGTACATGAACGTACATGCCATCGAACTGGAACAATCTATATAGGCATAGAAAAATATAATTAAACTCTTATTGATGATGCGACGGTTCTTGTAACGAACCCGGGGGGAGGGTTCACAATCTTCACGGATGGATCCTTCATGGAGAACATGAATTTATTCCACCGGCATATTAGCCTGAGAGAATACACCTCAGTATATTATTAGGCTGAGATGTTGGTCCTAATCCATGCTTTAGATCATTTGTTTCTAGAGAATTGTCCATAGAGGCTAAAACGTTTTGCTACTCGAAATGAGCTCACCTTGCTTTATGTACGTAGAACGGTTGTGATCGATGGAAATGAATAACCGCAAAATGTTGAGAAATTATAGAGAAAATTATATAGACCCATATGGAAGAATAACCTATAAGTTGGAACAGCATGAGTAGATGTATTGGGTAATCAATAAATTAGCTTAGTTTATCTACAGCACCAGTGTGGTTTTGTAAGCATGGAGCGCAAGGAATCCTTAGAAAATTGGTGATAGTTTCTAGTATCTTCTGAGACAAATGTGGAAGTCCTTTTTTAAGATATTTGTAGACTGTGACTGGAAGACGCAAGGCATGTCGTAAATGTCAATGCTTTGACAAATAGAAAATTGAAGTTTACTGGATTTCATCTGCTCAAGGAAGCGAATATGTTTTGTCGGTTGACATTCAAACAGATGCTGGATGGATTACGAGAGACGGACTTTATCCTAATTATAGCAATCAAGCACCGCATAATTTACTCATTAAGGAAGTAGAAAGTGACCTGGTCTAATACGGTATCCCCCGAAACATTTTTTATACATTATAAATACCCGAAAAGGACCATAGTTAGTTAGTAATGGTGAATTTCTTAGAATATGGATTGGATTACATTAAAATATTGAAAATGTGTCAAATTGACACAAGGATACGGATTAACAATTAGATAATAATATACACAAAATGTTCATAGTTATTAACCTAGTAACAATTTGTCCGTACTTTGAAAAATCGGGAAAATTCCTGTGGAAAAAATCCACATACTTTCCATGGAAAAGATATATTGGAATTTTTCCAAAGAATGCCCATAGATTTTCCACTTAATACAATAGTATTTTATTTCGGTCAATTGAAATCTTTGGATTGTCGGGGTAATATGTCCAATATATATCCGCGCGGTATTGTATTCATAATTTATTTCACCAATTATCCAAGACCGGTGGGTTCAAATTTTGTATATTTCGCCTATCCCCATAGATATAATCATCACTGTTTTCAATTTATTTTCATAATTTTTAAAACAACCAGCAACTCAAATCGATATATTTCCGAGGAATTTTCTAAAACTTTTCGTGGGTTTTTTTTCCGCGGTTTTTTATTCTTATTTATTACAAATACAAAAAAAAATATTCACAATCGATGAATTTTTGCCATCGTTCAGCATCTTCATTCCGTGCTCATAGAACTTCTGGTGTATATCGATAAAAAAAAAACTGAATCAAACCGCGATCATCCGGCATCATCGCCTTAAGAAAATTTATTCTAGTAATACCGACATTTCACGGGTATTACTTGCCAAAATACATTTACAATCTAAAGATATTTTTGTCGAAATTCGTGGATCTGCTCACAAAAATAGCAAAATAACAATAATAGCAACGAGAAATACTGCCAAGGAGAATTCGTAAAAATTATCACCGGAAATATATGGATATTCCAAGGACATTTTTTATAAAAATCCATAGACTACATATAATGCGGAAATATGGCCGAAAAACTACAGACAATGTTACTAGGATATATAGTTTTTAGTCGACGATGAGCCTTGGTTTTCCAATAAAGATGACTGACACTTCCAAATTATAGTCGCTTATATAGTGTATTCGAGAAAGCTCATGTAGTTCGTTTAGGTAGTGGTCCGGTGATCTTCATTCATAATAATCCAAAGGGTTTAATTTCAATGACACACTGACAGACATTTGGTCCACTCTACCTTACCTTAGTGTTTTGGAAATTTCGATTTTTATTTAAAGTGTTTTGTTGGCCCACCGAAAAATTATGCTATAGTTTAGGATATCTAATTTTGTGACACGCTGTTTGTTTGTTACTGGTTTTCCAATGAAGATGACTGACACTTCCAAATTATAGTCGCTTATATAGTGTATTCGAGAAAGCTCATGTTATTTGTTTAGGTAGTGGGCCAGAGATCTTCATTCATAATAATCCAAAGGGTTTAATTTCAATGACACACTGACAGACATTTGGTCCACTCTACCTTACCTTAGTGTTTTGGAAATTTCGATTTTTATTTATAATGTTTTGTTGGCCCACCGAAAAATTATGCTATAGTTTAGGATATCTAATTTTGTGACACGCTGTTTGTTTGTTACAAGAAAAAATGAAATATAATCTATGTGATGATCGGTTTTTTTCTGTACACATAATTAGTTATTATTTACAACTACTACATTATTAAAAATATGTGTGCGTGGTGTGTGGGTGTACACAAATTACACATATCCATATTAAAAACATGTAAATAAAAAAGTATGTATGGAATTTATAATATAGAAAATTATATGTTTACAAATACAATGAGTTGTCTGGGACATGGTTAAGAAGCGGGAAATCAATAAATAAAAATATATCACGTGAATTTACTATTTGCCTTTTCGTGTTTGCAATATTAAATAAAATTTTGATAAACGTTAAAATTGTTGTTCGCTCGCTATTATTAAAACAAATGCTAAGATTTTCTCACAATGAATATTAATTAAAATATTTTCTAAACAGAACATGCAAAAATGTATGTATTAAAAGAACAATTTTATTTTAAAAAAAAAGCCACTTATTTTTAGTTTATTATTATTATTATTATTATTTTTTTTTACTTTTTCCTAATTGTTCCAAGAACACAATTTCAAAACAAGAACTTTTAAATTCATATTATAAAAAAAAAAAAAATCTTACGTTTATATAGAATTTTCACATCAAAGGATAAAATTTTATTTTTCCACACTATTTTATAAGAAAAAAGGAAAAAAAGTAAAAAAAAAACACACACACACACACACACACACTCAAACAGATACAATTATATAAAAATAAAAAAAAACTTTCGACTGATAAGACAGACAATAATTGTTTTGAAAGAGTTTATGCATTTCTTTGATTTAGCATTTTTTCTACGACATTTCTTTTATTTATTATTAAATTTTATTCTTATGTTTTTGTACAGGTATTTTTAAAACTTTAATAAGAGAAAAATTGAAATTTAAATTAAATGAATATAGAAATAAAATAAATAATAAAATAATAGTGCAAACGAAATAAAATAAATATATTGAGAAGAGAAATCAGTCGTTCGTTGATTTTGGTGTTAGGTAGTTTATTGTTGTTAGTAGTAACTGACTGAATATGAATTTAATATTAAACTTAAAAAAAAAAATAACGCGACCGAAAGCTGAGCAAGTTTTGAGGTGACTGACTGAATTCGAGAACTGACTGTCGACTGATTGGAAAAATGTTATTGCGCACACACACACAACCAACCAACCAACCAACCAATCCACCCACCCACCCCCACACACACACACACACACACACACTCATTCTAATTTGATTATTTTGCTTATAAATAAAATAATTTCCAAACAAAGAATTTAGAATAGAGAACATTTTTATGTTTTTATATACAGAGTGTCCCAATTAACGACGGCAATACGAAAACACTTGATTCTTTCGGTCATTTTGCGTCGAAAATATCATATAACATTTTGGCCGATTCGACTTAGGTACCAAGTTACACGCAAATAACCAAATTTTCAATCAGACCATGTTTTGCACTCTACTGGGATCAATATCTCAATAACTAATTAACCGATTTTAAATTTTTGATACACTATTAGCATTAGTATACCGAGATCTTTAATTTGACGTCAAGATAAGGCAATTCGGATATGTGGTTATCCATATACTTACAGGAATGTTGAAGATTAGCTGAACGCCAATTTTCTTTTTGAAAGTTTGTTCAAGCATAAGTCGAAAAAACATGATGAAAAAAATTTTTCGGTATAAGTTTAAAAACTGGCCACATTCATAAGCTTTCGTTTAAGCTATATCATTACGGTAGGTCTCAACTGGTTCCAAAGATATACACAAATAACTACAACGATGTAGGCATAAAATTGATTTTCTCAATGGAAAAATTTTATCTTTTTTTGGTTTTATCCAGAACCAACAATATGGCCGTCACCACATATAATTGATTTCATACACTCCTATGCATTCACACAAACCTTCACACACACAAATGATCTCACACACCAAGGCCCACACACATAAACCCACGAAAGCACACGCACGCATATCACCACAGTTTTAAACCAACAAAGCCTAAAGTAATTGCTGAAAATGTACTCCTTCAGCTCGAATACATAGAAAACAATGCTTTTCAATAGACCGAATCAATCTAAGTGTTTGTTGTGACTTGTGGCGAAGTTCTTGGATACAGTCTTCAGTACGTTGAATCAACTCTTCACGTGAATTAATCACAGTTGCATAGGCTTTTTCTTCAAGGCAACCCCATAAATCGAAATCCAGCGGATTTAAGTCTGGAGAACTGGGCGACCATCTTATGGGACCAACTCTGCCAATCCATTCATTGAACGAGTGCAAATGTGGTTTCAACATGATTGACGTAGTGGCCTAGCGCACTATGGAGGGAATGTTAGATGCTGACTGGACGCAAACTTTTATCAAAGATGGATTGGCAGAGGTGGGCCCATAAGATGGTCGCCAAGTTTTCCAGACTTAAATCCATTGGAAAAAGTATATGCAACTTTGATTAATTCACTTGAAAAGTTAATTCAGCTTATTGAAAACTGTATTCAAGACCTTCGCCACAAGCAACAGCAAACACTTAGATTTGTTTGGTCTATTGAAAAGCATTGTTGTCTATGTATTCGAGCTGAAGGAGTACATTTTCAGCAATTACTTTAGGCTTTGTTTATTTAAAACTGTGGTGATATGCGTGCTTGTGCTTTTGTGGGTTTATGTGTGTGGGCCTTTGTGTGTGAGTTCGTTTGTGTGTGTGTGAAGGTTTGTGTGAATGCATAGGAGTGTATGGAATCAATTATCTGTCACGTCCGTATTGTTGGTTCTGGATAAAACCAAAAAAAGATAAAATTTTTCCATAGCGAAAATCAATTTTATGCCTACATCGTTGTAGTTATTTGTGTATATCTTTGGAACCAGTTGAGACCTATCGTAATGATATAGCTTAAACGAAAGCTTATGAATGTGGCAAGTTTTTAAACTTATGCCGAAAAATTTTTTTCATCATGATTTTTCGACTTATGCTTGAACAAACTTTCAAAAAGTAAAATGGCGTTCAGCTAATCGTCAACATTCCTGTAAGTATCTGGATAACCACATGTCCGAATTACCTTATCTTAACGTCAAATTAAAGATCTCGGTATACTAATGCTAATAGTGTATTAAAAATTTAAAATCGGTTAATTAGTTATTGAGATATTGATCCCAGTAGAGTGCAAAACATGGTCTGATTGAAAATTTGGTTATTTGCGTGTAACTTGGTACCGAAGTCGAATTGGCCAAAATGTTATATAATATTTTCCACGTAAAATGACCCAGAGAATCTAGTGTTTTTGTATTGCCGTCGATAATTGGGACACCCTGTATGTGCAATGGATGGCGAACACACGGTGCGGTGGTGTATAATGGCCTATAAAGAACGAAAAGAAAATTGTTACGCGTTCTAGAAATAGATATATATATATCAGAAGGGAGTACAGGTGTGTCCCGTTGAATTATTGCGAGAAAACTATGTTGCTTCATTGCTATAATGAGGATAAAGTCAATCCGCTGCAGCAGCACCATTTCTCGTCAACCACATCCAGCATCTGTTTAAAGGTCAATCGAAACATATCCGTTTCTTTTTAATCACATTAAATCCTGTAACCATTAACCTTCTGGTTGTCAAAGCCGGGCATTGACATACGCTGCTGTCTTCTCGTCTTCTGTGAACAGTATACCAATATCTTTGGAAAAAATTCCTATCTTTCTCAAATGATACTCGAAACCTCCATGTTCAGTAACAATTGCCACAAATTTGGTTACTCGCTCTATGCTTAAAATTATCCTGGTGTTACTTCCTGTACAATATCTGAGAGCTAGATTAGATTGGCTACATACACCAATGTTCTGTCATGATCCGTTTTTCTATCAGATTCCTCACAATATACCACCGCCAATGGCACAATATGGTTACAGACCATTGAAAATTAAGGTCTGCTTATTCATTGCAAGGTTTTTTTTTATCTTTATCGATATCCATGCGTGACCCCTTATCCATAGTAAGGTGAGCTCATTTCGAGTTTAACCTTCGAACACATTCCAATGCCAAAGGTGTATTCGTTTTTGTCCATTCCATTCATCTGATCAGCGGCGGTGCGGTTATCCAGGGCAATTACAATTTTATTTCCCTGCAACCGAGCCACTTCCAAGTGATCCAAAGCATGTATAACGGCCAACATTGCAGCTTGATATACTGAGGTGTATTTCGTCTGGCTAATATAGCAGGATAGGTCAAACACGCTGGAGTAAATTTTGAGTAACCACACTGTCCCCCAAGAAGAATCCATCCGTGAATATTGTGATCCGCCCCGGTAACATTTCAGGAAGCCATTCCATCATCAATGAGAGTCTTATGATACTCTCTTCATTTCATCCATTGGCATATTCATGTTCCGTAATGTATTTTACAAGATTCAAGATACTTCTATATGTTCATGTATCAATCTGAGCGAAACTGTTACCGCAACCTTTTTAACAAACAATACCAACGGTAGTAGTCCCAGTAGCATATCCATCGCAGAGGTTGGCGTCGTGCCAGTAATTACCACACATGCCTGTCTCTGTTCGCTTTCCAGATGTGCCCTAACTAACTTCTGTGCGGTCTCATGACACCACACAACACAACCATATATTGATAGAGTTGAAAACGATAAAATCGGTACAAAAATCCTCAAAGGTCCACCCTCCACATATGTCTAGTCTTTTCAGAGAAGATAATATAGTGATTGTCTTACTTGTATCTTTATACAATATAAAGGTCGTGTTACTCGCACGATCTCTCCGTTACACTGAGTGCAATACTCATAACATCAGCAACAGTACTCATGTAAACCTTTTCCTTATACCATAATCGCAATGCCATCTCCATAAACCCTATATCGAGTGCAGATTGATATGCATGCAGATTTTTATTTAGGGTGAATTCCTTTAGTATTGTGCCGGCCGAGTAATCAACCACCACCATTTCCATTGGTATCAAAAGAAAGAATCACAGGCTGAACGACCTTGCCTCAGTGCAGTCCTCCTCCCTTACTTTTTTCGATTTTAATAATCTATTAAATGATACATCTTGTTTACTTATAGAGGCTAGTCCGTTCTATTCATACGATTTTCACTAAATTTTGCAAATTGTCCTCATTTTTAATTATATTTCGAAAGATTGTATACTCAATCTGTCTACTGATCGGGGGGTAGAAGTAACTCAACTCTACAGTGACGGATACTTTGGGTGTTGATTTCTACAAAATTTCGGAAACGGGAAAGAATTTCATTTCCCTGCACGCGGGTTCAACAAATGTAACGAATGAATGTTATTTGGACAAAGCTCAGTAGACTAAATACGGGATTAATTGTGGTTAAATGGAGAGTAGAAATGAGTACGAACGTGGTACATTCCATTATTTGTGGAATTGTTTATGGAGTCGTTAGACTTCATAAAGAGCAAAAACTTCTGCCTCTATAGTTGTTATAAATATAAAGTTACTGTGCATGATGCTAAACTGGAATCCGTATATATTCCGGGATTCCGGTTACAAATACTAAATCAGGTACCTATTCTGTAGTTATCAAAAATACTAATGTAATGTTGGATAATTTTTTAAGACAAAATGCAGGTTTTTGGAAAATACAAAAACGATTCTCCCATAATAAACGAATCATTTATTAGAAACATCTCCGCAATTTCATTTCGGAAACCAGACTCTTTGACTTTCGAGGATTAACTCGTAGTCTAGTTGTCGGTTATTAATTCCGCAATGTCGGTAAAATGACCAATTATTTACGTTTTGCTTATTAATGCTTAATTGAAAAATAACAAATTGTGATTGAGAGACCAATTATTGGTTGCTGGATTGCTTACGGGACACTGTACGCTAAACTATCACCTTCACAAAATGCGTTTGATTACAAATGCACTTTGTGCTAAATGTTCCTTGTCGCGAAAGAATCAGCATGGCACTACTTATGTGAATGTCTGGCCTATACGAAATCTAGGCTTAGGATATTTGGAAAATACGCAATGCACCATGAAACATTTCTGAAACCAGATGCTTCGAGGCTTAACTCACTGGCACAGCACAGTGGATCTTTTTTGGTCTCAGTGCCGAAACTAATTCCCGCCATAAAAATCATCATCATCATCATCAGAGACCAATCAGTGGTTTCAGTTTACATCGTATTGTTAATACCTTACACCCACCTAGTAAGATAATTTGAAAGGATATATACATTTCCACCATAGGTTATGGTTATTAATGTGGGTGGCTGTAGTCAGGTTACCTACCTATACTTTAGGGTATTACATATAACTATTAATATTCATATGAATTGCATATGGTTAAATATGATGATTTGCATATTTTCTATATGTCATGCGACTCATATGAGGGTACGGGGATTGTACGTGGGTGGTAACTGAACAACATAAAAACTTGATATATTATTAATGAAAAAAAGTGAATTATTATAATTTAAAAAAAGTCACATCATATGGAAATTGTTATTATGAATAATTTAATAATATTTTAGGCATGGAAAATACAAACTTTTGTTATTACAACAGCTATTATCATTTTCTTCTTTCTTTGGGCCTTATTAAATTTGATTAAATTATCAATATTTTATATATAAATTTAGTCATACATTTAATTAATTATGGTATTTTAAATGTTGTTATGAATGATTAATCCTCTAGTGCCAAACATTTTATATCGCGTTTTCAAAAAATGGGTTAAATTTTGGTGATGGTTAAAATGAAATTTGCACTGGAATTTAAGCTAAAACAGAAATGGTGATCTGTGTAGTAGATAGACCCATAGTTAGAGAGCTTTCTGTCTTGCAGTGTACCTGGAGACGATTAGTGCTAAAAACAAAAGTTTTGTATGTTGGGTAAACAGGAATGACAAGAACATAATTGGGATTTTATTAGAAAAGTTACATCAATATATGAGTCGTTAGTTACTCAAGTCATGTTATACTCAATAACAAGAAGAATTCAAATTTTGGTTTCCAAAACTAGATGTTGCTTTAATGTCATTATTTTTCTAAGAGTTTTGGCTCATAACGGAGCGTGCAGAGTAGCGTTCAATACCATTAACTAATCCATATTTTATTCGTTGCTACCATATATTTTTTGTCTGCATGCACTTTGAGAGCTAGGACCTATGCCTCCTTGTTTTATTGACTCGAAAAGCATCCTTTGCAATTACCTTATTTCAACCCATTAATTCTGTGTCATCAGCATACGTCAATAGTGAACCCGATTTTGTTAAAATCGTCCCACATTTATTAATATTTACTCCCCATATTGTCCTCTCCAACGTAATATTAAAAAATAGTGTTGATACATCTGTAGTCTGTAGTACATCTACCGTCTCAAAATGCGCTCATGACTTAACATTATCCAACATCATAGCCACCAAAACTATTAATTTTTTTGGAATACCAAATTCTTTCATAATTTTCCATAACTTGTATTGATGCTTCCTCAAAATCAACAAATACCATAAATTGTGTGTCAATCAATATTGCACTTACTAAACTTTTCCGAGATCGATCTGCTCAGCAATCACGCTGGTATTTCCAATAATATCATAGACACATGGAATCAACCAATGGCATAGAATATTAGCAAATGGGCAATATTGAATAAAGTTATTCCTCAATTGTTGTTACCATCCAATGTGTCACACGTTTTGTGCAATTGACAGATATTACCATCCTTCCACTCGTCTGGCATCTGTTCGTTATTCCACTCTTAACAATTAGCTCGTACAGTTGATACTATTCCACCATGTACAAAAGATTTCACCTATATGGTAAGTTATCTGATCCAGCAGCTGATTTTATTATTCTTATGAGCTTTAAAATAAAACATTCTCTACTTTATGTATTGATGGCAGAGCAGTTTAAAATTGCATATTTGAAGTGATTGATTGACTGGTGACGAAAAATGGGTTGTATTGTAATAATGTAAATCGAAATAGATGGTGGAGCAAGCAAGCGATGAACCAGTGCAAATAATATACAAAGCTGTTGTCTATCAAAAGAAGGTTTTGTTATTGTAGTTTGCAACTTTTATCATGCAACCAATCGATCAATCCAGAGGTATACACATGCAACAACAGCTAACCAAACTGAACAATGCGCAATTCAAGAAAAGCGACCAGAATTGAAAAAAAATCGTAGAGTTGTTGTGTCTCACCATATGATACTGCAAGGCCACATACAGCCTTATTGACCATCTTCAAAATTATTGGTTGTTGGAATGTGTTGTCACATTCTCCATATCGTCGTAATCTTTCACCATCAAATTACCATTTATTTTTAAATTTGCAAAACATCTTGAATGGTTATTAATTTCAATAATGATGCGATGATGTCAAAACGCACTTATTTCCAGAAGTTTTATGAGCGCGGAGTTATGATGGTACCTAAAAGCTGGCAAAAGCGATCATCGAGCAAAATAACTACTAAAGTTATTTCATTCTATTAACATTAACCGCAATTGTAAACAAGTCTTCAAATTCTTTTGCGATTATATAAATTTTATGTTGACATTAGTCTAATATGACACAATTAGGTAATAATTCAATTTCAGTTGTGCACCTACACATAACTCTACAATACATAAATATTATTCCAATTTAGGTGTAAATAGCATCAAGTGTATATTTATGTACACATATGCGTAAGGGATTACCTTAATCTATATTGTGTGGTACTATATCTATCTAATGTCATATTAAGCTTTTAGTAGAGTGTTTGCTTAAAGAAGTATTTTATTACTACTTATGACATGAGTACACTTACACTTATACGTATAAAATGTTAGACATAATCTTTCTTTATTAATAATATGATTTTACGAACCTATTTTTTGTCTGTATATTTATTTTATGGATGTCTTCAGTTTATAAAGGATGTGTAAATATAAATATTAAGTATTAAAAAAGGGATGTAATGTGGGATTGGATTTGTTAAAATTCGAATTACTTGTGATTGTAAATGAAGGTTGCACTTATTGTACTTTACCTTATTTAGTGATGTCAAATCCTTAATGATGTTAATCAATTGAGGATAATTTTAAAAAGGTTTTCAGTTACTTCTTATAGATGGTGACAAGTGTGCGGTGACTTTACTGTCTCATGAAATATGTGACAAAAAATATAGGCATTCACTTCCATGGATGATATTTAAATTGATTTATAATAATTATAATTAGAAAATAACTCAAACAATAATATCATTAGAATAAAAATATTTCGGGAGATATCGTTTCAAACCGCTATTTCTATCCCTTTTCGTTTTACTAGCGACTGAACTATATTTGGGTTGATTACTTAAGTTCGCATTACGGCATAACTTTCTAACATTACAGTCCAGTTGATAAATTACTCCGTAAGCATTTAAATGTTTCGATAGATACTTTATCAATTCGATTATTCTTATATGAGTGAATCGCCTGGGCTGTTGAGTGTGCAAAGACATTGGTTTTAAATTCTGAATATAGTCCAATATTACGATATTTTCAAAAATATCTGTTTTCTGATTTCATAAACCAACAAATGCTATAATTCAGTTGAGTAATTTTTAAAATGAAAAATATTGATCGGGCATCGAACACTTAATCTCTGAATTAAATGACTTACGCTTTAATCATTGCGTCACTGAATCACAGCACTATCGCATCGAACACTTCTGTAATTGTATTAATGTCAAATCTCTGTCTGTCTCTGGCTTTACTTTTTAATATGTATCACTTCACTAACTGAATGGTAAACACCATTTCTATTTTCAACTCCGAAAATGTATAATTACGAACCAACAAAACACACTTTTTGCTAGAATTGTTACTTTTTCCCATTCAACTCAAACAAAAGTGGCGCTGACAGTCATTGCTGTGCTGTTGGAAAATTATGCTAAACATATAGTCCATCGCTAAAAACATGAAAGTATTGGTTTCAACATTTTAAAAATGATGATTTTTATACAGTTGACATAGAGCCGAAAAATTTCGGAGATGATGCGAATCTCTAGCACTTAAATGTTTAGAAACTGTTATACAATTAACATTCAACGATTCAGAAAGTTCATCTTGCGATTGGCATGAATCGTTTCGGAATCGTTGAATGTTAATAGTACAACAGTTTTCAAACATTTAAATGTACTCGATTTGATTCAAAAGCAAGGCAATTAGAGTTCCAAACGAATTGAAGCCGAGTGATGTTGAACGGCGATTTTTTTATGAGTGAACAATTGCTTCAACGTCAAAAAAGATTGGGTTTTTTTTTTTCTTTTTATATCGTAACGTCACTGGCGATGAAAAACTGGATACATGTTGTGGGATTTACGTGATCATGTATCAACATCGATGGTAAGATCGTAGATTTATGGTATGAAGCTCAAACTCTTTATTTGATGGGGATGCCCAATACAATTGACGTGTTTGAGCCGTACATTAAAGAAAAAACGGTCGCAATTCGAGCAAAGGCAAGATAAAGTCTGTTTTCGGTTTGACAACGCTCGGCCACATATTGCACCATCTGTCAAAATCGTCTTGGAAACGCTGAAATGGGATGTTGTAAGTCATCTGCACCATATTCACCAGATATTGCTGCATTATTACTTGTTCCGAGCCAGCGAACACGGTCTGGCTAAACAGTGTTTCCAGTCTTACGAAGATGCTAAAAATTGGGTCTATTTGTTAAATAGTATCAAAAGATGAGTTCTGCTTTCGACGCGTACGGATTTCATATGTTGCCACAGAACGATGGGAAAAAAGTTGTTCAACATTAATTCTCAGTCCTAGTAATTATTTCTATATTACTTTATTTTTTTAATATTTTTGTTGTTGACTTTTTGTTCATTATTTTTATACACTTTTAAAATGTAAATGTAAAATTCATTCAATTCAATTCAATTCAAGATAATCCATCTTTTGGAATTCAATAAAAGCCCGAATTGAAATCATACTATAAATGTAAATAAAACAAATCCAAATATATAATTTATCTTTCCATTGAAGTGTGCAATGAAACTAAAACAAAACCAAGCTTTTACTTTGAAAAATCATATGAATGCGGGGCATTGTATTGGTAAATACAAACGACTTCCAAACTTCTATCTTGTATACTATAAGACAGGGCAACTTTCACACTTAATAATATACTGTAATGTGCTTAATCACAATACTCGGTTTGATGCTAACAACATCCATAAAATATACATTAATTCTATTCACTAACTAAAATAACTAACCAGAAACTAAATAAATATTATTATAATATTATAAAATTTTGTCTGGCATGTTCGACGAGCGAGTGGGTATAATATTATTATAAATACGATGCATCATCGCAATTACACGATATTCATATAATTCTATAATAAACATAAAAAGTGTCGTACAAATAATTAAAAATAATAAATTATAAATAAATAAATAAATAAATAAATAAATATATTTATGACGTCTTAAAAACTGCCACGCAAAAATAAAAACAACGCGTTTATCTAAAGAAACAAATAATAATATAAAACTTAAGTACATTGCGACGCATACGTAGAGAAAATTTTCGAAATGAAATATAGAAAAAGAAATATAAAATAGATTAAATAAATAATAATAGTTATCCGCATTTAGAAAACGGCGAAGAGGAAACTTTAATGAATCACAACGTAAAATATCTTAACAAAATATAACAATATTTTTGTTTCAGTTCTTCTGCAGTTTCATTATTTGAAAACATCAATCCGATTAATTTAGTTAAACTTTATAGTTATGGACAGACTAAAATAAATAAAATTTAAAATTTACAATTCTTCTGAAACGATCTAATTTAATTTCTGCTTTCGTTTATTGCAGAAATTCCATTTATGGAATTATTGTTATAACTTGATTAAACAATAAATATACGTTTGTGTATGTGTTTTATAAACAAATATAAAAAGTAATACACAGTGTGTCGTTTAAATAACAACAATTTTAAGTCTCATGATCGGTTTTAAGTTCTGGGAATAGAAAATAGTCACACGGTGATAGATCCGGCGAATAGGCGGAGGGTGGCTGATGAGAGAAATTCGTTTTTTCGTTAATAATTTATTTACTTTTTTGGTCTTGTGAGGTGGTGCATTGTCGTACATTAAAAAACAGGTGTTTTCCCTCTTGATATTCGAGTCCAACTCGAACACAAACACCCAAAATAGTATTCTCTATTAATAGTTTGACCTTTTGGGACATATTCCTTGTAAACAATACCCTTTGAATCGTAGAATGTTATAATTTATTCTTTGGTTTTGGAATCTAGAGAAAATCGGGGTCGTTTTCAGCAGTTTTAATGTGGTCTTTATAATGCTCTACACAATAGCGATTATTAAATTGATGTGGAACAAAACGTGCATTGTGCACAAACCTTTTGTTTTACCTATATCTTGTGTTAAAATCGTCTTTACTGGTACCCAATTCATCAGCCAACATTCCATCGAAAGCAATGTTTTCACGATTTTTTCCCATTAATTCAGCATCATGTTTAAGTTCTGAACATCCCAATTCTTTGTAACTTGTTAACCTGTCAACTCGATTTATATGCTATTGAGTGCGTTAGAAAGAGGAAACATGTATCTTTTTAATGATGCCAATTTTCAATAAATGGCACTACGTGTTCTATATTGTTAAAATTCAAATTGAGGTCATTTAAGCGGCACACTGTGCGTATACCAAGAAAAAACTAAGCGCACGAAGGCGTCGGTCGTATCCACCTTTTTTTTGTATTTTGTATTTAATGAAATATTATGGCTAATTTTTATTTATAAAACGTGATGATTCTTTTCGCACCATTAAATAAAAATTAACATTTTCTATTTTGGAAATTTTATGTTTATTTGACTTCAGATGGATTTTTATGTAAATTTAAAAATTATCTAGAATTATGTCTATGTTTGGCAAAGAAATTTCTCGAATTTATTATTATTATTATTATTATAAAATAATTCTCTTCTCGTTTGACACATTTATGGTAAAACTGGGAAATTATCATTAATTTGCGGATTGTTGTACTATATGCAATTTTACAATTTTATTCGAAATAATCTGATATCTTTGTTGAATATTAAAGTAGAGAAGTTGTGGTAATTAAATGAAAACGAATGTCAGTTAAATGAGCATCTCTTACAGGTCAACTCATTTAAGAAAATTTTCCATCACATGTGTTCACATAATTTTGATTAAATTTGAATAATTTGCTAAGTTTTCTTTCAGATGTTGAATGCGGTTTTGGGATTGTCCGTATAATCTTCGCTACTCAAAAAACTCCATAAAAAGTAGTCCAATATGGAATTAGATCGCATGATTTTGGTGGCCAATTAACATTTTCTCTTTGAGAAATTATTCGATTACCAAATTTCTGATTCAAAAGATCGATCGTTCCCATTAATGTATGCGATATGTTGCACCGTCCTGTTGACACCAAATATGCTACACATTAATATTAGATTCATTCAATAAAAAAACCATTTTGTTGGATATCGAGTAAAATTCATAGTAACAACGTTTACAGCTGCATTTGCTAAGAAGTAGAGCGCAATCATTCCACCAAAACAAAAAACCACACCAAATTAATGTTTCTCGTTAGTTAGAATTTGTTCCAAGTTGTTTAACGGTTAATGGTAAGTACTATATTGGTGTATAGAAGCATTTGGTCAGTCGTAGTCGTCGTGTTCGTCCTGAATATATGGAGAACCAGGCAGTTGGAAATTACTGCATGATAATGTACGAATGAACCATCACATCGTTCAACAATTATCGCACTGATTTTTTGATTCATATACTTAATCATTCACCATATTCACCTGATTTTGCTTCCTGTCACTACTTTCTATTTCCTAAGCTTCATTTGGCTATGAAAGGAAACCGTTTTGCATCAGTTGAAAACGTATTCAAAAGGCATTTGATGCACTCATTGTAAGCGTGCAAATCGATGCGTATCAGTTAAAGGAGAACACTAATCGAATTATTGTAAAAATTAATTAATCATTTATGTTTTTCTTTTACCCGCATGCTCATTATTTTTGGGACCGAGGTTATATGTGTGTTGTAGACGTTCCATAAGTTACAATAATACTGTAGAGAGGTTTGAAAATTTGAAAATAAATTCTAGTCGGTTCCTTTTTTAGTTTGTTGAAATTTGCCATTGTCAAAATACTTGTATTGTGCATTGTCTTGATGAACAGTTATAACGCATTTAAGTCAATTCTTTCCAACTGAATTTTTGCACTTATGCATGATTTCCGCTGATCGAAAAAGTTATTACAATAATATTCTGTGTTATTTGTGTTACATTTCTGCAGTTAACCGATCAATAAAACAGCTTTAGAAATAGCAAAAAACTGTTTCCATGCATCCTTTTTTTAAAATGTATCACTACACACATTTTTGCAAAATCACATTGAAATTGAATTGCGGACGGGGCACATATGGAACGTTTAATGATGCCGATCACTGATCAATATAATATTCTCTTATGTGCTGTACCAATTCATGCGCATCTCACATAAAAAGCCAGTATTTTATTTAATCCATTTGTATATTAATGTTAATTTTTTGTTAATATACATATTATAATTAGGCACACCAGCGCACAATATAATATTTGTGTATTATGTTTTATTTTTAAGCTCTTTGCGCAGCACCCACACACCAACAGCATATGAATATTTGTTATTTTATAGCTATATTATTATTATTATTACTATTATTATATGTAATTTTTCTAGAAAAAAATAAACACCAACCAACAAATATATAATTTTAATAATAAATAGAAATAGATGAAAAATCCAGAAATTGCTAGAAATAAATAAATGAATTTACAGTGACAGTCACGGTATTTATTGTAATTATGTATCATCCAGTACAAAACTAATGAGAAACATGCGATCGCCTAGGTGCGGTTTTAAACTATACTCCAACCGTACCTATCTGCAACTAATGTCTTTCAAATGGCGCCTCTTAATATCACAAAGTTTACTGCGCATTTAACCATCTATCCTTTAAATGCTTCCGGACTCTTCTTCTGTCCTTATCGATTTAAGTATCATATTTTATTTTAATAATTCAATTTCAAATTGTTAAATTCTCATAGCCGATTTCAAATATTATGTTTAATTTTACTTATTTTATAATTAATTAATAATTTGTTGTACACTTCCTTTTTATTGTATATTATGCGCTATAAATTCTGTCAGGCATTGATTCTGTCAACATTTTTAGTTGGAAAGCGTTGCTGGGTGGGTGTCTTTAATAGCAAACTCTAAAGAATCCATTGAATCATACTGTCTTCCATTACTGTAAATATTACGCTCGAGGATTTCCCACCCAGGTTGTTTATCGAATTTAAATCCGAGCTGAACATTTTATAATTCGGTATGTTTCTGGTTTGAAACTAAGTTCGAGTCTATTTGGACACATGAATAAATAAACCTTTATCGTGATGAAATTCAAAATCTTCTGGAAGTTGGTCGTCCAAAAATTAATATTATAACTCCATATCCATTTTCGTCGAAATGAAACAAATTGGCGTCAGATCATCTATCAAAACTTCTCCACATTTGGAAAGGCAGTATATTTCGATTCAAATCGCATGCCAGTAATAAGAAAATCCTGCAAGTTCATCTAAATTAAATTATTTTTCATCATTAAATATTATTGTTAATCACTTTTATGGTCTTTAGCAAATTCTAATGGTATAGCTCTTTATTTAGCACGTCTGTGAACGTGGTATTTTTTCTGTATCAATAATGTTCCCTAGGCCATTTTCATAAAACTAATCAATTTTATTATAAATTTAAAAAGCAATAAATTAATTGTTTTCGTATTTCTATATTGAAGAGACCACGACAAATTATAAATAACACTTAATTTTCAAAATTTGGCATGCCTTTCAGAGCAGAGCAATAAATACTCAGATAGGTGATTTATGTTTGAGGTGTGAAGTGTGCAAGGGATGTTTGACAGGCGGGAGTATTATTTCATCTTTTATGGAACTTTACCGTTGACTATTTACTCAACCGTTTTTACGTAATAAATGTGCACTCGATTGAGCATTATGGTAAGCGGAAGGTTCATGGGTATTGTTGTTGATTTTAAGATAAACACTATTATTTTCTCAAAAAAGATTAGACAGTGTGGGTCTTTTTAGATTGCTGGATCCAATTTGGATGTTTCCAAGTAAGACCCATAATAACATAGGCTTGTGTTATGTGTGGTGGCATAAGGCCACAGCCACACAGAAGTTAGTTGGGGTACACATATGAAAGACTGCAAATACTAGTATGTGTGGAAATTATTGGAGCTTTTCGCACAACACCAACCATTGCCGTTGAGGTGCTACCGCTGGATTTGTTTGTTACAAAGACTGTGAGTAACCGCTGTGCTCAGGTTTGTACGTTAACGTGGCATCAAACTGGAATAATCTATGCGGCATATAGAACGATTCTTGTAAAATCGATTACGGAACTGGGAAATGCCAATAAATGAAATCAGGAAAGTGGGGATATTATAAAAGTCTCATAAAACTCTCATTGATGATGGGACACTTCCTGAAAGTGGATCGAAGGCCGGGTCACAATCTTCACAAATGGATCTATCATATGGTCGTACACGGCGTCTGCTTGAATTTATTGCAGCATACTTGATCTGTCCTGCCATATTAGTCTGTGGAAATAACCCCAAATCAGTATATCAAGCTGAGATGTTGGCTTTAATACATGCTTTTTGGATCACTTGGAGGTGGTGTATGTGTGTAGGTAATTAAGATTCTAATTGAACTAGATAACTAGGCAGCTAGAGAAACATACACGGAACATATTAAGGTAATTGGATCTTTGGCTTTAGGATGTGTCTTAGGTTTTCTACAGAAAATAACACCAAGTTGGTTCTATAAGTGTGAAGCGAGGAACCCTTACAAAATTCATGGAAATTGGACATGGTGATTTCGGATATCATCTGATAGACGGATAGGAAGCCTTTTAGAATATACTTGTAAACTGTTCATGAAAAACGTGAGGAGACTGCGACGCATGTCATATAGATGAAGATTGAAGATTACATAGATTTCATGTGCTCAAGTAACTGGGTGTATTTCGATTGATATTCAAACAGATTCTGCGATTAAATACAATATAATCGAATCGTCAATTGAAAATGTTTCTAAACCCGAATAAAATGTTTTAATTAAAACCATATAATTCGCCACCACTGACCTGTTTATATGTGCAGAAAAAAATAATAAATAAATATATTTCTCAACTCAATCTTTCGTATATATCGGCTGTTTGTACGGTTCTGTTGTGTATATTTAGTGCATATTATATTTTAATATAAATATATATTTAAATTATTATACATTGGAGGAATTGTGACGACGGAGTCGATTTAAGTAAGTATACCTTATTTTATTTCTATTTAATCCGTCGGTCGTACGAATGTATATTTCAAATTTAAGAAAAAAAACCATTTCTTATAAATATTTGATACACACGTAAGAAATATATTAATATATTGTGCTGCTGTTCAAGCCGTTCAACTTCGGTGTGGTGAGTGTGTGTGTGTGTGTGTGTGTGTGTGTTTGTGTGCAGTATAAAATAAAAGTAGCAGCAAGTTTTTTTTTCTTTTATAATAATAATAAGAATTAAATAAGTTATTTATAAATCTGATGTGTTGTAAATTTTGTTCGTGCAATCGCACATCCACCACACACAGTTTAAGTTTTTAATAAAATATAAATATAAATTGCAAATTGAGAGAACCGAATTTTTGGTTAGTTGCAAATTTATTTATTTTTGTTTTGTTTTTTTTTTCATTTTTTTTAATTTTTACATTTTATTCGATTTTATTTTATTTTTTCGGTTATAAATTATTATAATTTTTGTTTTAAAAAAATAAAAAAATTAGATTTTTCGTTAAATTCGGTGCTGTTTTTTTAAATAAATATTTAAATATTAAACTAAATTTGCAAAGCGCAATTAGATTGTGATAGTGTGTGCACCACGTGTGTGTGCGATTAATTAATTATTAAAATATAAAGAAATTTCAAAATACAAAAAATAAAAAAAGTGTGGTGTGGTGCTACAGTGAAATTAAGAAAATTTTAAAAGTGCTATTTTAGGTATATATTAACAAAAAATATATAGCGTCGCAGCAGTAGCGTAATATAAAATATAATTTAAATATTTCTTTTTAATATTATTTTGTAGTTTAACTTAGTTTTGAGGTTTGATAATTCATTTTTTTTTTTGTGTTCTAATTGCGATGACATTTCTATAATTTTTAATTGTTTTATATCTTCTTCAGTTGATAAAGTTTATTGAAACATTGATCCATCCGCAAAATAAAGATTCTAAAGACTATAAAGTTAATGGTGTTAATATTTCTACGATAACATTTGACTCTTCACTTAATAAACAATTATAAAAAATATCTTTATACGCTCACTATAAATTTCACATCAAGCCATAGAGATAGAGATTAAAAAGATTCATTTGAGATTGATTAAAATAACCTCAGTGTTTAGTATAAGATTCATAATGGAACGACATAAACAACATTTCCGAATATAACTTCGATATGAAGAAATCAGTTGTTGAAGTTCGCACAAAAACTTCTGTGATACTGATGCGAGTGAGTGTGCTCCATCAATCAATGACAATGACTGGTTTAGAAATGGTTTAAAAGTGGTGATTTTGATGTTGAAGACAAAGAACGCGATCAGGTTAACCGCAATGGAAAAGTTGGAAGATGATGAATTGCAAGCAAGATATTAAATGCATTTAATGTCAATCGAAAGCAGCTGCTTATATAAACATTTACATGTCGCTTGGGAATGATGATCAAAAAGAATGAAAATGGATGCCACATGTGAACTGCGACTGAAATTAACATTGAAGATTGTTAAATGTTTTGCAATCGGCATTGCTTATACATGGCATCGAAGATGGTATTTTTTGCTTCGAATAGTATATGAAAAAAGTGGATCTATACTACGATAACTTAAAATTCAAAAAATCGTGATCGTGTTCTAGACCTGTCCATCAACATCGATTCCAAAACGAAACATTCATGGAAATCGGGTTATGTTGTGCATTTGGTGCTGGGTGATCAGAAAGGAGTGACGTGAGCTACTAAAATCATATGAAACTATTAATGCTGTACGTTACCAGCAACAACAATTGATCGGTTTGAACCATGTGCTGAATGAGAATCGTTCATTACCATCAGCTAACAACTAACTTAAAGTAGGATTTTACTACACGATAACCACATGTTATAAAACCAATAAAAAATACGTTGGAAGAATTTAAAGTGGGAAAATTCTACCACATGCTCCCTATTCACTAGATTGG
Organism: Bibio marci; assembly: GCA_910594885.2. NCBI lineage: Eukaryota > Metazoa > Arthropoda > Insecta > Diptera > Bibionidae > Bibio > Bibio marci. The sequence goes on along the minus strand of OU343118.1, from coordinate 29,603,348 downwards.
TCACCATCGGATTACCATTTCTTCCGATCAATGTAATGCGTTCTTCAAGACATCAGCACTGCAAAACACATGATGAATTCATCAAAAATTACTCGATGTATCCTTTTTCTACCACACAATTTACAATCTGGCCACAAAGATTGTCAAATAGTATTGGCAATATTTTGACTGAAATGAAATTTATCAATTCTGTGAACCTCAAAACTAAGTTAAACACTCAATAATATAAGCCTTTTTGATTACAGTATTCGCCGTAGTAGTACCAGTAGTAGTAGTAGTAGTAATAATAATAGTAGTGGTGTATATGAAAAACGAAAAATTTTCATTGGAAATTTTTTTCGTATTTTTTTGGTTTTTTTTTTTTTAAATAATCACAAGTTTATACGTCGCGACGAAAACACGTACGAGAAGATTAAAAAAAAACAAAAATTTGATTATTTTTATTTCAAAAATTAAGTGGTGAATAATTTTTTCTCATTTCTAAAATACCATAATTTACGTACACAATTATGAAACCGACTGTGATAAAAACTAGTGCTGCTAATAATAACAATAATAATAATAATAATAATAATAATAATAATGTGAATACTAAAACTGATTCAAATCCAATTTTATCAGCAGATGGGAATATCAACAATACACCAAATATGAGTGGAAATAATTATAGTACTAGAATACCACCAACAGCCAATGCAAGACGATTTCCAGCGGCAGCCGGATTTCCAGTAAGTATCCATTTCCGCGTTAAAATATATTGGTTTGTTGTATAACGCAAAAAAAAAACTAATTAAAAATCCTTCTCCGCCTCTATTGAAACAAACACACCAAAAATTTCTAATAGAAAACTTTTTACTTTTTCTTTTTTTTAATTACGTGTTGTCGTTGTATCGTTGTTGTTGTTGTTGTTGTTGTTCTGGTTATTATATTATTATATGCGTCTGTGTATTGGAATTTCCGTTTCAAAATTTTATATCGTTATAAATTTGTGTATTTGTGTTGTTGTTGCTTTTCATCGAAATAAATAATGTTAAAAGCGAAAAATGTTGATCATAATCATTATTACAAAATACACCATCACGACGAAGATGGCGGGCGACGGACGACGACGACGGCGACCACAACGTCGACGACAACCATGATGATGATCATGATGAAGTAAGAATTTATGTGAGATAAGTTGTCCGTGATGATGATGATGATCATGATGCCGATGATCTTTTCTTTTTCATTTTGTATTATTTATATTCACAGAGTTGTGTACACAAAAAAGAAATACAAAAAAGAAATGAAGGTCAAATGGTCGAAATAAAATTGATTATATACTTTTTTTTATATATATATAATTTGTGTGTGTGTGTGTGTGTGTGTGTGTGTATATAATGTACTATGCAAATAGTAATGTATATAATTGTTGTTGATCTCGCATCACACATAATGCAGATGATCGATCTATCAAAATGAAAAGGCGATCATATCATAAATATTATTTTTGCCTTTTACCACTTTTTCCGAGCACCCACACACACACACACACACACCAACATTGATTTGATTTTTTTAATTTATTAAAATTAATTTAATTTTTATGTTTCTATTATCTGGCGGCGTTACTTAATATATGCGATTATAGTTGGTCGGCCGTATGCATATGTCTGACTTTCATTATATTGAGACACTCTGCAAGCTCGCTGTTCGAAAAATAACCGGAATGCTATCGATTTTGTACATTTACCGGGTTTTTTTTGTGTTACCGTTTTTGGTATGTTTTTGAGTGTGTCGGTTACGTTGATTGTTTATTAATGTCTCTGATTGATTTTGATGCAAGATCGATTTCCGTTTCATATAGTCAAATGAAGTTTAGAGAATAGAAAATTGTCACATGGAACAAAAAATCTAAAATGTGTGAGTGAATAAGGCGAATGTTGTAACAAATAAATTTGATTTTTAGTTAATTGAATTCACTGCGATATGATGGAAATAAGGTATATTATCGTGCAGTAATTGCAAAACTGTCTGACCTGTCGATATTCAGGACAAACAGCTACACGATGAATACCGAATATTGGGCTTTTGATATACACTGCCATTCAATACCCACCACCTTCAGTACACCGTTTTGTTGGAATAAATTAGCATTTTTTTAAATAATTAATATTTTTCATCGATATTTCTGAGGTAGAACTCTCCATTTTAAAAGCAAACCATTAAATTTAAAATATATACTTAATTACTACTTACTCCATGGCGTTATAATTCTGGTTAACCTTCTCCAACATGCTTCTCCAAACTCACATATCCGTAGTCAATGTCTTCTAATCCCGAATTTTAAGGATCTTTATATCACAGTTTACTGTTCTCTGCAGCTAGCCATCTTGCCTTTCTAACATTCCAAGATACCAGTTTTAAATCATTGTCCTTACATTTTCGTTGCTTGAGTCGTTGCCGTTTATCCTGTCCGATCCGAGGCCGTATTGTAGAATTCATAACTGATTGTTTTTTGCCGAAGTTAATCTACTTAATCATTCTGTAAATATGTAGGGCATTTACAGGGGTATATCACCTCTTCCGAAAGCAGTTAATTATTATAAATTTACTACGATCATATCGATGTATTGTATATACCCACTACCCACTTCCATTCTCATTTTTTACGGTGGATTATCCAATTCCCCCTATCCGTCCTATTTTTCTAATGAAATTTATGATGTGGAGTGAGTTCCTTTGATAGCGCCAGACCACTTCCTTTGTGTATTAGCTATCTACCTTTCCCGATTATATAGTAATTTTATCTATTGCACAGAAAGTTTTCGGTTCCAATAAATTTAAGTTTAGATGAGCCTCTTTTCAACTAGTTTGTCCGACTTTTCGTTGCCCGTTGCTTAGAGTTAATTTATTATGCCTTACAAGTTTATTTATTCTTCCCATACAATCCCAGACCAACCTGGATGTGATTGTGTAAGAGTTAACTGTCTCAATGGTAAATAATCCGATGATCCTGTCGAATTGGACTCATCTATAAATGTCATATATTTTCGATTGGAAAATACTTGGTTATGTTCCCAGTTACTCACTACTTGAAATGATAATTATAGGCATTACACTGAAAGAAATGTCATAAAACGGAATTTCGGCAGTTGACAATGTATAAACAAATCAGTAGTCAGTACGTTACCACTTCCATAAATTAGAAAGTAATCATAACATTATTTGCTAAATAGTTGTGCTTAAATTTGTACATACAGGACCGAAGCTTACAATTATAATACGTAAGTTATATTAAATACCTTCCTATATTTATGCATCTGCAAACTAATAGCATATGGAACACACTGTACCCCTGTTCATATATAGAAATTATAGAATGTTCGCGATCATTTTCAATATTTGTGTTCTCATTTCGGATAATAAATCATAAACACTGGAAATAGGAAAGCATTTGCGTCGTCGTATGTTCGAGTTTAAGAATACAATATACAGTGATACAAAATATTAATCGTTCATCAAAGCTATGTTTTTATCATGTAGAGTCGATTTTGACCCATTTAAAAATATGTTTTGCATACATTTACCCTGATCGATCCTCTCATAGCTTTACGTATTTTATCATTTATATCGACTAAGGTCAAAGCTGAAGAGTTTTTAATGCCATACCAGAACTGTTGTTCACGCATATTAGGTTGAATTTTACATATGGATTTGTGTAATTTAATAAGACAGAATATTTTTTGAGCATTTCTGGGTTCAATTAACTCAAATAAGATGTTAAAATTTTGCAAAAATATGACCACACTGAAGTTTAAAATTATTATTTTAGGAAAAACAAAAATGTTACGTTGATACTTTCATATCCTCTTTTAGTCTTTTTGAGGGATTTTATGGTGTATTTTATATACAAATTAACTATTCCGTTCATATATCAATAATTTCGGAATAAAGCTATTAAATGTAGTGGTCCACCGAGGGTCCATCAATGATTTCTGATGTATATTAGAATAATTATTTCTGAACCATGGCCAAACTATAAATAGGTGTCACGCAAACAGAGCTTATAGTTAAATTTCAGACATTGTGTTAAGTTGACAAATATAAAAAATAAAGTAACATTTCTGCCACGTTTACGGTGTACGAATAATATTTTGTATTACTGTATAAATAAAAATCATTAAAATAAAATTTATAATATATTTATTGATATTTTGCGTGGTATGATCATTTTTATGTATTCAGTTTAGAAATATAAATTTAATTTTTGTGTTTATTATAAATTTCTATTTTACACCATACGAAATGGAATATGGTTATGCAAACGGTTCCGGCGGCAGCGGCAATGGCAATCATTATATATTTACCACACACACACACACACACACACATATACTGTCAATTTCAAATATATTTTATTATTTTGATGATTTTAATACAGCGAATATTTTATAATGCCCACAATGTGTTTTTATAAAATTATAAATAACTGCCGCTATAAGAAATTGAAAAAAAAAATAGAGAAGAAAGTTATAATTTTTAACCTTAGGCCAAGTAGATTCAGTTTTGCGTGGCATAATAAAAATTACTTACATACTCTGTCCCAAAAATAATGAGAATGGCTTTATAATAATAAATATGTTAACGACTAATAAACAAACATTATTGAAATGGCTTCAGTATACATTCACAACATTTAAATTTGTAGCTGCTACAAATATTTATTACAATTCATTGCCATTTTGCTTTGGCTAGATGTGGAATGTAATCGTTTTCGTCTTCTACGGCGCGAATATAAGTATTTTCACTTTCGCAGAAACTAAAACAAGATCCACAAATATACAATATTTTTACTGTCTCATTGTGATCTAGTAAAAATAATATAGAGGCCATCCCATAAACACTAAAATTATAAATTCAATTTTTGTAAATCTAATGCGAAACTGCTCATTTAATCCGATTTTAAACCTATATATATAAAATTTCATCCAAATCGGATTAGAAATAGTCAATTAGAATCCTGTCCTGAGTATCGTTTTTCCACAATTTCTTTAGGACGTCAATATACAATCCCATTCTCAATTTGTTAATTTCATCAAAATCGGAAGAGAAATAACTAAAGTGTCCATGTTTTCTGGATTCCTTACATGGATTTTTGTCCTTGTATACCAAATTTTATCAAAATTGTACGAGAAATGATTTAATTAAAGTTATTCGAAAAATTGATGCCTGTAATTTTTAATTACATGTCGAGATTGTTAATATTATTATAGTTTTTGGATGTAAGATCTGCCTGACAACTTCTTCCTTCATATGCAAATGTACACGTGTCCATATGAGACGTTTATCGTGTCAACTATCTCACGAATTTTCATAGTTTACGATCGGCACAATACATGGCGATTTTGTTTATCCGATCGCCTTTCTAGCACTGTCTTCTATTTTAGACGATATAATATTTGATTTTGTGATGGTACAACCACAAGGAAAAGTTTGGTAAGCAAAACACTTAAATTAACTGACGTGAAGTGAAGTCCTTATACAAATTATAAGGCGTTTTGCTTTTGTTTGTGTGATGATTGTGTGGTTTTACACAAAATATTTAAATAACACATGAAATCCAAGTGTTTTACATTTTAACAAATAAAACAAAAATTGGTTTGCTTTCAATGAAAACAAATGGTAATCAGAAGGAGCCTATGTGAATATGGTGGGTGGGATAACAAATGCCAGTCAAGCGATTTGTATGCGTATCCGCAACTGGTTTTATTTTTGGGTGTGACGGTGCCTTGTCATATGGTTAACAATTTACTTACCATATCTTGTGGCCCATTCTGGTCGTTTTCACGAACAAAGTATATGGTTGAAATCAATCATTTATTGTCCGTATGAGTGATCAGTATTAAAAGTTTCACCATGTTTTAATAGTTCATAATTTATCATATACCATTTTGATCCCGCACCAAAAACACAAAACAAATCCACATTTCATCGCAGGGTCTCAATTCGATACAAAAAATACTTCCTTTGAAGCAAAATTTTACCGAAACCTATTTTAATTTTCCATTTGCCTATCATTCAGTACATGTGGCATCCATTTTCTGCACACTTTTCAATCTTTTCCATAACCTTATAATTCCACTAGAAATCAATGCTTGATCAACATTCAAAGCTTCTGGCATTTATTTTTGATTTTGTGATAGTCATCCGCATCCAGCAGTGCTTTCAATTCGGTGTTTTTAAACTTTTTCCATGGTCTTCCAATGGTTTTCATTTTCCACCCATCAAAAACATCATTTTTGAATCGTTTAAAACCGCATCTGTTTTTAGAGAGAGCATGTTCACCGCATAATATTTAACATTTGATGATCTTCCAATGGATTTTTCTTTAGAAAACACTAAAAAGTCCTGCAAATTACTATTTTATGGTTGTTTTGCAACATTTTGAGATAAGATAAAAAACTATTTGCCATCTTTTTGTTAACTTCGTGATTCCGAGCTCATAGAATTCTTTCTCTTTCATTTTAAGTTAATGAGGAATGCATAGATATTGAGTTTTTTTTATCGTATCCAGTTCGTATATCCAAGTTGTTTTAAGCACTTTTCAATGCATGTATGTGATATATATCATTGAGCTTCTGTGCAATCTTACGTGCGTTGTGTGCTACGGACGATCCACATTATTTCTTTGATATGATCATCATCATCCACCACCTCACCTGGACGACCTAAGAAATCTCCAGAACGGAATTTAACATAACAATTCGAACGATATAAAATTTTTTTTTACAGAATGAAAGTTGAAGTACTTTTGAATTCGTTCACCTAATTAAATTTTCCGGAAAATCGACTTTTATCATCCGTTTTAATTACGGGCCATAGTTTTAATGGATTTCCATTTTAGCTTACAGCAATACAAATTATATTCAATTTCTAATCTTTCATAGAAGAGATTTTTAAAATCGATTCACACCGCTGCAGTATATAAATGAACCGACCATGGATGGTAGAAAAAATTTAAAGAATGGCATACAAAATTTCTATGACATCAAACGCCAAATCGAGCATTACTTTTTTGAAGTGGTGTGAATCGATTATATAAAAATCTCTCCCAGGAAAGTTTGGAAATTGATTATAATTTGCAATTCTGTATATGGCAAAAATGGAAATCCTCCTAGTAACAATTTGTACGTCGTACTTCGAAAAATGAGAAAAATTTCCGTGGTAAAATCCACATATTTTCTATGGAAAAGATATATTGGAATTTGTCCAAAGAATGTCCATAGATTTTCCATTTAAAATAATTGTATTTTATTTAGATCAATTGAAATCTTTGGACTGTCAGGGTAATATGTCCAACATACATCTGCGCGGTATTGTATTCATAATTTATTTCACCAATTATCCAAAATAGTGATTCAAATTTTGAATATTTCGCTCATCTAGTTATAATCGTTATTCTTTTTAATTTATTTGCATAATTTTTAAAACAACCAGCCACTCAAATCGATATATTCCCTAGGAATTTTGTAAGAGTTTTCATGGATTTTATTCGCAAAAAAATGCACAATGGATGAGTTTTTGCTATCGTTCAGCATCTTCATTCCGTGCTCATAGAACTTCTGGTCTATATCGGCTAAAAAAACTGAATCAAACCACGATCATTGGCATCATCATCATAAGAAAATTTATTTTGCTAATACGAACAATTCAAGGATATTACTTGCCAAAATACATGGAAAATCTAAAGATATTTTTGTCAAAAGCCGTGGATCTGCGCTCACAAAAAATATGAATATAAATTCTATATGTATATTCTGTGCAGTAATAGCAACGAGAAATACTTCTAAGGAGAATCCGTAGAAATTATCATCGGAAACAATACGCGGATAATCCAAGGACATTTTTTTATAAAAATCCATGGACAGGGTTGTACTAATCATATAAAATTCTAGCGGACATTTGTAAGAAATCCATAGATTTTTGCTCGAATTGAAACTACGGACTACGACATATAATGCGGAAATTTTACAAACAAACTACGGGCAGTGTTACTAGGGCCATTAAACATATATGGCCCGTAAATAAACATAATGATAATTCTTAAAAGTTGATTTTTCAGAACATTTAGTTTCAGTGGACATTCCAATTTTTGTTGTCATAATGTAATCTACTTTCAACTCGTCTACCAGAAAAATATCAGGTGCACCGGTTAATTTCCGCCACTCGCACATATATGGCGTTACAAGCGCTAGTATTAAACCAAAATGGCTAAACCTTTTTTTGTTTAAAAGCTGTGACATTTCTCTCCAAAAATTAGTTGACAGCAGACCTCTTATCGAGCAACAACATTGTTAAAAAAATAATTGAAAATGTCGAATTTAGTGTCAGTAAAACGTGAAATGCGGACATCATTGCTTTTTTGTTTTCGTTTGAAGAAAACTGCGGCAGAATCACATCGAATGCTTGTTTCGAAGCTTATGGCGATAACACTTTATCAGAAGGAACATGCAGAGAATGGTTTAACCAATTCAAAAATAATGATTTTAATGTGGAAGGCAGCCGAAAAAGTTTGAGGACACCGAATTGCAGTCTCTATTGAATGAAGACGACACGCAAACGCAACAACAACATGCAGAACAACTAGGAGTTGATCAACAAACCGTCTCCGATCGCTTGAAAGCAATGGAAAAGATCCAAAAGGCGGGTAAGTGGGTGCCACATGAATTGACTGAAAGGCAATAAGAAAATCGAAAAACCATCTGTGAAATGCACCTTCAACGATACAAAAGAAAGTCTTTTTTTGCATCGAATCGGTGACTGGTGATGAAAAATGGATTTAATTTAAGAATCCTAAATGGAAAAATCCAGGACAACCATCAACATCGACTGCAAAACCAAATCGCTTGGGTAAGAAGAGAATGCTTTGTGTTTGGTGGGATCGGAAATGTGTGGTACACCACGAGCTTCTAAAACCTGGTGAAACTGTTAATGCTGATCGCTACCGACAACAAACGATCAATTTGAACCGTGCTTCTTTGCTGCAAAAACGACAAGAATATCAAAAGAGACAACACAAGGTAATTTTCCTACATATGACAATACACCATCACACAAAGCAATACCGGTCCAGGAAACGTTAGAGGCGCTTAACTGGGAAGTTTTATCGCATGCGGCTTATTCACCAGACTTGGCTGCTTCAGACTACCATTTGTTTTCATCGATGGGCCACGCCCATATTAACCAGCACTTCAAAACGTCTGCAAAACTCGAAAATTGGGTCTGTGACTGGTTTTCATCAAAGGAGAAACAATTTTTTTGGCGTGGTATCCACAAATTCCCTGAAAGGTAGACAAAATGTGTAACTAGTGATGGAAAATATTTTGAATAAAAAATTTTTGGGTTTTCTCCTACAAAAAATATGTTTTTGCACTTGAAAAACCGGCGGACTATAACCGCTATACCTGATATGGTGATATAACAATCTGAAAATATTTTAGTATATGTTTCGCCACTGACTTATGGGAGACTTTTTATATGGTTAATTTGTCACAATTTTGGAAAAACTATGATGGGGTGATGGTTGTTAATCGACATCCACTTCCACTTGTGATAATATCCTGTTTATACCACACATTTTATCAATTTAATTCATATAACATATCCAAATAATTGTTGTAATAATTTGTGTAAATAATGATACAAGTTTTTATATCCATTTAGTCATCGCCAGGGACAAATAATCGTCATAATTGTCATATACAATTTAAATAAATGAAAAAAATCACAATAATAATAAAGACTATAAATTTTTCTGATGGTATAAATTACCTTAAATGGATATCTTATGGTTTTTTTATTATATTCACATCAATAAGAGTCATATTTTACAAAAACAATTGTCTAAACACGACATTCAAAGTATTTTAAATTTATCGTAGGTATCGTTTTAAAAAAGCTATAGTTAATTAATTATTATTACGTGTACGTGTACGTGTACTCGTTTGTATTATTATTGTAATGTTAGTCGATTTATTCCTGTATAGTTGTTGTGTATGAAATAAAAAATAATATCTCGTGTACACACACAGAATTAATTAAAACTAATAAATTAATAATTTTAATTTAGTTAATTCATCGTAAAAATATTTCTGACTTTATTTGTTTTTTGTTACCACACGTACTTATCTCTCGGTGAATATATGCGTTGCTGTTGTTGTTGTTGTTGTTGTTGTTGTTGTTGTTGTTGTGGTTGTTCTCTATAGGAATGCTGTAAAATTGCATTCATTCATCATTTATAAAATGTGTACCATATTATAAAAATATATCATTTCTTCATCCAACATAGTTTAAAACACTAATGCTAATAATAAAAATGAAACGATATAATGAAAATGATAATACTTTGAGTTTTTTGTTGTTGTTGTTGTTGTGTTAATAATAAAGATCTCTAGCGTTTGTATATATTTATAGCGAATGGAAGAGTGTGGGGCTGTTAAAAATAGATGGAAATGATTATGTACTTTTTTTATTTTATTTTCTTATAAGTATGTGTGTACACATCATTTAAGTGAAATAAATAATATTTAATTATATTTTTTTTTTATTTGTTGGTTCAGATAATATGATGATGATGAATGATGATGTGATGGCATAGTGAAATGATTCATATTTCTGAATTTATATTCAAATGTTATGTATTTTTTTGCGTTGAACGTTTCGTCGTCGTCGTCGTCGTATATTTGTATAGATGTTTATTTTTTTTTGTATAAGTAAAAATATGGTAGAGTGTAGCAGGCCAATTGAAAAGTCTCCGGTCTACCATAGTAAAACACATTTTTATGGTAAAAATTTGTTATTCAACATATAGTTGCCTTCGAGGGCGATACAGCGATTATAGCGGATCTTCCAATTTTTCGATACCATTTTTGTAGTACGATTTGTCTTTTGCTTCAAATTAGACCTCAGTTTCGGCGATTACTTCGTCATTGGCGCTAAATCTCTTTCCAGCGAGCATTCTTTTGATTCGTCTGAGAACAGGAAAAAGTCGCTGGGGGCCAGATCTGGCGAATACGGTGGATGCGGAAGCAATTCGAAGCCCAATTCATGCAATTTTGCCATTGTTTTCATTGATTTGTGACACAGTGCATTGTCTTGATGAAACAGCACTTTTTTCTTCTTCAAATGGGGCCGTTTTTTTTAACGATTTCATCCTTTAAACGATCCAATAACGCTATATAATAATCGTTGTTAATGGTCTGGCCCTTTTCGAGGTAATCAATGAATATTATACCTTGCGCATCTCCCAGAATACTATACCAGCTGACTGTTGTGTTTTTCCTCGCTTTGGATTCGGTTCATCGGGTGCAGTCCACTCAGTTGACTGTCGATTGGACTGCGGAGTGAAATGATGGAGCCATGTTTCATCCATTGTCACATATCGACGCAAAAATTCAGGTTTATTGCGCTTGAACAGCTTCAAACACTGCTCAGAATTATTAACACGTTGTTGCTTTTGATCGATTGTGAGCTGGCGCGGCACCCATTTTGCACACAGCTTTCTCATGTACAAATATTCGTGAATGATATGATATACACGTTCACATGATATCTTCACAATGTCTGCTATCTCGATCAACTTCACTTTACGGTCATTCAAAATTATTTTGTGAACTTTTTTGATGTTTTCCTCGGTGACAGCCTCTTTTGGGCGTCCACTGCGTTCGCCGTCTTCGGTGCTCATTTCACCGCACGTTTAAACTTAGCATACCATTCCTGGTGCAGACCCCGGAAACTCTTCATCAAGCCAAGATTTTGCTTCAACTGTATTTTTTTCCTTCAAAATGCAATATTTTATTAGAGCACGAAATTCTTTTTTTTCCATCTTTTTTCAAATAATAAAAGTAGCTACACTCACAACGCAATATCTCACAAACTTACTTACTTAGTTACTTACTTACAAATACATAAAGTATCTGCTTTTTACGTATTGGTATAAGATAGAGCGGCATAATGTTGAGAAATGGTAATAAAAGTAACACAATTTGTGAATTCTGTGTTAGAAAAATGGTTTTGCTGTTTCGATGCAATCATCACCGCAATTAGTACAGTACGACGAAAATTGAAAATCATTTAACGAGATTTCAACGTTGGTTTCAGTCACGCCCTAGTAACACTGTCCGTAGTTTGTCCGTAAAATATTCGCATTATATGTCGTAGTCCGTAGTTTCAATCCGAAGAAATATCTATGGATTTCTTATGGATGTCCGCCGGAATTTTATATGATGAGTGTGTGATCCTGTCCATGGATTTTTATAAAAAATGTCTTTGGATTATCTGAATTGTTTCCGATGATAATTTCTACGGATTCTCCTTAGAAATATTTCTCTTTGCTATTATTCCGCTCAATAGAATTTATATTCATATTTTTTGTGAGCGCAGATCCACTGATTTTGACAAAAATATATTTGGATCGTCCATGTATTTTGGAAAGTAATACCCGTGAATTGGACGTATTAGCAGAATAAATTTTCTTATGACGATGATGCCAATGATCTCGGTTTGATTCAGTTTTTTACCGATATAGACCAGAAGTTCTATGAGCACGGAATGAATATGCTGAACGATAGCAAAAACTCATCCATTGTGCATTTTTTTGCGAATAAAATCCATGAAAAGTCTTACAAAATTCCTAGGGAATATATCGATTTGAGTGGCTGGTTGTTTTAAAAATTATGCAAATAAATTAAAAAGAATAACGATTATAACTAGATGAGCGAAATATTGAAAATTTGAACCACTATTTTGGATAATTGATGAAATAAATTATGAATACAATACCGGGCGGATATATGTTGGACATATTACCCTGACAATCCAAAGATTTTAATTGACCTAAATAAAATACTATTTTATATTAAGAGGAAAATCTATGGACATTCTTTGGAAAAATTTCAATATATCTTTTCCATCGATTTTTTCCACGGAAATGTTGTGTGACGAGGGACATTTAACGCTTCTGCAATTTTATTTTATTGTCTGAACGTAGTTTTCATCCAATATTGAGTGCAATACATCATCTTCGAACTTTTTTGCGGTTAACCTAATCGCATTCGTTGTCTCCATCATCATCAAAATCATCACTTTGAAACCACTTCTAAACCACACATGTTCACATGTTTTTATTGGCGGACCAGACTCACTTTGTGCGAGCTTTCTTTGTGAAAGCATTTGCAAAATTGCTTCGTATATGGAGAAATCTTTAGAATTTGTAGTGGCCTCTTTTAACCCAAAATAAAATCTTATAGACGAGTTAAATTCATTCGATAATAATTCTAAATCGTATTGTCTAAGGCTCAAAAATCAAAATACTAAAACCTAAAACATTGTAATTAAATAATAATTTTCATTTATCATTTTTAGGCTGGCTTCGGTTTTGATTCAAACCATGATGATGACGACGATGATGATGATGCATTCGCAAATATGCCTGGACTGCGTTCGCGTTTTAATCGTATGGGACATCCATTTGATTGGGGTAGTAATATGTCGGGAAGAAAACGACATGGTACCGGTGGTGGTGGAGCCGTTCATCAAGACCCCACATATGATCCATACGAACAATATTTTCAAGATGATATAGATTTTCCGCGTCACTTTAGTCCACAATGGGGTGACACATTTAATAGATTAGGACGTAAACGTTCACAATTTCCGCAATCCGGACAATCACCACCGACTGCATCATCGACATCGCCGAGCACAGCACAGCAAACCGGACCACCCGATTCACCTAAATCATCGCCAACAACAAACAATCGTTTATCACCCGAACCGGTTGATCGCAGTGGTTTCTTTGATTATTTACCACCCGAATTCCGTAAATATATTCCAGCTAGTTTTGGTTTTCCAAATATGAGACATCATCAGCAAACACATCCACAATATCGCCAACAACAACAACAACAACAACAACAATCGCCACAATCACAACATAGATCTGAACCAAATACACCAAATAGTCCATCATTAGCACGTACTCATCAATTTAATCGTGAAGGCGATCAAAATATACGACCTAAATTTAGTGATGCTGCTATTCAGACTGAAGATATTTCTAGTAATAATAATAATAATAATAATAATAATAATATTAATAATAATAATAATAATTTAAGTAATAGTAATAATAATGAAAATAATGATAATAGTAATAATGCATCAAATGATTTACAACAACATGGTTTACGAAATACCGTTGATTTAGGACAAAAATCACCGGCCGAAGAAATCAGAACCGATCGTGCCCAATCGGCACCGCCAAATGAAAAAATCTATATTCAAACAGCAAACATTGAATTGAAACAACCAACATCACCGCAACAAATATCAGCAACATCCGATAATGATAATAAACATAGTGTTAATACTGGAACATGTATGACACCACAAGATAATAATAAACAACAACAACAGCAACATCAACAACAATTTAATTATCCAAATCAAAATCAATCTCAATCGGCACAACAAAATGTTTCCGGTACACCACCGATTGGTGAAAATTTTATACGTACTGTTCCGATTTTTGTTGAAGGCAGAAATGTTCCAATTGTGCCTCGTAATGCTCAACAACAACAACAGCAGCAGCAGCAGCAGCAACCACAACCAACAGTAATTCGAACAAGACAACAAACAAGACCGGCGGAACCATTGTATCAAAAAAATGTATCACAACAAGAAAATCAAACAATGCAACCGCCGTCACAATCATCACAGCCACCACCTCAGACACCACAAACACCGCACACAACCGGTTGCATTGATAAAATTCAAAATATACAAAAAGATGTACTGAATTTAATGGGTAAAGTTGAGAAATTTAATGGTGCACGTGGCGACAAAGAATATATGTATTTAGACGAAATGTTAACTAGAAATTTATTAAAATTAGATACAATCGATACGGATGGTAAAGATCGTATACGTTTGGCTAGAAAAGAGGCTATAAAATGCATACAAGCATCAATAGCTGTTCTAGAGGCTAAAGCTGATTTAAATTTAAAAGCAACAGCAGATGCTGAAGCGGCTGTTGCAGCCGAAAAAACAACTGCAACTACTGCTGCTGGTAGTGATGGTGAAAAAATAACTAACGACAATAATACACCGACACCGAATACCGGTACGACAATACAAACTGAAGGTGCTGTTGACGATGCAAAAATATCAGTTGAAAAGAATGATGCCAATTCCGAGTTAATTACTGATAAAGAACAACAAAATGATAGTATTTCTGAAAAGGCATCGGGAAAGAAGAATATGGAAACAGAAAAATTGTCGGATGGTATTGACGGCGCTCCAACAGATTCTACTGATACGACGAAATCATCAGAAAATTGTGCATCTGATGAACAGCCATGTGCAACACAATCGGCAGAGAAAAAATCGGATGATAAGGAAAAATAAATAGTTTTTGTAAACGAATATTTTCGGTTTTCTTCTTTTTTATATAATTTTAATTTTTAATAAATATTCACAACTTTTTTTTGGTTAAATATTTAACAATTTATTGTCAAAATATTATTTTTATTTTATAGAATTTTTTATTTCGCGCGGTAAATAGTTCAACCAAAACATTTCAAATATTATTTATTTTTATTTGCTTTTTATAATATTTATATGAAAAAATAAATTATTAATTCATTTATTTCCTCTTTTTTTTTGAATTTTCATCGTTAAATAATTTATTTAAAACGATCATAAAATTTTCTTTTTGTACTTAATTATTTTTATGAATTTTTAAAAATTTTATTTATAAAACCCCCCCAAAAATTATTATTTTATATTTATTTTTTAATAATTAATGTATTATCAATATTTATTTTTATTTGAATTTATTACTATTTGGTATTATTATTATTATTATTATTATTATTATTATTTATAAAATGCGTAATTAAATTTAATAAATAAATAAATAATTAAATAAATAAATAAATTATAATAATAATAATAATAATAATAATAATAATAATAAAATAAATAATAATAATAATGATAAAGTTAAAAAAAATTAAAAATATAAATATTTTAGTTGACGATTTTATTAAATGTTAATTCAAAATTTTATAAAATTTGTTTTTCTAGCCTCCTTTTGAGCCCGTAATAGTACCATTTGTTGCAAATTGCTACCCTACGACGATCAATTTCATTTTCCACATTGACCGATCCAACCAACTATTAACAATTTTAAAATTATATTCTGCCGTCAGATCTATATATTCCAGTGAACGTGTGGGGTTATCAGTGGTATGGAGGGTTTGGAAATGGTGCTAGTTAGACTGAGGTATACCAGGTATATGGAGTATGAAGTGAGCCGCTGCCAATAAATGGCTGTACTTATATTAGTAATTGTGAAAGAGCCTTAATGCGATGTTTTTTTTATTGTTTGGACATCTGTCAACAACATTCAGTGTGGTAAATTCCATTTGTAATACAACAACATAAAATTTTATCGTGTTAAAAATGTCTAATTTTGTGCGTTCAACAAACGATTTGCGGGTATCATTAGTTTTTTGTTATCATTTAAAGAAAAACGCAGCTGAATCTCAACGAATGCTTGTAGAAGCTTTTGGTGATCATGCTCTATCATTAGCAACATGCAAAAGATGGTTTCCATAATTTAGAGACAAATATTTTGATTTGAGAAATGAAGAACGTGGAAGACCACCAAAAAAGTTTGAAGACAGTGAATTGCAAGCATTGTTGGACGAAGATGATACACAAACTCAAAAACAACTTGCAGAAGCCTTAAATGTAGATCAAAAAACAATTTCTAATCGTTTAAAAGCAATGGGAAAGATTCAAAAGTGTTGAAAATGGGTTCCACATGAATTGACTGAAAGGCAACAAGAAAATCGAAAAACCATTTGTGAATTGCTCCTTCAACAATACAAAAGGAAGTCTTTTTTGCATCGAATCGTGACTGGTAATGAAAAGTGGATATATTTTGAGAATTATAAACGCAAAAAATCAGGGATTACACCAGGTAAAGCAGCAACATCGACTGCAAAACCAAAACGATTCGGTAAGAAGAGAATGCTTTGTGTTTGGTGGGATCAGGAAGGTGTGGTGTATCATGAACTTCTGAAACCTGGTGAAACTGTTAATACGGTTCGCTACCAACAACAAATAATCGATTTGAACCATGCATTATTAGATAACCAACCAGAATGGACAGAAAGAAAGAAAAAATCTGTTAAGGTAATTTTGCAACATGATAATGAACCAGCCCACAAAGCAAAACCAGTTCAGGATACGATAAAGTCGCTTGGATGGGAGCTGTTACCACACCCTCCTTATTCACCAGACTTGGCTCCTTCGGACTACCATTTTTGTGTTCATCGATGGGACATGCTTTGAAAGAACAGCACTTCAAAACATCTGAAGAAGTTGAAAATTGGCTATCTGAATAGTTTTCGTCCAAAGCAACACCATTTTTTCGACGTGGTATACGAAAGGTGATTAAAATGTGTAGAAAGCGATGGAAGTTATTTTGAATAAATTATTTTTGATTTTTCTATTCTAAATAATGTGTTATTCTTCCTTTAAAAAAGGCTCATTTCATACTCATATATCTGCTATATACAACCCACCTGGTTCACCTCATGAAAAATATATAGCAGTTGCTGGCATTTTTTAAGAATTTTCCAATCATCTAGACTATACTGCAACCATATTAATTATGGGTGATTTTAACTTACCACACATTCGCTGGGTATCGGATAGTGAGGGTACGGTGGCACATTGGTTCCATTTGACTTACGTGGTGAGAGTGCGCCACATGTGCTTATTTCATCACTGTTTGATGATGGCCTGTGTCAAATGAATGGTATTTTAATTCCGTCGAGAAGCTATTAGATCTAAAGTGTTTACAAACGATGAATCGACGTTGAGGATTAATAAATGTCCATTTTCTCTATCGTGTATTGATGAACCGTTGGAAATTAGTTTTACTATTCCGTGTGGTGAAATTACGGCGAAGTCAATTAATGTTTTGTGTCGTTTGATTTCCGTAACGTTGATTTTAATGTTTTGCGTGCTTATATTTTAAAAACTGACTCCGACTCATATTTACGACACTAGTATGATGTAAATGTCACTGTCGATTTATCTTATGATATATTGTAGTAGTTTGCATGCTCCTATTAAGGTTTCTCATAAAAATGATCATCCTCCCTGGTATACCATACATTGAGACTACGTTCACTTAAAAATTTAAAGAACAGAGCCCACTCTAGATACGGCAGGCAAACAAAATTTCGGTCAGATTTCTCTGCCTTTTGTTCAATACATAGTAGATTCGTTGCCGTGTCAAAGGCTCTACTATAATCAGTATATTTCAAGGGTTCAATATGACCTCAGTAGTGAACCTAAATCATTCTGGAACTTCATCAATGTTAAAAGAAAACCGAATGGCTTTTCTTCAAATATGTATTTTGAAGGCAAAAAAAATGGTATAAACGCTCGAGAGAAATGCATCCTTTTCGCAAAATTTTTCGAGATCATTTACGTTGATGACAGGAAATCAGTAGGCTACATAGACACTCAAATTTGGAAAGTAATTTAAATTTGGGTTCAATTTTTTTGTCCTACTAACTGGTTTCTGATGGACTCAACAAAATTAATCTTAAAGTTGGTGCAGATCCACATAACATTTCTCCATTGCTTTTGCTTGGATGAGCTGATACGTTAGCCCATCCTTTACAATTTATATTTAAAGATTTAATGATGATTTCGTCATGCGATGTGCTCTAAATGATATGTGCCTAAACGTGGATAAATTGCAATTGTGTTTCTTTCCATCAAAAACCAATTCCAATTATTTTTAATTACAAGTTTTGTAATTCGTCCCTAAAACGGGATGACAAAATACATGGTCTTGGCGTTATTTTCGATCGTAAATTGTCTTTTAAACCGGACGTTGATTACTTAACATCTAGAGCTTCTATGATGCTGGGATTTATTAATCATTGCCAGCCACCATATTGCGATACATTACGTTTATTAATTTATTTGGTGCAATTGAAACGGTAAAGTTTACCATTAAAAGCTGCACATTCAGTTAACAATTTAGTAATAAGTTACGTGGTTACATTCAAATTTACAATATATAATTAATTTTATTTATTCAACACATGACATTAATTACTAATGTACAAAAATTTAATTAATTAATTAGTAAAAAAATAGGATTTAAAATACTTAGTTGAAAAAATTCGATCGACCGCAAATTTTTAAAGTTAAATTGAAATTTCAATTTCTCCAAAATATTAATACAATCAATTTTTCTATTTCTATTAACTAAGTCTGAAATATATGACAATATAATATTTTGGATTTGCATTTCAGTGAATTCGTATTGTCTGCTAATGGTGGTAAGCCAGCCAAAGAAGAAACTCAGATAAAATGATCTATACGGCGATGTTACAGCGGACCACTTTTTTACATCATTGCAATTAGCACGTGCTGTTGAAAGCCTACAATATGACACTTATTTTCATAGCGTATAAAAATAAAAGATTTCTATCATCAAACATAAAACCAATTCAACAAACTGGGCATTCAGTACATAGATGCAATTTTATGTTCCAATGTCCCAGGAAAAATGAAGGTTGTTGTATGTTCCAAAAGGCACTGTACTCCTGAAGTATAAGAAAAGGTAACAGGTAAACGAATTAATAATCAAACAACCTATGGATAAGTTAATTTAGCGAATAGCCTACGATATCGTTGACCATTATCATTATTTTTAGTTTGTCGCATCTTATACTTATTTACTTACTATCTGCAACTAACGTCTTCCAATCCTTAATTTTTAAGATCTAAATATCACAGTTTATTATATAGCCTTACATTCATTATTCGTTCGTACAGCAATACAATACAAATTTAAGGGATGATACATTCTACCTTTACAATCAAATGTACAACAAAAAATTACACCTCATGACTCATCTGATCTTATATGCCAATCGTTGATAGAACTGTAATCATAGACTAATCGTAGTTGTGCAAACATTTGAACTGTAAAATAAAACAAAAATATAATCATTTATAATAAATTACAATCGAAATCATACGAAAGGTACCTACAGTCACTCTGAGTTAAGGGTTTTTTTATATTCCTTTTGCCATAACAACTCCCTCGCATGATCACCATTGATCTATAGATTTCTTAAAATTATTTAAATTTACCAAAAATTTATGGGAGTCATCTTTTAGCTGTAGATTAGAATCTACAATTAATTATAAAATTTGAATAGCCAAAGTTACCCATAAAGGTATAACACGTCACTCACATAAGGGTTAAACGCAACCATTGACGGGGGTGGTCTTTTTTTTTTTTTTTATTATTTATTAAATGAAATTAGGTCAAAAGAAAAAAAAAAACTACAATTTACATCGAAATTAAAAAAACAAAATATCTAACCTATTCCTAAACCGATATGCTAATGCCTCTGTCCGGTAATTATCCGGAATGGATTAAAAAAAAAACACTAAAATAAGTATTAAATTTTGTCAAAAACCAATTTATTTTATTCAAAATATGAAATCGTATCGATTGTTACATGTTCAACAAGTGAATCAAATGACATTTTTATGTCTGTGTGATTGAAATGCGGTCGTCGTCTTTGCAATGGCTTCAACTGTTGCAAAACTGTTTCCTTTCATATAGTCAAATGCATTGCAGGCAATAGAAATTAGTCGCAGCTGGTTAAATTAAGTGAATATGGTGAATGATTTAGCGAAAAAAAATTGATTTTTAGTTCAATTCGGTGCAATTTTTGATCATCATTTAATTGATGAGTTGAATAAACTTTAAAATTCGATGAATTACTGTTTTCGGTATTCTAAGCTCCATTCCGATGAATTTCACTGAAGATTTCTTAGAAATTTTTACGAAATCAAAAAGTTTTTCAATGTTTTCATCAGTAAATTGTTTCAGATGATCGACCTGGAAGTTTATCATTACTTGTAGCTTCTTGTTGCCTTCAGTGAATCATTTATGCCATTTACAAAATTGTGCTTTTAACACACCAAACTGAAAACTGTAATGTCCTGAAATTTTAATAGTTTGTTGAGAACCGCTTACGACAGAACATAATCACAAAAAAAACTATGAGGTAGCGCTACGTTTACATAGCCATTCCGGTTTATTGTGGGACAGAGGGTGTACATATGCTTCGCTGTTAATTGTGTGTGTCAAAAATTAAAGTGTAACGGTGTAACTATGCAAATGTTTAGTCAATAAAATAATATATACAATACAAAATTTTTGAAAATAATATGTGGTGGGAATACGAAATACAATTTATTTGAATGAAATGTCGGTCAAAGGATTTCCAATCGTTTTTTTTTATTTCACCATATATTTTTTGAACTGGTGCTAAATAGAAATGTTTAAAAAATCAGTTTATTCAATTTAGTTGTTGATGTCAAATTGGTTGGCCTATAAATAATCAAAGAAAAATATTTTTGGCTCTGCCTTTCTACGGTGTATGTGTGTGTGGCGTGTGAGTGTGTGTGTTTGTGATATTGGAAATTACATATAGATTCGGTAAATTTGCTGGTATATAAAATGGGAAATACCGAAAGTAATGTAACGAGTGGTGTTAAAAAACAAGCTGGTGTTTCAACACAATCACTTTATAAATTGGTTAATTTAAAAGGTGGTGGACTATTAGTTGATATGATGAAACGTGCCTGTCAAAATAAACAATTTGCTGAAATTGATCATGCTATTAAAACAAAGGTGAGTGTAATATAGCGTATAGAATAATATTACCATACTCTGCAATGGAAGTTATAATGATCCATGTGCGCGCTGGTTAATATGAATAGATTTGGTATTATTAAAATAAAATATATCCGTATATCGTAGGTTGAACCATTTTTATATAATAAAGGTGCTGGAAAATATATTCCAATACGATTAATTGTTTTAATGCGTAATCGGGAACGTCCAAAACATAAACAATTACCAGAAATTCGTGCATTAGAAAATCCCGACGAAGAATATGATGTTGATCAACATTGTCCAGATGTTTCAGAATCTGAATATTTAGCAAATCCATCAGCCTATCGACATTGTTGTTGGAATGTAAAAGTAATATTATTTAAAAGTATCAATATGCAAATTAATTTCTGGAATATATTTTCGTGAAAATTAGTTATAATACGTTTTACAAAATTTACAAAAAAATCGATAAAATATATTTATAATAATAATTATGGAAAAATAATAGGTGTGCAAATTGAAAATATCCATTTAACTATACATAGACAATATTATTATTACAATCAAAGTATGATCCATTGAAAGGTATACACAACTTCGCTCATCTTTCAGCGAATTGTTGGATTCCTTGTTTGAAGAATTCCTTTTTGAAGCGATCCATCGAGCCAATTTCTGATACTTTCCTAAGGTGTGAATTGTACGTCTGGAAAGGCTATAACAGAATCAACCGGAATATAAGCGGTAATATGAAGGAACGGTGTCTGGTGAATACAGCAGGTGGGATAGAACTACTCAGTTCTGTCCTTGTATAAATAGTTTTTAACGACATTTGTAGTATATGAGGTTTGGCATTGCTATATTAAAAAATTAATTTGTTTTGTCTATTCACCCACATTGTGATCGTTTTTTCATCAAAGTTTGTTACAAACGCATTAGTTGTTGTATCGATAGACATCACCAATTATAGTTTCAGAAGGTTTCAGTAATTTATTGTGCACAAAACATTTTTAATTTCACCCAAATACAGAGAGCATAACCTTATTAGCATGAAAATTATGGCTTTGATTGTGATGAACTAGATTTTCCATGCTGTACCCAAGCAAAAATTCGATGCAACACTTTCTTTGTTGTCTTTGGAGCAGCAATTCACATGTGATTTTTCGATTTTCTTGTTATCATTTTGTCAATTCATGGCTGGATACATTTTGGATTATTTTAAACCATTCACATATTAATTAATCGAGAAACACATTGTCGTGTAACACTTAATGCTGCTGTCAATTCTGATTGTGTTTGACAATTATCTTTTTTCATTAATTGTTGTGGGTGTGTCAGTGAGAGCCAGAGTATGTTGTCATGATAAAGAATCAATGACGACTTCTTCTACCACATTTCGGATTGTTTATATTTTTATTATTTTTTCACGGAGATGAGCAGGAACCTCAAGCTATAGTAATGTTAATTAATAGTTTGATCTTCAAGAATTTATTGAAGGTACACAATCCTATGAATATCGAACAATCATCATCCCTTTGAATTTTTTGAGCTTATTAGCTGTCATGGTCAATTTGGAGCTTTCCAATGCCGCTTAGTTTCTGAATCATAAGTGAAAAATCAAGATTCATCACTTGTTATTACTCATTTGAAGGAGGTTTGACTCATTTTCAATGTGGATTCCATGTTAAAATTGTTATGTAAAATTTGTCTTACGCACGAATAATCGACGATCAGATAGGTTCAATATTTTTATTCGTTTTTGACGCGGAAAGAACGACGCGGGCGTGTATCATCTTTAAGGTTATATTTGAAATGATTGAACCACTAAAAAACCCGTTCACGTGATAAACATTCAATGCCGTATAATTCTTTTTACAGAAGATTAGTTTCAGTGGTTGTTTTTTTCCAAGTTTCATATGAAATTTCACGACAATTCGTTGCTCTGAATTTAACATAAAATTGGTCTTATTCAAAACGAAGGCGACGGCCAGACTAATATGACTACAGACACGGGAGGAGCTGCAATCGAAAGAGAATGCTTTACATTCCACGCAACTGGCTGTTGTACAATACGACTTTAGCGTATTCGGTGTTCTTCTATAGAAACTTCAATTTAGTATATTTAAATTTTTTTCGGGTAATATCAAATCAGAACACTATTTTGGGGTTCTTTTCGTCCCCTATCGAGATATATGGATTTAATTACTCACTGACATACACCACGTCATTCAACTGCAACAGTTCGCGTCATTTTGCGGCATAACTAACGTTAAATTGGTAAATTGCTCCGTATGTGAATCCAATTCACCAATTTGTTTGTATTTATGTTCCGATAGATGCTTTATTAATTCCTCTCTATTCTTATGAGTGAATCGCCCCTAAACGTTGTGTGTGTGTGTGTGTGGAGACATTCTTAATCTATGAATAACGACCCAAACACCATATTTTCAAAGATATTCTCCTTTTTATTACATAAATGATCTGATGGTAATTTTATGTATAGTAATTTTCCAGCGTAATCTTCTGATATAAATTACATGATATTTAACCACTGCTCCATTGAATCATACCCATAAAAAATTATTCAGACAAGATTAAATATAGATATGGTGTGAATCATTTATCGAATTCCGGAAATTAATTTGCACAACTAATAATTAAATGTTGTATCGATTTAAAATTAGTTATATTTCATATCGAATATCACGTAACGTAATTAGGACAGAGGTGCTGTTGGGGAAACAATTTTACATTTATGTTTATTAAATGCAACGTCATTACATGCTGATTTAGCAAAACGTTTATTACGTTTTTATCCACGTTTAATAAGTGACATTTATATGGGTGACGAATATTATGGTGAAAATACATTACACATTGCAATTGTTAATGAAGATCCGGCAATGGTAAAATATCTATTAGATGCCGGCGCAAATGTTAAGGAACGTTGTTATGGTGCATTTATGAGTCCAGAAGATCAAAAGGCATCACGTGCCGATTGTGAAGATCACGAATGGGTTGATGTTATTCATATGACAAATTATGATGGTTATGTGTATTGGGGTGAATATCCATTAAGTTTTGCCGCTTGTTTGGGCCAAGAAGAATGTTATCGTTTGGTGTTGGCCCGCGGTGCCGATCCCGATGCACAAGATTCAAATGGTAACACAGTTTTACATATGTTGGTTATCTATGAAAAATTAGAAACATTTGATATGGCCTATGAAGTTGGTTCAACGTTGGGCATACGAAATGTTTTGAATTTAACGCCATTAACGTTGGCCGCCAAATTGGGACGCGTTGAAATGTTTTGTCACATTATGAATATTGAACGTGAAATTTATTGGCAATTAGGTAGTATAACATGTGCGGCATATCCGTTGTCACAAATCGATACAATTGATGTTGAAACCGGTAACATAAGTAAAGATTCGGCATTAAATTTAGTTGTATTTGGTGACAAAGATGAACATTTAGAATTAATGGATGGTGTTTTAATTGATTTATTGAAAACAAAATGGAATACATTTGTGAAATCACGTTTTTATCGACAATTCTATTTATTTTCTACCTATTTTTTAGTGTCGTTAGTATCATTTCTATTACGACCCGGACCCGATAAAGAAAATGATGATGATGACATTAATGATGATAAAATAACGGGCGGTGGAAGTGGCAGTGGTGGTGTGATCTCATCAAATGGTGTAAATAATGTAGTTGGTTCTGGTGGTGGTGCTGGTGGTATTGGTGTTGGTGGGAATATTACCGGCGGTACAAATACTACTATTATTACCAATAATGGTATGGTTATTACAACGACAAATATTGTTGGTAATGCATCAGTGGTTGGCAGTAAAATAAATAAAAGTGATATTGAATTTAGTCAACAATTATTATTGAAAAAATTTAATCTTACCGATGTTAAAATGTTTACAAATGTTGAACTTATGCTAATGTTAAGCGGTAATAATTTAACAATGGAATCATTTATTAAAACTGATGGTAAGAATATAGACGATAAGTATTTTGTGGTAGAAATTATGCAATTGTAAAACCGGCTATAAAAACCATTTACATATAGGAAATCCATTTTGGTATAATACTACATCCGAATATGATGATAATAAAAATGAAGATGTTGAAAACTGGTGGAGTTCTTATGCTGAATGCCCATTATTAAATATTGACACACCACAAAATCAGGTATTATTTTGATATGATCAAATTAAAAGTCATGCTCTCGAGTAAAAAAGACCATCGGAGATTTGGGCCATTTTTTGTTTTGATTCTGATATAACTTCTAGTTGGTAATCATAATTTAAATATAACTTTTAATCGCAATTGAATTAATTTAGATATTACTTTTCGATTGACAATGACTCTGCAGGCAAAAAGGTTATAAAAACGCTGACGCTAATCATTATTGTTTTATTTGGGCCGGTTGTATATGCCTGGACGGCTATTGTTGTTTACTAAAGGATAACATAACTTAAACCCATAACTTCCCATATAATATTTAGTTTCTCCGTAATATGTGCTGCTGGTGACATAATGCTGCGTTATTAGTAATTCTTAACTATGGTCGACACTTATTATGTTTTATTGGGTAGTTTAGATGGTATAAGTTACGGCACAAACAATATATAGAGTGGAGTTTGTAATTCCATACGCGCAATCGGATGAAATATTCCGATGTAGAGCATTATTATTTACTAAATAAATAAATAATAGTTGGATCACACAGTTTAAATGGAATGAGTCTCTTTCTGCGATAGCAATATATTTATCCCAATCTTATAGACAGCAATCTTTAGTTGGATTTCTTCATATGGAAGGCAATGCGTTCACTTTATGTACCTCAGGGTAGCGTTTATTACGAACATCCATAGTATAATGATCTCATCCATTTTCTACTTATGATAATTTGCCGTTTCTGATTCGTCGGCGTAGAGCTCGCCAACTATAATTTTGAATGTTTTTATGTGGAAATTTCGTACCACCAACAATCTGATCATTATTTTAGCAGAAGTCTACAAATACATGTTTTCTCATATCGGAACACCCAAATTCCGCATTTTGATCATCCATAACTATTAAAATGTTTCTTCTTTTGCCACTTCTTGCATTGTTTTATCCATACGAAAGATGGAGTGCCTCCAATAGGTGTTTCTGTCTGCTGACATTAATAAACCGCAACACATACGCACCTATCTTTAGGTTGCATAAATAAATCAACAATTCAATCAGTTCAGCCAGTTGATGTGCGTCCAGTATCAGATAAACTAACAATTCATTTATTTTGGTCAAATGGGTATTAAAAATGCTTTTCTATTGTAGCTGTTGATTTTTTAGTTTTATAGAATTCAATTTTCTGCGTTTAGTTTCTCTGATGATCTGAAATTAGTATTATTGTAATTTTCAACGGTCTTTTCGCATCTTCAGATTAAGACATGAAACACTATTATTGGTTTGCATATACAGAATTGTTTTTAACAGGAGTTGTATTTTAAAACCAATGTGAAGGTGACATTTGTAATTATATGTATCCGAGAACAATAATGAGGTTGAACCAAAGAAACTACTGATCCAGAATCGGTATATTTTCTTCTCTTGACTTTGGTTTCAAATATTCCCTTCATATAATAATTGATCGTTTAGAAAATGTCAAAATTCGGTTAACTATTGTTTTAAGGAATCTGTACAGAGCATAGAGAAAGGTATTAGGAATAGAGACCATATGCACTTTTCACACTCATTGCATACAGTAAATATTATCGGTGTTAAAAAAGACATCACAAAATGATTAAAGAACAAAATAAAAATCAATTTTAATAAAAAGTCTCTGCATAAATGGATACCTATTAGAAGAGTACATCTGCAGACTCTACGGGATAGAGTAATTCTAAAGGGAGCATATTTATATGTCACTATATCACCTGTACTCAAATATTAACGATTGGCCATTGATCCCTTAAGTTCAAAATATCAAGAAAATTGAATAAATACAGTTTTTCAGTTTCAGTCTATGAAAGTTGTAGTTCGAGCGTTCAAAAGTATTGTTTCTTTAAATTTTTTGGAACTTATCAATCGTCACATGATTAAATGTATTATGCTTAAAATTTTAATAATATTGCGGTTATGTTGAAATCGTCAGATAGTGTGGGTGGAAGATATTTCCTATTCCTTTACATTTATAGTTGACCTCTGTACCACATCGACAGCATTAGTGAATTATGTGAAAGTTTTCCAATATAATAGCTTGAGTTGATGCCAATTCATTTCATTTCAGATTCGATTAATTGCTGAAATAATACTATTAGCTGGTGCAATTTTATATATTGTAGCAGCATTACGTGAATCTAGATTTTTAGGTTATAATATGTTTATAGAAAATTTGGTAAGTGTATTGTAAATCCATATCTAAAACTATAACTAACAAAACTGTGTTGCACATAATAAAAAATGATAACTATTTCTTCAATTTCATTCCAACAATTGTTAAATAGATGACTGCACCATCCAGAGTAATGTTTTTATTTAGTTGTTGTTTAATGATGATCGTTCCATGGTTACGTATATTTTGTTTAACTGAATTAGATGATCATTTTACCGTTGTCATAATGTTAACAACGGCACCATATTTTCTATTTTTTTGTCGGTAAATATATATGGTAGAGCCGAAAGGATTAAAAAAATTAAATATAACACACCGTTCAATAATAAGAATTAATTAATTTAATTATTTAAAAATTAATTTCAGTGGTTTTAAAACAGTTGGTCCATTCGTTGTTATGATTTATCGTATGGTAATGGGTGATCTATTACGATTTGTTTCAATTTATTTAGTATTTGTAATGGGTTTTGCACAAGCATATTACATTATATTTTTGTCATTTGATAATCCGGCAACGCCAGAAGGTATTGATGATTCGGAAACGAATCCGGTGCCATCACCAATGGAATCAATTGTTGCAATGTTTTTAATGTCATTGACCAATTTCGGTGATTATTATGGTGCCATGGAACGTACAAATCATGAAATGGAAGGCAAATTTTTATTTGTTGTATTTATGGTAATTGTTGCTGTCCTATTGGTTAATATGTTAATTGCTATGATGGGTAATACATATCAAAAAATTGCTGAAACACGTAACGAATGGCAACGTCAATGGGCACGCATTGTATTGGTGGTTGAACGAGGTGTTGCGCCAGCTGAACGTTTGAAAAATTTTAATTTTTATAGTCAACCAATGTCGGACGGTCGTCGTGCCCTTGTATTACGTTTAAATATGAATGTAAGTATAGAGTACACATTAAAACTGAACGCCATAATAATATGGGAAGTTATAATTACAATACAATTAATTATCTATCTATGTATCTATGGACGCTCACTAATGTATCCAAATATATAGGAATCCGATAAAGATGAAATGAAAGAAATATTAGAAATGAAACGTGTGCATGATCGTTTGGCAAAAAAACGGCAATTAGAACGAGATTGTCGTGAAGAAGATCGAATTAAATAATTAAATAATATTTAGGTGTTTATGGTACAAGGTTTTGCAGATTTTCCAGTGATTATTGTTAATAGAAAAAATTGGTTTATTTTGGAAAAACTGGAAGTTCTTTTCTGTTGAATATAAATAAATACTTTAGTAATTAGTGTAATTAGTTATAAAACCTTTTCTTAATTTTTTTTGTGTGGCAATTTATGGATACCATATAAAAATGTTTAATTATAATTCAAGAATTGGCACAGTCACATTGCAATGGTTTCATAATATTAGTGGAAGTGTTTTTCAGAGAGTTCATATATTTGTTGTTTATCTGAACAAGTTATATGCTCTAGAGATATATATGATGATGGAGCAACATCTGGTGAATACACGACCCAACCGTAAAGGGCTTCTATATAACGTTTATTTTGCAACGTTTGCTAATTTGTATCGTCTTTTCTACATACACATGGTGCTTTTTTTGGAATGATCTCTTAATATTATTATTATTATTATTATTATTATTTTAAATTCCCCAGTTCCTCTTGACCATATAGAAAATTGCTCTTCACATTAATTAGTTGTTCTATATTGATGACACTTTAACTCGACAGTCATATTACTTTTTAATACATCACTCCACTTTTATGGTGGTCTCTGTTGCCCACCACAAATACTGTGCTATTCAAATCACCAATGCTGAAAGCATTGCAACCACGAATTCTCTACACATATACTCATTTTGATAAAACTTGTTCTGCATTCATACATTCATAAGCTTCGACAAACATTAGATGGAATTTTTTTTTTGTGTTTTGCTTCAAATTGTAACAATTTTTTTTTAAATTGGCACAATCGTGACTTAATTTTTCATTTGAAAACATCACTCAAGCAGAGTACATTATTTCCTGAATGTGTGTTTGAACTAACGTGCACAATTAGATCACATACGTTTTCATATAGTGTCTTAGGACAAGTACACAACACAGAAACATGTGTCCAGAATGTGTCCTAATAAATAGGGGACACGATACGGTCACATGTATTTATAATTGTTTCTTTTAATAGTTACACAACACGTGCACTATAGCCCAGAATGTCTTCTTGAAGTAACGGATACAATACGGGCACATGTCAAAATTTATCTTTACTCAAATTTTATTCACGATGATTTAGCAAAAGTTAAATTCGGATACATTAGAACTCCACGTGAAAGAAATGTAATGAAATTTTCACGGTATGTTAGGGTCGGTATACACATTACAATACGATACATAAATCATTTAAAACAGGACAACGATTTAAGATCCTTAAATTGGAAGACCCAGAATGTCTTCTTGAAGTAACGGATACAATACGGGCACATGTCAAAATTTATCTTTACTAAAATTTTATTCACGATGATTTACCAAAAGTTAAATTCGGATACATTAGAACTCCACGTGAAAGAAATGTAATGAAATTTTCACGGTATGTTAGGGTCGGTATACACATTACAATACGATACATAAATCATTTAAAACAGGACAACGATTTAAGATCCTTAAATTGGAAGACGTTAGCTGCAGATAATTTAGATTGGAGCAGGCAAAAACCGAACGTTAATCGCATGTTACCATAGTGTCATTTTTTCTTTTTGCTAACACAATCATTAATAACATTCTCTTCAAATTTCAGATTAATCTGTCAATTAGTTTATTATATAGTTACAGCTGTGTAAATTACATCCCTCTTTAAAAATATTGTGTTGTACTATAGCTCAAAGATTAACAATTTCTGCTCATCATTACGGGGCCAATCAATCACAGCATATAAAAATGATGGAATTAAGGAAACATCTATAACTTTTGAAAAATTACCCAGTACAAATTGTTATATGCTTCCATTTGAAGTAATTCCCCAACTTAACTGTAATGAATGTTTGCCATATAGATGACATAAGATCCACTGGGACGAACATGACATGAAAAACTATTATATTACATAAATTTTTTGCTTATCCTTGATTTGTTGGCTATCGATTCGATGATAGCAGTTTCTTACGTCGCTTCAACAGAGCCAGATCATGTAAATTTGATGACTACAGCATGGTATTTGTATTTTTTTTGACCAACAATTATACACGTAATCTGTTATATTCTCAAAAAAATCGAACAAATACGTGTACCTTTATGCTTATGCAGATACTCGAAAGACAAATAGACAAAGGAAACATATCTCTTTGTTATCCTATGTCTAGGGATAACAAAATAGACAGCTAAACACTACAGAGTCTCTCGTGTAGCTGTAACAATATATCCTTCTCCGTATATTCTTATTACCAAAACATAAAGCCGTCACCATATGGCTGGTGCACTTACCAAGTATCTATAGGCTAAGTAACTTATAAAGAGTCCATATTTATAATTACCGCAATGACAAATATTTGGCACCTGTATCCAGCGTGTGGCGTCCGCATTAGATGCCATATATCATTATAATTATGTAAATTTCTTGTATTCCTTATGCGACTGCTGACACAGACACACAATTAATTATCCACACAACAAAATATTGAAATATTAAAAATAATTTTATTAAATATTAATGTAATAAAATAATAATAAAAAAAGGGAGTTTTACAAAAATGGGAATGAGGGGGTGGGTTGGGAAACATTAACTATATTTTAAATATATATTAATTATAAAATAAAGTAAATATGTATTATAAAAAAAATTATGCTAATACATGTATTAAATATGTTTTTTTAATTTATATGTAAAAAATGTATATATAATTATGAATGAATGTAAAAAAAACCGCCACCAGTAAATATCCCAAAGTATACACAAATTATTTTACTCTTTTTACTACCTTCTTTTAATTCAATTAGTATAATTAATTAGTATTAATATATTATTACTATTATTATAATAATTATTAGTATTATGTAGCAAATATTTAATAATAAATATACTAATTATAAAATTCTATAATATAGAGGTATATAAATTTAGTTCTGGCACTACCTAACCTACCCAAAATCATTTATGCCTTATTTATGTTGCACAAGTCAATAAATCTTTGTGCTTATGTTTGTATACGTTTTGCTAATGTTCTCTCTTCAAGTATGCACAAGCTGCATATTAATGTTTTAACAATTTGTTTCACATAAAACATAATTTTTGATGATCTTGTTTTATATTTTCAAAATTGTCAAAGAACGTGTGTGAAACTACTTTGAGATATCAACAATGTAATTATATAGTGGCCACCACAATATACCACACGGATTCAGAAACTAGCTTATGCTATAGGAAATAATTAATATGCCAATATTTAAAGATTTATCGGTCGCTATACTATAATCTCATATTCATTATTGTTTTGCTGATGACAGTACACTCACAACATTTCTTGTATGAACTATCACAAAATCCATAAATCGGGTGGAATCGATTCGTCGGAACATGCTATACCTTTCATCAATGATGATTTAATTGTCATATTTACAATATAGTTGAGAAAAGTTAAATCTATAGTTAAATTTAACTTTTCCAAAACGAAAGCTTGTCTATTTACCACAATAAACCGTGTGCACCGGGTCAATATCCAATCATTTTTGATTACACCATATCATATATTATTTATCTTAGAGTAGATATCCGAAACATTAATGTTCTCCGGAAATGTTTACTAGCTATTTTGTTTGATCGTTATTTTGGTAATCAGTTCGTGTTTGACACAGTCATCGTGAAGTATAGAGACGTGATACGTTTTTTTATAATAGAAAAATACTGGAAAATAGTATCATCAATTAATAAGACGACTAGAAAATTACGTGAAAATTTTTGCCATAAAAACTCAGTATGATAATTGAATAATTTTAAAAAAAAAAGAGACCATACACCAGATAAACCCAAGTCTGGGCCATAATGTACGAGGAGATTAGCTAAAAAACATTACTGTTGTCCTACAAATTGTTCAAAATAATCTATTAACCTCAATTCGATACCTTGTGCTCACTGTTACTACATTATCGTAACATGATAACTTGTTGCCACCATAATTGGATGCTTTTGTTGTTAAATTTATATGTGGTTCCACTTAATCTTTCTATATATACAATATATCACCGCTAGCTCTCTGAACATTAACAAAACATTTTATATGACACGAAAATTTAGCTTATATTATTACAAAGCCATTTCTTGAATGTAATTCCTATATTTTTGCCGGATGCTTCAATTGGGAAAATTCAAAAATTAGCATTTCTGTTTATTATCCATATAATGAATCGCAATTATAAAATCTAATTCATTTATTAGAAACACCATCGGTTGAATTGTATATGTATATTTTTTATTTACTATCATCATTACTGTTCGGATGAAGTACAAAGTAGTTAGTTTTTCTTTTAATTCATGTAGTTCCTCAGAATCTCACACACTTGATATCTATACAAACTTTGCACGTACTAGTAAATATGGAAATTCATATATAGGCTAGAAATACAGCAATTTTAGAATAATCTTCCATTAATATTATATATATCCAGAATGATAAAACCTCATATTTAAGCCCAACATTAATATTTACTGCACGGATTGTTCACAAAATATAGAATTACAATATTATTGATTATTCAAAATTTAATTTAAATGTATATGAAATGCGTCAGTTGATTTCTGACATTCTAAGGAATTTGATAAAACCAGTAGTAACAGTGGTCATAATGATGATTGTTTTAAGATTTAAAAATAAAACTTATATGTTGAGTAGAACCACAATGACGGCTTACACGAACGCAAAACCATGCTATACGTGATAGTCGTTTTTAATAATTTGATTAATTGTTCAACTAGACAAAAAATCAATAGTTTATATCCATTTAAACCAGATATTATTCAAAAATTTTAAATTTGGTTGTCGTTGGCGAATGCACTATTTGAAGTCATAGAAATTATTTGAAAGATATCAGCATTCAACTGAGCTGCGTGCAAGGCATCATTGTGGTTCTTCTCTCATTGTTTTTGTATTTTTTGTGCAATTACCGATAATAAAAATATAAAGATGCAAACAAAAATTATGTTTCTTTCATGTGAAAATAAAAAAAAACGGTTAAAACATATAAGAAAACATTTATGTACAATGCGCGACCGGCGGGAACTTTATTGGCCAGTGCTGCATAAATAAGATCATTATATTATATTTTTTGCTGTGTCATACAAATCAATACAATATATATCGATAACATTCTATTGATTAATAAATTATTATTTACAATACAATTATAAATATTTGCGCTATATAAAACTAACTAATTAATATAATAGTTTTTATCAATTTATTATCATAATTTAATAATTATAAATTATAACTAATTAAAAATAATGTGTTTGTGTGTGTGTGTTTATTTAAAAAAGAAATAGAAATTAAAAAAATTGTGATTCTATCACATAATTGCAGTTGTGTCGTGTCTTTTACTTTTTTGTAAACTAAATTTTTTGTATTTTATTTGCTTCCTTTCTTTACTTTTCCATATTTAATTTTATAAATGATTTTAATTTAATTTAATTATATTAACTTTACCATAAACTAAAATAACTGAAATAACTGTTTGAAATATGGCCACGGGACGGGCGGAATGACTTTCAAATATATACAACACCGATTTCAATGAATTTTTGCTATAGAAATAGAAACGATAATATACGATATTTAATTTTTTTTCCATAATTTCATTTCGAAGGAGACAAGCAACGAGCCCCAGCTTCAAAGGAGTGATATACTTTTATGTGAAATTTCCTTCAATTTAAGTCAAAATACAACGCATTCAGTGAGATAGTATTTTTTGTACGAGATTGTATTTTATGTTCAAACTCATGTATAAAAAAACCGAAACGTTGGAAATATTTAAAATAACTCTTGGTGATAATTATTTATACAAAACATAAGTGACATCAACTATTTATAGATGGCATAGAGAAAAAATGAATGCGAATAAAGGTCTATGCAACCATCAACAATGATTACCGAAAAAAAACCAAAATTAAAAAGATAATGATCTCGTGAAAGTTAGCTGCAAAAATGTTCACTTAGACTCTTGCAAAAAAGAACTTGGTATACCAATAACAACAATTTATGAGATAAATTGGTCTACAAAATGTGTGAGTTTAAATTTTGTTACACATCAATTGATCGATAATGACCAAAAATTAGACCGAATTGAGTATATCAAAAGTTTCATTAAAAATATAATAAAATATAAACCAGAAAGTAAGTGTAAATGTCCTGAATGAAGGAAATCCATAAACCTGTTTGATGGCACGTTTAAAATTAAAACAATGCAAATTTGTTTTTACAATTCCAAAGAATTTGTTCCACACAATGGTACAACGGATGCAATGTTTTGTATTACTTTTGGTGTATTGTGAAGCGTTTGCTATAGTTTCGTCGCGATCCGTCTAAATATATCGGTTATTTGGTGATTATTACCTTCTCATAGTATATTAAATTATATTAAATATCGAATTTACGTATATTTTCAAAATTGATAAGATGGTGTTCGAAACAAAATAGATGAAAAAATTATCTATTTATTTGTCGCACCTACTTTGTTTCAAATAATTTTAATTTTAATTTTCTTATTATTGTTAATTCCTATACCTTTGTGCACTACAAAATGTTAACTAAGATCGTTGTCGATCATTAGCATGAGGAGTTCACGGACATTACCCTGATTTTATAAGGGAATTTTCGATAGTGGCATTTATAGTTTATAGACGACAACAAATATTTGGTGTTTGTACAAATAGTGCTGTAATCTTATAGTATATAGATTCATTAGCAGTTACGTTATGGACAGTAATTACTAGCGAATAATGTTATGTGAAGTAATTAATCGTCGCAGCACAATTAAAATGTGACTAACGGAATCAATTTCAAAATTATCGAAAACGATAAAACAATTTACGGGAGACCATAAATTACTATAATCTAAACGAAGTGTGTGTGTAAACATTTTCTGCCTCTTTCGACACAGTATGTTAACCGGTGAAAAAAATTTAATTATGATTTTCGTTAATTATTAAACCTATAAATTTTGGTGTGATACATTTTATCTTCATCGTATAATAATTTATGTGTGAGAGAAAAATGAAATTATTTGTTAGCGAATAATACTGAATTTTTCGATTATTTTTTAAAAAAAATAAATAAAAACTAACAATTAATTGTTTACGCTTAAAAATTTATATAACAAAGAAAACAAAACAATTCAATTAACTTGTCTTTATAATAATAATAATAATAATAATAACAATAATAATCATAAAATATAAATAAAACTTTATAAAATAATATTTAATAAAATAATGGAATATCTCACCCAAAATTATTTAATATTATTGCTACAAAATTGGTTGACCTCTTACATCAACACATTTTGTATATAATTAAAACTATATATCAATGACAACAACAACAACAACAACAACAACAACAACTAACATCAACTAACATCAACTAAAATCACATCTTAATGGGGTTTATAATTATTTAATTTATTATTATTATTATTATTATTATTATTATTATTATTAATGGAATTGGAAATGTGAAAGTTGTATTAGTTTTATGTTACTTTGCGTACACATTAATTACAAATATAATTATTATTATTATTATAATAAAATAAAAAGCATACAAAAACAATAATAGAAAAAATAATATTTATAATTAAAATTAATTATTTTATATAAAAAATTAAAATAAAATAATGTAATAAAATATAAAAAACAATATTTTAAAAAAAATTAATTAACATAAAAAAAAAAAGGTAAAATATTTGTGACTTAATAAATTGTGAACGATTAAAAAGTAAAAATATTGCATATGATTATATTTTGTAGTTATAAAGAGTGTTCAAATTTGAGTTAACTTTTTAAATTTGCCAACATTTGTGTGTTTTGTTTTTAAAAGATGTCAATTAGAAACAATGCGGTTGGTTAAATATGGAAAAATATACAGCACCATATTGTAAATAAAATTAAAGAAACTGGTTCAATTCAAGATCAAAGAGCTAAAAATTTATTTCTAGTAGTGGTCATTCTCAAGAAAATAACTGTCAGTGATATGTGTCACTGTGCAGAAGCAACCACAACA
Source organism: Bibio marci (assembly GCA_910594885.2). Taxonomy (NCBI): domain Eukaryota; kingdom Metazoa; phylum Arthropoda; class Insecta; order Diptera; family Bibionidae; genus Bibio; species Bibio marci. Next base: position 29,565,922 of record OU343118.1, on the reverse strand, counting down.
ATTCGTCATATCGTTCACACATCAATTAATTCAATTAACCAAATTATTACATATGGTCCATATGATTGCGTCGTACATTTGTTAATCGATCTTTTGAACCAGAAATTTGGTAATCGAATAATTTCTCGAACAGGATGTGTGTCAAGTGGTCACCAAGATCATGCAATCTAACATCATTAGACTACATTTTTATGGAGTTTTATGAAGAGTAAAGTTTATGCGAATAATTCTAAAACCATTCAACAAATTATTCAAATTGAACCACAATTATGTGAATACGTGATGGAAAATTTTCCTAAAATTTAATTGAACGCTTGTATTGAAGCTCCAATAAATGGCCACTTATCTGACATTATTTATTAATTATTAATCAAAACAAAAATTAAAAAAGTTAACGCAAATTTGAACACCCTTTATAAATTAACTTATTAAATTAACATCGATACAATACAATAATTATGAGCGCGCATGCAATGATAAAATAATAGTTTTCAACGATGAACGGGCGCCAATTAAGTGCATGTTAAATTAAAAATGAAATAAAATAATAGCAGCTATATGTATAATTGTAATTATAGTAGAAACCGATTTAAATTTATAATAATTATAAATATTTTTGTTAATATTGAATAATTATTATTTATTGTATTAATTCAACATAATTTGATGGAAACAATCCATAAGATCCGTCCGGTCCCAATCCTTGCCACCAGCCTTCATCAATTTGATCAATATGTGTTATTATATCACTTGGATCAAATGTTATTTCAGATTCATCAGCTTTTTTTTTTTAGTAAATACAAAATTATATTATAAATTTAATAAAATAAAATATAGGAAAATCTTATCTTATCGCAAACAAAATAACAACAACAAACCTGCTTGATAATCATATAAAGCTCTTGCTTTTAAACCACCATCACTCATAACATCTTGATATATTATATCTTCTTCAGTTACAACATCTATATATGAAATTAAATAATTAACAATTAATGGAAAGCATAAATTAATTATTAAAAAATTTGTCCGACAAAATAACCGTAATCAATGCATTGAATTATGTAATTGGTAAATTTTGATCTTAACTAACTGTTAAATGTAAAATAACATTTCCTTCAGTCTCGTGTAAGACAAAATACGATGGCATTAAAGTGGCAGTAGTTCAGTCGAAAAATGTAAAAAGAACAAAAAACTTTAAGCATTAAATTTTGTTTTAAAATATGTGAAAATGCTACCGAAATAATTATTTAGCCAAAACACAAAATGGCTGATCATTTTTCAGAATTCGTGATTAAGCAATAGATATATACATCGCCTAAATTTAAAATTTTAATAAGTTTAAATATTCTGTGAATATACTACACAAACAGTCGCAATTGAATTACTCGAATAACATTTATTCGGTTATCTTAATTTGATAAATTATTTCAAATTTGTAGTGTTTTCAATGATAAGTTTAAAAAAAAAAACAATTTTTGCAAGTAAAGTGAGACATTTCTTACTCTTTGCTTGAGTACTTAATGGAAGTTAATGAATGATGTGCTAATCCAATTATGTTTTGATTTTATACAATTTTCTTCGAATAAACACTTATTTTACCTCATATATTTTCCGAATTACTTGAGTTACGAAAATCAACGGTAAACAAATGATTGAATAATTAACATCTAATTAAAATTAATAAAATATTATCAAATTACCATTTTGTTTAATTGTATTATCTTGTTTTTCAATTACTTGAATATCGTGTTTAATTGGTGAAGTAATTTCAGTACTGTTATTATTACTATTTGTATTACTATTTGATTTTGTATATGGTGAACGTTTAATTGTTGAAAATTGATCGCTATCAACATCCTCATATTCGTCATTATTTATATCATCTAATTGTTGTTGTGTAGCAGAAATAGTGGTTGGTGTTTCGGTTGGTGTTGTTTTTGTAATAGTTACCGTATCAATTATCGCCGCATTTACAACATCATTACTATTATTATTATTAATTACATTACCATTTACTTTCTCTACATTTGATTCATTTACTTTAATTGATGATGATGAAGATGAAGTAGTTGTTGTTGTTGTAACTTTTATATTATTTTTATTCATTTCATTTTGTTGTTGTTGTTGTTGTTCTTGTTGATTATTTAATGTATTTATACGCTGTGCAATTGAATTACGTATCGGTTTGGCTGGTGGTGGTTGTTGTTGTTGTTGTTGAGTTACTCCAATACTAGTACGATTTGTTACCGATGATGATGATTGTGAATACATTTGCCCACTGGCTGTATTTTGTGAAAATATTGCTTTAACTGTACCAACACGTGAACCTATTAATTCTTTTGCTTCACGATTACGTTGTAAACGCATTTCATCAGCTTGTGTCATTTGTCTACTATTATTTATATAATTATTATCTGTTAACGGGCTTATTTTTTCTATTATTATAGGTGTTGTTGGTTTACTAGAACTATTATTATCATTATCTAATGTAATTCGACGTTCACGTTCAATATGTTCACGTTCTTCACGTTTACGTCTTTCCTGTAACAATTATTTAAATAAATATTTATATATATAGGTCACACGTTGTCAGAGATATATAACGCACCGCCAACATATGGGTGTGTCATATTTATAAAGGATTTTCAGGGGCGATGACTATCCGACAACGTGTCATTATCTTCCTACGATAAAGTTATTGAATTCCACATACAATACAGTATGGGATAACAATAACTTATATAAAAAGTTTAGATCGAAGTGAACAATCCCATAATGTAATCACATTATAATTAGAAATTAAATTTATATTCATACACCGATACAATTTACTCTACATTCTACTATATAAAGAAAAACTACTACTAAATAAGTTTGGAAACAATAAAGAATAAGAAATTGCCTACATAATACTAAAATAAAATGAGTAAAGATTCAGAGCAATATAGGAGAAAATGTAACGATTATAAAATACTTTGGTACTGGATTCATCAAAAACACGATTTTACTTAATTTAAAAACATTCAATTGTAAATAAAATTATATGATACCTCTTCAATTTTAATTATTTCCTTTTGTCGCTCCTCTTTCCCAATTTCAATACGATGTTTTTCTTCTTGTTCTTCTTTACGCCAGAAATTATCACGATCTTTTGAATTAATTTCTTTCGCCGGTATAACACGTGAATAATTGGTTCCAACTGGTTGTCTTTGTTCTAACAATTAGACATAAAATACAATATAATAATTCTTATTTTTGCATATTATAATTTGTTTATTCTATTATGTATTTAATTTTACCTTCTTGCATTATTCTTGGTTCTTTAAAACTATACGCTGAACCACAAGCTGATATTTTATCCATAATTCTATCGGTTTCGACGTCATCTTCAGTACGTGCATATATTGTTAAATGGGCTCCGGTTAATAATTTTGCAATATCACGTATATGATTTGCACATGAACCTTTACGATTTGTTGGTGCTCCTTCACCCTATTAATTTTTTTATTTTTTTTTATAACATTTAAAAGTAAATTAAAATAATAAAATTTATTGTTAAATGTTACAAAATATTTCTGTTATCTTATCTATTTTATAATAATATGCGAAGAAAAATATCTTGTTTGTGTAAAACAAGATAAAATAAAATATATAATATAAAAATAATATATGAATAACAACAGCACCGTCAAACTTAAATGTGCAGTATCTTTTTGTTATATTTATAATTTCTATAATCTTATTTAATATAATGAAAACGAATATATATTACTTACTTGCCAATTAATTAACAGAAATTTTGTTAAACTTGTTTTAGTATCTTCTACACGTACAAATGCATACATTATTTTACCACTATTAAAATCATCACGTAATTCATCTAAACCACCGTCACCTGTTCCAATCAATTTCAAATCATTTGTTTGCCCTTCGTAACCAAATAATGCCCTTTGAAAAGAAGAATTTTTATTAATTTATATATTTTCTAACATCTATTTAATTTTTATACCAATTTGTATTTGTTTTATCATTTAAAACATTTTTCCAGGCTGTAATAATTTGTTGACGATTTTTTTCTAAATTTACAGACATTTTGTCGTGTGTCGTGCAATTGGAATTTAAATAAAAGTTATTTTTTATTTAAAATTTCTTTCTGTGATGGTAAAATTATTTTTATAAAATCACTTTATCATTTCACTATTATTTGATATGCGAATGTCTTAAAATATAAAAAAAAATTTATCTTATTTCTGCTGAATTTTGATAATTTATTAATTTCTAATAAAAATATATGGCGTTTGATGAATGTTTACAAAAAGCAATAAAAAATAAAAATATAAAAATTCACACCAACTTATATTTTGTTTCAACTACACTGATTGAATTTTATAATTTTTGGTTTTTGTTGTTGTTTTTTCTTTGGGATTGAATTTGAGAAATTTTCTCTCAATCTTTTAAATATTTTTGATGTCAAATTTTAGAGAGCGGGTTTGTTTTTTGGAGAAAAGTGATTTGTTTTTATATTTAGTATTGGCAGTACCATCTATTAACAATTGTGTGTACAAAAATTATCGTTGATAAATATGATATTTAGGCTTTTTGTGATTGATGAAGATTGTTGCAGATATGCCGATGGTTCTGTTGGGAGAAAAGTATAAGAAAAGTCTAAAATCCTAACTCCGTGGCATATTTGGTTCCGTTAATGAACAAAATGGTTAGAGACGCAGGTCTAGATTGCTAGGAGCAGTAAACTGTGATGTAAAGATCCCTAAATACATGATAGGAAGATATTAGCAACCACTTTTTCCAGTATGTTATCAGTCGCACCATCTCTCTTGACACAAATAACATAAGAAAAATTACGGTTGTGAAGACCACATTTTTATTTAAAATTTTCTATTTAATTTTATATTTTACTCACAGCGAGCGCTGTAGTAGTCAAGAAAGTTTATTTAACAATAAAATATAGTTTGTCTTACTTCTCTTAATCGTAAATTTTTGATATACATTTATCATTTAAATTGACACCTTTAAATGACTCGAATGAACATGGTATATACGAATATATTGATTATATTTGTTTTCTGTATGCACCAATACTTACTGACAACATATTAATTAATATATTAAAACAAAAGTTATTATTTTATTTAATTAAATATTTATTAAATTTTTATAATCTTGAAATGAATAATATTTTGTTAACTTTACATTTGCGCAAATACGTGTAGATGCAGTCACAGTCAATAATATTAATACTAGTCAAATATAATATACCGACCCCTCGATTCTACGAACATAAAAGATAATAATGTGTTTGCTCATTGCTTGCTTGGTGTGCGTTGTTTACTTGATTGTGTGTTACATACCAAACATTCTTAGCATTCCCAATTTTTTGATATATCTAAAAAAAAATACGTACGTACGTTTTTAGTTTTGCTTGTTTTGTGTTACGTTCACATTAAAATGAAGTGGACATTTTAACATTTTCGAGAATAGAACAGCAGAATGATGTGGCGGCGCATCAAATGTAACAAATAACAACAAATAAACAATTGTGTTACTATCAAAAACAAGAAAAATACAAAGGATTGTTGTAATTATTAATTTATAATAATAGAAAATTATTAATTAACATTGTTGTTGCTTTTTTTTCAATAATATATTATTGTATAATTAGCAATTCGCGATACAATTTATATTATTTATTGTATTGTAAATTTTGTGTATGTGTATTTTACTTGTGTGTGGTAGCTGTTCATTTAACGTTAAATTAAAAAAACAAACTTATAAAATATATAAAGAGATTTTGATGAAAACAATATTCATTATATTAAAAAATTAAATTAATCATCATAATTTATTAAAAATTTTAAAAAAGGCTAGCCAATTTATAAGCCATATTTCAATCGTAAAAATTGTAAAAAATCCTAACAAAAATAATTTCCGCGCGTAGAAAAAAAAGAGAAATTGTGCAGTATTAAAATTTTTTATTATAGAATATACGACTGGATTTTTTTTGGTGCATTCATCATTGGAATGCGGCTGCAAAACAACAACAAAAGCATGTCGTGAATATACAAATTACAGGGTGCGTTGGAAAATTTTACAACATAATAAAAGAATAGAATCTATTGTACGTGCACACAATGATCTGATGCAATGAATAGAAAACTACCACCATCATTATACATGAATATCATCAATATTAATAAAAATTAAAAGTACATGCAACAAATTTTCTATCTTATCGATTATTTTTTCAAGTCTAAAATTATTGTTGTTGTTTTGTAGTTTTCAGACAAACTATTGTTGTGTTAATAAAATATATCAATGCAAATTAAATCGAAAATATCAATATTTGATATTATAGTTTAGTTACCAATTTTACTATAAACTAAATATACATTATAATTATAATATAGATAATAAAAACTAACACAAATACAATTATGGAATCAGCATTAGATGTATTATCTCGAGCCGCAACAATGGTACAAGATAATTCAAATGGTGAGTCAAATTTATACCTGTATATTTTCAATAATTATATAATTAAAATATTTAACTTATAAAATATGCACCCTATAATCTATACACACATTCCAATGACAAATGTGTGTTGGTTTTTGTTTAAGGTAAATGAATGTATTCAATGACAAATAAAAAATGTAAATTAACATTAATTTATATTTTATAATCACATAATTTTATAATGCTGCCCGTCTTTTGTTTTTATCAAATATCTTATTTTGTTTCTTATTTACCAAAAGTAAAATAAAACCTATTATAAATGTATTGATTTTATAAAGAGAATATATATAAGGTTGTCAAATATCTCCCTTCCGCCTTTTTGTCTTTTTAATTTCGCGGCTATGTACAAAGCGCTACAGAGCTCGTATCTGGCAACACTGTACATAATTTGAAAGCTCTTGACATAACAAACAAAACGACGCTATGTATGATTAGTTTGGATATTGCGTTCAACAGTTATAGACGTGTAAACATGGAGTTCACTAACGCCGAAATTCGCGCTATTTTAAAGTTTTCCTTCGTTAAAGACAAATCCGCTAGAGAAACGTTCCGTGAGATTAATGGTGTTTTGGGGGATGGTACTCTATCACTTCGAACCGCGGAGGAATGGTTTCGACGATTCAGAGCCGGTGAAAACGACACCATGGATAAGCCAGCCGGCGGAAGACCTGTGACGACAAATACCGATCAAATCATGGAATACATCGAGTTAGACCGGCATGTGGCATCTCGTGACATCGCCCAGGAGATGGGAGTTAGTCACCAAACCATTTTAAACCATCTGCAGAAGGCTGGATACAAAAAAAAGCTTGATGTTTGGGTGCCACATGAATTAACAGTGAAAAATCTAATGGACCGAATTTCCATTTGCGAAATGCTGCTGAAACGGAACGAACTCGACCCATTCTTGAAGCGGATGGTGACTGGCGACGAAAAATGGATCACATACGACAATATCAAGCGAAAACGGTCGTGGTCGCAGGCCGGTGAATCGTCCCAAACCGTGGCCAAGCCGGGATTGACGGCCAGGAAGGTTTTGCTGTGTGTTTGGTGGGATTGGAAGGGAATCATCCACTATGAGCTGCTCCCATATGGCCAGACGCTTAATTCTACCATCTACTGCGAACAACTGGACCGCTTGAAGCAGGCGATCGACCAGAAGCGTCCAGAATTGGCCAAAAGGAAGGGTGTAGTGTTCCACCAGGACAACGCCAGACCACACACTTCGTTGATGACTCGTCAGAAGCTACGGGAGCTCGGATGGGAGGTTTTATCGCATCCACCATATAGCCCGGACATAGCGCCAAGTGATTACCACCTGTTCCTGTCCATGGCGAACGCCCTTGGTGGTGTAAAGTTGATCTCAAAAGAGTCTTGTGAAAAGTGGCTGTCCGAGTTCTTCGCAAATAAGGAGGGGGGCTTCTACGAGGGAGGTATTATGAAGTTGCAGTCTAGATGGAAACAGATTATCGAACAAAACGGCGCATATTTGAACTAAATCCGATTACTGTAACACTTTTTATAAAGCATTGAATAAAGAGCAAAAAGGCGGAAGGGAGATAGTTTACAACCTAATATTTAAATCAAACGAAATTTCACTTTAACAGCCTAAAATTAAATTCTATAATAGTTAAATGGGATTATATTGTAATTAATTCAAATCAATTAAAACAATTTCATATAATACTGCTTTTTTCAAATTATTCTATATAATGAATCAATGGCGACACATCTGCCGGCACAAAGTGATCCGTGTAAAATAATTTCCCATAAGATATGTCGAATTAAACCACTCAGTAGCGCAGTTGCATAGTGCCGAAATATAAATATAAATAGATATATATATTTTATATATTAATCATGAAATATAGCGGGTTCAAATCCGCTATTATTTCATGGGAAATTTTTCGGTATTTATTTCAATACTAAAATTTTTCTGCTGCGTGACCATTTGTTCGTTGATGGAATAAAAAGAAAAACGGATATCTTTGAAAATATGGTGTTGGACGCTATTCAAAGATTAACAATGTCTGCACACACATAACTATGGGCTAATCACCCATATAAAAATAGTAGTATTTTGTACACAATTAGTAAATTGTTATATACTCCCATGCGGAGTAATTTACCAACTTGGTTGTAATGAAAGTTTTATTAGATGACATAAAAGCTCCACTTGGAGCAAAATATGACTTAAAAAAAAAAAAAAATGCCGAATTAAACAAAGTATTTGTATTTACAAATAAAATGGTTCTCTATTCACAAAGAACCGAATGAAGGAGAAAAATTGTATCGCATAAGAATTATCTTTTATCTAAAATATTTTGTTATACAACTGTCGCTGATCAACGCTTATTTCATAAATATAATATTTAACAATACAACTCAATAAAATGTTATATTTATAAATCAGGGTCTTTGTTTTATTACAAAATACAAAAGAAAATCAACATCAAAATCTTTGGGTCGATATCATTCAATATTTCATAGATCATAAATGCTTTGTGCATTCAGTATTGTTGAAATGAATATTATATGTGATTGTTGTTGATGAAGCATCTGTTGATTGATATTTTATTATGTACCATTTGTATAAACCTCACACACAGTAGCATAGTTGCATAGCACCAAAATATATATATTATATAACACATGGGCTGAAAAGTTTCCGAAAATTCTATGAAAAAAACATTTTTATTTGCAAAATTAAACTTTATTCATCAACATACATCCTTTCGCTGGCGATACACTGATTCCACCGATCTTCCAACTTTTCGATACCATTTTTATAGTACGATTTCGTTTTTTCCTCAAAATAGGCTTCTGTTTCGGCGATGACCTCTTCATTGCTCTTAAATTTCTTTCCAGTGAGCATTCTCTTGAGGTGTGCAAACAGGAAAAAGTCGCTGGTGGCCATATCTGGAGACTACGGTGGATGTGGAAGCAATTCGAAGCCCAATTAATGCAATTTTGCTATCGTTTTCATTGATTTATGGCACGGTGCGTTGTTTTGATGAAACAGCACTTTTTGCTTCTTCAAATGCGGTCGTTTCTTTGCGATTTCATGCTTCAAACGCTCCAGCAAGGCTATATAATAGTCACTATTGATGGTCTGGCCCTTTTGGAGGTAATTAATGAATATTATACCTTGCGCATCCCAGAATACAGATGCCATAACCTTGCCAGCCGACTATTGCGTTCGATGGTCGTTGTGGACGAGGTTCGTCGCTTGCTGTCCATGATGCTGACTGCCGATTTGACTCCGGTGTGTAATGATGGAGCCATGTTTCATCCATTGTCACATATCGACGCAAAAATTCTGTTTTATTGCGGCTGAACAAGCCCAAACACTGCTCTGAATCATCGATACGTTGTTGTTTATGATCGATTGTGAATTCGCGCGGCACCCACTTTACACAGAGCCATTTGCATGCCCAAATATTCATACACGATATGTCCAACACGCTCCTTTGATATCTTCAGAGCCTCACCTATCTCGATCAACTTCACTTTACAGTTATCTAAAATTATTTTGTGGACTTTTTTGATATTTTCTGGAGTAACAGCCTCCTTTGGACGTTCACTGCGTTCATCGTCCTTGGTGCTCATATGGCCGGTTTTAAATTTTGCAAACCACAAATGTACTGTTGCTGGAGCTGGAGCAGTGTCGGAATAATACTCGTCAAGCAGTTTTTTGGCTTCAGAAATATTTTTTCCAATCAAAAAATAATGTTTAATCAACGCAGGAAATTCGTATTTTTCCATTTTTTTTCAAATAACAATAGTAGCTACACTCACAACGCTATATCTCACAAACTAATGGTCGGACTGCTGTCAATTTTTCATAGGAAATTTTTCGGTATTTATTTCAATACTAAAATTTTTCTGCTGCGTGACCATTTGTTCGTTGATGGAATAAAAAGAAAATATGGTGTTGGACGCTATTCAAAGATTAACAATGTCTGCACACACATAACTATGGGCTAATCACCCATATAAAAATAGTAGTATTTTGAAAACATCTATCTTTCGTTAATTACAGTACAGTAAAGTACACAATTAGTAAATTGTTATATACTCCCATGCGGAGTAATTTACCAACTTGGTTGTAATGAAAGTTTTATTAGATGACATAAAAGCTCCACTTAGAGCAAAATATGACTTAAAAAAAAATAAAAATCTAAACCTTACTCTCCTCATCATAATATATATAACACTCAGCGCACTCGATAATCTGTTTCCATCTAGACTGCAACTTCATAATACCTCCCTCGTAGAAGCCCCCCTCCTTATTTGCGAAGAACTCGGACAGCCACTTTTCACAAGCCTCTTTTGAGATCAACTTTACACCACCAAGGGCGTTCGCCATGGACAGGAACAGGTGGTAATCACTTGGCGCTATGTCCGGGCTATATGGTGGATGCGATAAAACCTCCCATCCGAGCTCCCGTAGCTTCTGACGAGTCATCAACGAAGTGTGTGGTCTGGCGTTGTCCTGGTGGAACACTACACCCTTCCTTTTGGCCAATTCTGGACGCTTCTGGTCGATCGCCTGCTTCAAGCGGTCCAGTTGTTCGCAGTAGATGGTAGAATTAAGCGTCTGGCCATATGGGAGCAGCTCATAGTGGATGATTCCCTTCCAATCCCACCAAACACACAGCAAAACCTTCCTGGCCGTCAATCCCGGCTTGGCCACTGTTTGGGACGATTCACCGGCCTGCGACCACGACCGTTTTCGCTTGATATTGTCGTATGTGATCCATTTTTCGTCGCCAGTCACCATCCGCTTCAAGAATGGGTCGAGTTCGTTCCGTTTCAGCAGCATTTCGCAAATGGAAATTCGGTCCATTAGATTTTTCACTGTTAATTCATGTGGCACCCAAACATCAAGCTTTTTTTTGTATCCAGCCTTCTGCAGATGGTTTAAAATGGTTTGGTGACTAACTCCCATCTCCTGGGCGATGTCACGAGATGCCACATGCCGGTCTAACTCGATGTATTCCATGATTTGATCGGTATTTGTCGTCACAGGTCTTCCGCCGGCTGGCTTATCCATGGTGTCGTTTTCACCGGCTCTGAATCGTCGAAACCATTCCTCCGCGGTTCGAAGTGATAGAGTACCATCCCCCAAAACACCATTAATCTCACAGAACGTTTCTCTAGCGGATTTGCCTTTAACGAAGGAAAACTTTAAAATAGCGCGAATTTCGGCGTTAGTGAACTCCATGTTTAGACGTCTATAACTGTTGAACGCAATATCCAAACTAATCATACATAGCGTCGTTTTGTTTGTTATGTCAAGAGCTTTCAAATTATGTACAGTGTTGCCAGATACGAGCTCTGTAGCGCTTTGTACATAGCCGCGAAATTAAAAAGACAAAAAGGCGGAAGGGAGATATTTGACAACCTTATATATATTATTAATCATGAAATATAGCGAGGTTCAATGCCGCTATTTTTCATCGTAAATTTTTCGTAATTGGTAAACCGCGTAGTGCACCTATCTATAGGCATGGACTAAACAACGAATTTGCACTGTTAACACCGATACCTAATAACAATACCTGCAAAGAGTCGTTCTTATACCAGCAATTTCGCGACGGCGACAATGTTTTATTTTTATCGATCACTTTCCACCATTCAATAATACTTTTGTTTATTCAAAATAATTCTGGGTGTTAGAAAATCCGAGGTCACTCCCCCCGACAGGAATTTCCAATTCTCGGAATAATCATACCAATTGGGAGAGTCGAACCATTCAAATGAGATCGCCTTAATCGATGTGCGCAGTATTTGTCCACGCAAATTGATAATTTACAAAAATACCTAAAGAATTGTATTGTCATAAGATACAACTTCCAGTTAAACTGTACGTTATCGCCTGTTATTTAACATAATAACTGAGTCCAAATTTGTTCCAAACTTGATTGAATCTATTCTATTTTCCTTCAAATCAAAATAGGTAAACAACTGGTAATTTCTTTGCGACCTCTATTTTGAACTCCGCAATTGTAGCAATATGTTTACCGGCCTGCAAGATCCGCCGTTATAAGATCGTCTGTATAGGTCTCCGTGTGCGTATATAAAACATTATTGCATAATACTGTGCAACAACTTCTGACCGTTGTTAATTGTTATGCAAATAACATGATTACAAACTATATCGGCCGTGGACGGAGCGCATGATGTGCATTCTAATTACGAAAATTCGCGTATGTTCCATGATCTAAGAATGGTCATTATTGCGTAAAAACTTATGTCAACAAAAACAAATTTGTTTACCCTAAGCTCTTCCTTAATTCGATTGACCAAATATGAATGTAAACATCACACCAAGCATTATTTCATACTGAAAAATGGAAAATGATGTCGGAGTCCTGAACACAAGCATACTGGATGCGCTTTATTTGGACGGTTGAAATCCCCTGGATTGTATACTGTATTTATAGTTTTTTATATTTATTTGTAGTTAATTTTCCATTTTCAAATTTTGTCTTATCAATATTTGTTATGTATTGTGTAATAATGTGAGTACACATTCATTATACCTACCCGCATACATCCAGATATATATTTGTACGTGAATCGTTTCATTTTTTTAAATAAAAGATGTTATATTCACCGACTGTCCGAAAAATAACCGAAATTCAACTTTTGGACGGATTCATTATCTCTTAACTGCGAAATACATTGAAATCGCAGCGCACAAAAACTACTGTCACAAAAAAGGAATTGTGGTACTTACACTACTCATACTGATAGAAACTTCATGGAACTGTGACAGTTTATTAACGGTCGGTTTGTAATGTACATCGATCAATCAGTATCCAATACATATGGCAATACCACATCTATAAATGTTATAGAAAGTCATTCCGGTTATTTGTCGGACGTAGGGTACATATGCATCGGTGGAATTTTAAAAAGAAATATTTTTTATGTAAGCATTTTCTTTAAATATTTTATTGTATTATTTATTTTTATTTTGTTGCGTCTATAATTTCAATACATAAACTATTGTAATTATGAAAATGTTCTAAAATTCGTATATTATTTCCAACCATTTTTATAATATTTATTTAATTATACTTATATTGTTCTATATGTAATTACTATAACTCTATGGTATTATAATCCTTTAGTTTATATAGTAATTAGAAATAATAGAAGAAATTTGGAACAGGTTCGTGCTGTTTTCATCGTTAAAAGCTTCTTGAAAACGCCCAAATTGGTAGTCCTACTCTACCCGCCGTTTTCATCAAACATTGTTCCTTCCCATTATTACTTGTTCTGATCGACGCAACACCATGGCTGTCTTCCATTCTTATGACGATGCCAAAAAAAAATAGCTCGATTAGTAGATAACCTCTAAAGATGAGATGTTATTTTGACATGATATTAGTATACTGTCAGTCGGATGCAAGAGAAATTAGAAGCTAAAGGAGGGATGTACAATACTTTCAATTACATCTTCTTTGCTAATTTTTTATTTAAATAACATATTAATTTTCACCAAAACCTCCTAATCAAGTTCCTATTGATAGTTTAATTGCATAATGGAATAAAATAATCATGGTGTTATCGAAATACCGGGTATCGTTATCCAATATCGTTCGTTCACCGAAATAATGAAATATATATATGGGTCGATTATACCCAACCATACGCAATACCAATGTCATTCTAGTATCTATCTATCCAACGATGGCGTTAAATTGTTGTATTATCCCGTATATGTGAATATATTATACAATTAATAGGATTTTAGTAGGAATTAGCAGAACTTCCAATTATTTTCGATATATTGTATATGGTTGATTATTAATTGAATGAATGAATCGGCCAACGTGTTTTGTTGTGTTTGTATAGAGACATTGTTATTAATATCTGAATGTGTCGTTCAACACAATATGTTCAAGTATTTTCACTTTTTGATTACGCATAAACGAACATAAATGTTATAATTTAGTTGAGCCGAACCTTTGGTATATATGATAAATATCTCATATCTGTCTTGAATGGTAATCCAGAAGAAAGAAATAGAGCCGGATGCCTTAAGAATAGTTACAATAAACTGTGATATAAAGATCGTTATAATTCGGAATTGTATAAGGCTAAAATCGCACATGAGTTTTAATGCCATGGACTATGGAAGTAAGTAAGTCAACAAACTATTTGTGATCGTTTAAATTAAATATGACTAAAAGATACAAAAGGCAGGAAAATTCATTCTATCTGAATGGAATGTTAGAAATAAAGAAATGCGAAAAACCACGTGTGAAATTTTGATTGAAATTCAAAAATGGGAGTCGTTTTTGTATCGTATTTTCACTGGTAATGAAAAATGGATTTATTTTGAACGAACAAAATATTGGAGTGATTCAGGTGAACCAGAAAAATTCGACGCCAAAACTCAATATCCATATGGAAAGAAGTTTTATTGTTTATATTTAGTGAGACCAGAACTGGCCTGTGGTATATTAAGAATTTTTGAAGCTAATATAGACAAATGGTCATTAGTGAATGCTGACAAACTACAATTGATTAAATTGAATCGTGAATTGAAAGTGAAACGGTAAAAATGGGTCAACAGTCGACATGGAACAAGAATTTGCACGCAAATGCTCATCGTCTTCTAGCAAAACCGGTCAACGAAACGTTAAAATCACTTGTATGGGATGTGTTACCACACGCACCTTATCCACGAGAAGTTGCTCCATCAGATTACCACTTGTTCAAATCGATTACACAACAAACGACCCTTTCATCTCGGTATACTGATTACAATAATATAATTCGTGCTGATCCATTCCGATCGGTTTTCCTTTAATGCTCGGTTAAATTTCTGGTCAATTGTTGTTGGTAACGGATGATCGGTAATCGTTTCGATTGAGCTCACTAAACCCACAGTTAAACAGTTCTTTCCATTCCACGTTGTGACGTTGATAGCTGACCCGAGTCCAGTGTTGTTGAAGCAAAATAAAAATAAAAATCCCCATTCTATCGATTACGTGCAATTTATTATTACTATTACACGATATACTTACTTACTTACTCCATGGCATTATAACGTAGGTGCGGTTTTAACCTTCTCCAACACGCTTCTCCAACCTGACCTATCGCCGCAGTCAATGTCTTCCAATTCCGAATTTTAAGGATCTTTATATCACAGTTTACTGCATCTAGCTATCTCTCCTTACGTCTTCCGGCTCTCCTTCTACCTTCTGGATTACCATTCAACAGTTTTTTTTCGCACGCACTACTCCTCCATGCGTAATACGTGTCCAAGCCATCTTTACCTATTGATTTTGATTGTTTTGATAATATTTGGTTGACCGTACACCTTGTATAATTCAAAATTATATCTTCGCCTCCAACTATTAAACTCGTCATTTATGTTTTAAAATCAAAATGCGTTTAATTTATCCATCCCCATCTTTCGTATGCGCCAATAATATAATTAATTTTATAATTTAACATTTACATGCGACGATATTAAAACAAACAAATGATTTTTTAACTATAATTTATATTTTTAATGGAAAATTTAGAAAACACAAATGTAAATTGATAAGAATCTATAAGAAGATTAATATATGGTATTGCAGCAGTCGGCATACTTTTATTACATCGGGCCAGATTGAGAATTTTTATATAAGTTATTGCGTGAGAATTAAAATTTTTCTCACATACATTCATGACCGAATCCCTGTTTATGCATATTTACAATGAAGTAATGAAACTGTTTAACTATATTGTATATATACTAGACCAGCACATATTCCTGGCACCATCTGTGGTAATGATTCTCTGATTTTTACCCGATCAATATACTACCATATATTGACACAGACTATTTAATTTTTCAAACACAACAAAATTATCATTGATATACGTATCCTCGTATAAAAAATATTAAAAATGGAACCGTATCTTCAACATCACTACTCTCTCGTCCCATAGCAGCAATAGAAAAATACTAAAAACAATATTTGTGTTTGGTAAAGGAATATCACCGATATTTTAAAATTGTCTTGTATTCGCATAGTACGAGCTAAGTACGAGTACGCATTGTGCGCGTATGCTTCACTTCCGTCCCTGACGTCATGCAAATTTGTATAACAATTCGTCAGCAGTAAATGATTTGCCCGCATGTGTAATTATAAATATATTATATTTTATTCCTGGTCCCAAACATTTGCTTCATTTAGAGTGATAGTGTGCGTTGAAACATTGCGTTCTTTAAATACTCTGATATTGAGATATACTGCAATGCGGTGCAAATAACACAATATTTGTGTTTATGTAATTAATAATAATTTTGGTATTTGAAAATGTTGGCATAATGCAGAAAAATATAATGTTATTTTTGAAAATTGGTGGCATGGGTCAAAATATTGGTACAATATTGTTAGTATACTTCCACGGACCCGATCCCTGGCATGTTATTATTATTATTATTATTATTATTATTATAAAAAAAAGGAAGTACTTATACTCACATTATTATTTGTATTTTTAAATTTACAATTATTGTTATTGTTTAGCACAAAACTTGTTGATTACAAATGCAAATGCGTTTAGAATTTCAATTAATAATGTAATATATATTTATTTATATATTTATAATTTATGCATTTATATGATCGTATCATGTGATCATATAATATTTATAATTGTAATAGTTATATTGATGTGAACATTTTTATTTTTATTAATCGTACAATATAAAATTAACACTCAATAGCACTATCTGTGTGTGCCCACATGTACTGGCACAGCATTTTATTTAAAAATATAAATAGTTAAACGACAGCATTTTTTATTTTTGGCAAGTTCATTAACGTTGTGTTTAACTTGTGTTTATAAACGTGCGGTAAACATTCATGGACGTTAAGTCGTTAAGTTGCTGGTGATCTTGTGTGCTTCTAAAAAATACGATTTGAGTTATAGTTCATTTGTGAATGTTGAGACCGATGAATTAGTAAAAATTAAACTTAATTTAATTCTTCCTCAGTATTTTTAAATTGTCCATACACATGGTAAAGTAGAATCATCTTAATATCTGTACCGTACATTGTATATTTTTCTGTCATTAAACTTTTCAAATCACAATTTTGATTCTTTTTGTATGTATTATGCGTTGAAATAATAATAAAAAACTGTCGATCAAGACCAAAAAATCAATCGACAAAATGATAGATGGCTATATGTTCAGAACCTATACAGAGGTTATTATGTACACGAAACGTCCAGCTACTGTTACGGTTCTTGGGATTTGTGTAGTGTTACACTACTTCTTTGTGCAGGGGGATTCGGGTTAATGCTGTCGCCTGCATCGAGGTTTTAGAAAATGTTGTGAAACCCCGAAAACTTCTTGCTCCTTCACACAAAGCGATAGCAACACAAGATTGGATGACCGAGAATTGCCATGTCTTTAATCCGCTGAACTATTACATTTGGGGCGTAGTTGAACGTGAGACTCATAAACATCCTCATCACATCATTTCTGAAGAATGCTATATAACTATCATTTGATTCGGACATACAGTCGTTTCTCGAATTCCGGATTAAGGAAGTTATTGCGCCGCCAATAGAGATTTTATTTAATAATTTTATAGTCGCTTTTAGATTGTATTAAAATTTTATAATAAAAAAATAATAACACCCGCCGCCACTCCATATTTGTTTCATTAAAAAACTATAAATAAAATGAATAAAAATGAAAAATGTAAATTATCACAACCAACAAAAAAAAAAGAGTCGTATCCTCATCAAGAAATAGTTCAAGAGATTTTTGCACTTAAAATAAAATACAAACTAATGCAGTTGTCACAGCCAATACTTTTTAACCAATCGGTATCTAATTGCTCATTGCACTTCGTACATTTTTATATTATTTATGCCTCCTTTTTTCTTTAACATTTTGAACAACTTCATGTTCTTTTCATATTGAAACTTCAACAGGCTGAGGCGATTGCTAACGATAGCCTATCATTTTATACCTTTCCACATTCCTTTGTACAGGCTAATTTGATGCAATGCAAAGTTTGAACTGCGTCACAGTTTAACTTTCTGATGAAATTTGTTTTACGTAGTTTAAACAAGTTATAATATTTAAATCAATATTATAGATTGCACATTTCTTGTAGCCGATGGTTGCTTTATCTATATAGATATCCTGAAGAATTATATGGAATGGAATTTCATATGAATCTGTTTCATAAATAATTTTATATAGTTAATTTTCAAGAAATGAAATATACCTTTGTTTTCTGTGTGAACAACTAAAATGATATATATATAAATGGCGTTAACAACGTATATTCATTCCGTTGTGTCAAGAAATGTGTCATCAAATATTAACGTTGATGGACTGGTGCTATGGAAAATATTTGTTTAACTATAACTCTATTATCTATATTTTCTATTTCATTTTTAAAATAATATCAACAATCTCCTACGGACAATTTATCGCAGATAAATCGTGTTCTGTTCATTTCTGCTAAAACTGCTTCTCCATTATTTCCAACACATTTTGTGTCATTGAAGGGGTTCCGGGTTATACGTGTATATAAACCACATTTTCTGTAATGGATTTTCAATCATAGTGGAATGGTATTTATCCAAAACATTGTATTTTGTGCAAGGAAGCGAAATTTTGTATTTGTCATAATATTCATGGGTAATTTTTCAATATAATCATTTTTTTTAAAGCTTATAAAACGTTG
Source organism: Bibio marci (assembly GCA_910594885.2). NCBI lineage: Eukaryota > Metazoa > Arthropoda > Insecta > Diptera > Bibionidae > Bibio > Bibio marci. Next base: position 29,546,654 of record OU343118.1, on the reverse strand, counting down.
TAAAATATGTGCGTGTTAATAAAATTCCGTTTTGGTGTTAATAAAATTCCGTTTTCTTCACAAAATTCACGCAGGCCGAGAAATTGTCTATTAATTTTTTTTTCTCGGAGAGGAGAGTGCCGACAGTGTCAGAATGTTTTTCTGCGATCAATACGAACACCGTGCGATTTAATTTTATTTTGAGAAATTTGTATAGGGTACCATATATCATTTAACGACACTTCCTTTAGCATTTAGTCGGGTATGCGTATGAAAAAGGGTTAATAAAAATTTTTATGTGTGTATTTTACAAAAAATAAATAAATAAATTAACACATTATTATTCAAAAGGTGCAATCTATAATTTTATTGATATTCAATTTATTTATAATAAATAAAAACTTTTGAAATGATATTTTGCATATTTTGCATTTTTTTTCTGTGTGTAGTTATTTTTTATTAATCATATGTTAAAAATATTTAAAAATTTATAAAATGTTTATAATAGACTTGTAAAATATTATGTTTTGTTACCACTATACCACGCACGCACACCCCATCACCCGAACAATTAATCGCATTTAATGATGGACATTTTTTAGCTGGCGTTTATAATAATTTTAACAAATTAAAATTGAGTTTCAATACGTGTGTGTGTGTGTGTGTGTGTGTGTGGATGAAAAAATTTTAAATTGAATTACAATTAAATGCATAATTTGTATGCAATAACAATATTAGAGCTTAAGTAACTATAAGAGTAAGTTTTTGTACAGAATAGAATAGCAATGTGTGTGAATATAATAGGCGGGAAGAAGTTAACTTAAATATAATAACACTTAAATATTTGTATATTAATTATATTATTTGGAATGGTATGAGTTGACCGGAAATATCATTGAAATTGTTTTAAATTTGTCGCTATATAATATAAATATTGCTGGGTTGAACACAAATAAATTGCAGTTTTTTTTTTGTAATGAAAAGGATTGGACCGGATTGGGTGAACTTTATTTATTTATGTTATTTAAACATTTTGATTTCGATGACCTTTTGCCGTCGTCTTTACTGGGCAGTAGCATTATTCCGAGCTAATCGAATTTCTGGTCCTTATCTTTCGAAAACTTAACCAAGTGGCGTCTTGATATCATCATTATTATTGACATTTTTACCATTCAAGAAGTTTTGCAAACTTCCAAATAAATGGTGCAAGATCAGAACTATAATATGGCGGTTGTTGATGCTAATGTACCAAGCTCCAATAATTTTTGACGAGTGACCAAAGATGTGTGTTTGATCTTGCGCTATCATGGTGGCACACAATACCTTATCGATTTGCAAATACCTCTGCATTAATCGTTTGGTTGCTTGGTAAAAGTTCAAAATAGATAATGTGCTCATCCCATCAAAGTGATAACATAATTACCTTCGTTTTTTAATGGATATCACCTTTGGATGTTGTTTGCGTTGATTCATCTTGCTTGATTTTCCATTTTAAATTATTGTGTAAAACCAATTTTCACATCGCCGTATTAGTTAATAGTTTTAAAAATAGATCTTTTTCGTTACGTTTCGTATAGATGTTAATAATGCTTTGTGTTAAATGAATTTCTTTGCGTTCATGAGGAACCATTATTATGTATAGAGTGTTTTGTTTTCGTAGCACCAAGTTGTTTTTTGATACATCGACCTTCACGTATTCTGATATAATGATTCGCATCGATTATTGTTTTGATTTGATCGACCCAACCTGAACGTTGTTAATGTTATGGTGAGAAATCACCGCAGAACGAAATTTAGCAAACCAATTTTACCACACTGTCGTTTTTTTTTACCATCGTGGAATCAAAAAAGCAAAATTTGACGATTTTCCTATCTTCTGGATATATCCCATTGGTTATACAGTTTCGAATCATATTTAACACTTCTGCCATTTTTTATTTTGCTCATTGGGTTGGGTCTTCATTAAATAACTCGCGCAGTTTAATTTTTATTCCTCTCTACGTTCTTTGCCTTTCACATCGAAATCACCACTTTCAAATTGTCGAAACCATTTCTCATATGTTTTAATTGTCGGAGCGTTTTCATCATAAGTTTTTACCAGCAAACGATGTCTTTCATTTGCTTTTTTCTTTTGATTGAAATGCATACCACAAATGCTCTTTTTCTGGTCCATATAATTACAGACATAATCAATGTGTTATAAAACTGTGACGCTATATTACTTTTACGAAATTTAACTTGTGTTCTTTTTGAAGGTTACTGTTTGTAAAAAAATTTTATTTCATAAAAATGGTTATATTTCGTTAGCGAAGCATATCAGTAAAAATAGTGATAATTACTTTAGTACTCACCTGGTATGATGATGATGATGATGATGATGATGATTTGTTAAAGTGGAAATTATTTTCTTATAGAAGGTTCATTGTGCACTCTGTACGAGTAAATCCTCGAAGTGTCTGCGATTTCAGAAATGAAACCATAGAGATGTTTCTTATAAATAATCCGTTCCTGATGAATACATTATGTATTTTCCAAATATATTTTATTATAACTGGCATTTTACATCATCTGTAAATATGTGAAAAGTGCAATTTATTTGTGTGCAACCCAATGGTATACGCGCACGAAGAACAATTACCACACGTGATATGCATTGCATTCTTATATCATGTAAAATATATAGAGTCATAAAATAATACACAGTCCAGACATATATTAGCTATAGATAGACTATCCAGAAGTTATAAAAACACGTGTCTTACATAATTGATGAAAATGAAATTATATTTTTAGTATTTTAAATTTTAAAATAATTATAATTATACCGAATGTTCATTTAATTTACAAGTACATTTCCGGTTTTATATATTTTTTTATTATCGTATAGTTAGTTATTATATTTTAGGTATTTTATCAGTTCACTGTTAATTTATATTAGAGATAGCGTACAAAAAATGGTCAATTATATAGTTTTGAAAAAAATTGTATACCGGAAACCCGGACACTGGTACAATTACACATTTGATTGCGTTCTTTTGGTCAATTTGAATGAAATTTTATAGCTGCGAGCTTTAAATGAGCGGTTATTTCAATAGACCATATAAACCGAACTCTTCTATTGATCCAATTGCAAAATTAGATGATCTGTTACTGTTGGTCAATGTAGGTAAAATTTATTATTTCCGCTTAACAAAACGCAACAGCCAATTCGAATGTCTTAAACCTAACACATTTATCCAAATTTTTTAAAAAATCAGCAGTACGATTTTGTTAGCCGAAGTGTGAAAATAAATTATTTCTAAGTGTTTTGGACATTTCTCACGTGTTTAGTTTATAATTATTATAATGATCTGTGATGTGATGATTCGCACAATATGCAAACGGTTAAGGTTATATAGGCAATGCAGGGTTAATTTTTATATTTTTATAAATTAGTTCATTCACTGTGTTTTGTGTTCCTTATCTATAAATGGAGTATACTTATTTACTATCTACATATTTTATAGATGATCGTTAAAAATAACACTTACTAAAATTACTCATTGTATTTTGTTGTTATACATTGAAATATAAATCGTAATAATATTTATTTTATTATTTTTATATAAATAATTTTTGCAATAAAATAAATAAAATTATAATAACAATAATAATAATAATAATAATAACAATAATAACAATAATAATAATAATAATAATAATAATAATTGTTTGAAAATAAAATTTGCATCTCAACAAAATCTATGTTATTATTCAGACAAAGATGGTGTTAATGCGAATGAGGTGTTTGAATAAGTTTATTCCCTTTTTTCTTGTGTTCTTTAACATGTATTTATCTTTAAAATTGATTAATTTCTGTCCACTTTTGTTTGGTTTGAATGAATCAATGAATGACATTTGTTATCATTTTTAGGATGATCGTAAAAGCCGAATAACTTGTAGTTATCAATTTACCACATCGTGAGCGCACAAATTATGGCATTCTCACACCTAAACGTACTATATATTTTTATTCTCAATTCCTCAGTACAGTTGATGCCCCCACATTATTACAATATCCAACTTTTTTTAACCATAGTTTTGTTATTAATTGAACCAAAATGAATTTCGATACCACCATTTCGTAGTGGAATCGATGAAAAATTAATTATACAATGATCGACACAAAATCGATGACTGGAGTCTAGTTTTATCGTTTAAGTTGTAGTGTTTTGAAATCTTTAACTATTTGTAAAATTTAATGGTTCTTTAATTTAATTATTTTTTCAAACCGATTCATGTGTCACCGTTCATTTCGCCCACTTGTAATCTAAAGGCCATATTGAAAATAAAACTTCATTCATTTGACATTTGATTTTTCTACTGTATTGATATCGGCGGGGGACATATTTAAAGACAAAACTTGATATAGAAAAGCTAACATTTATTATCGTGATTAATGTCTTGCTGAGTTATTTCTTACATTATTTGGATTGTGTTGGTTTTTTGTTGCGATCGGCGTTAAATATAATCGTAGTATTACTGAAAGTGAAAACGTAATGAGATTATTCGAAAGTATAATCCTTCGACTTTTGTCATCCTTTTTGCCACTTGTTGTTAACCAAATAACAGAGTAAATAATCGTTATGATGTTGATGTAAAATATGTTATCGCACGATAATCCAAAACGTTTTAAAAAATATTGGTATAAATGAAAACAACCATTTACAGGATTGCGGAGGACTATCAATTCCAAGGTCCATCGAACACCATGTGCCACAAAAGTTGTTAGTGATTAGACTTTCATGATAATTTGTGTTTGAAAACTTATTTCCATATACCAAATTTAGTTACGTTTACTAATTTATATTTATAATATTATAATCTAATACCACCTATTCTATAATATTTACAATAGGATTTTAAATAAACTGACTATATTTAGTTACAATTCCATGATGCAATTATTGTTATTATTATTATTTGTATATTTCTATTTTAATAAGGTCATTTGAAGTCTGCATTAATATGGAGAAAAAAATTTGAAATGAAATAATTTTTAAATTATAAACTGACCCTGTTTAAATTGTTTTTTTCATATTTTATTTGATAATAACGCAAATATTTATATTATTTGTATATTATATATTGAGATTTTTGCACTGGTGTCAACTTACGTTCACCCATATACGACGCACACTGGTTCCAATATATTCCCAAACGCATCATCGCATCGCATCATGTGTATTTTGTCGGGGAACGAGCATACAAAAATGAATAAATAAATGATACAATGTTATTATTATAAAAAATTAAAGTGCCTTTTTTTTTAAAAAGGGAATACTTATAAAAAATATTCCATCCACGGAGATTTTATAATTCATCAAAGGAATGGACAATTTGTAGACTTAAGCGTAATGGGTTGATCGCAGTATTGGTGGCCACATCCTGTTCATATTGTAATTTACCAATTTTCTCCTAAATTGACTAATAGATCATCACGTCAAATTTGGCCTGTATATTTTGCCATAAATTTTGAAAGAAAAAACTATTGGTTTAATTCCATTCCAAGTCTAGTCTTACAAACAATAATCTATCAAATGTCCTTGTCGCGCCTCTGACTGATGCGGTCTGAACCTTGTACAACAATTGTCCCATATAAACTCATACTAACTGTCTTCAATTGTTACTGGCGAAAAATACTGTACTATGTAATATGTTTTGGTAAATCTTCTGTCTGTTGGGCGGTATCGGTATCGGTATCGGTATCGGTATCGGTATCGGTATCGGTATCGGTGCCGGTGCCGGTCTTTATTCAATTCTACGAGTTTAAATAAAAAAATTATATGTTGACAACCGTACATGTATTAGTGTGTATGTGTATGATGATAACAAATCCAAATTAATATAAATAAATATTATGATAGTACGAATAATTTGCATAACACGAAACAAATGGGAATTTTGCATATACTCTCTGTCCGAAAATCAACCGAAATGAATTAAAAAAATAGAAAAAACAAATATTGATTTTTGTAAAATATTATCCCTCAACTGAAATACGCATCGATTTGTTGAACATTCAATAAGTAAACGTAAACTTTTTTTTATATTGCTGATTGAAATATTGTTCGGTATAATGAAGTCGTTGACTGCGTTCAATGTTTACAATTCATACAAACCGCCGCCGTCATCGTTTGAACTTTAGGAAATAGAAAATAATCACATTGATACAAAAATCAGGTGAACATAAGTCAAATGTTTGGAGCAAATAAATTTAGGTTTTATTAGTTTTAAATCAGTGATAATTGTCGTACGATGAGAAAAGTGGTATTATCGTCCAATAATCGCCAAATACCTATATGTGGCAATAGATATTCCAGAAACGCTTCAATATCCCATTGTAATATACCAAAACACTTCTGGTAAATTCTTTATGGACAATACCAAGGGTACATAAACAAAAATTGTATGGTGCACACACATTTTTCAAGTATTCTAAATAATAATGGTGACAAAATTTATATATTTTATGTTGTACGTTGGTTTTTGATAGTACCTTTAGGATCGTAAAAACAAATAAGTATAAAATTTTCATTTTTGACTTCATCAAATAAGATTTTTTTTTCTATTTCCTTCATCTGGTGATGATCGCCATTCAGTACTTTGACCCTTATAGAAAACTCACCATTTTCCATCATCGCAGTTAAATTATAATAGTTTTTAAGAAATTATCATCACTTCTGCAAACGTTTTGAATGATGTTTTTAGTCATTTGATTGATGTAAAATTAACGTTGAATTCACTTTTCCGTTAAAATGTTATGAATTGTTGTTTTTGGTATGCCAAGACCTAATTTCCAAATACCTCACTGAAGATTTCTTGCAATTATTTACGAAATTACTAACTTTTGACATAATTTATTGGGTAATGGTCGGTCTCGACATTAATCAGCATCCACGTCTTCGCTGTCGCCTTTGATGCGTAGTTATAACTATGGAAAACTTGTGTTTGGATAAACAATTCACCACCATCAACGCATTTAATGTTAGTTATTTGTTCTTTAAACAGACGCACATTATTAACTACGGTCACTTTTTGCGTTGTATTTTAAAAGAATGGTTATCAAACTTAGACAGACTTATTATGCACGCTCGGTGGTTTACACAAGATAAATCAATCAGCAGTCTGGTGTTTAGATTCATATTGTATATTAGAAAGCCATTCTGGTTATTTTAGAGACAGTGGGTGTTTAATATATAAAAAATTCAATTTGGTTTTAATCTTTTCAATGATATTCATAAAAATTATCGTTTAATATTTTCATTTTCAGTCGTAAAAAATCTGTTTGTCACAAAAGTTTATATTGTTCATGTAGTAGTGAGACCAGTATTGTTAGGTATCTATAGTATAAAGTGTATAAATTAAAACGATTATATAATGGCATTGTTTTGGTTAATAATTTTAACATTATTTATCGTTTTCGTTTACTATTTTATTGTGAAAAAATGGAATTATTTTGAAAAGAATGGTGTTAAATCAATCCAAGGTATACCATTATTTGGTGCAACATATAAAATGACTTTTGGATTGGAATCGACGCCCGCAACAATACATAGATTTTATCGAAAATATAAAAATGAACGATTTTTTGGTATTTATGATACAATTACACCGATTTATTTTTTATGTGATCCCGAATTAATTAAACGGGTTGGCATTAAAGATTTTGATCATTTCACAAATCATGTAGTATTTTTTGATGAAGGTACCGATCCAATGATGGAACGTAATTTATTTTTTATGCGTGATCAACGTTGGAAAGATATGCGTGCAACATTAAGTCCAGCATTTACAGGCAGTAAAATGCGTTTAATGTTTCAATTTATTGAAGAATCATCACAAGCATTTGTCCAACATTTGTTGATGGAATCGAATAATGTAAAAAATACGATTAACGATAGCAATTTGCCGGCGGGTGTATATGAAATGAAAGATTTATTCACCAGATATACAAGTGATACAATTGCAACGTGTGCATTTGGTTTAAAAGTGAATTCATTGGAAAATAAAGATAATGATTTTTATAAAACTGGTTGTAGTATGACAACATTTTCAACATGGACTGGCATTAAATTTGTTTTGCTAAATAATTTACCTGTGTTATTGAAATTATTTAATTTGAAACTATTAAAAACGAAAGATGTTAATTACTTTCGCGGCGTAATACAAGAAACAATTAAATATCGTGAACAAAATAATGTTATACGACCAGATATGATACATTTATTGATGGAAGCTAAAAGTGGAAAGTTATCGCATGAAAACGAAATGGTGGATGATGGTAATAGCACAAAAATGGAAGATGATGATATTGGTTTTTCTACGGCACAAGAATCGATGGTCACGAAAACTGCTGGAAAATTACAAAGTAAGTGCGGACGGCTGTCATTAATTATGTGAAACTATTTAAACGCAGGTTGGTTTTTTTTCAAACTTGGCACTGCTAACTATGTGAAATAATATATTTAATATACGAATGTTTTAAATAAAGTTTTAATATTTTTGAGCGCAGAATTCTATTCTCAACATATTCGAACAATACGCGTTCAAAAACAAGTGGATTTTGTGTGAACCATTTCTTGAAAATATTGAGTTTTTATTTGAAACATTTTCACTTAATTTTCCAGATATTTAGCAATGCCAAGTTAAAAAAAAATCCATCCTGCATATATATCGGTGGGCACGGCACGGTTGAGCTTGTCATTCTTTAAAAATTTGTCCCTCTTATATGAAATTAATTCACAAAGTATAAGAAAACTTTAATATTGATTGTGTTTTGTGATAGGATTTAAGTAGACAATTTTTATATGAAGTTCAACAGGTTTCAATTTACATTTTGATTCAAAATTTAACCAATGAGAAAACTTATCTCTTTCTATCTTTGGATTTTGCATTTCACAGCAAAAAATTTTTAAATACAAATTTTACATTTCCTTTTCAAAATGCCAAAATTACACTAGACAGCATTCGACGATCGTTCCCTAAAATGGGTAAAGTATAGTGTGTTTTGTTAATTTTTAAAGGTAATCGTCCAATTTTCTATTTTGAATTTGTTGCGAGATTTAAAGGATTCTTGTAGGAGATTCTTGATTCTTGTAGGATTCTTGTAGCAAGACCTATAACAAAATTCAGAGAGAAAAGATTGCTTTTCATTACGGTTACACTCACCCGCTGCCCATAAATAAGTTCCTATAAATAACACAATTTATGAAGGGTTAATAATTTTATTGTATGCTATTTTTTTTCGTACATAGAATGGGACGATGAAGATGTTTTGGCACAATGTATTATATTTTTTTTTGCTGGTTTTGATACGGTTTCAACATTAACATGTTTTACCGCCCATGAGTTGGCATTGAATCAAAATATTCAAGAAAAATTATACAATGAAATTATGACTGTAACCGGACAATTACAAAATAAACCAATGTCATATGAAACAATTCAAAAAATGAAATATTTAGATATGATTGTATCGGAAGGATTACGAAAATGGCCGCCAGCAGCTGTATTAGATCGTCATGTCACAAAACCATATGTAATGGAAATGTATGATGGTAACAAGGTTAAATTAAATATTGGTGATGCCATTTGGATACCCACCTATGCATTACACATGGATGAAAAATATTTTCCAAATCCAAAACAATTTGATCCGGAACGTTTTAATGATACAAATAAAAAGAATATTCATGCCGGTGTTTATACACCGTTTGGTGTTGGACCACGTAATTGTATTGGTTCCCGATTTGCATTAATGGAATGTAAATCATTATTATATCATTTAATATTAAATTTTAAATTGGAAAAATGTGATAAAACACAAGATCCATTAAAATTAAAATGTGTTCCATTTGCGATGGGCGCTGAAAATGGTTTCTATTTAAAATTAACAAAACGATAACAAAATATATAAATTGTCAGTCACACGCGCTCAAATTATGCGTGTTTAAAATTATTATTTTAATGTATGCGAGATAATTTATGTGTATTTATGTGTTCTGCGAAAATACAATGACAATTAACAATTAATCTAATATTTTTTAAGTTAATCTTCTGGCAAAAGATAACAAATATTGCAAAAAACAAATTCTTATTTGTTTAATTAATCAACTATAAGTTTAGGAAAGAAATTGAAATAAATAAATTTTAATTTTAATAGATTTGTTTGATGTTAAAATTTATATACTAAACCTATATTTTGCTCATTCAGCCGTAAGATTATATACTAAAATGTAGATGCATCTGTAATATTATAGAAGATTCTGTGCGACCAAGTACTGCTTTATAAAAATCATAGAAATTTTATATAAGTTTTGAATCATTTCAAACGTTGTTCTATATTAAAATTCAATGCTTCATCATCAAAATCATCGCCTATTTATACAAAAATCTTACACATGAAACATATATTTGTCATGTAATAAATTTACGAGAGTCTGGGATGACTTTCAGAAAGAATTTTTATGAATATAAGTTACTAAAGAAAAAGGCAACCACAACACGCAGTTTCAATATAAAGCTGTTAATTTGATTAATTCTCTAAATTTTCACAACTGCTTTGACATACCCAATATTCATAGCTATCTCTCAGACATTTTCCTCATTATAGCTGTAATAACTTAATTAATCTTATAATCTAATAATTAAATCGGATTTTTTAAATTCAGAAACCACTTTGCAGTATGCGGCAAATAAATAAAATCTCTTGAAAATGAATTTCTCAATTAGTTGTGCGACATAAATTTCTGCTAAAAGCAAGATATATAAAATTTTAAGTTTAAACCTCCATCAATTCCATTAAATTTTCTGCCTATGGCGCAGTTGTTAAATTGCAAGTAATTCCATCCGGAGATTATGAATTCAGTTTTGTTCAACTATAAAAACTATACTCAACTAAATTATCATTTGTTCGTTTATTAAATCAAATGTGGAATATGCGTATTTCATTTGAGTAAGAATATTTCTTTTCTTAATCGCTTCCGGTTATTTTTTGGACAGAGAGTGTATGTTTTTTTTTAAGTGTAGGCAATTTTTTACGATTTTAAATTGCACATATTTTATGTTTAAAAATTTACATGTCGAATGAAGATTTTAAGTTTATCTTTAAAGATGTCCTTCAAAATCACTGTCAACAGCCTTTTGAATGGTTTCAATGTCGGCATAACGCATTCTTTTCATCGTCATATGAAGTCGTGAGAATATATTGAATTCGCAGAGGGCCAAATCCGGTGAATATGGTGCGTGGTGGTTGATGTTTAAAATGTCATTTTTAATTAGGAAATCAGTGATCGAGCATCTGTGAGACAGACCATGTATATTTGTATATTAATGTTGATCCCTCAGCATTTAATGTGTGCTTATATAGAAAATTATTAACGACCTCAAGGTCAAATAATTCGTATTTTATGTTAGTGTCCGAAATATAATTAATAGAAATAAAATAAAACACAATTCATTAAATTAAATTCCGAGTAGGTGGATATACAAAATAATAATACATAAACTAACAATGCGTATATTAAATGATGTACAAATATATACATATATTAATGATGACCAGCCAAATCCACATCGTCTAAGCTATAGCTTAACATTACCTCGATATCAATTTCAGTCAACCTACACATTTATCTCGCCTATTTTATAGGGTAGATTGCTTGGTTTATACACAAATTATTTTATAAAATTTGCACACACATAATTTATGGGCTACTCACACCCATCTTCAACAAACATTCCATTTGATAATAATCGTTTAAAAATTTAATTGTTATCACATCGAATAAAATGTACAGTTTGGGTAATCTTAATCTATAAAACATAACGTAATTCGTTGTGACCAACAGGAGCAATTAACCAAATACAATTTTGATAAGAATAATTAGTAAAATTTTGTGTTAGTGAATATATTCTTCCACATTATACCCTATACACACATATACATATATACACGTTGTCAAAAAATTTAAGTTACACACCCAAATTCTCTGCAAATTGTTTTTAAACACACATTTGATCGAACTAAAGAACGTACCGAAACCTAGAATTAAGGCTAATAATTTACAACTATACAAATGTTCACATTCAAATAATGGAAACGTGAGCATAAAAACAATTGATACCAAAACATCCCATAGCACCCATCAGACGGCGCACAGACATATGAGAGCAACAAAAATAAATTCACATTGCAAATATTTCAAAATCGATTATCAAAATTGGTTTCTCGAATATCATAGTAACATTGAAACCCATTTACATTCAATTCGATCTAATAACAGATTGCGAAACATTTGGTCAGGTTTTTACACGCTAACTATCAGCCACTTCACAATGCACGAATTCACGGTGAATGGCATCGTCAAAAAATCAATTGTGATATCGATAAAATTATAATTCAATGGATAGTAAATATTTGATTTACACGCTGTAATTTAAATTTAAATTTAAATTCAATACAATTTACATTATCTTCCCATAAATAACCAGCACAGGAATTATAAATCATTAACAATACCTGTTATGGATTAAATGGGCCATAATTAGTGCGATAGTTATCCAATTGAAAATATTCAATAGAACGAAGTGGCCAATAACATTTAATTTAAAATGTAATCTATTAAGAATACCCGCTGACTATCTATCAATATTATAATGTAACAATTTACAAATGAAAGACAAATCAATATATTCGTTATGTGTCTTTCATCAAGGGTTTGGAATGTTCAGTAACGCAAGTCTATGGTTATACCTTGGTATAATCTTAAATAATCAGTGCAAGGTGGACTTTTGACCAGAGATCGTCTTTAAACTGATTCCAACCTATAGCCTTGTCATTTAAACAATATGACGACAAAATCCGGATACGCATATTCAAGGTTAGATTCAAAACAAAAATAATGAATGTGATTCACGGAATATAAAACCCATTGCCGGATTTGTTCTATATTGATAATAATATAATAATATGGAATTTAAAATTTAATTTACGATCAATAAACACCCAAATTAGGTCTGTCAATATTAGTTTTTAAAACGTTACCACATAAATTTAATAACTTTATACATTTGTCATTATTTAAAAACATAATATTTATGGACCACACGAACGCAAATTATTTATGGACCGATTGAACGCCTTAAGATCAGACTGTAAAAATTCCGAGTCATTGAGCGATTCAACAGATCTATAAATTTTTACATTTTAACCATTCAGAACACCAATTTTTATCAATTTATCGAACAGTATGCCATGCGGCAGCCTATATCAAATGCCTTGCTAAATTTTCTGTAAAGATACAATCCGGTTGAACGCGATCATTGAATTTTTCATAGCAATGGATAACAAAATCTAGCAAGTTAGTTGTTGTGTAGTACTACCAATGAACAAAAACCCATAATGGATTTAACAAAAAAATGTAATAACATCGCCGTAATTATATTTTCCAAAATTTTTGGAATACATGAAAATCTTGCAATAGCTTCGATACAACATTTTCTTACACCATCACTTTTATAAAGTGTAACAATGAAAGTATTTCTTTCACAAATTGAAGGGAACTAATCCGCAACCGTAAACGATTTATGAAATAAAATTGCAAGAGGTCTATGATAACAATTCATCAGATTTCTTAAAAAACTGTTGAAGGAATACCACATGTACATTTGGTTTTATATTTTAAAATGGAATTGTAAACATCATTTTGTTAGACCAATGGAAATATGTATGTTACATATAAAAAATATAGAATGATCGTATATTTAGAAGTATTAAAATTAGTGAAATCATCAGGAATGAAACCAGAATGACTTAAAAAATTGAACAAACATCGAACAAATCACTACTTGGAATTAACATCCAAAACAATAACCATTTGCGACGGATAGCCACGAACGTTTCTGTTACTATTAATGAATTTCCAAAAATTATTGGGTTAAAGGTTAAAGATTAAGATATCAAAATTCGCTATAAAAATTAATGGTCATTAATGGTCAGTTTTGAAATAGAGATGGTACTTTTCAAGAACTGTTAAAAATGCTATTTGTCTATTTATTTAAACACTTTTAAATTAATTAATATTTATATTTTTGATGTGTGTTTTTTTCTGCGTAAATGAATCTAAAAAATGGAAATGGGGGAGACTACTATTGCTTTGACGTAACACAAAATTGCTCCCGCTATATTCAAATGTAAAATTAAAATGTTAAAAATTGTTTAAATTAATTTTCTGGGTTTACATTGGAAGTTTTTTTAGAGATTTTATTTGTAATATTGTTATTATAAAGTGGATTAACTATTGTATTTGATGTCAACCAAATGTATTATGGAATATTACTTGATTTTGAAGTGGCTTTAATGTAATGTTGGGCCTGTACGAACATCACATTAGTGTCTGTTGTGTATGCCTTTAATTTTGTGACTATGTGTACCGCACACATTTTGTTTTTAATTTTTTTTTTAAATGGGGAACTATAAACAACAAAAAAATTATTAAAATTCCAATATAAATATTTTTGTGGCACCATTTAATAACATCACATCTATCTCTCGATACCATACTTTATATTTGTATAGTATTTTATTTCATTTATACTTAATAAAGATTATATATTTATGTATCCATAATTACATATCAAATGATTCAAATATATATATACGTATTTATAGAGTACGCGACACGTTCATATACGCACCAACTGTCCGAATAATAATCAGAATGGCTTTCGCAGTATAATGTACCAAATACATGAATCTCATAATGCCATCCATTAATTGCTGATTGATTTATGTACTGTGAATCGATCGATAACACACACTGCCATAAATTTAATTTCCTTCCGCCTATGTAAATCAAAATACCAACGCATTAAGTGACATTAAGCCGATGAAGGAAATGAAAATAAATTATAAATCAAGAATTTTATACGATTTATCGATTTACAATTCCAAAGGTATTATCTGCATACAGGAATTTATTCCAAGTGGTACAACGGTTTCTGTCTTGTACTATCTTCGTATTGTATATTGAAGCTTTTTTCTACGCCGTATTCCTCGCTATTTCGTAATTTTGAATATCGAAACTTACCAGACAGTTGGTGATGATTTGCACGTTACTAGATACCAGTAGGTATACAAGATCACCGTAGATTTCCACAAAAGTTTTAAGATAATTGTCGTACGATGTGAAGACTTTTATATAAAACTCTTGTAAAAATCTATAGTGATCTTGCATCATCTATGGTGGTCACTTGTCTATGGAATGACTCAAAGGCTTAAAAAATGGTAATTTTGTTATCAGAGACAAGGTGAACGCAAAAAAGTTAGAAAACAAAGATTTACAAAGCGGTATTGAATGAAAACCGGATACTCAAACAAATCAACTACTGACAGGATTCATTAAATGTATAAGTCAACACTTTATTTATAATCGTTCCTCACGCATTCGTTGGAAAAGATCCAAAAGGCAGAAAAATGATTACTAAATTGAATTGAAGAAAACAACACCGAAAATTGATTGTACTCGTGGGTTTTTGTTTTAAGAAAAACAAACGTTTTTGCATTAGATTCTGACCGGCGTGACCTAAATATTGTTTTTATTTCGATAATCCAAAACGGAAAAAAAATCAATATCGAATCACGCAGACAAAACGAAATATTCATGGTATGAAAGGCTATGCACTTATGATGACATCAAGTATAGCAGTTGTTTATTATGAGCTCTTGTGAAACTGCGCGGACACTAAATTATATTATCAACAACAGTTAATTGATTTTTCAACTGTGTATTGAACCAACAACGACCAACAATTATGTTGTCCCAACAAAACGTCGAAAAGTGATTTTCCACCACAACATTGTGGTTTGCTATATGAGAATTTGATTCAATGGATATTACGAACTGTTGTGATAACGATGATTTTATGGTTTTGAGGGATTTTAATTTATCTCCTTATTATTTGCATGTTGATAATTTTATGATATTCTGTTGAATGTTTCAGGTGAATTGAAATCTTCGTTTTTTGAATGGAATGTCTTGGTTTGTAACTTATTTGCCAAGTTTTTAAGCACCTCTTACGTATACATTCTTGTCACATTGCCGATAACTATGATACTGATGGTATCATATATAGAAACCTTCGATTATTTGTCTAGTATGGGTTTTGCAATTAAAATCGTACTGATGATGTTTAGTAGTCTATTTTAAAATACTCTTATGGATCGGATGGCATTCCATCAGTTGTCCTTAATAAATGGATTGGTGGCTGGTTTATTGCCTCTGTCAATTTTATTTAATAAGTACTTGTCTTGTGGCACGCTATTCCTATCTTGTGGAATTTGTTAGGAAAATCTTATGCCTCAACCTGCTTATTCACCGGACATTGTTTTTTTTTTTTTATTAGGCTATGTTTCCATTGGGTATGACAAGCACATTCATACGCGTATGATTAGTTTAAAATACGTATTTTAGATGGAAATATCTAGCCTACCTATGACTAGTCGATGTCACATGAGGCATACGTCGAGTAGCCACAAGTACTTTAAATTTTATTATCTAAAATACGTATTTTAAACTAATCATACACGTATGAATGTGCTTGTCATATCCAGTGGAAACATAGCCTTATTTAAGTCATATATTGCTCCAAATGGAACTTTATGTTATCTAAAAAAACTTTCATTACAGCCAAGTTGGTAAATTACTCCGCATGGGAGTATATAACAATTTACCAATTGTATTGTAATTAACAAAAGATAGATGTTTTCAAAATACTATTATTTTTATATGGGTGATCAGTCCATAGTGTTACAGACATTGTTACCTTCTTATTATTTTGATTTCGATCGATGCAACGACATGGCTTAGTGGTTAGATGAGCACTTCAAAACATATGAAGAAATTGTATAAATGAAAACCAATGAATGGAATTTTGATTTATCCTCTGCAGTGGTTGCATGATTATGGCATGATTGCAATGCTTAGCTCACCATAACATTAGATCCTCCATCAGTGTTTAGCGACATTTGGTTCTCTTCAGGAATTGCAGGATCTATCACCGAACTGGGTGTATTCAGCGAACTATCGTCTGGTTTACCATCTCACATTCCCTTCATAAAATTGGCATAATTAATAGAGTTATACATCATCGACACTTCGGCAAGATGTCTTATAATAATTAATGGAACATAATTTGGTACACCTAATATTATTTCAGTTGAGAGAGAATATTTCGAATAAATACCAATATATTCGTACAAATTATTTTAGGATTTTTTTGCTAAAAACCATTCCGGATAGTTGTCGGACACCATAAGATAAGATGAAGATAAAATACAGAAAATAAAGAATACAAAAAAATGAGGTATTAACCCAACCCTTTCCTGTTTACTTTTTTCTTAGTTTTTTTTTGTGTTTATGTTTTTATGTTGTTGTTGTTGGTTTTGTTTTGATTTTTTTAATTTGATCTTCTCTTAATAAACTATTTGTACCTTCTTCAGCTTGATCTGTGTGTGTGCGCGGAGCCAGCGCTTCTTCTGATAAATTGTAAATTATCAAAAATAAAATAGAAACTAAATAATATGAAAACATCAACAAAATAAATTACATTTGAATTTAATAAAATGAAATACACACACGTAAAAAAACATGATCACGAGATGAAATCAATGAATGAATGAATGTAAAATCTCTCTAAAAGTTGTTTGAAATTTTAGTCTTTTTTTTTTTGTGTTTGTTTTTATGTTTATATTTTTTTTTATTTTTTTTTGACTTAATAAATAATACACACGAAATAATTTTATTATTAGTAGAGCCGAGGCAGAGGCAGCAGAGGAAGAAGATGATTTTTTTTTTTCACATTCATGAGAACTAAATTTTTTTCGTTCATATTGAAATAATTTCATATTTTAATTTAAATTTTTTTTTATATAATTTCTTGTAATATGCGAGGTGTGGCTATAAAATAATGAGATTGATATTTCTATATACAGATGAACTGGTATATGCACCAAACCACTACTAAAAGTTATCTTTTGGTAAAAAAAGGGTATGCGGCATGAATGTTTAACTCGTGTGCGAGTTTTTTGAGTTGTTTAAGCGTTTTCAACATGAAATTTGATACGATCTGTGACCGCGTCGGGTAATTATTCGTGAGATTTGTGAAATTGTAAGAATTGGCAATGAATTTTACATAACAATTTTAACATGCGAAAATGGTTACATAAATCTTCTTCCAATCGTGAAAATGTTCGTCCTGACACTCTTTGAATATCATTAAAAATGACCTGACACCATATGAATGTTATCTGCTGCCTATGGTCAAATCTGTATTAAAATGTATAATAATTCACTGACAGTTGAATGTTTCCATGTTTTGAACAATGGAAAATTCGCATGGAGCGTTGTAGTGTTGCAAGAAGGTTGGACCATAACTAAATGTGTATAAATTTAAAATTAAATGTTTTATAGTATTAGTCTTGGTATTTTATAACCACAAGTCGTATTATTATTTTTATTTGGATAAAATATATTGAAGTTACATTTTCATGTTTAAAATATTTTGCGTTTACATTTGGAAAATGTTTTTGGGGTGACACGAATTAGACCACCGATTGGGTTCCTTTTCGACCCCCCTCCTACCGAGAAAACTATACTCTGATTGGTTTTCATCGTGAAAATCGAGCCATACCAGTCGTTATTCATGCACAGTTTGCAAGTATATTACAATAAGATTCCCATCTGTTTCAAATGATATCCGAGACCACCATATCCCTAACAATTTGCCTATGATTTTGATCTATGCTTAGAACTTAGTGTTATTTACTGTAAAATAAAAATGTATATTGCCTACATCGACTCATGCTGTCCTAATGTTTCTAATGTTCTTCCATGATGATGATCCATATCTCGATTAGATCCTTCACATTGTCAAAATAGATGGCTCTGTGATCCGACAATATTATTTGATCCAGTGCCTTCCATTTCGATTGTGGTTCCATTAGTTTTCCATCACATATAAGAGTTTAACATAAGTCATGTTATTCCCAACCACAAATTCATTATATTTCTTTTTTTTCGGAAATTATTTTGTATAATTTAATTTTTTGTAGAGAGAGGCACCACTAAACCGCCTCACCTAATACGGTATAGGTGCAATTGTAGAGCCGAGGTAAATTTTTGCAGCAATGATGCAAGAAAAGTTAGACACGCGGTTGTAGGGAAGATATAGGAGAAATAGTTGCAAGGGAAGCTTCTGTATGGTGGCGTTGGTTGGCAGAGATGTATAGTAGAAAAGGTTGTAGAGAAAATTGGAGGATAGCAAGGAGTAGTGATAGAAGGTAAGGTAGGAGAAATAATTGCTAAAGTTGGGGTAGATTGTTGAAAGTGATGGCTGAGAGGAGACAGTAGGTTAAGTTGTTGAGGTAGTTTGATGGTAGAATTCGCATTTGCATTAGACATGGAATAAATGCAAAAGTAAGTTCCGCTTTTTTTAACAAGTAATATAAAAGTGGTACATTATTCAACGTTGACTCCATCAGACGCCACAACCTTCGTCCATCTTTCAGACAATTTACCGATTCTCTGTCTGAAGAAGTCATTGTCTTTTAAAGCAATCCATAAGTCATGTCAATTTTTTTCATACTTTTATAAGATGTAAATCGTACGTCTTGAAAGGCGGTTGACTGCACCGATCGAAATAATTAGTAATCCGAAGGAGCAATATGGTGGTTGGTATAGATCGTTCCTGCCCTTCTATGTAGATTATAACGACATTTGCAGTATGAAATTTTGCGTTGTCTTGTTACGAAATATATATAGTATATATTATTTATATCGACCCATTTTGGTCGATTTTGCAGCACTGCTTACTTCAAATGCATTATAGTTTTTGCATCGCTAAACCACTGATAGTTTCAAAAGTTTTATTGATTCTAACAATTAAAGAGAGCATACCTATTGGCTGTGATGGACCAGTTGTACCCAATCTTTTTTTACGCTTAAGATTCTCATAGTAAATCCATTTTTTTTTTCATCTCCAGCAATCACAAATTCAGCAGCGCATTCGTTTTAAATTAAAATAAAATAATGTCGTTTATTTTTGTTACAAAACACTTTGACTTGAAATATTAAATTTGTTTATTACTTTTTAATACGTGACCATCATTTTTTTTCTGATCAACCATTGGAAATATATTGAATTGCTGAAATCTGTTGGAAAAATGAAAATCAAAGAAAATTTGGGTACGAAAAATCCAGAACATTTTCCACTAAATTTGTTCTTACAAAATTTGTTTATTTTATATATTTAAACCAAACTTTTCATAGAAATGATTTCTAGCTTTACGTACGGTGCCTGATCGCAGTGTTTACACTTCAATCCAAATTTAAATACTATACGTTTTGTTGGAAATTTTTTAAAATAGAGTTTTTCAGAGTATGTGTATTACCGTAGATTCTCCAAATGCTAACATAAGATGTATTAAAAAAAAGGAACTTACCGTCTGCATATACCTCCCAATTGGTAAGAGGGTAAATTGGAGGCAGGATAGTAGTAGAATATGTTGTAATAAAATATGGGGATGGGGATAGAGTGAATGAGGTTTGTTTTCGATGGTATGCTGTGAATGGTGTATATGCTAAAACTGATTATGATGCAACATGTCAGGCGATGTCGAAACAATTTTGTAATATTCTATTGAAATGTTCTTTTAATATTTTTAATATGTTTTTATTTTTATTATTCTACTAAAATTGTCTATAACATTTAACTAATAACAAAACAATATTTAATACTACTGTGAGACTCACTACTACAGCAATCCACATCATTCATAAAATATATATATTCATTTGGTGTAGGTGCGTTGTATGGAAGAAATTGGGATAGAAATTTATTATAAAATAATTATTGTGTGTATACAATAAAAACAGTCATACTCGAAACTATATATATTTGCGTTATTCTCTCCCGGTACCCAACCAAAAGAATATTTACATATTAATAATAAATATAGTTTACATCGAAGAGGTTGCTTAACAAACATTTATAATAATAATAACCACTACTCTTGTGTTACCAAATATATGAATACAAAACGGAAAGAATAGTACAGAATACAAAAAGCACAGGAGGCCAATAACTAACTAACAACATGAAAATTATTAATTTAAATAAATATTTAAGTGAAGAAGACAATAGAGAAGAGTTTGTATTTGAAAGTGGTCAAGCAAAGACCGCATCGTGTAATAATAAAGATACGGTGTTTATTTGCATTCATTGTGTACGCGAACAGTTCGTTGGTTTTTCTGATAATTAATTAATTTAAAGTTATATACAAAAATCTATTAAATTTTATTTAATGATTTTTTATAGAAAATTCTATTTAATTGTGTTTTTTATTAATAATTTTTTAGAAATAATAATAACGTGAAGGAAAAAAAAAAACCGATATAATAAAAATAAATTAAATTTTGTGTTAATTTTTGTGTTTTGTTTGATTTTTGCGAGTGTGGCATTGTTCAAAAGATTCACGAACACCAATTGTTTTTTTCCAATACGTAATGAAGTGTTAATTAAAATTCTGTATTTATTTATTTGATTTTATCATATTAATTATTATAATTAAAATGGAATATTTATGTGTTTTTAATTTATTTGAACAACAAATAAAAAATTTAAATAATAAAAAACATTCACCAACAACAAATAGTTTTTGGCAGCCATGGTGTGATTTTAATAATAATAATAATAATAATAATAATAATAATAATAATATTATTATTAATAATTGCATTAATAATACAATAAAAAAATATGGTAAAATAATTAAATTAAAATTAATTGAATTGTTAAAGAAATTCATTACATTTTTATTTTTTATTTTTTAAATAACAATTTCCGTTTCGTTTTTCATTACATTTTAAATTTTTCAAATGTTTATTTTTGAAAATTGATTTTTTTCAGGAATACGAATTATTTTAAATTAATAAAAAAGTTGTTAAAGATTTTTATTACTATAAAATATTTATTTATTTTTTAATAATAATATTATTATTACGAATATCATGTAACACCACAGTGTGTCCGAAAAATAATCGGGAAGGAATGGATTAGGAATAAATTCATTCATTCATTTTTTTTTTATACAATACGAAATATTCTCTTACCCCCAACGGCAGTTATTTTCGATAAACAATTACTCCTACACTGTGGTTTCGCTACAAACGTGGTTCGGATAATATATTTTTTATTTTTTTTTGAATTGAGAAAATTGATTCTACAGAAAATACGGTTTGACACGAAGTTTGGAAAAAATTCAATCGATTTTGAATTGCATTGAAATTATTGGTTCGTCTGTTAAGGAGTTGTGTAAATCGACACTAAACAGTTGCTGGAAAGAGGGTTATTACCGCCGGATATGATTAGTGTGGAAAATGATGGTGAACTAATTCAGAATTAATATACAGGGTGTCCCAATTTTCGACGGCAATACGAAAACACTAGATTCTCTGGGTCATTTTGCGTCGAAAATGTCATTTAACATTTTGGCCGATTTGACTTCGGTACGAAGTTACACGCAAATAACCAAATTTTCAATCAGACCATGTTTTGCACTCTGCTGGGATCAATATCTCAATAACTAATTAACCGATTTTAAATTTTTGATACACTATTAGCATTAGCATACCGAGATCTTTAATTTGACGTTAAGATAAGGCAATTCGGGCATGTGGTTATCGAGATACTTACAGGAATGTTGACAATTAGTTAAATGCCATTTTTCTTTTTGAAATGATGGATTGGCAGAGGTGGGCCAATAAGATGGTCGCCAAGTTCTCCAGACTTAAATCCGTTGGATTTCTATTTATGGGGTTGCCTTAAAGAAAAAGTATATGCAACTGTGATTAATTCACTTGAAGAGTTAATTCATCGTATTGAAGACTGTATTCAAGACCTTCACCACAAGCAACAGCAAACACTTAGATTGGTTCGGTCTATTGAAAACCTGTTGTCTATGTGTTCGAGCTGAAGGAACACATTTTCCGCAATTACTTTAGGCTTTATTTGTTTAAAACTGTGGTGATATGCGTGCGTGTGCTTTTGTGGGTTTATGTGTGTAGGCCTTTGTGTGTGAGATCGTTTGTGTGTGTGTGAAGGTTTGTGTGAATGCATAGGAGTGTATGGAATCAATTATCTGTGACGTCCATATTGTTGGTTCTGGATAAAACCAAAATAAGATAAAATTTTTCCATAGCGAAAATCAATTTTATGCCTACATCGTTGTAGTTATTTGTGTATATCTTTGGAACCAGTTGAGACCTATCGTAATGTTATAGCTTAAACGAAAGCTTATGAATGTGGCAAGTTTTGAAAAACTTATACCGAAAAAAATTTTTCATCATGATTTTTCGACTTATGCTTGAACAAACTTTCAAAAAGAAAAATGGCATTTAACTAATTGTCAACATTCCTGTAAGTATCTCGATAACCACATGCCCGAATTGCCTTATCTTAACGTCAAATTAAAGATCTCGGTATGCTAATGCTAATAGTGTATCAAAAATTTAAAATCGGTTAATTAGTTATTGAGATATTGATCCCAGTAGAGTGCAAAACATGGTATGATTGAAAATTTGGTTATTTGCGTGTAACTTCGTACCGAAGTGGAATCGGTTAAAATGTTATATGATATTTTCGACGCAAAATGACCTAGAGAATCTAGTGTTTTCGTATTGCCGTCGAAAATTGGGACACCTGTATAATAATTTTTCTATGTGCAGTAAGAAGGTGATGGATTTGATATGAAATAACAATTGACATGACATCCATGAATTTTAGTTATTGATGATGAAAAATAAACGAAACTGATTTGAATACACCGCGAAACAAAACCAAATAAGGCTTCCTCTGCCGAAGACACTTCTGTATAGAATGAAAGCTAAAATTTTACACTAAATATAGTATTGAAAATGGCCTGAGATAGAGCCAAAATAATTTGTAAGATATTTCCAATATATTACTTATCTGCCTACATATCAGGAAGTGTATAAAGATTTGCAAAGCTAATGATAACAAGCCTTAATAACCGCGTTGTAAGAGGTTTACCTGTATATCACACCATTTGTGATTATTTGGCATCACTAAAAAGATACATTTTTCCTCTTTCAAATGCACCCAGCCGTATGCAAATCTGTTGACAGGTGTTAAAAAGTTAAACGCATTTCGGTGTCTCAATAGTTTTAAATACAAAATACAATGCGGAACAAAGAGAAAATTATAAATTTTGCTTTAAAATTGAATCGAAAAATGTGCGGAGACTTACAAATTGTTGCAAAAAAGGTTTATGGTAATGATTTTACGTCTCATCGACAAATTTATGATTATAGTTTTTCCGTTTTTCATAAATGGTCGTGATGATTTAAATGATAACCACAAAATCAGGACGTTCAGAAATTAAAAATTGTTCTGAATTAGTGAATAAAGTCCGGTGAAATCATTACTTTCGATGCAAATTTCACTGTGTTAAATTACGTGCCAAAGACACTATTTGGACGATTTTAACTGGAGATTTAGGTAAACTATACTCATTTTGTTCCACATGAATTAAATGAAGACCAACAAATGGTTTGGTGTAGTGAATTGTAAAGACACCATTAAAACAATCATCCACCGTATTGTGATTCCGTTCCGAAAATTGAAAACTGGTGGTCATGAAAGGAACGTTTTATGATGATTTTCCAGCCTCATCCAAGTAACTGTGACGCAATAACTGCAGAACATTGCCATAACTGGCATAAGAAAAAATCTTTTCATGTACTATATGAATTGCTGAAAACTTCTGAAACTATTCCTGGTGATGTTTACGACAAATAATATACCGTTGAAGCAAGCAGTAATGGAAAAACGACCAGAATAAGGATATAATAAACTGATTTTGCAGCATAACAACGCAAAACCACATACCGTTAAACGTAGTTAAAACCTACGTAGAAGGGCAGAACTTGGTGCGGTTGTATGTCAACCGCCATATTATCTAGGGATTGCTACTTCAGACTATCATTTATTCTGCGGGCTATGTAGTCAGCCTACCTTCAAGACACACAATCCACATCTTATGAAAGTATGAAAAATTGACTAATGGATAGCTTTAATAGACGTCATAGACGACTTCTTCCGGCAGGGAATCCGGAAATTGTCTGAAAGATGGGCGAATGTTGTTGCTTCTGATGGAATTGGTTGGCATTTTCAACCAGAAGATTATTATTATTTCATTTCTTTAAAAAAAATTGAAAATATGAAAAAATTTAATTTGAAATTAAATGGTTCGTCGTCACGATGATTTCATAACAATTATTTACGTGTTCAGTGAATTGTTGTCCAAATGTTTCTCGTATTTTCATTCCGATCAGCGACGACATGCAGTTTTGTTTACAAACGATCTATAAAAATCCTAGTGCAAGAAAATATGCTCTCAGACGATTTTCAAGCGACAGTTTTTATATGTCTTTTCACTACTATTCGAAATAAATTTGTTATTATAACAACAACAAAGTCGTGTAGTTGTGCGTGGTGTTGTGGTGTAAAAATTTAAAGTTAATTCAATTTTTTTTCTGCCAACGGATAAAAGACTTATGCGAATGAATTTATTGTTGTACATTGCATAAGAAATATAATTATCACACTACGACCACTTATTTGTAAAAAACACCAGCCTTCGATGGTATTACATTAACAATGATTACGATCAGCAGTAGATTAAACCTTTCTATGTATCTTCTGTCTGTACGCATATAGCTCTGATATGGCACTGCCATGAAAAGTTTAACAATTTGTTAAGGTTGATTGACAATACCATAAATGAATCAGTAGTCATCAGTATGCAGCGCATTATCTACCAAATCCATAAACATATATTTTTGAAAGTTATTTTGGTTATTTTTCGGACAGACGGTAGTCGATTTGATTTATTGATTCCATAGAAATAATAAACAATTTGAATAATTAAAATTATTAATATTTATTTAATTATAATTAATTAATTTATTATTTAAAATTTATTTATCCTCTGTGTGATACTATTATTTATTATATTTAAATGTTTTTGATTAAACCCACTGCCTCCACCTCTGAATTGTGGGAAGGAAGTGGTCCAATCGAACATAGCACAATGGTTAGAATGGATGCTGTTCAATCAAAAGTTTTCGAGTTGGCTTTCGGTACTGATACTAGTGATATGATTGTAATTTTTCAATAATTTACGAGTACAAAATGACAATTACTAATTAACTATCGAACCATAATTGCCGACTAATTGATAATAAATTATATAATCTCGCATACGAAGTAATTTACCAACAATGACTGTAATGTTAAATGGAAATGGAAAGGAATAATATAACGAGGGATGACTTTACATAGGTAGGAAACACTATAGATCTTTTAGAGATTATTGGAATGTTGTTAAGTATATATGGCGGTCGTTACCGGTTTTTTTTTTATAGCCAAATGAAGTTTAGGGAATTGAAATTGATTGCAGGTATAGCTAAATCATGAAAATATGATGAAAATAATTTGTAGTTTAGTCGCCAAACAATGAGTGATAATTGTTTAACGATGTGAAAGTGTGGAAATCTTGCAATAATCTCTAATTACCACAAGATATTCGAAGGACAAATACTATTTACTAAACACTTCAGTACACCAAGGTAATACTTACCATTAACCCCGTTGAACCCCTTGGAAGAAATTCTTGCTTTGAATTTGTAAAAAGAAATGATGAATATCTTGGTTTCCTTCATCTTCAATTTTTCAATAAAAATTCGATGAATTGTTGTTTCCGGTATTCCAAGCTTCAATTTCCATGAATCTCACTGAAGATTTCTTAGAAATGTTTATGGAATCACTCAAGTTTTTTTTGTTGTTTTCACATGGTTGACCTGGACGTTCATCATCATTTATATCTATTCGCTGCCTGCTCTGTGAGTCGTTTATGCTATCTATAAAATGTTATGCTTTTGACATATTGTACAATTATCACCGCAAACACAATTTTAAGTAAATCAAACGTTTGAATTGGATTGAATTTTTTACCAATTTTAAAAGAAAATTTATTGTTGGCTCTTTGATTTTATATTGATTTTTCGATCGACACACAAAAATGCCTATCACATAATGTATTGTATGGCTTACATTGAAAGAAATGTCACGCAGACGGTTTGTAAAGGTCGTCGGTTTACACTTCATAAATCAACTAGCAATAGCACTATTGTGGGGTTCTATATAAATATATAAATATAAAATTATTCTCATTATTTTTGGCACAGAGGGTGGTTTTATATAGATTATATCTAGTGTTAAAATTGATCAAAACCATTGAAATGTAATAAAATCATTTATTATTGGTCCAAATTTTGTATTACATTGACAACCAAGAATTTAATATTTTATTATAAATAAAATGTTTTTAAACATAATGGTTTTGTGACTTCCAGCTGAGAGTGTTTATCTACACAAATGGCAGTCGTTGTATTGCTAAATTTTTTCCACAGAAATTATATGCTGCTGTATTTTTTGTCTCTGTACCATATAAATTGTATAATGAAAGAAAATATATTTAAAAGGCGGTGTTCTTAAAGAAAATATTACAAAATTAAAACGCAAACAATAATTTATCTTTGCATTTTTATTTTAAATAATGTAACACATGGGCTGAAAAGTTTCCGAAAATTCTAAGAAAAAAACATTTTTTTTGCAAAATTAAACTTTATTCATCAACATACATCCCTTCGCGGGCGATACACTGATTCCAACGATCTTCCAACTTTTCGATACCATTTTTATAGTACCAATTTCGTTTTTTCCTCAAAATAGGTTTCTGTTTCGGCGATCACCTCTTCATTGCTCTTAAATTTCTTTCCAGTGAGGTGTGCAAACAGGAAAAAGTCGGTGGTGGCCAGATCTGGAGAATACGGTGGATGTGGAAGTAATTCGAAGCCCAATTCATGCAATTTTGCCATCGTTTTCATTGATTTATGACACGGTGCGTTGTCTTGATGAAACAGCACTTTTACTTCTTCAAATGCGGTCGTTTCTTAGCGATTTCATGCTTCAAACGCTCCAATAACGCTATATAATAATCGCTGTTGATGGTCTGGCCCTTTTGGAGGTAATCTCATTGATATTATTATACCTTGCGCATCCCAGAATACAGATGCCATAACCTTGCCAGCCGACTGTTGCGTTCGTTGGTCGTTGTGGACGAGGTTCGTCGCTTGCTGTCCATGATGCTGACTGCCGATTTGACTCCGGCGTGTAATGATGGAGCCATGTTTCATCCATTGTCACATATCTACGCAAAAATTCTGTTTTATTGCGGCTGAACAAGCCCAAACACTGCTCTGAATCATCGATACGTTGTTGTTTTTGATCGATTGTGAATTCGCGCGGCACCCACTTTGCACAGAGCCATTTGCATGCCCAAATATTCATACACGATATGTCCAACACGCTCCTTTGATATCTTCAGAGCCTCACCTATCTCGATCAACTTCACTTTACAGTTATCTAAAATTATTTTGTGGACTTTTTTGATATTTTCTGGAATAACAGCCTCCTTTGAACGTCCACTGCGCTGCGTTCATCGTCCTTGGTGCTCTTATGGCCGGTTTTAAATTTTGCAAACCACAAATGTACTGTTGAAAGAGCTGGAGCAGTGTCGGGTTAATGCTTGTCAAGCAGTTTTTTTGGCTTCAGAAATATTTTTTCCAATCAAAAAATAATGTTTAATCAACGCACGAAATTCGTGTTTTTCCATATTTTTTCAAATAACAAAATTAGCTACACTCACAACGCAATATCTCACAAACTAATGGTCAAATTTTGACACGTATCGTTTGAAGGTTGGTACTAACTAAAAATCATATGAAAAAAATTCTAGAAAATTCACCTCTTAGAATATTCGGAAACTTTTCGGCCCATGTGTTATAGCTAAATATTCTAATAGAATAGAATAGAATCAAGAGTGTAGAAAGACTGAAATACCAAACAGGATTTTATGGTATAACGTAACCATTGAAAAAAAATTATCCATTCATTTATTCATTCATTCATTCATTATTGTGTGATGGTGTCGGGTTTTTTTCTTTTTATTCATATCGAAAATATTTCTTATTTCTTTACCTTTTAATATTATTCAGTTTCTAATAATTTTAGTTTCTTATTTATATCGAACGTATTTGGTTTTTATTTTAAATGTGAATATAATAATACTAATCGGTTGGTGGAATGGTAAAATGATATTTAAAGATGTATTACAATAATTTGAAAAAATGTGTGTATTAATAAAATTTCGTATATATTGTACAATAGTCGAATTCTGCATGTATGATGTTGCCTTTGCTATATATTAACGCTTTGTACAGAGGATAACTATTTTGGAACAATATTCTATAAATTCAAAAAACGTGCACCGATACAACATTTTGCATTCTAAAATTAATTTTGTAACTTTAAAAATGTTCATAACTAATAAAAACGAAAATAATAATGTAATAAATTATTATATGCTCTTGAGCAGGGATACCGGGGACTTCTCTAAGAATATTAATCCGAGCTGAACTAGTTCACCCCGGTCCTTTACTTGGGAATGACCAAATTTATAATGTTATTGTAACTGCCCGTGCTTTCATTATAATTTTTTTTTTATAGTAATACCTATTATAATTGGAGGATTTTGGAATTGATTAATTGGAGCCTCAGATATAGCTTTTCCTCGAATAAATAATATAAGATTTTGAATACTGCCTAACCTTCACTAATTTTATTAGTAATAATAAGAAGAATAGTAGAAAATGGGGCTGGCACTTGTAGTTGTTATATGTTTTATTCCAAACAGGAAAAATATTCTATAATTCCTTGGGTCCATTACGATTTTTCAAAACAACATAAACTCGACTCGAGCTATTAAATTCGTGCTAAGCATACACAGTGTGCCACTTAAATAAACGTAATTTTAATTTAAAAAATATAACACGTGTATCATTAAAAATATACATCTTTCCTCGTTCAAATGCCAACCAACCACATGCAAATCGGTTTACAGGTTAAAAACTTACACGCATTTCAGTGTCTCATTAGTTTTGATTCTAACGTCGTAAAAATACAATGCAGAACAAAGAGCAAATTATAAATTTTATTTTAAAATTTTAAAAAATGAATGTGCAGCGATTTATAAATTGTGGAACAAAAAATGTATGGTGATGATTGTAGTATGTCTGAACGACAAGTTTATGATTGGTTTTCACGTTTTTCAAAAATAATCATTAGGATTATATATGATAAAGTCAAGATCAGGACGTCCAGAACTTAAAAATCGTGTTGAATTAGTGGAAAAAATTCGGTGAAATCATTGCTTTCGATGGAAATATCACTGTGAAAATGTTGGCTGATGAATTACGAACACTATTTGTTGGTGTTAGAACCGAATATCCAGCGAGAAAACAACTGTTTTTATTGCACAATAATACACCATACCTTACAAGACGAAAAAATTTAATGATTAAGAATACGGATTTCTCTCATCAGCCACCCTCCCCGCGTATTCACCTGATCTATCACCATGTGACTATTTACATTTTCCATAACTGAAAATCGGCTATGAAAGCTTAGTTTTATGAACGTTTTATGATGATATTCCAGCCAACTACCAACTAGAAGAATATTGCTATAAGTGTGGCATAAAAAAATCTATGTATGCATTAGGTGATCGTATCACCAAAATGCTGTATTGAGTGGAACCTACAATATTTTGAAAAAAAATCATGTTGCAAAAATTATTGTAATGTGTTTTTTAACCTATTAATTGTGGTTATTTAATCGACGCACTGCCCGAATATGTTGCCCATATGCCATATTATTTATAATACAAATAGATTAGAAGCTATCGGAATCAAACTTCAAATTAATGAACCAAATGAGAAACATAAAAGTAATAAAGATTAAATTGTATGCCCTCTGTCTTAAAAATTGCCGAACATTTTATATAATAAAAATAGTAGTTATTTGATTATTTAATTCTTTGATATGTACCATATATTCAAAATAATTGTCTATAGCAGCAATACATCGTTTGACACGTTCTAAAAGTGTATCAAATAATTTTTGTATGTTATGAGTCGAAATTCTCTTGATGAAGGCGTTTTGGCAAGCGTTTTGAATAGAATTTATACCAGCAAATATTACTTTTTTTTCATAGCCAAATGAATATTTGGAAATAGAAAATACTATAACGGCCAGTCAAATCAAGCAAATGCGGTGTAGTGCGGTTCAAGTGTTTCAGCACCGTTTTTAGTAAAAATAAATCGGTAACAATTGATGATCACAATGGTACGTCATCATAAGCAAGTTCCACAATTATCACGATAACAGTTTAGAATCTATATAGATAAATTCCTAAATACCGTGATGCGTTGACATAAAAGATATGGCCTATACAGTTGTTTATAAATATTGAAGGATTCAGTATCCTCTTAAATTTGTTTGCGTTGATTTGGTGCTGCATTAAAAAAATAACACATCGTCCAATTGATTACTTTGAAATACGCTCTGTGGTTTATTTGTAGTTTTATTTACACACAATTGTCTACTGCAAGGATCGATGCATCATTACAGTAAATTTAGTAATCATGGTATCGTTATCGCAGACGAAGATATAGTATTTTGGTCCGAGGACGATTGCTTGTGGTACCCCCCTTACAAATGTCCTTTAGTTCTGAGTCCATTATGGCACAAGTTATCAAATACCTGTGCAACATCCTGAAAAACGGCACAGTTGACCTTCTTTTCATCCACCGCGTTCTCAATGTACTCTATATTGTCGAATGCTTAATCCTGAAACTAAATTGTTGATTTGAGATTAGTTTTCTTTCCTTTTAATGAGCCAGTGTATAGTCTTTTTAAGAGTGCATTATGGGCGATATGAGTTAGTTCGGTAGGTGGTTTCCCCGTGTTTTGTGATAACGATTCTTCTTCTTTTTCTTAAGTCATATTTTGCTCCAAGTGGAGCTTTATGTCATCTAATAAACCTTTCATTACAGCTTTACATGTTGGTAAATTACTCCGCATGGGAGTATATAACAATTTACCAATTGTACTGCAATTAACGAAAGATATATGTTTTCAAAATACTATTATTTTTATATGGGTGATTAGCCCATAGTTATGATAACGATTACCCCGGTAATATTCCGATGTCGTTGCACTTAGGCTAAAGCAAGCGCTAATATGTTTTTTTTTTAAATGTTAGTTCTAGATAGTTCTTTTATATTTGTATTTAGCCGCCAGTTATAAGGTTGTATCCTGGTGATTTTTTGTCACTAAGATCATGTCTGCATAGATGCTTTAGTTCTGTGTAGAGTAACGGAGTGAATTTAAGCTTCGCCTATTTTATGAATGAATGAATGCTATATTTTATTTATTTGACCTTTGTGGAAATTGTTTAAAAACCCTTTTGACAAGTGTTCTGTAAAGAGTTTAGTTTTTAGTTTAGCACTTCGGATCCATTTGTCGTCTTGTGTTTTTAATGATGGGTCCTGTATATTAAAGGTTTCTTGAATTGTATGGCTGCTTTCCATATAGCTAGTATAGTTGATACTTGCCTTAGCCACTTTGAAATTTACTATAAAAGACTCTAAATATTTGAGTATTCCATCAGGCTCCGTTACAATTATGCGTATAATAAATCAAAATCATTTTATATTATTATATTTTTGTTGTCGGATCTGTTCAAAGTTTTCTTATTATTGGTGGTTATATTCAATTTTTGTCTGTAGATTCTGACCATAATTAATTTATTAATTCTATTTTAATTTCGGTTCTTACTTCTTCGGTTATATTGTGTAATCTTTCAACAAATGTTCATTATATTATTTTTTTTTTGAGGATGGATGGCTGTAGCAAAAGCGCTTATTTATTTTTAATCTCGATATAGTATTTCTTCTTTTATCTTAACAAAATATTTATTTTTTTCAATTTTGATTTAATATTTATAAAATTCTTATTTAATTAAAATGGTTCGACCTTGTGTTGACCTTTGCAACGGCTATGTAATTAGGATTATTTAAACAAATTGCTTGTCGGAAATATTTATATATTTAATTGAAAATATTCACATTAACAAACGGCGACTGTGTGGAATCCAGAACGGTTTTATTTTAAACTGATGTGTTTGTGTGTAGTTGTGAATCCATATTTTGTAAACAATCGAATTACTTTTTGATCACTTAATACAGCAAATGCACCGGCACCCATTCATCTTGTAGATGGAATTTTTTCAAATCCAAATGTTTAGTTAAAATTTTGTATATGGCGATCTAATTAACGTGTCCGCATCATCGCAGCAATCTTACGCACTTATAATCGCCGGTTGTCCAATATCATATAAGATTTTTTTTTTATTATATTATTGTACCACTTTTAAGGGCTACCACTACTTGAATAATCTTCAATGATTTCACGATCGCACGTTTAAATTCAATTGGCCATTTATACACCATTGGCAGTATTGAAGGAGTAACGATAGTCTCTAAGTCATTTTCTGTTCATTTTTCAATATTTTTCATTTTAATAAATACTGGTCGTTGACGCATCTAGCAGCTTTTTTTGTATTATTATTATTAGAGGCTTTTATTTTTTAGCTCCTGTCTGTCTGTTCAAGACAAATTTGGAAATTAAATTTTCGATCACTTGCTGTTAATTCAATCATGCCGATGAAGTGTGACAATATAGCAAGAGCCATTAATTACTCCAAGTGAAGCTTATGCCATCTAATTTACTTTCATTACAGCCAAATTGGTAAATTACTCCGTGTATAACAATTCACCAATTGTACTATGCAATTAACATAAGTTAGATGTTTTCATAATTCTATTATTTTTATATGGGTAAAATGATGGTAGCTTCAATATAGCCGACACAAAACGGTGGATTACCTATTCCATTACACACCCCTTGATATGGGTATCAAATAAAAGATAATGACGAGTAGAATGCAGTAAACAGTGTCACGTCATTATATAAATCAAAATTGCGTATTACTTCGTTTCTTTACAACCTCATCGATATGGGTATCAAATAAATGGGTATATAACACGTAGAATATACAAATAAACTATGAATGACATCATTCTAAATTCAATATTGCGTTTGACA
The DNA here is from genome assembly GCA_910594885.2 of Bibio marci. NCBI lineage: Eukaryota > Metazoa > Arthropoda > Insecta > Diptera > Bibionidae > Bibio > Bibio marci. The sequence goes on along the minus strand of OU343118.1, from coordinate 29,512,424 downwards.
CAAAATGATGGATTACGTAATTTCATTAGAACTATACGTTTATATGGTTATCATGTGAAAGGTTATGATGAGTACAATACGTGATGTCATCCTAAATCTAATATGGGATACAACACAAGATGGTGAATAAACTTTTTCGTCAGACTTCCATTGACTGGGGTATCAAATGAAAGGATTTGGTGACTAGAATACGACGAGATGAATGTCGTCATCTTAAATATAATATGAATTGTTAATATAATACAACATAAGATGATGGATTAGCTTTATCTGCAAACAACCCCTTGGCCATGGGTCAATCAAAATTGAGAGCCTTCGTAATAGACTAAAATGAATTTAGACATTGAAATGTAATTTCAAATATGAAATGTTGTATAAATTATATAGTTTTTCTGTTGTTAAACGCGAACTATTTGAACACACCTCGTAAATTAAATAATTACTCACTTCATTTTTCCATTCTATAATTTATTAAGAATAAAATTTAAGTTAGTTAAATTAATTTCAATTTGTACCTACTCTTTTTTTTTCTGTTTTGTTTTTAATAACCCGATTTTTTTTCATATTCTTTTCGTAAAATTCTCTATATTTTACACACGCTTAAGTTAAAAAAAAAAATCCTTAAATACATCACTTAACATTTAAAATATATCGTTTTTTTTTTTTTTTTATGTTGTTCTTTTTTTCTTAAAATAAAAAATAATAATAATCCAAGATTTAATTCTTTTTTTTATTCTTTTTTTTTGATTATCTGTTTCCGGTCATTACAATTTGGAGAACAAGTTTTTTATTCTTGTTATATTTTTTCCAAATATATATTGTTGTATTTTAATAATATCATAGCAAGCGATGTTTTCTATCGAAGAGTTACAATTTACATATACGAGTTTATTTTATTGTAAAACAATATTCAACTCTCTGTCACAGAAATCACTGGACACTATTCTTTTTAATATCTTACAAAATAGTACGGCCACAACGATTGACGTTGTAAATGCATACAGACACGCAGACACAGATATAAGACAGTTTGGTTGACAAACAAAGTTTTTTTTTAGCATTTCTAGCATTGAATTGCATTAACATTATTCTAAAAACGTTTACCTTTTTGAGTCAAATTGTCAAATTTTGGCAATAGCGCATACGCAGTTAATCATTGTCCTAAGATTGTTGAATACTTTTGCGAATTTTTCGGTTGCGAAATGATCTACAATTTGTCTCTTGTCAACAATATTAATTTCTCGCATTTAAGCGATTTCAATTTGTCTTGAGGAGTTACAATCATTAAAAAAATGATTTTTTTTATTGGAATTTGACGTGAGCGTCGAAAAAATAACGAAGGTCTGCAAAAACCTTTATAGTCACATCAGATGAAAAAGACAAATGATTGAGTACTAAAATATTAGATAGGAATTAAAATAAAATAAGCTTTTGACATCAAAATGAAGATTAAATTATTCCAATACATTTTATCGCTAGAATTTGGCTTGTGTTAAATAAAACAATATATTGGGCTGAATTTTTTATAGTTGGAAAATAAAAGTTCTTTACCACATTTTCACTTTATAGAATTAAAATCATTTATAGAGTAATTTACTGATGATATTCGACCCCATTTTAAATGAATTTCTTGTGAATAATTCCATATTGAAATTCGTATAAATAGAAATAAATCAACATTGTCCTTTATTACTTTTGATTTTGATTTTGGTGCACCATCTCCAGGACCACGACACGTTTTGCATTTAGCAACATCTTTTAAAACGATTAATTAACTGGTAAATTATATTGCACGTGTTCGATAAACAATTCACACCATACACCATTTTTTCATCATTTCAAATATTTTGCGGTGATTAATTTTGCCAAGTTTAAAAGAAGCCTCCTCCGACAGCCGAAATTATAATAATTTACTTATTCTGTGCGGGTTAATAAAAAATCGTATGGTTTTTGTTATCCACAAACTTCATAGTTTGCACCAGCAAGTAAATTACAAATTACAGACAGTTTGTTAGGGTCGAATCATCGAATTCATAAATCAATCAGTAGCCATAATAGACGACGTCATTGGTATTAGAATGTCATTTCGATTATTTTTCAGACACAGCAATACTTTTTTGTATGCCTTCTTCATAATATTCCCAGATTGATGTTCGACCAGATCGATATATGCACGAAATGCGTGCGTAAACAATTAATAATCTAAAAATTAGAATTATAATTAAAATTATATAATTTTTATTTATATAATAATTGTTTTGTTTTCTTATTTATTTATGTATAGAATCACGAATAAATAAAGAGTTACCAACAACAAAATGGAAACGTGACCGACGAATTCGGTTATCATCCGAATATCTTCATTCACCGGCACCGTCATCGGCCGCCTCAACATCATCAACGTCATCAATAGTAACGAATAATGAGCCATCTGCTAAACAATTATGTGATAAAAATATGGATATGGATGATTCTGAAATACCATTAGACATGTCAGTAAATTCAATTCAATTATATTTACCACCACCACCACCTTATCGTGAACCATTACCAGGTTCACAATTTTTAGCATTGTTGACAAGACCCAGTGTTATAACACAAGCACCAAAACGAGACACACTGAAAGATTTGCCTACTGCCTGCAGTCAAGATAATGAGAAAACCGAAACAGTTGGTGAGTATTATTTTTTATTATTTATATAATTTTTATAATTTATATAACGTCATCTCCATCAAATTTTTAAGTATAGTCTTCTAAGACCACTTTATATATACTTGTAGTTAAAACGTGAAAAATAATACGCAGTGTCACAGCATCCATTTTATGAAACAGAATCAAGGTCCGCCATCCCTCTTTCTCGATGGATTTTTCGATCGAAGACACTAGTCTAATTTGATTTATTTATTTATTTATTTATTTATTTATTTATTTATTTATTTATTTATTTATTTATTTATTTATTTATTTATTTATTTATTTATTTATATCTCACTGAACACACTTGTGAGACGGTCAGTGTCAATCAAAGCAGAGAACACCGTATACAGTATCTTGTGCACACAGAGTTCATTTCAGAGAAAACAACTTCACATTGCCGGTAAATGCTGCATTACAAGAGATATAAATCAGTTTATGCGTAGTTTCTGCATTATTTTAGTTGTTAGTACTGTCCCTCACATTTGGTGGCAAATTTCACGTCATAAAATCCATTAGTTGTTGATTTACTTACGCTTGGTTTTGTACAACGAAAAAAAAAATTTAACAATTTTTTATAATGTTTGCAATGAATTTGTATTAAATATTGTTTGCAGAATCAATTTTCTGCCGGAGATTAGTTAAAGGTGCTGCAGAAGACGGATAGGCTGTGTCAAACAAAAAATGTTTACAAGTGATGTGAACAGCAGACGAAGGGCAGAGAACGCGTTGAAAACAAGCCGTCAATTAAATAAAAGATCTGGTGCTTGAAAATCATCAGGTTAACAACAATCTAAGACCTTATATACTGATACTGGCTGGCTTTTCAAAATATTCGGTGAATACCATTTTAAAAGATATTTTGTGCCTCAGACGTGTCAACACTCAATTTATTTAAAAAACGAGCGTCGTGTTAACGTCAAAAAATTCAACCAATATCATTCCACAGCCAATTTTAAAACCATGTGACTTCTGGCTATTCAACATAATCAAAGGACTGCTGCTGGAACACAGTTTTGATTCGACTCATGGAGATATACAAGTCTAAATGAAAGGCACTTTGAAAGTCCATCAGGAAAATTAATTTTCAAGGAATTAGAAAATTGTGTATTGTGTGTCGAATAGAGGTCGGACATTACTTTGTAGTTGACGAAATTGATTTGGATTAAGATTTTTCAACAATTTTTACAATATCTCGTGTAATTTTTTTTTTGGACACAATAGTCGAGTTGAACGGATGCTTCAAGGATAAAGGATAATTTATTGATTCATATTTGTATGTGAGATAGAATTTAAAATCAAATATAATAGAGTACTGATATTTCAAGGATCAGGAACATTTTTTTTTTGGATTTCTTAATGATGATAATTTTTGGTTTTTTTTGGCACGCCGTACTGAATATATAAAAGAAAATTAAAAATGTTATCGAACAGTACTATAATATTTTTAGGATCTTGAAAATTTTTACAGAACCTCCTTATAATGATAATTTTCATATCTCATAAAAAAAAATGTTGCTCATTTTTCACTCATATGTGAAAAAGAATATTAATCAGTGAATTGTGTTTAGTATTGGTAATTCATGTGTTAAGAATTTTATTTATTACAAGGAAAATTTTTGCATTTCTATTAATGATTTGAAATAGAATTGGATCGGAAGATGAGTAATGACATGTTGATTTTAAGTATAAATTCCATTTCATATACTTAAATTTCATATGTAGTTGTTGTATGAGAATTAAACGGGAAATTTAGGAGCATCCAACATATAATAAATAGTATGTCCAGGTGTTTTGAAATGATGAACAGAAAACTTTGTCTACAGTGTTAAATTTGAAGGAACTTGTTAAGAACCCGTATTTGGATTAATCCCCCCCCCCCCCCCCATTCAAAACTCTCATACTATATATTTTTATCCTAATTGCTGAGAATATCATTCAGATCGGCAATTTACGCAATTTACAATACTCTGAGTAAATAAGAAGGAATTTATTAGGCAATGCTGATTACTGACTGGTCATATATATAATCTCAACAAATTCATGTATTCATTTAGTCACGAACTATGATTTCTTATACAATAAATATTGATTTTATTTTCTTTATTTTATTTAAGAATCAATTTCAATGATTGTGCCAGTAATTGAGGAGCACTTTCGTCGTTCACTTGGTGCCGATTATATGCTTTTGAATGGTAATAAAAAAAATACCAACAATTCAAATTACAACAATAATAATAGTAATAATAATAATAATAATAATAATAATAATAATAATAATAATAATAATAATAATAATAATAATAATAATAATAATAATAATAGTAATATCAATAATAATAATAACAATAACAACAATAATAATAGTAATAAAAATAATGCTAAAAAAATATATATTAAAAATACTATGATTAATAGTGGGGGTTATTTTAGTTATAATAATTATAATAATAGTAATATCAGTAATATTGGTGATAATGTTGTTAAAGAAGTAATCACGGTGCACGATGTTAATGATGGTAATTTTAATTGTGTTAAAGATCATAACAAAATTGATGATGAAGACGATGGTGTTGTTGATGTTGATGCTGAAGATGATGACGATTTTGGTGATGATAATATTGATGAAGCTGAGGCTGATGCTGATGCTGATGATGATAATGAAAGTGATGATATTGATGTTATCGTGGACGACGTTGATGAGGTTGATGGTACTAATAATGTACAATGTAATAATATTAAAAATAGTACAAATTTAATAAAACCAAAAACAACAATAACAATTATTAATCCACCGGAAACAATTGATATGTCTGTTGATGATCATTTTGCAAAAGCATTGGGTGGTGATACATGGAAAAAATTAAAAGCAACACTATAATTGAAATACATATAATTATGTCTCTTATACACATATAACTAACTATATTATTATTATTATTATAATTAAGTAATTAGCATTTAGTTTTATTTTAGTAGATACACTCGTATATGGTTGGAAATTAAGAAAATTAAATTAAATAATTACTATAAATGGCGTCGGCGGCGGCCGGTCATACTTTACCAATTTACTATCTAATTTTTTTTGTCAGATGAATTGTCGTACCAAAATCATATAATAATTACAGTGTACACAAAATTTGAATTTTATTGGGTCAAGATCATAAAAAATTTCCGCGTATCTGCAACATTCGGATTAACATTCAGTTTCGATCTGACTAATCATTTATGACAAATTAGATATAGATGTGTGTGTGTGTGTGTGTGTGTGTAAAGTGTCCTTTGAAAGTATATAATATCAGCGACATAAAAATCGACACTCAATTTTTAACATTAATTTTGTTCACACAAACATATTCAAATATAAAAAGGGGCATTGATGGAAATGATTATGGTGCCGTATTGTGAAAAAATTTACATTCATTCATTTTAAATCCAACAATTGAATATACACATTACCGTAACGTTTGACAATGGCCCAGTTTAACTTCCTTTTTTTATCTGTTAAATGTATAATTAAGTATGTTATTGGTAATTTTGAAATAATTTCAAAATTTGCTAAATATTCTCGATACTACTTACTTACTTACTCCATGGCGTTACAATCCGGGTGCGGTTTTAGCCTTCTCCAACACGCTTTTCCAACCTGACCTATCCGCAGTTAATGTCTTCCAATCCCGAATTTTTAGGATCTTTATATCACAGTTTACTGCATCTAGCCATCTCGCCTTAGGTCTTCCGGCTCTCCTTCTACCCTCCGGTTTACCATTTAACAGTTTTTTTGGCACACGCTCCTCCTCCATGCGTTCTACGTGTTGATAATGGATCGCCTTGTCGTAGTCCATCCACCGTCTCAAAGTAATCAGATAATTTACCTCGGATTCGTACCTGTGACCTCTCATTTTCCAACGTCATAGCCACCAAATCTATCAGTTTTTTTGGAAAACCAAACTCTTCCATAATATTCCATAACTTTGACCTATTGACGCTATCATATGCCGCTTTAAAATCAACAAACAAATGGTGTGTATCAACATTGAATTTCGTACACTTTTCTAAGATCTGCCGTATACTAAATATTTGATCAGATGTAGATCGATCTGCGCAGAAACCACACTGATATTCTCCGATAATTTCATTGGCGTATGGAATAAGTCTATGGTATAGTATATTAGCAAATACCTTATAGCTAATGTTTAATAAAGTTATTCCTCTGTAGTTGTTACAATCCAATTTGTCACCCTTTTTGTACAATGGACAGATAATCATCTGGCACCTGTTCATTATTCCAAATCTTTACAATTAGCTCGTGCAGTTGATACCATAATGCATTTCCACCATATTTAAAGAGTTCACCTAGTAAGCTATCAGATCCAGGTGATTTATTATTCTTGAGCTTCTGAATAACATTCTTTACTTCGTGTATTGATGTTTCAGCTATAAATGGTTGGGCAGTTTGAAATTGCACATCTTCCATAGTATTCACTGGCGTATTCACATTTAATATATCTTTAAAGTACTCGGCCCATCTTTCGAGGCACCTTTCCTCTTGCGCCATAACCTGACCATGTCTGTTTTTGCACAAAACAGGTTGTTGATTGTTCTCGATACAATCGTTTAATATTTGACAATAAAATTTTTGTAATTTTGAACAAATCTGGTAATTGAATTTTTGACCACTTTACATTATCCAATTATGCTGAAATGTTTGACCCTACTTTTGCGTCTGAAGACAGTATAGACGGCACCCCATTGACAACGGTATGAATTTAAAGAGTTTGACACATAGAATAGGCTGGGTATTTATTGCAGAATTGGATTTCAAGCAAAAAAAACAATAGCGAACACAACATGAAACTTTTGTTTAAAAAACAATACTATAGAAAAATAATGTTTTACCCGCGCATTGACCGCATAGAATTTAATAAACTAATTATGGGAAATGAATGAGAGAAATGTAGTGTAGCGTAATACTAATTTAAGTTTGGCGAACAAAATTTTCAAATTTCTGTGGTATAAAGTTTTTATTAACGCTTGTGCCATTCCCTAAAAGTACTACTCGCCACTTTAAAAATCACTGAGTTGTTTCTTTTTTTATCACTCCATCTAATGATTGCATCAATAATTCACACTTCTCGATTTTCAAAACACACATCATATTGTTGTCTTATCGGCTAGCTCCATCCGATACATTTGTATCCAATAATAACGTCAAATCCAATACACAACGTCGTATATTAGGTCGCAACGCGTCGCAGATTAAACTGTCACAATGTGAATGATTTATTCATGGGACCTAGTTTGATGGTTTTTAATTAATTTAAGTTACTAGATAATTTGAAGATACGCATTGTTGCACGTCATAACTTTAAAATCGAAATAGATCCAACGTGTCAAGTTTCTGGAATCTGATTCTCGACACTTTGAAATTTCGTCAATTGTTATCCAATTTTGATAAAGATTTGGTATATAGATGTACTTGTATAATAAGATTATATAACTATTTCCTACCGCTTTTCTGAATAATCGATAGTCAGTACAGTTTTTTTATAGTCCAGTTTTTGAACTTCATTAATTCTTATACCAATTTTGATCAAAAATTTGTATACAAATATTTAATTGGATATGGTATTTTACATAAAACTATCACTCTAACATGTATTTCTAAGATATTCAGACATTCATATGATTCCACCTTACCCATCGACACACAAAATTTGATCAACATTGAATATTATGAATTGGTTCAGTTCCAAAATTTCTAGAATTTGATGCATAAATTTGTGCCCACCAGTATTGGTTTAACACAAGAGTTCAATAAAACTACTCTATCGATTTCCTAGGCATTCAACAATAGCAAACTAAAATTGTTTTCTAATTGGCACATAAATGAAAAAATTAACGCGATAACATAAAATTTATTAACTTAATTAATTATATTTTGACCGTATACTGTCGCTATAATCCACGTATAGCAGCAGAATATCCAAAATGTAGTCGCATTTTTGAAAAAGTTGTTATCCACGGGTGCATCCACATAAGAAATAAAACGTTTAAATACGTGTTTATTTTATAAGATTATCATCTCTGATTGCAAAGATTTAAGATAACTCACACTTAAAAAATTATTGTATTCGTAATAACTACGATACCAACTGGAAAACGTAATTCTCAGTGATGACTATTGTTTTAAAATATTACCTACGCTGTAAGGTTGTTCGCTTTTTTTATGTAAATGTTTTGTTGTATTTTGAAATTTATGATGCCGTCAATATGGCCAATTGATTTAGAAAAAATTATTAAATTGGTAAGAGGAAACATGGTGGACTGTCGGAATTTGGTGTGGGGTGTTTTTGTTTTTGTTGTGCGAGTTTAGTTTACAGCTGTGTGAGTGTAGTTTCTAGCTGCGCTATAGTTGATTCATTACAAACACAAAAACCAACTCACTTGCCACAAAACTAACTCACACACCAAAAAAACAATTTCGCACGTCAACGGACATTTTCGCACAACGAACTATTCGTTGCGCGAATTTCCTTTCATAGAAAAGTAATCTCTTTTCTGATGGTAAATGGGAATCTCGCACAAACCAATATCCGATAACATGTGACGAGATTACCTCTCGTCCAGCTAATCTCGCATACACCGCAGTATAGTATCCAATGTGTGAGTGAGATTATTCTAAATTCATTACAAATGCGAAATTCCCGTTCACCTACAGACACCACGATTTTATAACATCAAACAGCAATCAAAATTAAGTTTATCGCACGTCTAAAACTCCTCACACCATAACACAATTATTACAAACAAACAATAATATTAATAAAGATATTCCTATAATTTTAATAATAATATTTATAATTTTTAAAAATAAAATAATACTTAAAAACAAATTAAATTAATGATAATTTTTAAAATTTAATTATTAATAAGTAATATATTATTAAAAATTAATTATTATAAATATTAATTATTAACACTCTAATATTAAATATCCTTAGAAATTAAAATTTATTTATAAAATTAATGTTTCTTTTTATGTTTTTTTTTGGGAGGGAAAATTATTGCAATTTTTAATAATTTCTAAAATAGAAGAAATATTAAAATTATCTTTATAATTATTTAATTATTTAATTATTTAATTATTTAATTATTTATAATTAATATATCCACACGTAAAATATATAAATATCAACTTACATATTTTATGACAATTTAATTCCTATTTATTATATAAATGGATGTTTTGTTGAATCAACCCCAACATCATAAGTACTGATTTCGAATGGTGCTAGAATTTCGTTTAAATTATATCTATGCATCCACTCGACTTCAGTTCTTTGATGGGTGTGTTTAGTTATTTGGTTTATAAATATTGTAGTATTAAATGGTATCGCGCATTATCATTCGTTAATTTTTGGTGAAATACATTGTATTTTTTAAACTATGTTCGACGCCCACTGACTCAATATTACTTGATTTTGTGCTATAATATCAATATTATCATTGCAGAACTGTTCGCAGACTGTGATCTAATGCTGGTTCATAATTTGATTTTGTATTTTTGTATTTGTCCAAAGCATCCAGAAAATTCTCTAGTTCATAGCCAACAATTTAATATTAAAGCCAAACGATATTTTTCAAATTTGACAACATGTATTTCATCAGTTTACCATGAAAATTTGGTTGTAGTGCACAATATTTTACTCATTTCTTTGACTATGACTATGAATATATATGTCACAGATGACTGAAAAACGAAATAGCTCACTAATCTTCATCTTTCCCAAGTGTCATGTCCTCGTAGAACGTTGACAACCAACTGCTTGAATTTTATTTTATCTATGTGTCCATACCATTGGCGTACATTCTTCAACCAGGATCTTTTTCTTCTGCCTGGCCGTCGTTTTCCATTAATTTTGGCGTCAATTATTAACTGCAATAGATGATATTTTTCATTACGCATTACGTGCGCGAAATATTACAATTTCAGTGATTTATGGTGTTAATAATTTCAGTCTGTTTACTGATTTGATTCAATATTCGTTTTTTTTGGCAATCCATGAATATTCAGCGTTCTTCTACGATAAGTTCGAATTGCAAATAATTTCAGTTTTTTGCACATGGCTGATGTAGAATTCTATGCCTGTTCGCCGCATATAAGAAATTACTGAATACATAGCATCGAAGTAAACGTACAAATGTATTGAAATATTTAAAAAAGCTTGCCTTTCCTGTTCAATTCATCTACATCTTACCTCACGTATGTTATCCCAATTTTCTGTCATAGTAACAACCAAAATATTTGTATGATGTTATACTTTTTGAATGATGTCATTTTCCACCTGTTTTTTCTCTTAATTTAATTAATTAATTAATTTTAGGTCAAAATCGGAACTTTTTGTTATTAGATAATGTTTTCCAAAATTGTTGGCTAATAACTATTGTGTCGTCACCATATACCTTAAATTATTAATTGGAATTCCATTCACTATAACACCAATGTTTAAGTTAACTCTGTAATTTCACATAAAAGATACATTCCGAATAAAAATGGAACAGCAAGAGTGAAAGTACATAACCTTGCCGCACACACACCTTTTAAAATACGAACTTCTTCCGCGATATACATATTTCCATCTACTCGAACCGAATCAATTTAATGCCAATACAAATTAGCAATTATTCGAATTGCTCGTTATATTCAAATATAAAATTAAAATGTTAAAAATTGTTTGGTGAATATTCTGTGGTTAATATTGTTATTTTAAAGTGGATTAACAATAGATTTTGATATCAACCAAATGTATTATGGGATAGTACATGATTTTGAGGTTGATTTCGTCGTACAATCAATCACAATAAAAACCATAAAAATCAAGTAATATTGAATCAGTGCAAACATAGTATTATTAATTATTATATAATAAATATTACACTGATCCTGAACACACCCACACACCGACACTCACTACTTTACATTAGAAGTTAATAATTATTTTTATTTAATTATATGGAATAAACATTTTAAGAAAAAAAATCTATTATATATTATTAATTAAATTAAAATGTTACTATTAATTATAATTAATTTTTTTGTTTTCTATAATTTCGTATCGAAATTATCGTATTTAAATAGAAAAAAAATTAATTAATTATTAAAATTATTAAATAAATAAATATTGAAAATATGAAAACTTTTGTTAAATCATTTATAAATGATAGGTTTAGTTCAACATTGTATCAACTTTGGGTTTGGTAATCGGAAAGAAATAAAAAATTTGGTATTCAAATGCCATTTGCCCGAAATTTAATTATAGTCACGTAATAATATTACGTTGCGCAGAAGGCAGTAAAGAGCGTAAATATTGTTAAGGAACAAGGAACGATTGGTCGAAATATGATGACGTTCAAGGATGCTTTCGAATTGTTAAACATACGAAGGCACAGTTCTACTATAGATTTCAGAGTGAATGCAAATAAAAAAACAAAATATATGAGGTGGAAACGAATGTATCCGGAATTCCAGGTTAAAGCTTTTAATATTGGAGAATATAATTTTGAAATTAATTTATTAATTTTGTATACTTAACAGGATCGTAAAGTATGATATATGTAGACAATGATATTGAAGAGGAAATTCGCCGTAGAGTAGCAAATCGAAACAGATATTAATACTGGCCAAAAAAACGATCGAAAACATTACAAATCGGATCGGAAGTGAGAGCTGTATAAAAAACATTAGCACATGTAATATTAATGGTATGAATTGAAGGTATATGCTGTGCATAAAACATAGAACCGAAATCAATTGCTTTGGATTTGTGAAAAGAACATATTGGTTGGAAACGGAAATACACAGTATAGACAAATTGTACGGGCTGAACCAAATATTGTCTTAAAACAATCAAAATCAATAGACTAAAAGATGGTTTGGTCATGTATCACGTATGGAAGAAGAATGTGTGTTAAAAAAACTGTTGTGATGGTAATCCAGAAGGGAGAGCGTGTTAGAGAAGGATAAAGTCGCAGTAAGTAAATAAAACTGGATTGGATATACATTCACTGGAAAATATTTGTATAATCCCATTCCACTCATCGCGCATATAAATTTTTGTTTGAATTTAATCAGACAGACAATCATTCAATTCTGTAATATCGTCTGTAAAACTACGCTGAGTACCATTTATTAAAAGGACTTATATTATGAACCATCTGAATAATACCATTTTATACTGCTCATTAACAAATTTCATTTAAACTGTGCAGAAAGTCATCCACCACTGCTGATTATCGGAATTCCCCTCTGTATTGAAGGAAATTGTCAGAAACTATCAGTATATAATCCTATTTTAAATTCACCTTATACTCAGTTTTATTTAAATTGCTAAGCTTATTTGTATTTGAATTTACTTGCCACTTTAATATTTGAAATTATTTTATTGAATTTTAGCATTTGTTATAACGATTGCTATTTTATATTACGAGCATATATTATATTTTTGTGAAGAAAATTTCAAGAGAATTATAGAACTATAGAATTACAGCCGGCCATCTTACAAATTGATCTAACCAAGAAGCACTTTGGTAATTTATTACATAAATGTCTGGATATATTACGACAGTATAGTTTATATGTGAGCTTTCCGAATTATTAACTTCATTCCTTTCCAAAAATTTTCTTCTTTCCGTCTTATTTTTACAAGCTTCTTCTAGAAATGCGGTGCGTTAACATTTACACATACAAGGAAAAATTCTACATTGATATTATTTTTCATCTTTCATTACAAAACAGTAGAGGTCAGTACTAAAAAATTCTACTTTTGTAATATAGTTTGGCAACAGTTGACAACACTATTAGAATCTTATCGAATTATACATTTGTGTTTGAATAAAAAATAAGAAATAACTGCCAGCACACGACAACACAACGATGAAGCATGGACGTGTGTGAAATATCACATGCAGGATTTGTGATATCCATGGCGATAGTCAAATAGTTTCCCACAACATCCTGTATAGATATGCTTGAGCGATCTCGTTATGGTCTCCCTTTTAATATGTCTAAGGGATATAAACTGGAATATCGATTGAACATAGAACTACGGGTGTCCTTGTGATATATCATAGATGTGATAGTAATTTCACATAGATATTATAAGGATATCTATTGAATATTACAGGGGCATTTTTAAAATGTACGCGTAATATTTAATATGAACGACATTAACGAGATTCTGTTTTCATTTGTAGTAATTTTTTATATTTGCATATAGAATATCGTTTGGATAATGAGATCTTTCTTTGGATATCCTATGGCCCTATCTGCGGGGGTACTATGTACGTTTTTCATATGATCTAAATTTAATTTTTTTTAGCTACTAATAATTAAACATCATCGTTGATTTTTATAAAAATAAAATTTGGATCGAAAATCTTGACGCTAAAATTCTATTTGTCGTCCGGATTATTGAATTGTACCTGTGGCGTAAAAATAATTAATAATAATAATGCATTAATGATTATTTGGTTTTTACGGAAAATAGTTTTGTACGAATAAAAATTAAAATCCATGCAATCATTTAATTGCCAAACTAAATATTGGACAATATCTTTTTATCAGTTATTTATGAATAATTAAAACTGTTCCGTTGAAGAAACCGTTAAATTTCTGTATTATTTTACATTTCAAAAAGAATTTCTAGATATTTATTATTTCTTACACAAATTTTTATATATTTTTAATTACATAAATTGTAATTATTTGTAATTTTTACAAAACTATCCTAACAATTTTATTTTATTTAGCATTTAAAAACTACCATTATTTTTTAATTTTTTTTTTCCGAGGAGTTAATCACAAAATACACACTGCACACTGCACCAACCAAATTTTAATGAAATATGAAACAAATTAAAAATCAAAAAAATCCATATTTAAATTTAAAATAAAAAATTCACTTTAATAAGAAAAATACACCATTAAAAGTTTAAAATTCATTATATTTTATTTATTAATAAATATAAGGATTTATATGAAGAATGTCCTTTTCTTACAATTTTAGTTAGTTGAATTAAAATATTTTATCATCAAAATTTTCGTTCAAGTTATTATTGTTCTTTTCGTCGTATAACTTAAAGTAAAAACCAACATAATAAAATAATATGAATTCAATCCATCATCGTCAAAGTAATTTCAATCACTGATTTAATTTAAAACCAAACACCACAGTTTAAATGAGAAAACAGGTTACAGCTGACAAAATTTGCACAAAAGATATAAAATAATAATATAATTTTTAAAATATAATAAAATAATACGATGATGTTATAAATAATAATAATAATAATAATAATAATGCAGCATCAAAACACACGACCGAATAGAAACCTTCGAATATATAAAAGTGCAATTCAAATGTATCTTATTTACTCGTTGCACTCGCCTCCCAACAATACAATTTACTCTAATAATTATTACAATTATTAATTTATGAATTTAATTACACATTTTTTCTATTTTTATTCCCTGCATTATTTAATTTTATTTATTGACAACAATAGAAATATATTAAAATAATATGCGGAAAAACAAATATACAAATAACAATTAACAATCGACGACAATCACTTCAGATGAAATTTAGACATGGCGATCTATCTACAATTATCTATACACACAGGTATATGTGTGGTAATAGTTGAACGAAATAATTGAACCAGAACATTTTCCAACAGATAGAATTCCTTTAAGTTCATAACATTATTATTTCTTTCTATTATAAGACGTGCGTATAACTCTCTAAATTATATATGTTACGTGGGCTGTTCAAATAGTTCGCGAAGCAGCAATAGAAAAACTATATAATTTACTATACATTTTTTAATCATTCATCGCATGTATAGTTGATGATGATGATGACCATTATAAATGTGGGAAAACAAATTTTCGATACTATATTAAACTGTAGAAACATCTCTTATAAATGCTATTATATTTATATTGTGGAAGGATTCATATTGGTTGTATTCCCCCAAACACATAGTACAAAGACATCTGCATAGGGTAAAATATATGGGATCTCCTTATGATTTGTTTATCATCTGCGCGGATGGATAACGTAAAAATGTCAATCGAACAACATATACAAACAATATCTCTGGATTATCCTTGTGAAACCCATATAGACGTCGGTAGTATATGTGATATTCCTACAGCGATAGCTAAATAATATCTGGGTTATCTCAGATAGATGCGACAATCGAACATCTCACACACAACATAGAAACTAAAAAAAATCTCTGCAGATGTTCTTGTGATACATCAAGGATGTCATATATAGGAATATCATGTATGATATCATAAGGATATCACAGAACAATTATATGAAATTCACTGGGATATTACTGGATTTTATTTGAACATTATTGAAATGTATACGTATAATTCTAAATGTCCTTATTATGATTTCATTGGAATATTATTGTGATATCGCAGACATGAACGATATATTGCTATCTTTTGGAATATTGTTTTTGATCTTGTGACATCACCAGATATTAACTGGACATTGGTTCCGTTGGATGACACACGATTATTGTCATATCGCAACAGTCTTGAATAGAATCATTTTTAAACATATTTATGCTTTGTGTGGATGTCTGCACTTCACATAGACCTAAAATTCACATAAATGGTGTCATATTGAATGTTCCGACAAAATTAATTTAAAACAAATGTATAGCTTGTAACCGAAAGTAATAATTTATGAAGATGATTTAGTTTAGAAACAGCCAAACCTTTTCGTAAATTGTAATATTCGCGTATGTGTAGTCTCCAAATATGCGAAGTATTACGTAATTCCACAAACACAATAACAGTTAATAGATATTCACACAGTTTTGTTTGGGTTAGAACTACCCCAAGATGTGTTTAATGAATTAGTGTCATATCCCATGTTCAAACGTATTATTCCTTACTCCGTAGGTAATTTCGAAGATATATATATATAGGTACCAACTGCGAATGGTGGAAAGAGTGTGGCATCTATGTTTTTAAATACATAATTTCACGATCCATTGTGTTAAGATAAAATCTTTGTTTGCATAATACTGATCCCTCGATCTAACCCTACCCTTAATATAGTATATGGTTTCTGAATTATAGTATTTAAATTTACTTGCATCTTGGTTATACAATATTTATATGCGATTTCATTTCCGCTCATTCGTGTCAGCGCAATTTTTGAACAGCCCTCGTATTTAATACATATAACAACAAATTGTGTTAATGATATGACGTGTCTATACATATATCTATAACATATCTGTGTATCATTACAAACAACGTTTCAACATATTCTATATCAGTGATAAAATAAAATACGGGCTCCAAAACCTTTTCACAAAAACACTAAAACATTGTAAAACCCGCGGTATATAGAATTTTGTGCTTGTAAAACAGTTGCTGATGCCTTCAAACGATCCACTTTTTCGTATCTTCGAAAAATTGGAAGCACTGCAGCAGCCCGGTCGTGTTCAATGGATCGAAACAAGTAGTAAACCAATGGAAAATATGGTGGGTGGAATAGAACATCCTATTTCAGCGTTTCCAAGTAGGTTTTGACCGATCGTGCAACATTTTTACTATAATGCACCGATAAAGCACATCAATTGTGTTTGCTTACCGTCGCCATTAATGTTTTCATCCAGTTGAAGCATTTCATATAATACACAACACCAAACTGCGATCATACCAAATACAGAGCATGATATTCAAACCATGAGTATTCAGCCGTCGATGTTGATGCATATGACCAGGCAAACCTAACGATTTTGTACGCTTCGAGTTATTGTATTGTATTTATTCTTCAATTCGTATGGCACACAATTTTCTTGGTTTTGAATCATATCGAGTGCATTTAAACGTTTTGAAACTGTTGTGCGATCATCATTCAATGATTCAGGAAATTCATATTGCATTGAATCTGGTTCGAGTAATGTTCAAATAATTCCTCATCACTTTTAAAACGTTAAAACTAATACTCACATGTTTTTATCGATACGTGGTATTTTCACCACTGTCAGTTTCCAACACTCGATGACTTTCAGTGGAACTTTTCTTTGATCAGGAAAAGTAAAATTTCCCGCAACAAATGGTATTTTGTTGTCTGCGTAATTCGACATCCTCGGAGCTGGACAAAATAAATGATGTTTACAATTCAGCAAACTTGACCCATACGATAATAAAAAGTAAAGAGTAATGACATCGTTTCATCTTTACTCCCATTTAAAACACAAAAATTTGTCCTGCCAATCTTTATCAATCTCCGGTTCACATTGCCTCCATTTTTGTGTGTCCCTTGTGTGTATTATGTCTCGTGTAACTGTGGGTAGATTGATATAAGTGAATTTGTTATAATGAACGATGATAAATAAAAGGAAGTAATGCTCTGCATGTGTGTCCTTCAATATATACAGGGTATAATTTCATTATATATAGAATATAATGATGTGTGTGGGTTTGTGTATGGGTAGGGTTCATTAGGCTCTGAACGTTATCCGTGCACAATGTAATAATTTTTTTAAATAGGTTTGAAACTACTGGTTTTTCTCATAGAACTAAAGAAACCAACTAACAATAATATAAAATATTTATCATTTCATTTTTCTCGTATATATCCACAAGAAAAATATGGAATAAAATGCGTTTATTATGTAATTTAAAATGTGCAATAAAATGTGCAATGCTTATTTTAATTTTTTCTCTGAAATCTTACAATAGTTTAATATTACGACGTTTTGTGGTTATCATTTCTATATTTTTATATTTTATTAAAAATATATAAATAAATAATAATAATAATTATTAAATTGAAAAAATAATAATCAAATAATGTTTTATTGAATATAAATAAAAACTGACTATATTCAAAATTCGTTGCCGGCAATGTTCTCGTCGAGTTCAATTTAAGATGTCTCTACCGTTTGATATGATTTAATTGGATTATACGGTAAAGTGAGATATCGTACATTTAATTGCTTCTGCCGTATTATTTCCACTGTCACATTTTACTGAACTCATATCTGTTGACCGATCCATAGTAATTGTTGGGGTTGTGACAGGCATTGTTATAATCTCTTAATAGCGTCCAACACCATCTTTTCAAAGATATTCATTTTTAGTCATATCAGCAAACTGGTAATGGTAATTTATATCTAGAGTAATTTTTAGTATGAAAAATATTTAAAAATTTGTTTCTTGCGTTGGCGTCGGAGTTAAACCATTAAATCACTATTGGTTAAAATGTATAATGTACAGTGCGCCAACATTGAATTTTTACTTCCACTATTTTCAAATGGTAAGTCATGCTTTACTCCAAAACTGGCTTAGTATCTGGTAAGATATTAATTATACCCAGTCAAGTTATGGTAAATCTACTGCTCATGGTAGTATAAATATAATAATTCACCATTCCCCAATTGATCTGTAATTATATCGAAAGATAAATATTTCTTTAATTTCATTATTTGCAACGTGTACTTATAGCATTGTCGCGATAACAGCTATGTTAAGTATCTCGAATATTTTTATGTTAAACGATAGGTTGAATTAACTATTACTTATTTGAGCTAAATAACACATTTTTCCGTGTTTGACGTTGTGTTGTTGTCATGGAGCAATATTACTTTACAGTTTCTTGTGGCCCATTCCGGTTCAAATTAATCGATGTTGACGGTAGCTATCATTATTAACAATTTCAACAGGTTTTAATAGTTCATAATATACTATCCGCACCAAACACAGAGCATTCTCTTCTTTCCAAATTCAAATTTGATTTTGCATTCGGTGTTGTTGGTTGAAATAGTGTATACACCCATGATTTTGTGCATTTAGGATTCTCAAAATAAATCCACATTTCATCACCGAGTCACGAGTTCAATGTGAAAAAGATTTCCTTTCATGTCTTTGAAGTAAAATATCACTGGAATCTATTTCGATTTTTCATTTGCTTTTCATTCAGTTCGTGTGGCACCCATTTTTCGAACACTTTTTGATCTTTCCCATAACTTTTAAACGTCTATAGAAAACGATGCTTGAAAAGTTTATTTGTTATTTGTTGCTGAGTTTGTGAGTCATCTTCATTCAGAAATGCTTGCAATTCGGTGTCTTCAGACTACTCATTCCGGGGCGCTCCAACGTTCTTAATTTTCTACATCAAAATCATCGTTTTTTAAAACATTGAAACCAGTCAATGAGATAGAGTAGGTTCACCGCATAAGCTTTAACAAGAATTTGATGGAGTTTCAGATGCATTATTGTTTAGAAAAAAATAAAAACGAAACGAATCACGATTGTATGATTATGACGACTGATTCACAATAAGTTTACCTATACAACTTAGCCATCTATGTACAAATTGTAGTTTCATATGCATAAACCTTGTAGTCTGAAGATTATATTCTCTATTTCTATTGTCTCGTTGGTTTTTTTCTTTTTATTATTTTACATAAATTCATTGAAAGAAGAAAAAATTACATCAGTAAAATATATATTAACATTTGAAAGTAATTCAATATCCTAGTTAAAATATCAAGTGTTTTTCCTCGTTATGGCCTAGTGCAGGTAACTTAATATTATAGTTCCCTTTCGCAAAGACATTATATTATTATAAATTATAATTATTATTATTATAACAATATACATGTGCACACATGAATTTAATATGTCAATACTTACTTTATTTATACACATACAAATTATATGCATTCACTCACATACGCAGATTCATAATTATTCTCAAATATAAATTTATATGAATGAATATGCAGTTGTAAATGATCATCAATCTTAGGTATAGAGTATATTTTACATAATAAGTTATTATTATTCTTAATTTGCAAATAGATGTGTTCGATATACTCGCTTTTTCCAGTCACACACGCTATTATTCCTTATAATTGTGTTAGATTATTGTGCATTTCTCTAATTGCATATGTTTTCGAAACGGGTAATTATACGACAACTAACATTTCAGATCATTTTCGAGAGTTTCCATATTAGGGCAGAATGATCTGCTGGCATTCGTAGTTTTACTGCATTTTTTTCTGAAAAAGACTTTAGAGCAATTGTATTTCACAAAATTTTCAAGAATTTGCATTAGAAATACAGCAAGTAGTTATTTCCGAATTTAGAATTCAGTATTTCTAAACATTATCCGGGAATTTCAATGGTATAGTAATTCTAGAGTTTTTCTCTGATATATTTGAGAATTAATAGTTAGAGCAGCAATTTAGTGTTTCTTCTGTTGTATGGTGCTCGCAGTCAAAAAATTTATTTTAAATGTTATATAATTAAAATAATATAATAAATTATACATTTGTGATTGATGGATGATGATTGACTAACTTAAATAAATTTTTCACTATATAATCAGCAGAAGCAAAATGTTTCTATTAATTATAATAAACAACTTTTGTCATCAATTGATAAATTAAAATAACTTCGATAATTTTGACAAACATTACAGCTTTTTAAATAATAATTATTTGCCTTCTGATTATGTTTATTATTAATTAAATTATTTGTTGATTGGTGATGAGAACAATTGTGATCGCCGGCCATAAATTTATTAGATTCTTTACTGCTGTTGCTGTTGCTGTCCTTTGGCAAAACAGAACCTTTCGAATAATTACCAAAACAGCAAATATGTTCTTTATCAACATCATCATCATCATCATCAGCAGTAGCAGCAGCACCCTTATTGTTTAATTCAATTAATTTTTGAAATAGATTTGAGTGTTTATTGAAATTTCTTTGATCGATAAATTTCCGTTGAGTTGTATGACACACTGGTTTTTGTCTTTTAAATGCTCCAGGTTCTTTATGAACATGCGATTTTGCCGGTTGATCATCGACACAAAATAATTTGTCAAATGGTATATTTATATTTTTTATATACGCATTACAATCTTTACATATTTCTTTAAATTGTACATTATAAGTTAATTGGATTTTTGGTCCTATAATGCCCGGAAAATAACTCGATGGTTGCATTATTATTTCAATGATTTCATTATTATTATTATTATTATTATAATTATTATTCATATTATTCGTGATAGTTGTTGTTGACTGTTGTTTCATTAATTGAGAAAATTTGCCAGAATAATGTGATAAACGACGTCCACTTTGCCATAATGCAACTTCAATATTTTCATTGCCTGTATATAAAATAAATTTAATTTTAATGTTTAGTGTTGGTGCGTAATGTAACGGATAAGAAATCATATAATTATCATTAATTGGATAAATTTACCTAATAAATTTTCTAAATCCAATAAATTATACAATGATTTAAAATATCCTTGCATAATAAAAGTTTCATGATAACAAAGCGGAAATCTTGGTATTTTTGATTGGCCATGGAAATTATATCCCAATGTTGTAATTGATAAATCTATATCACCATTTGGACATAACCAAACGCCAGGACATGTGATCTATTTTATTACAATATTATTAATTCATGAAATAGTAAAAAAACATGTTATTTCAAATATTTTCATAAAATTTTATAATAAAAAAAATGTTAAACGTTAATACGAGGGCGGCTGCTTAATAATGAATAAGATCAACCGAAACATATCCACTTCTTTGAGCAGATGTAATCCAGTAACCTATAACTTTGTACTTGCCAAATAGAGAGATGATCGGCAAGAGTAGACTTAACGACTGATCAAAACCAGTAGATAGGAGTAATATATACGCCGCGGCATGCAAACAGCATTAGTTATCAAATTGAATAGAAATTCAGTCACAAATATAAAAGGCAATGAGAAGAAATAGTATCCACTATGTAAATGATTAGAAGATGTTATATCCGCAGAATTAGTACACTGTGATTCCTAAATGAATGTCGCAATCGGTGTACGAGAATATATGGTCCGCGAGTGATGTTCTTTGTATTGGTTATTGTGTGGAAACGCATAATTTGTCCGAAAGTAGAAAATTCATTCATTCATTATCATCATCATCGTTTATTTCTGTTACTTCGCGGAGGAGCGTAGAGCATCAATGAAAATGCAAAGATTTCCACTCCAAAGATTTCCTTGTCATATACTAAACGAATCTCATTATACAGTCGATAACGATAATGAATAATAGTGGTTAAAGTATACCACCTTGATTTATTCCAGTACTCACGCGGAATGGTGTTCCAAGTTTGCGTCGATGCAATGCTCTTCAACTACATTCACTGTATTTCATAATTCAACAAAATCCTTCCAACGAAAATTCCTGTTTTAACTGTTAAAAGTGTGCTCTAAGTTTACGAAAAATGCATATAGTATGGCAATTATAACTCCGCACAGAACCAGTTCGATAATTAAGCATAAGGTGTTTATTTGATCGTTACAAGATTTTTTGGTTGAAATCGAGACTGCTCCTTACAAAATGTTTCCGTTTCTGAATCTTTTTGAATCATTCAAGGTATGCGAAAGTTGTTGGTAGAAGAATGATTACTTTTAATCAACAATAGATGGATTCGTTGGTTGATACTAACTCTATAGATACAATATGTGCAATATTTTCTATGAAATTTACGAGTATAATATGCAAAACAATACTTACTGCATGAACTTCAAATTTAATTCGTAAATGATGTTGTTTTTCAAACATATTTTAAAAATAAAATAAAATAAAATAAATTAAAATTACATATATAAAATAAAAAAAAAAAAGGTCACTTAAATAATAACATTTGACAATTAAAATAAATTTAAATTTAGTATCGTAGAGATTTCATCATAATTAAAATCACACAATAATTTGAACGAAAATTTTATGTGGAAATAAAAAATGTGTAAAAAATAGTAAATCAATAACTCACACATTTGATAAATAAAAACAAAAAAAGGGGAACGAACAAGTGCGTGTAAAAATTGTTATTATATGAATGAACATATGAACGCTTATATATTTTAAAAGGAATTGTTTTGTAATTCAAGTATCTAAGGAAATTTTTTTTATACACATATGATTTGTTATGAAATGAATATATAATTTATACAATTCTAAACTTAATAACTTCTTTACACTGTAATAAATAATATATGTGTATTTTAAGTATAGCGTGGGAGCCCATTCTGCCACCCATCATTATTGATTTAAAAAAAAAAGTACATATACAACCATACAATTATTTTAGTTAAACATGATATTCTTAATTTATTGTGTTATCGTATTAAATCTAATATTCATTAATTGGTAATATTGATAAATCTAATTGTGCAAAATTATTAGAAATCACACAAATTAATAAATTTAATGGTAATGCTTTATCGTAATCATCGGCTGTTAATTGATTACGTATTTTTATTAATAATTTTGCAATATCTCTTAAAATACTATGCATATATGGTTCCAATGGCAATAGTAAACACGCTAATCCCGAATAAATCCATTTTCCTATCCAATCTAGAACATTTAATTTATTATGATCAATATCATTTTCATCACATTTTAATTCTTTGTTTAACCAATTCAATAATAGTTCAATGAGATATTCTAGTGTACGTTGATCCAATGAAAACATTATACTTAAAAATGGTTCATTTGATTTACAAAAAGCATACCATTCTTCATCACAATTAATTTCATGTTCATCAGCTGATGTATCGGTCACCGTTTTATTCCAATTTGTTGACAATATAAATATTGGTATTTTCGGTAATTTAATATTTTTATATACTTCTGTATAACTACAATTTTTAAATTTATTACGTAAATTTATGATTTTATTTTGTAATTTTGTAAAATCCTCAATTTGAAATTGTTGCCATTCTTTTGTTGTACGTAATTGTATTGGTGCCGTATCTGAAATATCATTCTGTAAGTAGTACACAAACAAAAAAGTATAATAAAGCATTCGTTCGATTGTAGTTTTAGCAAAATACATACATTTATAATATTTGAATTGAACATTTTTTGTATCCCATTTTCATTAAATAATTTATTTGGTTCTTTACACACAATTCTGGGACATTTTTTACGTTCCATAATAACTCGTTGTAAATATTCTTCACCATTTTCTGGACTTTTATTTGGATCAAAATATTCATCGAATTCAAAGGGTAATGCTTGTTGTTGAAATGATTCCAAATCCATGTTATTAATATTTTTGTAATGAATTATATTTAATATTTTTCTTTTTATATATAAATTTAAAGAATTCTTAATTAAAACTTTGCATTTATTTATTCTTTTTCTTATTTTTTTTTAAATTTAAAGCATAAACAAAACACAAAACTTAAAAATTACTCAAAATTGTAGAAAAATATTCAGCTGTCAATTTTCAACAGAGATAGCATCGCAGGCAAAATGTGAGTAGGGAAATTTTGTTGTTGACGCGATGTTCGCATTTGTGCATTTTACTCTTTCTCATTTCTATAGGATTTATATATAAATAAACGTCAAAATTGTCAAAAATCAATAAATATTATACAAAATGTGTACTGGTGATGTACGGTACAGTTTAGAATAATATACACTTAATATAGTCAATTTCTGTTGAATCCAAATGTCATAAATTGGGCATGCGGCATTTTGGAATATATATTATATGTGAATATGGATATTAACTAATCAATTTTTAATAATTTTATATTGCAACAAGTACAACCTTAACGTAATTAATTTAATAAATCCACAAGAAGTAATTTTAATTTATTAATTGTTACAGTTCACAGGTTTTTATATTATTATTAATTGATTATATTTATATAGTTTTTGTAAATTTAATTTATTTAACCTAAATTGTATTACAGATTTTTAGTTTCAATTGTATACTCAGGATACGATATCAAATGGATATATTGAATAGGAATTCACAACCACAAATCAATTGTAATATTTTTAACACACACGCAACATGAATGATGGTTTATCTATTTCAATAGATTGAATGAACAGGCGGCCGGTTATTTCGCATATTTATAAAAATATGGATAATATTTTCTGTGATTACAAATCATGTATGACTATATCGTAATAGAATTATAAAAGTTAAATTGAAGTGTAGATTTTCTATTATTATAAAGTATTTATTTTGTTGTCGTTTTGTCGGGAATCAGAATTTTATATAAAAAAAATAGATAATTAAGCAGAGAGGCAACTTGTTATATATTTTATTGATATGTTGACATTTATCTCCTAATTGTGGGGAAAATATATGATGTTTTTTTATATAGGATGAATGAAAAATTCTGTTGTAGTAGGAGAAGATATGATGATGTTGTAATAGAACACATTTTTTTCATACTTCAAATTTGGAAATTTCAATCACTTTTTGTTTTTGTAATTCTTTTCTTCATTGACTTCATTTGTTGTCTAGCTCGTTGGAAAAAGAAAAGGCCGTAAGTAATTTTAACAAAAAAATATATAAATAAATAAATAATAATAATAAAAATAGAAATACAATTAATATTAATATATATTTAATAGTTATTAAATTATAATTTTTAGTGCACAAATTACAAGATATTTCATCAGAAAGCGTTGGCGCCCGCCGGCGCATTATTAGCACATGAAAAATGTTTTTATCATCGCAGGTAATCTATTGTCTTGAAATTAATTATTTATTTGCTTCCATATTATATTAATTAAAATGTATAATATACAATAAATATAGATTTTGCAATATCATCACGTACAACTATAACATCAATATATAAAAAAAAGAAAACTATAATACCTAACCTGTAAATTGAATATGTGATATTTTTGGAATATAAAAGAAATAGAAAAAGTGATAGTGATGTTATGGATAAATCTAATAGTAGGTAAATTCTTAGTTATATCATATTATATTTACTGTTTAATTAATTAATTACCATAAATATTATTGCTTTCAGATTACATAGATTACGAACAATTATGAATATCATTTATTTTGGTATAAAACCCATATGAAAATGTTGGCGGTGAAAATATAGTTATATAAGGATTTGTACATAGGATAAATGAAAAATTCCACATTTTACACCTATATGCTACACTATCCATAATGGTTACACCACCTTAAGAATAATGCACCAGCATCAATCATTATACCAACAGCAACCAATTGAATTATATAATCGTAATGAATCTACAATGTTACCATTACACAATGACAATAATTAAATCACGAGGAAAACAACATAATCAGTATTTATCATATGTATTATAACAACGGAGTGTTATCACCACAACAAAAAACAATTATGAAATTGACTACACTTTGATATTATTTCATGGGCTGTGTCCTCAATAAAATTGTAATTACATTTTTTTCATTCCGTTTACAACCACTGACATTTTACGTTTTATTTATAATAATTATATTTAATATTATAAAATAAATTCTATTTATAGTCAACAACCAAATTCAATTCTAATTGCGTATGGTCACATTTTACACTTTCATGCTACACTATCAATAATGCGTACACCACCATAAGAAGAATCCAACAGCATCAATCATTATCCCAACTGCAACCAATTGAATTATGTAATCGTAATTAATCTACAAAGTCACCATTACACAATGACAACAATTAAATCAACAGGAAATACAACATAATCAGTATTTATCATATGCATTATAACAACAGACTGTTATCACCACAACAACAAACAATTATGAAATTGACAACATTTTGATATTATTTCATTGGCTGTGTCGCCAATAAACTGATAATTATATTTTTATTTCAATGAGTTTACACAACCACAATCAATTAAATCATTTAAATATTATTGAATTACAAACACAACCATCATTTCAATTACAATAAATTGGATATATTTCTGTAAGTTTATCAACAACAACTCAAACACGTAAACGTGCACCAATAATTCTGTTAGTAGCTAAATAATCAATAGCTAATTTCAAGAAATGTACCATTACAAATATAGTGCAGAATAATGTTGGAATATTTGTTCAATCAAAAAATAAATGATGTAATTACAATAGCAGACACGTATTTTGAAAAATTCACTAAATTTGTATTTTATAACTAATAATGTGGATAAATCTAACGATAAGGTAAAATTCAAAATATGGTTTTTGTTTAATCCGCATAATCTATAAATATTAAATTCAGTATTATTTTATGTATTTCAGTTTACATAGCTCGTATCATTTATTATGATATAAAACAATTTGCCACATAATTCCGTATATGCGAGGCGCTTTAATAAACTCAAAAAAAAAATTGATTAGACGAAATTTCTAATACCAACACCATCAACTTGGATTACATCATCAAGTGGAGCACGTGTGGCAGCATCCATACCATAATGCATTACAGTCAATTTATTTTTCTGTATTCTTATGAATAACAAACATTATATTTTTATAAATGGATTGCAGAAGAAAGTGATATACTTCCGAAAAAATGTTAAACGGCCATCAAGTATTTAGACGCCTATGAAGATTAATATAAAATAATATAAATAATAGATATAAAACAATGTAAATATAAGTTAATTATCACTAATTGTGATCTTTATTTAAAAGTTATTAAATGTAATTAAGTTAATTTAAAAGAAAAAAAAATTTGTCTAATTATTTTATTAAGTTCATCAATAGTTCCCCAACCTTCAACTTCCGTCCATTGAAAACTGAAAAGAAAAAAAAAATTAACTTATAATAAAATATCATTAAATCAAGGAATTATGTCTCCACCTGAGAAAACCAAAACATCAACAAAAATTATAACAAAAAAAAAATGGTAAGTACAAAATAAAAACAAATAATATTTCATATACGAAATTCCATAGCATCATAACAACAAAAAAAAAAAAAAAAATTGTCTCTTACAGACACTCTGTAAAAAAAAAAAAAAGAAAAAAGTGTCTCATATTTCATGTGGTACCCTGTCCAAATAAATAAATTCAAAATTTTTGTACCTTATATATCGCAACCGACATATAAACATCAATAAGCTTGGTGGTGTATGAGGTAGAGGTGTAGCGAATATTCATATGGGATATGAAATCGGCGGGTTCGAAATGCGATGATGGACGCATGAAAAAAAAAAAAATTTCACATAGGTGGCTCCGGCCGCCTTGTGAATTTACAATTTTAAAAAAATCCGAAAAAAAATATGAAAAAAAGTAAATAGAAAAAAAAGTAAACAGAAAAAAAGGTAAACAAGAAAAAAAGAAAAGGGAATTTCTTTTTTGCATTTTTTGCAGTCTTGAAAAAGAGTGATGGTTAAATGCCATTCCGAGCGACCTCATCGCTCCGATCGAATTTCTTTTTTCACAAAACGTAGAGCACGTCGATGCGAAGTTTATAGGTTAGCTCCGGACCCAGGAGCCCTCCGGGAGCGGAGCTATGGCCATTCTACAGTACCGATTTTCCCACTTTTGGGACCCCCTAACTCCGGGAATACTCAATGGTTCCTAGTAAGACTAATACCAGTTGGAGTCCTCACCTGGGTCTACAATTTATGGAGGAACATTTTTTCCTAACTATAACCATTTCCCGGCCATGGCTGCCCAAAGAGTGGAAATCCAAATGTAGACCTTTCTTCCGATGGATGGAACTCTAGGAAAAACTCATATATCCGAAAATCTAATGATGCAGAAAGGTAAAGGAAGGTTTAATCTTTACGATAAAATTTATTTTGGAATTTTCCGATGAGAAATGGGGATTTTCCTAGAACAACGAAAAACATCGATTTTCGCATGTTTTCCGATGGGATTTTTCTAGGTTTCCCAACGGAATTTTCCAAAATCCTAATTATCCCATATAGTAGACTATATGACCTGTAGTTTAAGCTATAACACAAGTCTCTAAATATTATGATGTTCCCACAATAATTGCTCAAAGTAAGGCTTACCAAAAAAAACCCAAATTTCACCCCTTAATAACTCCGCCATTTTGGATTTCCCAGAAGTGGTCCCAGGGGAAAAAGGTGGCCCTTGTCCTCCTCTATAACATACCCAAAGGAAAAAGCGCTAGCTCTAAAACTCACGAAATCCGGTTTTTTCATATTTTGAGTCCGTTCCTTACATCCCCACAAAAGTTATGAGACGATTTTTCCACATTGTGTTTGAAATTCATTGAAATGTTCCAAAACTTATGTAAAAAGTGTTTATTTTAACGTTTTGGACATTTAAATGTCCCATAATATGGTCAAATTCGGACATAACTTTTGCGGTGCCTTTTTTTTTAAATCGAATTAATGGTCCGATTTGCCTGAAAATTTGCAATTATCTTAATTAAAATATTGGGAACATATTTTACCACTAGTGAACATCGAGATTTTCACGGGTTTTCCCAGAATTTTCATTTAAAGTTTTTCATATGTATGAAAAAAAATTATGTTTTTATATGAAATTTCATGGGAAAAAATTGCACGTCGAAGGAAAAACAATTAAAAAAATATTTGTGTATGTGTGTGTGTAGTTTATTTGTAAAAAAAAAAATTTTTTTTTAATTAAATTTACATACGAAAAACAACAAATACAAGTCATTTCTTTTTCATTCGAGCTAATATAAACAATATACAACAATAACATTTCAGAATGCAATGGAAGAATGCTCGTCGAAGGAAAAACAATTACAACAATATTTGCGTGTGTTTATTTGTAATAGAAAACTTTTAATCTAATAAAATAAGATTAAAATTTAATGATATTTTTTTTATAGGAAATTCTTTGAAAATTAACACCGCAATTTCTATTTTTTTATCAGGTTTTCCTAGAATAGAAACTTTCCATATGTATGAAGAAAATTAATATTTTTATATAGAATATCAATGGAAGATTTTCCGGACGAGAAAAAAAAAACCATATAGATTTGAATTCTAATTACTTCGACAAGTATTTCATGCAGAAAATGTTTGAGATTTCATATAATATTGTCAACGAAATAATCAAGTCGGGATCACACAGAAAAAAAAAACAATAAAGAAAACAACAAATACAAATAAAAATAAATAAATAAATAAATATTATATATAAAAAAAAAAATATTAAAACAATTCCAAGCACTGCCGAATAATTGAACCACCGAAAAATATACACAAATCCAATACAATACAAAAATAAAGTAAATAAAAAGTAAAAAGATATTAAAAATTTGCTTGACGAAATTATTCTTTCCTTTCCTTTGAAGAAAAAAAGAAAAAAAAAGAGAACAACAAAATGGAAAATGAAAAATGAAAACAACTTAAAAAATTGATAAACAAATAATTAATCAATGTCTACGTAAAATAAACTTTAAAATTCAATGAGTTCGGTGGTGTAGCGACTATGACGCTTGATCGATGTAAAAATATTTAGTGTTCGATTCTTAATTTGGCATATTTTTTAACTTTTTTTCAATTTTTTCTTATTTTTAATAATATTCCTAACCTAATATTCACTTAAATAACATTAAATGGTCCATTCGATATTCTATTTAAGTGAAATAAACAAAATTAAAAGTAATAATAAATACCTTTTATAATATGTCGATTTCGTAACACACGTTCATAATATTAAGGTTTGATTTGAATCTGGCATCTGTCAACCCATCCCTTATTTTATATTGAAGCCAAATGGTGATAACAATAATTGATTATTGTGGAAGTCACCAAAAGCTGAATAAAAAAATGTTTGTAGGTTAAAATTAGGTGATGCAACTATCGGATGGTTTTTGTTTTGTTTTAGATAAATTTATTAATGTTATACTTACAATTTTATGCATCAACAAAATCTTCAGATGGAATTGTATTGCTTGAATTTATAAAAATTTAAGTCCTTCTTTTGTGTTAGATCTTTGTAAATTTAATTCCAACCATTATTGTTTTATACAGTCGAATACCTGTCAGGCTGTCCATTTTCTGCGTTTCTTGATGCGGTTAAACATATAGATTGCATTGCATTCAATCTAAAATTAGTAATTGGTATTAGTCACACATTTTTTTTATTAACTACATTTCATATAAAATTAATATTTTTTATTTAATTACAATAATTTTTATTAGCACAACCAAAATAAAACCAAAATTCCAAATCCATAACAAAAATAATAAATAAATAAAAAGCAATGTCAAACGAAAAACTTTGTAAGCAACCATTTGGAATTATATTTATAATTTGACATGCACCACGTGATAAAATTTTTATTGACATACTTTTATAGCAATATAGCATCATGACAGCATTTCCCCTCTTCCCAAATATTATCATGGTAGAATATAACCAATGAGAAACCATATGAGTGTTTTTAATCATTAATAATTTGTTCCTGCAAAAATCTATTAATTTTAGTAGGATATAATTTTTAGTCATTTTACTTATAGTGGAACTTATAATAAATGAATTAAACATTCATTACAATCAAATTGGTAAAATACTCCTCATGGGAGTATATAGCAATATATCCTTTAATCTACAATTATTAAAAGGTAGTTGCTTTCTTATTTTAATTATATTTATATGAATGACTGGCTTATATAAAATAATAATATAGGTATAATAGCCCACAATGAAAGCAAATATTTCCTAGGTATTTAATTGTGTTGAAACACAAAAATTCCCATAAATACTAGCAGCTGTAAAATAATAGCATCGATCTAATTACTTAAATACTATGTATAGTAATTATTTCATATCGTATCAATATTTCTTATTTTAATAATTTAATTTTTAATTATCCTATGGCGAGCATATTTTTTATATTATTGTTAAATTGTTAGTGTTTGTTTAATTTGTTTTAAAATCTCAATAAATTATTTATACCACGAAACTTATTTAAATCAAAATTAAATATTAATGCGAATTTGTTTTAAATTATATATAAAAGATATGCTTCTTTTCACAAATAAAAAAAGGGAATGGAGAATTATATCATTTACGTAATATTAATTATAAAGTAACTAAATTAAGGTCAATTTCTTTTCATTTAATGCTAATCATAATGATGTTTTTGAGATTGTTGGTGTTGTAGTTGTTCCTGAAGTTTATGATGATAATTATGATAATGAAACTGATGACGATAGTCGTTATCATTGCATTTATTATTGTTGCTGCTGTTATTGTGGTACTGTTAATTCATATTGTTACATTTTATTTAAATAATTGCTTTATATAAATTAGCACAACTATTTATACAATTATGTAAATTATGCATTTGTTGCGCTGCACCAGTCACTTTAATTACATAGTTATACCTAAACATTATACAATTGTATAACCCTTAATGCCATATTATTTAAATAAACTTGTCCG
This sequence comes from Bibio marci, assembly GCA_910594885.2. Classification (NCBI taxonomy): domain Eukaryota; kingdom Metazoa; phylum Arthropoda; class Insecta; order Diptera; family Bibionidae; genus Bibio; species Bibio marci. The sequence goes on along the minus strand of OU343118.1, from coordinate 29,479,455 downwards.
TAACGTATTATCTAAATATCAATCTCGATCATGTATTTCTTCATTTAATTTGGTTCTAATATTTTATCAATATTGATGACTACTTTTGTTAATAGTTTACAAGATTGTTAAAGTACATACCAATTTCGATAAAATTTAGATTATAAGTTCTCGAAATAGGATTATGCAGGTATTTAATTTCTTGTGATAATTTTCAATGTGTCTTATCAAATTGCACTGAGCATTGAAGTCATTATCGAATTTTCTTTACAGTATGCCCATAAATAATTAACTTTTACTTATAATTATATATAAATATCTTACTACTATTATTATCTATTATTAATTTTAACCCTTTTAACATGTATTCAGTAAACATAAATTAATTAACTAAATGATTATGATGACTTCTTATTAATTACAATACTTTAAATTAATTTTAAATAACTAATGTTCTTTTAACAAATTTATTTTAATATTTTAAATTGAACGAATACAAATTTTTTAATTTAAATTCAATATGTTAAGAAAACATTCTCAGCGATTGGTTTTGAAAAAAAAAACAAACAAACCAATTTCTTGAGAGATTTAAATAATAAGTTTTAAAATGCAAATTGTGAATCAATTTAATGAGGTTTACTTTATAATTAAGGGGTTGTTTGTTATTTATCTTATATAATAAGTGTTAAATGTAATTGTAATTGTTAAACTTTATAATCCTGAAATTAAATTGAATCGTAATAAAATGATGCTATTTTTTAACATTAAAATGTTGGTAGAAATTTTAATTTAGCTAATTCCGTATTCATTTTTAATGTATAATATAATATCTAATACGAGTATAATCTTGAATTGTGATAGTTACAATATACAATTACATTTAAAATTTAATTCATGCTTAATGCTAAAACTTATTTTTTTATATATTTATTAAAATATCATCAATTTGATAGAATGGTGTGTTGCTAATAAATCATTTAATAATAATCTGATGCCAGATGTAACATAAGGTTGCAACAATTTAATAATCGAATTACGTGTTTTTTTAATATACTTTTTATAAATCATCTGCAAATATAAATGAATTGAGATTAATATTACAGAGAATTTATTTACAAATATTTGATATTACCAGTAAACAAAACAAATATAATTTATAATTTGTGGTAATAAATTATAGACCAATTGGTGAATTGGTATAGATTCCCATTAGGACTAATTTATCAACTTCACTGTAATGATATATGTTCTTTATTTTGTATTATCTCTTACGTGCGGCAAAAATTTTTGTTGTAGTTGTCCATCACAAATAACTGCAAAAAATGCTGTACATAAGCTTCCATTGGTTGTGGTCCTGTAGTATATTTAATAATTATCACTAATGTTATGACGCACGTAATATTTCCAATATCTACATTAATTTTTTAATAATGTAATTGAAAATGAGCAACATATGTTAATTTTGCCGTTAATAGCATTGAAGCTAATATTTGTATTGAGAGTTTTTTTATTATATTCCATAATTTATATGTTTGCATGATATGTTTAATTCATCATTATTATTGCCCATTAGAATATCATCGCGGTTGTTGCTGTATCAATTATTGATATATGTGCATGCGATAATTTTTATCGACTTACTGCCGTCACACAAGTCATTTCTGTTTATTTAGCTTTTTCTTTTCCAATCGAAATAATGTAAACAATAAACTAATACATTTCTGCGTGCGTCGCTGTTTATTATCTTCTTCTTCTTTCATTAATAAATAATAAGAATAGTACCGATCGTGTAAAAGATCTGATAGATCCCAAGACATTAAATGCTATATAAAATATATAAAATCAATTGAATTAGTAGAACAACGAATCATTTCTAAATAGCTAAAAATGGAACACATACTAAAACTGAATTTGAAACAATGAAAATTACAAGAGTATAGATGGATAAAATCGTTAAAATCTGATGATAGAAATTA